>CM053577.1:114237765-114259311 GCA_028646485.1 Cryptoprocta ferox
CTTGGGGTGCCCACCTCCAGCCCAGGCTTCAAGCTACTGCTGAGGGGAGGCTGGGAGCCTGGAATGGGGCTGGGACCCCGGGGTGAGGGCCGCACCAACCCCATCCCCACTGTCCTCAAGAGGGACCAAGAAGGATTAGGTTACAGATCAGTGCCCCAACCCCGAGTCACACACTTCCTGGCTCGGGATACTCGGGCTGTGGCTGGGATAGAGAGAACCCCTCGGGTGACCACACTGAGCCGGAGGGAGGAAAAAAAGCAGGAGGAGAAGGACAGGGCCTGGGAGCGGGATCTCAGGACATACATGAACCTTGAGTTCTGACCCTGGTAAGGTCTGATCATGGTCTATTGCTAAGTCTGAACTTGGATGTAGGCACTTTGGCTTTTACTTCCTGGGGTCTGCCCAGTTCCTTGATCCTCAGGTTTTGGTCAGTGGGCTCTGCCTTTGGGAAAGGGGGGCTGAGCATTGAAAAATAAATCAACCTTCTCCCTCTTTTGTGTTTTATTATTTTTCTGGAAGCTATTGTGGGAAAACTAAACAAGTCTAGGGGCCACATGTGAGTCCCACCTGAGCCATGTGGCATAATAGGGTCACCTCCTTGCCAGTCTGGTTCATGTCCAGGTCCTAGCTCCTGCCTGGAATGCCCCACCCATTCTTTGAATCCCCCGAACCAGGAATTGGCCAAGCTCTATGCAAGTCTCACCTACTTCAGGAAGGATCCCCTGACTACTCCAGCCAATTCAATCACTGTTTTTACTCAATTACTAATTTTAAACAAGTTCGTATACTATGTGCTAAAAAGAGGAATAAGAGGTTTCCCAACCTTCTAATTGCTCACAGCTAGAGGAGGCGGTGGCTATGTGATCAATATAAAATGCATGGTGTTAGGGGAAGCCTGGGAAGGCTGACAGAGGTCATGAGTGTAGGTAGGGTCTTGCAGAAATCGGCCATTGGGTGGGAGGGCCTAGGAATAGCCAGTCTCTACGATGTTAGCTAACTTAGAGCCAGAACTCTGGCCTCCCAAATGTAACCTCTAAGTCAAAGTTCTTCATTTTTCTATCTGAAAACTCCTGAGGGCAAGCAGCACGTTCTATTGGTCTACATTTCTTTCTCTCCCTCTCCCCCTCCTCCTCCCCGCTGCTCATGCCAGGTGCCAGGACACACGGAGAGCTCCGTTGTCAGATCCAGGAAGTAAAATCTGCGTGGAACGGCAGGGAAGAGCTACACAAGTCCCAGAAAAGTAGCTTTCTTTTTCGGAAAACCTTTCCATGAAGTCCTGGACATGAGAAGGAGGAGTGGGGGTGGGGGTGGGGGTGGGTGTTGTAGGGAAGAACCAAAGAGCAGAGGGCTAAAGGGAGCGGGCGAGTTTAGGGGAGCACCTGTGGGCGACGAAAATGGAGGATTAGGTTTACACTCACGCCCCGGCCCTGCCAGATCTCCACTGGCCCCCTGTGGAGTGGTGCTTACTAAAGGCGCGGGGGCGCGGGGGGCGGTGGATCTGCAGGGTCCGCCCCGCGAGCTGCGGGCTCCGCCCCCGTCTGTCCCTCCAGCCCCGGTGCAGCTGCTTCCGGGCTCTGCGGCTCCAGGAGGCTCGGTGAGGCCGCGGCCCCGACGCCGGGCCCGGGAGGGGTCGCAGCGCACAGCGCCCGGATGCCTGGATCCCCAGGCAGGCCCGCGCTTGGCCTCGCGACGAGGATCTCCCAGGACATTTCTGGCCTGGCCTTGCGGAGGCTGCGTCTCAGCTGCGTGCTCGGGGACCGGTCGGGCCGCTTTGTAGGACTCATAGGTCTCTAAATCAAAGGACGAACGCTGCTGAGTGGAGTTTGCTGAACACCTCTTTCCTAACCCCCCCAATAGGAGTCTGCCTATTCTTGAACTCCCTTAGGTCAGCAATTCAGGACTCTCCAGATTGGGAACAGCTGAGAACCCAGGGCCACCTTCCTTCCTCCCTTCTTGGATGGAGCACCGCCTCCCCAGTTTCTGGGGCACCTTGGGGCGTGGCCTTGGTGAGTGAAACCTGGGGTGCTGCCTGAAGGAAAGGAAACTCCGGAAATGCAGGGAGGGCACCGTGGGGGGTGACCCAGGCCTTGTCAGATCCTGAGATTCTTATTCTGAATCTTGTGGGGGGGGGGGAGGGGTGGTGGTGGAGGTGGTGGCGATGAATGAATTTGGATGTACCTTCCTTCTTTACCTTAGAACTGAAAAGAAAACAAGCTGCTTGCCACACTTGAAGCCGCAGGACCATTCAGGGAAGTGTGGAGCCACTTCTAATTTCAGAGTAGGAATCACCAAAAAGATAACAGTTCTTCTGAGCTTGAACAGACCCTGGCTTTTGAGGAGACACTCCGCTCCTAAATCTGAGAACCTAAGCAGTGCCAGGAAGCAGCCCCAGAATTTGGGGGCTCATTACACATCTCAGCCATGTTCCTGCGACGTCTTGGTGGCTGGCTGCCTCGCCCCTGGGGCCGCCGGAAACCAACGAAATCTGACATGCCTGCCCCAGAACCCAGACAAGTGGACAGCTCCTCTGAGAATTCAGGGAGTGACTGGGATAGTGCCCCAGAAACCATGGGAGATGTGGGGCCTCCCAAGGCCAAGGACCCAGGGGCACGGAGGAGCTGTGGGGCCACTCCAGAGCCAAGCAGGGAGTCCCAAGATGAGCAACTGGGGAGCAAAAGAATGGATTCCCTCAAGTGCGACAAGACTGTCTCTAATACTCAAGAGTCTGGGAGACTGGAGACTGGAGGGACCATTCCCAAACTTGGATGGGATCCTGTGGACTCAAGTGGCACCAGGAGACCTAGAGTGTCCCCTGAAGGGGGACTGAACCCCACTGGGCCTGAAGCCCCAGTGGAGAAGCCAGGGCGGCACCAGAAGCTGCTGGGCTGGCTACGGGGGGATCCAGGTGGGGGAGCAGGGGCTCCCTTGCAGTACCTGGGGGGCCCAGAGGAGTGTCTGCAGATCTCAACCAACTTGACTCTGCACCTGCTGGAGCTGCTGGCCTCAGCACTGCTGGGGCTGTGCTCACGGCCTCTGAGGGCAGTTTTGGACGCGTTGGGCCTGCGCGGACCACTGGGCCTCTGGCTGCATGGGCTGCTGTCCTTCCTGGCTGCCCTGCATGGGCTCCATGCTGTGTTGAGCTTACTTACTGCTCACCCCCTACACTTTGCCTGTCTCTTTGGTCTCCTGCAGGCCCTAGTGCTGGCAGTCAGCCTCCGGGAGCCCAGTGGGGAAGAGGAGGCCATTGACGTGGAGGGCGAGAAGTTGGAGAGGGAGGGTGAGGAATGGAGGGGAGACTCAGCAAAGGGGCTGTGACTGCGGGATGGGGTGTGATCCTGGTGCCCCCACCCTGAGTGGGGTGGGAGCAAAGGTGAAGATAGTGTAGCCTTTAGGAGGAGAGTGGAGGCCATGACCCAGATTGTAAGTACAGGGACCTCAGGGATGGGGAAGAAACCCCAGAGTATGAGGGCACAGGGCCCCCCCTTCACACACAGGGGAGAATAGAGCTGTTTAGGGTATCTGTTTATGGACAATGGGGATATTGCCTTTGAATTCACCAGCTGTTGTTACTTTTTGCTTTTACATTTCCCCGTTTGTTTTTTGTCTTTCCACCTCTACTTTTTAAAAGGAAAAAAAAAAAAGTGTGGTGGTGAAAAATAAAGACGAAAGGGTTCTCTTTACCTTTCAAAACTACCCAGGGGTGGAGACCAGAGGCGGGACAGACAGACCTCTGACAAGGGTTCAAGGGTGGTTGGAGACCCGAGGGATCCCCTTAGATCCTGGGATCTGAGCCATCTAGAGGAGAATGGGACTGTTCTGTGGGTGGATTAGGGGGTGTGGATAGGAGCCCTAGGTGACGGAGCCTGCAGGGAGGGTCTGGGTGTTCCCAGGAGTCAGGGGAAGTGGGAATGGTGCAGGCAGTATTGGAAGGAGGGCCAGTTCAGAGGGGCTGGCAGCCCAGACAGGCAGTATGGGGAAGCACTGGAGCTTGCAGTCCCCACTCTGGGGTTAGGGGTTTGCACACTCAGCAATAAATCACTGTGTCACACCAAATCCTAAATATATCACTACAAAGTGAGACATACCACCACTCAGTGTCCTTCCTGACGCCGTCCAGCTGGGGGTTTTAGGTGGCAGAAGACCCAGGGGGAGTACTGAAATGGAGGTAGTGGGACTGACGTCTAGAGACAAACCCAAAATGAGATGAGAATTGAAAAACCATCTTTATTTATTACTCTCGAAAGGGAGTTGGGAGTCTCCAGCTTCTCCTCCCTGCAGCACAACGGCAGCTCCCACCATATCCATCTGGGGCACAGATGAAGCCACAGGTCAGTTACTGGATAGCTCACAGGCCTCTGATGGGAGGAGGGAGAAAAGAAGAGGATGGAAGGAAGGGAAATACAGGAAGAAAGGCAACATTGATGGTAATGGGGTGGAGGAGAATGCATTCCTGCTTTTCCCTGCATCTAAGAAGGGGTCTCTGAGGCCTTTTCTCCTACATGTCTGCCCCTCTGCCCCTTTTATACACCACAAACTCTGAAACCTCTCTTTTGAGTAGCCCAGAGCCCATCCTGGCTCCCTTGGGTGACATCACAGCTCTTGGCCACATCCTTCTGATGTCATCACAGCCTGTGACACAAACGGAGGTGTCAACACAGCCATTCTAATGATGTCAGCCTTTGGCCATGCCGTCTGGTGACATCACTCGAGTCCCTTTCATCTGGCACAGAAGACTTGGTGAGTCCTAGTCCTCTTCTGTGGGACTTTACCCCCTCACCTTGATTCCTGGGAGTCAGTAAGAAGGCCTTGGAGTCCAGACAGGAGGTCAGGGACTGGAATTCCTCCACACACTTCTCAGGAGGGTGTGGTGAACGATCTGGAAGAGCAAGGCATGACCAGGCCTATCAAAGTTCCCGCTTAGCACCACCCTGGTGAGGACCTCATGGAAGCACCCAGCCCTTCCTGGGATGATATCATAGGGTGCAGAGTGAGAGGCTCTCCTGCCTTCCGAGTGTTTCCTCCAACCCTTCCTGCCTGGTGTCTCCACTCACTGTAGAGGAGGAAGCGCTGATAACCTTGGCCTGACTCTTTCAGCATGATTCCACCTGGGCATGAGCTGGAGAAGAGCTTGGTCTTCATGTCTGGGCGCCCTGTTGGGGGCGGGGAGGCGGGGAGAGTGTCAGGGCAGAGAGGCAAAACCAAGCAAGCCCAGGGGATTTGGGGAGAGTGAGGGGTGAAGAGAACCAACCTTCAGTTCTGAGATCTGTGCTCCCCTCAGTCAGATGGTAGATCCATTTCCGGGGAACACACAGCCCATTTTTCCTGCAAAAGTGGTGGCAAGGAGGAAGGGCTGAATGGACCCCCAACCACACAATACCAACCTCTATTTATCTTATTTCTTTTTAAAGCCTGGGTCCTCTTGGGTTTCAAGCTACCAAGGTATGGTGGGTTAGGCCCATCCCTCTTCAGAAGGGAACTAAGAGAACTGTTGACTCAGTGGGCCAAGAATAGCAGATATCCCAAAAAGCCCAGTTCTTTGTGGGTGGATGCTCATGTTTTGAACAGAGACTGCACCTACTGGTGCCTCTGCCTCCTCACCACTCACGTGCGGATGGTAGCACGAAGCTGGAGCTGTGTGGGGGCAGAGCCTGTAGCCATGTTGAAAACAATGTTGTCCACAGGGTCAAAAGTCGCCAATTCCTCCTTGGTGGGAGCTGCCCCCGCGATAAAGTACCACCGGCCCAGGTGTGGCTCTGGAAACTGCAGAGAATGGGGGGGGGGGGATCAGAAGAGGGTAGGTCCCCGCCACAGGATCCATTCAACCTCTTCATCATCTCTCTTAAAACGGCAAGACTTAGGAGTGGAGTGGTAGCTGTTTTTTTTCCAACTAATGGTTGGGTTATGACAAGGAGTCATTAAGCGACTTTTCCTTTTGTCTCCCCTCAATCACCTTGAGTAACCACCCCCCCCCCCAATTCTACCATGTCTCCACATTGATGGCCACAGTACTAATATTTTTTTTTACTTTTTCTTGCATTCGTTGTCACAAACACACATGCCCTTTCTCTCTTTTCCACTGTGGCTTCTGGTCATTCAAGGCCACCACCCAAATCCTTCAGGGCTCCCACCGTAAGCCCCCCCCCCCCCCATTCTCAGTCCATACCTCTTTCCCATCCACTCCCTGAGTTGTCAGTTGACTGAACTCAGGGCATTGGTAGATGGAGTTAAGGAGAATACCATAGAGGTAGAGTAGAGTTGCCCATATTTGGTAGAACATCTTCAGGCAGGAGGGAGCTGGTGCTCTTCATGAAGTGGCTGGTGCCTTAACTGCTCTCTCCCCCTGCTAGTTACTCAGTCCACTCTGCTTCCAGCCCCCTTGCCTCGACCCTTGACCCTTTCACCTGCTAATGAGTAACTTCAACCTTGTTTTCCAACTCAAGCCTGGATTACTTACAGTGTTTGGGCCTTCCTCCCCCTCTTCTAGATGCCAGTACTCCATAATACACCCTGGCATGTCCAAGGGTCTCTCAGGAATTAGGAGAGCTGAGCCCTTGAAGTAGAAGCCTGTGGCCTTTCAAACCTGTATCTGAGCTAGGTTTCTGCTGTGTTGTGCAGCACTGAAGAGAGGTAGACTGATTCATTCATTCACTTAGCAAACTGTTTTGAGTCCCAGCTGTTTGCCAGCAAAGCCCTAGGGACATAAAAATGAATGAAATAGTCCCTGGCCTTGAAGCAGTAAAAGGAAAACTAGCTATGTAAACAAAACAAATCATGGTGGTACAATCTGGTAAGTTCTTTAGAACAGGTATGGACCAGGTGCTGGAGCCTGATCGATGGAAGGCTTTCCCTCTAAAGTTTATAATTGGGGAAATAATATGTACATCCCTGAGAAAGTTTGCTGACATGTTTATTCACTCAACATTTATTACTATAAGAGGCTACATAATTTGAGGGTTAGAGGATAGATACTGGTGTTAGGCAGAGAGGGTGCAAACCCTAACTCCACTATGTGTTAGATCTAGAACAATTTTATGAATCTCTGTTTTTCATTTGTAAAATGAGCAAACCATCAATCTCCTAGGATTAAAAGAGATAATACATGTAAAGCCCTTAGCAAAGACCTGCACATGGTTAAGTCCAAAGTAAATATTCGCTATAACTGTTTATAAAAGCCCTTATTACTGTTTCTGGTAGGTTTTAGGTTCTCAAATAATAGTAAGGAGGGAATATTCAAGAGGCAGTCATTGGATAGTGCCAAGTGGGTGGAGCAGTTAATGCAATGAAAGATGGGGCTTCCTTAATAGATTATGTATAACCCTAACCCACAGACTGCCAAAAAATTTGTTCTGAGAGGTGAGGTTGCTATGGGCTTGCGATTTAATTAAAATAATAAAATTTGGGTGATGGGTATATGAGAGCTCATTATTATTATTTAGGGATAATGTTTGCCACTTTTTATCATAAAAAGCAAATACATACAATATACAACAATTTTTTGGTCTGTTCGACCCGGGGTCTGGTAGGCCTGGACTTGTCAGTTCTGCCACTTACTTTCGCCTAGGTGTATTCATCTATAAAAAATGCATGTAATAACTAGCCCGGGTGTTGAAAGGCTTTTAAAGTAGGACAGTACGCAAAACCCTTAGCAAAGAGGCTGATACAAACCAAGAGCTCTCTAAACAGGTGTTTATTAGAACTCTTAACTGAAAACGGTCCTGGGGCCTGGGTAGAAACTACGAATCCCAAAAAGGCTGTGGACACCGGAGGCAGGCACACCGGCAGCAAACCGGGCTGGCTGGAGAAGTTGCAGCGCCAGGGGGCCAAGGCCCTGGCCCGAGGGCAGCGGATAGGTAGAGAGCTTAGGCGATGAACACCGTCCCGCCTGCCCGCGGACCCGGGGCCTGGGGAAGCCCTTTGGTGGCCCCTTCAATGCCCCAGGGTCTGATTCTTGTATTTCGGCCCAATGAGTCCATTTGCTCCTAATTCCCAAACGTTGAGGCGCCCTTTTTGACGGAAGTCCTGAAAGGCAGTAAATTCTAGTTTAGCCAGAACATGGCGCGTCCCCTCGGCCGTACCCCGCCGGCGAGGAACATGGCGCCCACAGCCCGCCAAACGCCCACCAAGCCGAACCGAGGTCAGCCCCAACGACGGAACGGCACGCCCATGCAGCTCGCGAACCACCTCCAACTGCCTAAGGAAGGGATAACTTCCGGAAGCGTCGAAGGAGTGGAGCCGCGAGGGCCAGAGTGACAAGACAGAATTTTAGGAGGCCAGGACAGTGCCGGCTCACGTTCTCTGCCGGCCACGGCTTTAACATAGACTAGTGAGGCAAAATCCCCAGTCCCCAAACTCCAAGATGCATACAACTGTCCAAAGCCTCTCGAAGCGTAGTGTCATCTGGTAATTTTTTTCAGGCATTTATAGTAGCCACCTCAACCTCCCACAGCTCAACTGCTTGCACAGAAGAAATGAACGGCGTCAGCGGGGGTGGGAGGTGTCTAAGAGTGTACGCATGCGTAGTACGACGCACGCAGGCGCAGTAGGGTCCCCCGGGCGACGGTGGCCGCGGCTCCTCGGGGTGCTCGGCTCGTTCCCATCCAGGCCGGCCCCGGCCCGTCTCGCCCCAAGGAACTCACTGTTTGGGGCCGCGAACTTCCTCATCGTGCCCCACAAAAGTAAAGCTTGGGGACCTGGGGGGAGCCGGAAGTACCTCCTTGCGATCCCCAAATACTATCGGGGAAACGGAAGTGGCCATCGGTGGCAAGTTGGGGGAGACCGGAAGTGACGGTACCTTGGGGAAGTCGGGGGCGGAGCCTGGGGTGGAGGTGGTGTGTGTGGGTGTGTGTGGGGTGTGTGTGTGTTTGGTGTGTGTTGGTTGCGCCGCTCTGCTGGAGCGTCGAGGGAAGGCGGAAGAGGGGGGCAGTCAGCTAGCCAGTCTGGCCCCCCGTGAGTGTCCGGCATCTCGGGTCTGTCGTGACTTAGGCTGGTTCGATGGGCGTGGCGCGCGTGCGCGAAACCACTGTCTCCGCAAGTCTGCGCGACCCCCTACCCCGCTCTCGCGTGCCCCCCAGGGTTTGCCGAACTTTAGGGCCTTTGTCATATCGCGATTGATGATGACATTGGTCTCTCTTCCTGTCTTTCCTGGTTCCTAGCCTGAGTGGCTCTCTCTTACTGTGATTGGCACTGTGGAGCCCCTCCCATCTCCCCGTTCTCCAGCTCCCTGTGCCGTCGATCTCCTGCCCTTTGTGTTTCTCTCCCTGTGCCCCGGAATCAGAAGGGGGATGGGGGCGGGTGTGAGTGTGTGTGCTCGTGTGGGAGAAACTCTTTAGGTATTAGGGCGGAGACTCAGGCCCGGGAGGCTTCCGGGTATATAAAATCTGCTGTGGGCGACAGCAGGCCTCCCTCCCTCCATTCTTCCTTAGAGAGCTGTCGGCCATGGAGCCCAGTGATACTACCAGTACCACTACCAGTATGGAGGAGCCTGACAGCCTGGAGGTGCTGGTGAAGACCTTGGACTCTCAGACTCGGACCTTTATTGTGGGGGCCCAGGTGAGACCCCAGCACTTCTGGAAGACCCCCATTAACTCTTCTTCTTGTAGACCCCTTATTCTGAGAGAAGAGCCTGGGTTTTGGTTTTGGTTTTGGTTTTAGTTTTTTTGGCCCTCAAATCTTCTTCAATCGGTTCCTTTGTTCGTGTTCCAGACAGGACATTTTCTGGTGTTTCTTGTTGAGTGAGAAGGTATGGATTAGGCAGGTTTCATTCTGCCTTCTTCCACCTTGATAGAACTCAGTGCAGAGGGAAATATGGAGGAAGGGGGAAATATATGCCATCATCATGAGTGAACCCCAGCCCAAAGGGACAGACATAATTGCCTTTGGGAAGGGATACACAATGGAGCTCCAAAACACAAGTCTTAAAAGCAAAAATTGGTTAAGTCCGTACTGTGTTTTTAAAGGCTGGAAATCAGACCTCATTGTGCAGGTAGATCCTTAATCGTCTCTTGAATGGAATTACTAGTATTTGTGGCATAATTTGAATCTTGATTTTAACATCACAGACACAGCTGTCTATGCCATTAATTCCTCTAATACTTGGAGACAAAATTATGAGGTTTGTAGCTTTTAAAACATATACAAGAAGACCACTTAGGCTTTTGTGATTAGATGTATGTAAACATTCTGGTACTTCCCAAGAATACTTTGTCCAGTTAGGAAAGTGTTTGCCCTTTTCTCTCTTTCTACTTAGTTGAGTCTTTTACCTTGATTTTCTACCCCATTTTCCTTGTCATTGCATTTATTTTGGAGATTGCAGAGTTGTATCATTTTGTGTTTGGGGGAGGAGTCACTGGTATCTTTAGACACACATTCCTTTGGGAGCCACGGAGAGAAATGAATGTCTGTTTGCTTATCTGTTTCCAGCCATGTAATTTTCTTCTGCGGTTATAACCTGAACTTTGTTAACGTTTATTGTCTGTTTTGACAGGTGTTAACACATCTTAGTTTGGGGTTTGCAAAATAATTACCTCACAATCAAGGCAAATGGGTAGTGATTTTATGATCGGGTGATTTTTACCCCTCACTCCCAAAAGTCAGTTGTCCCTTTTCTGATAGTTTTTTATCTCTTTTACCTTGTAGATGAACGTAAAAGAATTTAAGGAGCACATCGCTGCGTCTGTCAGCATTCCCTCTGAGAAACAACGGCTCATCTATCAGGGACGAGTTCTACAGGATGATAAGAAGCTCCAGGAATACAGTAAGAGTTCGGGAGGAGGCAGTTTAGAGGTTGAGGCAGCTGTCTAGAGGGGATGAGCTGAGGCCTTGAACTTACCTGATCATATAATGCTTTGGTGTGTATCTTTTTTTTTTCCCTGCAGATGTTGGGGGAAAGGTTATTCACCTGGTGGAACGGGCTCCTCCTCAGACTCAGCTCCCTTCTGGGGCGTCTTCTGGGATAGGGTCTGCCTCAGCCACCCATGGTGGGGGACCCCCGCCTGGTACTCGGGGGCCTGGGACCTCTGTTCATGACCGGAATGCCAACAGCTATGTCATGGTTGGAACCTTCAATCTTCCTGTAAGCTTGTGTTCCACGTAGGACGGTTCTTGTGGGGAAGGGTGGTTTTGTTGTGGTAATAGCAAAGAGCTTATAAGACAGGTGTCTTGGTGTTTAGATTGGGTTTTCAGGGCCCTGAGGTCAGATATGGCTTTAGTCTTGAGAAAAAGGGTGGGGCTTTCAGAGAATGAGTTGGAGGTGTGGGGGCCTTAGTATTTGGCTTCTCCCAGAGCAACTTCCCTTACCCTTTTCTCAGAGTGACGGCTCTGCTGTGGATGTTCACATCAACATGGAACAGGCCCCGATTCAGGTATCACGGGCCTGGGAGGGTCAGGGAAGGGGATCTGGGAGAAGGAGGCCATGAGGTGGGGGGGTGGACCTGGCCAAGGAGATGGGTGGGACCTGGTTCAATGGATGGTAGAGTTCATGCCTTCATCTCAGACATACTCTGATTTTCCCTCTCTTATTGTAGAGTGAGCCCCGAGTACGGCTGGTGATGGCTCAGCACATGATCAGAGATATACAGACCTTACTTTCCCGGATGGAGGTCAGTGGACAAGGCTGGCTAGAATCTGTCTGTACTCTTTCTTTCGCCTGGCAGTGAAGGCATGACTGGCTGTATCAGCTGGATTGTTCCTGCCTAATCTGGTCTCTTCTCTGCAATCTTCAGTCTTTGGGGCCGGACAAAGTATCTTTGTCAGGCTATCTTGTCCCTGCCAATTCTCTGGGTGCCTGATATCTGGGAAGTTTGTTTCAAACTTGTCAGATAACTCTCATGGCATCTTTTTTCCATTACAGAAGCAATCCGTGCTTTTTTAGTTTTTAAGTTGCCATAGTTAATGCTGAGATGTTCTATTTCCATTAGTTTGTGTTGTGGCTGTATCCTGTGACCTTTCTTTCTCTTCTTGTGGGGGTTTAGGAAACCATAATGCTTGTATTTTATTAGTAATTTCTAATTATGACAGGTGTATATTATGTGTCTTGTTTTAAGTTTTACGTTGGTGGCTGGGGAATCAAAGAGGCCGATGCAAAGCCCTGCCTTCAGGGAGCCCAGTTAGACCTCCTTCTCCACTCATTCTCCTTTGTCCTGAGTAATTCTCTGCAGCAGTCTCATCCTGCCTTTGATATCCCGATTCTGTCCCCTTTAGTGTCGAGGGGGACCCCAAGCACAGCACAGTCAGCCGCCCCCCCAGACGCCAACCGTGGCCCCGGAGCCCGTAGCCTTGAGTTCTCAAACATCAGAACCAGTCGAAAGTGAAGCGCCTCCTCGAGAGCCCATGGAGGCCGAAGAAGTGGAGGAGCGTGCCCCAGCCCAGAGCCCGGAGCTCACCCCTTCCGGCCCAGCTCCAGTGGGCCCAACACCTGCCCCAGAGACCAATGCACCCAAGTGAGAAACAGAGGGACCCTTTGGGAGGGGGTTTGGGGATCCCAAATGAAGCGTGAGAGCCAGGAAGGTTATGATGGGAGAGGACGGCTGCTTGACAGTCTTACCAGTAGGGCTAGTGCAGAGGGGCTCTGGACCAGTGGATGAGGATGGAGCTGGCAGCTTGAGCCAGAAGTACTGCTGTCCCAGGAGCAAGAAGTTCACATCGTGTTTTCTGAGCCTGATCAAGATTCTCTCCTGAGTTGTCACAGGCCGCACTTCTTTCTTCGCAGTTAGTTTCTTACCATTACAGGTATAGGATCGTGTGGTGGGGAAGGCAGAAGCAATGTATTTTGTATTTTGTCCTCTTTGCCTTCCTGTGGGCACATAGATGCTCTGCTAGTCCCAGAGGGGATTGGGCCAGGGGTCTGGGAGGCTGTGGAGAGACAGGGCATGTGTAGTCTATATGTCGAGGTTGGGGGTCTGAGAAAAGCCTTGGCTCACTGCTTCTCGGGGATTGCCCACAGCCATCCTTCCCCTGCGGAGTATGTTGAAGTGCTCCAGGAGCTACAGCGGCTTGAGAGCCGCCTCCAGCCCTTCCTGCAGCGCTACTATGAGGTTTTGGGCGCTGCCGCCACTACGGACTACAACAACAACGTGAGCCCCACCTACCCCCTCACCCCCATTTGTCCTGAATGGAGCAGGCCGGAGTACAGCTAATCCTTTCCCCCAAAAAAAGACCTTGTCTGCAATAGGATGATCTCACTGTAGACTTGTAAGTGATGGTTTTCCTTCCTTACAGGGAAGGTCATTGTCTTTGTGATACTTACTGACTTTGTACCTTTTCAGCCCTTGAGTTACTTAGGAAACTTACGCAGGGTAAGGGAATTTAGCAGGTGATGCAGTACTCATTTGTTGTAGGGTTTGTTGTAATACGGAATTTTCTGTGTATATGAAGTAGAAATTATTCATAAAGGATGGGTCTACTTGGGAGCTTCCAAGGCTATGCCTGGAGGTGTCGAGAGCTCTCTCTCGGTGTCATTCAAAGGTGTTACTGCTTTTGTTATCGAGATTTGTCCCACCCTAACATTTTTGGCCTTTCTGTGCTTGGCCCTGGGGGTATAGCAAGAGGGCCGTGAAGAGGACCAGCGCTTGATCAACTTGGTGGGGGAGAGCCTGCGGCTGCTAGGCAACACTTTTGTGGCGCTGTCTGACCTGCGCTGCAATCTGGCCTGTGCGCCCCCCCGACACCTGCATGTGGTGCGGCCCATGTCTCACTACACCACCCCCATGGTGCTCCAGCAGGCAGCCATTCCCATTCAGGTGGGTCGGAGGAGCCTGGCATGAGGGAGCATGCACGGCTATTGGTGGAATGACCCAGGGTAGCTATCGAGTTTGAAGGTAGTGAGGAGGGGTAGGGACTTTGGAAATAACATAGTGACGGAGAATGGGGGAGACTCTGAAGTATACTATGGGGTGCTCTGGGTTAGGCTCTTATTTTACTCACTTCCGTCTCGTTCATCTGTCTCCTCCAGATCAATGTGGGAACCACCGTGACCATGACGGGGAATGGGACTCGGCCCCCCCCGACTTCTAATTTGGAGGCACCTCCCCCTGGTCCTGGGCAGGCCTCATCCCTGGCTCCCAGTTCTACCACTGTCGAGTCCTCAACCGAGGGGGTTCCCCCGCCAGGGCCGGCTCCCCCCCCGACCACCAGCCACCCGAGGGTCATCCGGATTTCTCACCAGAGCGTGGAACCAGTGGTCATGATGCACATGAACATCCAAGGTGAGTTAGGATTGGTTGTTGGTAGAGAAGAGCAACACGATGTGGGAGGGGGGTCGGTACCGAGGTGTGAGAGAGGGAGGGTGAGGAAGGGAGAAGCCAGGGCTGACTGAGGTAGCAGAGGAACCAGACTAGAAGCCTTTAGTTGGCATGTGTGGGGAGGGGCAGGAGTGACTGCTTGTCCTTGCAGATTTGTTTGCGTGGTGAAGGGAGTGCCGCCTTTCTGTCTAGATGGAGGGAGAGGCAGGCTTACTTGTGGGGGGAGTAGCAGCCTAAAGGATGCCAGTCTCAGGAGGATACAGTTAGGTCTTAGCCCCGCCTGTTTCAGGGCCACTCTCTCTGTCTCCCTGCCCAGATTCTGGCACACAGCCTGGTGGAGTTCCGAGTGCTCCCACTGGCCCCCTAGGACCCCCTGGTCATGGCCAGACCCTGGGTAAGAGTGAGGGCATCAGAGCAAGCTGAGCTCTGGTAGAGAAGGGGTAGGGCCGAGTGGGTGGGCTGAAGGGGGTCCAGGTTCAAGGTTACATCAGACCCGCCCCCCAGGCTCCACCCTCATCCAGCTGCCCTCCCTGCCCCCTGAGTTCATGCACGCCGTCGCCCACCAGATCACTCATCAGGCCATGGTGGCAGCTGTTGCCTCCGCGGCCGCAGGTAATGACCTGGAAGGGGAAGTTTGGGAGGCGGGGCACGGTCCACGGTGGTGGGTGCCGTTGGCTGGCGGGCAAGGGCCCAGCCTTCAGCCCTCTCCGGTCTCTCCCCTCTGCCACCCACAGGACAGCAGGTGCCAGGTTTCCCGACAGCTCCGACCCGGGTGGTGATTGCCCGGCCCACCCCTCCGCAGGCTCGGCCTTCCCATCCTGGGGGGCCCCCAATCTCGGGTACTCTAGTGAGTAAGGGTGGGGGAGTTCTGGTGGGGAAGTTTGGGGAGAGAATTCTGTGGTGGGGAATGAAAAAGGCAGGACTGAAAGCCCCCCACTCTTCCTTCAGCAGGGCACCGGACTGGGTACCAATGCCTCTTTGGCCCAGATGGTGAGCGGCCTTGTGGGGCAGCTTCTTATGCAGCCCGTTCTCGTGGGTGAGTCCTCGTTCTTCTCCACCTCCAGATGTGGTCATTCCCATGGGCCTGAAGGCTGATGCTCCTTAACCTTCTTGCTGGTGCTTCCCAGTTCTCTCCATAGGTCCTTCATTCTTGCTTTCCTGCTGGGAAGACCAGAATGGAAATGCTGTGGGGTCTCGTTTCTCTGGATTCAATTTCTTTTCTTTTGGTCTTTTGTAGCTCAGGGGACCCCAGGAATGGCTCCACCTCCAGCCCCTGCCACAGCTTCAGCCAGTGCAGGCACCACCAACACAGCGACCACAGCCGGTCCTGCCCCCGGGGGGCCTGCCCAGCCTCCACCCCCTCAACCCTCAGCAGCTGATCTTCAGTTCTCTCAGCTCCTGGGGAACCTGCTGGGTCCTGCAGGGCCAGGGGCCGGAGGGCCTGGCATGGCTTCTCCCACCATCACCGTGGCAATGCCTGGTGTCCCTGCCTTTCTCCAGGGCATGACCGACTTTCTGCAGGTGAGTGCCTAGCTTGCTCATTACGTCACCCTTCCTTTCCTGCGGCTCGGCCAGGCACTGGTGCCTTGTTACTCTGGTATTGCTGCCGGGCTACAGCCTCTGGTGGCATGTTGGTGGGAGGGAGTCTCGGGAATTCGTGGACTCTGATTCCCACACGCCCCCGCCCCGATTTGGAGATGAAGAGAAGGAGGCTGTGAAAGCGAAGTAATTGGTGTTGCTGCTTCGTAACCTGACCCATCGAGAGGGAGAGAAGGTTCGTACTCCGCTCCATTCTGCCATTGCAGAGCTATACGCGCGCATTGTATTTCAGGGAGTAAAGATCAGAGTGCAGCTCTCCATCTTCCACGGCCCTCTTGGTTTGTGCCTTTCCGGTGTCATTTTACATTCTTGTGTCCGCACTCATCTTGTCTTCTGTTGTTTGTTCTTTCTCTTTGCCAGGCGACACAGACGGCCCCTCCGCCCCCTCCGCCACCCCCGCCCCCGCCCCCGGCCCCAGAGCAGCAGACCATGCCCCCACCAGGGTCCCCTTCTGGTGGCGCAGGGAGTCCTGGAGGCCTGGGTCTTGAGAGCCTTTCACCGGAGTTTTTTACCTCCGTGGTGCAGGGCGTGCTGAACTCCCTGCTGGGCTCCCTGGGGGCTCGGGCTGGCAGCAGTGAGAGTATCGCTGCTTTCATACAGCGCCTCAGCGGATCCAGCAACATCTTTGAGCCTGGGGCTGATGGGGCCCTCGGTGAGCAAGTTGGGGGTATCTTGGTTTCTCCAGGGAGGGACAGGTCAGTGGCCTCTGTTGAAGGGTATTGCCGAGGTGGCATGAGGCCATTGGGCTTGTCGTGGGTGGGCAGGCCAGGTGGTAGAGGCCACTGCTGACTTCTGTCCCTGTCCCTAGGATTCTTTGGGGCCCTGCTCTCTCTTCTATGCCAGAACTTTTCCATGGTGGATGTGGTGATGCTTCTTCATGGGCATTTCCAGCCACTGCAGCGGCTCCAGCCCCAGCTGCGATCCTTTTTCCACCAGCACTACCTGGGTGGCCAAGAGCCCACACCTGGTAACATACGGGTAAGTAAAGGTCTTGGATCCTAGCGCTCTCCTCCTCGTCACCTGCAGCTCCTCACTTCTGATTCTATTTATTTGTCATCTAAAGCTACGATTGCTTCAGCCCAAGCCCTGGACTTACTGGAGGTAGAGGGGAGAGCAGTGTCTTGAGGGCTGGGGCTTGGATCTAAACTTACGCTGTTTCCCCCACAGACGGCAACCCACACGTTGATCACAGGGCTGGAAGAATATGTGCGGGAGAGTTTTGTGAGTACCCCTTCCCCATTCTCTTTTCTCCCGGGTCTGGTCAGGGTAGGTGCTGTTCCTACTGCCTCCTTGGTTCCTGGTCTCCCAGGGTTCCTGATTTGGGGGTCTTTGTGGGTCTTGTTTCTCAGTCTTTGGTGCAGGTTCAGCCAGGTGTGGACATCATCCGGACAAACCTGGAATTTCTCCAAGAGCAGTTCAATAGCATCGCTGCTCATGTGCTGCACTGCACAGGTCAGGGGCAGGCGGGGCCGGGGGGCCGAGGGGTGGGGGTGGGGGTGTTAGATGTGCAGGGCTGCCAGGTGCCAGCATCCCCTCCCTGTGTCTTGGCCACAGACAGTGGATTTGGGGCCCGCCTGCTGGAGTTGTGTAACCAGGGCCTATTTGAATGCCTGGCTCTCAACCTGCACTGCTTGGGGGGACAGCAGATGGAGCTTGCTGCAGTCATCAATGGCCGAATTGTAAGCACTACCCTGCCCCAGATCTCCAGCCTTCTGTTTCCTTAGGTTTCCATTCTCTCTGGTATCCAGCGGTTCATTTTTCTTCCCCCAACTGCCATCCTTTACTCTTTGACACTTTTCCAAAGCTGGTTGAAGATTCTGTGTTCTAAGACTGCTTTCTGCCCTCAGCGTCGCATGTCTCGTGGGGTGAACCCGTCCTTGGTGAGCTGGCTGACCACTATGATGGGACTGAGGCTTCAGGTGGTTCTGGAGCACATGCCCGTTGGCCCTGATGCCATCCTGAGATACGTTCGCAGGGTTGGTGATCCCCCCCAGGTAAGGGACCCAGATGGGCTCTGGGATCAGGGGACTTGAGGGAACTGGAGGAGGTCTGAGAGGACTTTTTGTTTTTTCCTTCTCTGTCCAATTTCATAGCCACTTCCTGAGGAGCCAATGGAAGTTCAGGGATCAGAGAGAACTTCCCCTGAGCCTCAGGTACCAGGGAGAGTTGAGGGGCCAGGTGACATGGAGTGGGGGGACTGGGGGCGGAAGGGCTGGAGGTGGGCGCGCTGAAGCCCGCGTCCTCTCGCTGTCTGGCTCCCAGCGGGAGAATGCTTCCCCAGCCCCTGGAACAACAGCAGAAGAGGCCATGTCCCGAGGTCCACCTCCTGCTCCTGAGAGTGGCGGCTCCCGTGATGAACAGGATGGAGCTTCAGCTGAGACAGAACCTTGGGCGGCTGCAGTCCCCCCAGTAAGTGTTGGGAGGTGGGCTGGCGAGCCAAGGCAGCTGAAGGTTGTGCCAATTACTCCTCCCCTTTTCATCCCCAGGAGTGGGTTCCGATTATCCAGCAGGACATTCAGAGCCAGCGGAAGGTGAAGCCGCAGCCCCCCCTGAGCGACGCCTACCTCAGTGGTATGCCTGCCAAGAGACGCAAGGTTGGTGTGCTTCTTCCCTGAGGATCTCTCTGTATCCAACTTCCCTTGTCGTGCTTAGAGTCCAACTATTTAGAGGTGGAAGGAATTCTTCCTAGTTTAGTCCTATCATCTAATCGATGAGGAAATGTTCCCGGGGATTGACTTGCTGACAGTCACTGCAGCACACCTTCACGTTAGCGTTTGCCAGCAGTCCTGTCCTCCCTCAGCTGCCTGGTGACTAGGCCTGTGACTAGGGCCTATTTTCCTTAAGGTGGGCTTCCTCTTGTGGACCAGCCAGCTCAGAGTGCTGGCTGGCCTGACTCATCCTGCCCCTCTTGTTTCGAAGAGCAAGTCCAGCACATTCAAATGCCGTGTTTTGGCCAGAGCCAAATAAAATTAGGAAGGCATCTCTGCTGTCAAAACCTGTGGACTATTCCCCTTCTCTCCACTAGCATAGGAACTCAGTGGTTGACTCCTGGAAAGGGTGAGCTGGGTGGTGGCACTGGATCTGACGTTGATCCTCTTTTCCCTCCCGCCCCCCTGTCCCCCAGACGATGCAGGGTGAGGGCCCCCAGCTGCTTCTCTCAGAGGCCGTGAGCCGGGCAGCTAAGGCAGCCGGAGCTCGGCCCCTGACGAGCCCCGAGAGCCTGAGCCGGGACCTGGAGGCACCAGAGGTTCAGGAGAGCTACAGGCAGCAGGTGCCCCCACCTTGAAGCAGAATAGGGATGGTTTAGTGGGAGGGGTCGGGCTAGGGCCCCTCTTTTCTGATCCTTTCAGAGATGAACTGTCAGTTTGGGGCTACCACTTGACTTTTTTAAGAGTTTTTCCCTAGTGGCAGCTGGGAAGGCTCAGCGATGCCATATTGGGCTACTGACAGTGTGGCTGGTGGGGAAGTGTTAGCTCCTAAGGGATGGCCTTGTGCTTGCTGGGGTCCTAGGGGCCTGGCCGCTGCCCCTCCAACCTGCTTGCTCTCTCTCTCTAGCTCCGGGCTGATATACAAAAGCGACTGCAGGAAGACCCCAACTACAGCCCCCAGCGCTTCCCTAATGCCCACCGGGCCTTTGCTGATGATCCCTAGCTCTTATGGCCCTCCCTCATCAGGGGACCATTTCCCCCATCTTCCTTCACAGTATTTAAGAAATAAAAGTCAGATTTTCCTGGCTCTTTGGTCTCTAAATTGTCTTCCTTAAGTAGCCTAAGTATTTCAAGGGTGGCTCAGTTGGTTGGGCGTCTGACTCTGGCTCCGGTCATGATCTCAGGGTTCAGGAGTTGAGCCCTGTCTGGCTCTCTGCTGTCAGCCCAGAGTCTTCTTCAGAAACTGTTCCCCTCCCCCCCCGCCCCCTCCCTCACTCACACACGCCCTCTCAAAAATTAAAAAAAGTATATTGTCTTCTCTGAGCTTGCTTAAAATTAAGAATTCCTAGGAACCTAGTTGTGTAAGACCACTTTTAACCTTTCCCTGGGAGATGTGGACTACCATGGTTTACTGTGCATGTAGCACAACACTAAAATGTAGGAGCCTGTTGACAGCGACAGCCGTTTTCAGGGAAGATTTTCATGCGGAAGAATTTTTTTAAAAATCTTTCTTAATTGGGAGTGTCCGGGTGTGGGAGTGGGGGATGGACAGAGAGGTAGAGAGAATCCCAAGTAGGTTCCCGGCTGTCCTTGCCAGAGCCCCCCGATTTGAGGCTTGATCTCACAAAACCATGAGATCATGGTCTCGCCTGAGTCACCCAGGCACCTCAAAACCATTTTACAGGTGAATAAAAGAACGGAGTTCAGAGAGGACAAAACTTACTCTAGTCTAGCATAGGGCTGTCAAACTATCCAGTAAGCAGCCTTTAAATTTCCAAGCAGCTGCAGACCTAAGTACAGTCTTAGCGAAATTTGACAGTGGTGGAACCCATCTAACTTACTGGTTCAAGGAGCCTACTGTTCATGCCTGAACAGCGTCCATGACAACTTTAAAGGCGCGTTCCCTCAAGTTTGTAGCCAGGACCAAAATAACACAAGGCTGCAAATTCTTCGCTACCCCCTTTGAGATGCGGTTGTGGTCCCCTCCCTGTGTGCTGGCTTCCAATAGGATGTGGCAGAAGAGAGCTGCTAAGGCCAGGTCCTACACTTTACAGCGTCCACCAGGATCTCTTACAACACTAGCTCAGGGACAGAATTGGCCTGATGACTCTAATATCTTGCTGGAAAAGCCACAGATACTGGTTGACAGTCCAGTGGGATTCTGCCTTCCAGATGTGCTACCAAAGCCCCAGACACCTGAGGGTAGTCCTGTGGGACCAGCCCAACCATCAGCTGCAGACTGGTAACCAACAGACCTCACTCCCTGGCACAAGAAACAGAGCGCCCAGTGGAAGCCAGCTCTAATTCCCAATCCATAAGACATCAATATACAATAAAATGGTCAAATTTTGAGATAGCTCGTTACAACAGATCACTGGGGTAAGTGAATTCCCGGACTAAAACCACTTTACAGATCACTGGGCGCTGCACTGTGGTACAAGGAGATTGCAAACAACCAACCCATCCCCAAAATCATTTCAGAAAATTTTTTTAATCCTTTTATTATTCTTTTTTAACAAACGGCCCCAGGGATAGGGGACCAGGGGAGGGGGGTGGAGGGGAAGCGAGGCCCCAGCCCCACAACCCCTCCCCACCCACCCCTTTCCCCCTTATATATTTATAATCTATATACAAGCCCCGGGGGATGGGGGGCGAGGGGAACTCCCTCAGCGGGGTGGGGGCAACCCAGGCTCCTTGTCCCCTCGGGACACAGGCTCCTCTGCCCGTCGGGAAGGCCCCTCTCGAGAAGATGGCCCTGTCCGTTCCCAAGGCTTCGGCATCCAGCGCAGGGCATCCGGTGGGGAGGCCTGGGGGATTAGGTATGTAGGTCATACGGGGAAGTCAGGGATAGAAAAGACAGGAACTCAGATGGTAACTCTTGGACTCAGACTTGGGGCCACAGGGGTCTCCCCTTCACCTGCTGGTAGAGGTCGATACGCTGGGTGCGGAAGACTCCGCTGTAGGTAGAAGGTGGGGCCTTGAGACGGGAATTGAGGCCAGAGAAAGACCTAAAGGAGGAACAGTGTTTAAGGCAAGCCTGACACCTGTTCCCTGTCCCCTTA
>CM053577.1:114259811-114395554 GCA_028646485.1 Cryptoprocta ferox
TAAGAAACTCCTTAAGGGTTAGCAGTCTGCATCCCCCCTCCCTCTTCTTGCCTTCCAGCTGGGGGAGTACGTGATGACCCAGGTCCCCCAAGGTTGCTGCTCAGTTTCCGATAATCCTGGAAGGGCTTTAGTTCCACTGGGTGCAGCTGAAGGAAAAAAAATTCATGAGCCTCCTGCCTCCCAACCCAATTCACCTGGAGATTCTGAATCCCTACCCCTAGCTCTTGGAGTTCCCTAGCACTTCAGTTCCTGTACCTTACCTCTGCTCGCCCCAAGCTAGGGGGGAAGGGTCTGGCAGGTGAAGGCAGCACCCGAGTAGCAGGAGCAGGTGGGGGCCGCACAGCCAGGCTAGGGGGCTGCAGAGCAGGGCCCACAGGTAACAGAGAAAGGGGTGGTGGGGCAGGAGGTGGCGCTGGTGGCAGGGAGCCAAAGTTCACCACAGGCAGCTGCGAATCCACCATGGGTAGAAGCATCTATAGTAAATAATGTCAGGAGAAGATATTGAGGGCAAGCAGGAATGTCATAAAACCAGAAACAGTCAGACAAAAAAGCCAGTGATGGGGCAGAGAAACAACGAAGGGCAAATAACATGACAAAAGGTACCTGCTGGGCAGGGGCCCCTGAGGGGAGGAAACCACTTTGGCCACCAGGTTGCAGAGGAGCAGAATAAAAATCTGAGGGGGATGGCAGATCCTGGCGCACCTGTTGGGGACAACAGGGAGAAATGTCAACTCCCAAAAGCATTCTCCGCCACCCCTAACTCCAGCCCAGGACCTGCCCACCTCTCACCTGAAGCAAGGGTGGGTCGGGCAAAGGGCTGGGGCAGAAAGCTGGAGAGTAGAGGAAGGAAGGTGGAGGGTAGAGGATTCCCCCAGCTGGCAGCTTCCCCAGCTCCGTTGCTTGCAGTGCGGAGAAATCCAAAAACTGGCCCTTGACAGCTACCCCAGAAAGCAGTGCTGAGGGGGGTGCTGGGCCGGGAGGGAGGTATAGGGGCTGTGACCTGGGGGGTGGGAAACAGGTCAGGAAATCAGAATCATTTGTTCCAAGTTAAGTCAACTAGCATTTCATACCCTGGAAACAGGTCTTCCCCTTCCGTCCCACTGAAACACAGTTCTGTGTCCTTCTGAGATCAACAAGCATCAAGTCTCACCTGTAAGGGTGAAGTGAGGGTGTCCCAGGGCGGAAGCCTCCGTTGTTGGGATGTAACTGAGAGTCTATGGCTCCCCCTGAGACCTGAGGGAGAGCAAGGCTGGAATAGCTCGTTTTTCTGGTCAAGAAAAGATTTCCCACCCCACCTACTATATTAAAAGGAAAGAAATAACAAAATGGCATTTTACAACTACACAAATCAGAGGCACAGACTATAAGGGACAGCAAGCAGAAAGGGGTCATGGGACAGGAAGCAGGACCTACCTGAGAACTGGGAGGCCCAGGGCTGCCATAGAAGACCTCAGGGTACAAACGCTGGCCTGAGGAGCTGGGCTCTGGGCCACAATGCCCAGGACCCAGGTTCTTGGATTGTGGCTCAGCTGAGGCAGAAGCATTGGGGAGTAACTCCCAGTCTCGGGATATAGGGATGGCCTATGAGGAAAAAACCTTGTCAGGAGCAATGTCTGCGCTTCCTGGATGTCCAGGTCACACCCAGCCATTTTCTCCAGAAACCGAAGGCCTTTCCACCAAACTCTCATTCTCCCACTCACCTCATTGACTGATGCTAACTCCTTCTCTGCTTTTAAACTGTCTCCTACCACTAGGCGCAAGTCCGAGTCCTGTGGTAGTGATGCAAGGGAAATTGTCCCATGACTCAACACATGCATCCTCCACATCCCACCTCCAGTCCTTCCCCTCTCCCCGCAACCCAGGATACTCAGATCCTGCCCAAGCAGACCTGGTCACTGGTGCCAAACTGGACTGGGGGCCCAGATCGATGGGATGGCCGGAGGGAGCTGGGGTCTGGGCCTCTGTCTGAACGCTGCAACCGCTCTGTGCCAATGGGGCCAGGGGGCAGAGGCTGCTCCCGGGGCAGCTCCTGGTGGGGGAAGTAAAGGAAGTCAAGTCAGGTCCCCCAAATCAAAAAATCCCCAGAACACAGAAACACAGAGGAGACAAATGTAGGGCAAAAGTCAGTGGCCCAGAAACTTTCCCCTTCTTTTGGTCTTTTACCTTTCTGTCCCCATCAAGGGGAGCAGGTGGCCGTCTTATAGGAGGTTCAGAGGGTTCAGAGCCAGGTGAACCCTCACCAGAAACAGCATTCAGGGATGAGGGGCCTCCAGGCCGCTTGGGAGGCCCCTCTGCTGCCCCCTTGAGTCCTCCATCAGGGGAACTTCGCTGGCTGCAGGGACCTGATGACACCTGAGAATCCCCACTCAGGTCCACCCCACTGTCAGACTGACTCATCTGAGAGGAGTAGAGAAGTCAGTTAAGTCAAGGTAAGTCAAGTCAACTCATCAGTCCATACCTGACTGATGTTTACGAACACCCAAACTGAAGAAAACAAAAAACCTATGTGAGCAAATAGCCCTGGACAAACCCAGACCAGGTGGGGGAAGCATTACCAATGCTCAACGGAATCCCAGCTCAGACACTCCCGTCCCATCACTTACCTCTGTTCCAGCCACGTCCTCAAAAGGGCTCAAGGGTTCCATCCAGGGCTCCATGGAGCCAGGCCGGTAACTCTTCCGGCTAGTGGCTGGGTAGACAGAGCACCAGATAGCAGAAATGAAAGGCAGTCCAAAAGCCACCTTGCCCTCTTGGCCCTCAGACACAGCCCTTTCCAACCACGGCTCAGTTTTACTCACCAGTATGTAAACGGTTCCAGAGGTGAGGGGTCAGGGCCTCTGTCCCTGCCTCTCTGCACTCTCCCTGAGGGCCTGGGCCCTCAGGCTTGGGGCCCAAGAATCCAGAACTATGAGAAGGTGGCAAAGTTTCCTAAAGATGAGAAATGCCAGAGGCAAAACATAAATGAGGTGGGAACTGGGTAGTGGAAGTGGCTGGGCCAAAGTGAGGTGTGGGGCAAAAAGGGACACAAGAAGTGACTAATATGGAAAATTTGGGGGTAAGGACACAGTGACAAGAACAGGGAAAAGTGGAGAAAACAAAATTGAGAACCTTCAGGAGTAAGAGCAGTGAAGCACAATCTTAAGCTCCATCCCTCACCTCCTGCAGCAGCTCCGGTTTTCTGGGAGGCCGCTCCCGCCGTTTCGGGGGGAAGGGATTAACCCCGGCAGAGTCCCGGGGAGTTCCGCCCACCCCCCTCACCATCAGCCCTGGATCCTCGAAGTGGGGGTCTGGGGAAAAGGGGAAATTGTCAGCATCTGCCTTGATCTACATCTGACCCTAGCTTTTCTTGTCAGCCCCCTCCCAAGCCTTCCACCTTTGTTCAGTGCAGACACCCAGCATCAAGCATCAAGGTCCCCAGGGCAGACTCTGCCCCCTTTAGCAGCTGACCTTTTCTGGGGATGAAGACATTCCCACCCTTAGCCACTCCAGCTTACCTGAACCAACGCTGTTGTTGGCCCTCTGAGGGTCATATCGAGTTGGGGGCCGAGGGGAGGGGCCTTGAGGGGTTTGGGGAGGCCCAGGCTTGGGCCTTGGGTGCCCGCCTGGTGCAGCTGTGCTCCCTTGGCGGCTGCTGAGTTGGGCCAGAGCCTGTTGGATGCCAGCAGGGTTGCTGTGGATAACTTGGTCCAGGCGGAAGACAGCAGAGCTGCTGGGGGGCGGGGGAGGCAGAGGAAGCCCTGGGGGACGCTCCTCAGGTCGGCTGAAGAAAACAAAGCATCAACACTAATATTCATAGGATTGTTAACTCTTTCCCTACTAGTCATGTCTTCCAATCTCCCCCACCTCCCTGTTAAAATCCAGGCGTTTCTGAGCATGTCTAACGAATTCTGTGTGCATGGCATGGATCTACAGAATGGACAGCGAAGAACAGAGAATACACACATGCTCCTGATCCAATCAACTGCTTTCCAATTATTTTCCCTACATGCGGGTGTTCCAGTGCCCAGCAGCCCATGTGCCCTTAGATCTCAAAGTCCATGGCGCCCAACTTCCCTTTCCCTCAGATTCTCTCCCCTCCTCCACTGTCTAGCCTTGGGAATAAACTTGACAGCCTGTGCCTACCCACCTTCGGTTCTTGGGAGAGGGCCAGCTCCTCTTGTCCCCTCGCCCTGGGCCGGTCCTCCCTCCAGGTCCCCCACCGCCTCCTCCACTGCTGCTGCCACCGCTGCCAGCCTTGCTGCCAGGGCCTGGGCGCCGGTTCTGCCTTTCCATGCCTGGTCGCTGACTTGAGAAACTCCGCTTGCTCAAATCCTTGGCTCTCTGGCTTAAATCTCCACGGGACATGGTTGAAATGCCTGGTCCAGTTCCACCTCCACTGCCCCCAGGAGTTCCCACAGCTTTGGGGGCCAGCAGTGCCGGTGGGGGGGCTTCCTTGTCCCCCCGGCGCTCACTGGCAAAGTCGCTGCTCTCTGATGCAGTCTCCCACTCCTCATTGGCTTGATCGGAGTTCTGGTTTGACAGATCCGGAGACTTGGCAGCTGCCCGGCGCAGGGGTGGGGGCACAGACACTGTTGTGAGCGTCTCCTCCGCTCCAGAGGCAGAGGCTGGAAGGGCTAAGGAAGAGGGCTTGCCCTCAGTCCCCCTGGCAGCATTCTCCCGTTCCTGTTTCAGCCTCCGGAACCGAGGCGGTTTGTCCTGTTGCTGAGCCCTCCCGTGCCTCCTCCGTCGGGGCCGCTCCCCATCTTCCACACCCATGCCCACGTTGCTGCCTCCACTGCTGCCTCCCCGGGCCACAGGGGACAGAGGCCCTGTGATCAGCTTCTCTTTCAGAGGCTCCTTGCTGGGTGGCAAAGGAGCTGTCGGAGGCTTCTTGGGAGCCAGGGACTTAGTCGGAGGGCTCCAGCCTGGACAAATGGGCGGAGGGGGCCGCCCCCCTCCTCGACCCCGGCGGGATGGCACTCCTCTGGGAGTGAAGACACGCCCCCCTCGGGCAGTGGAAAATCGGGCTGGGGCTGGTGAAGGAGGGGCTCCCGATGGAGGAGGGGCGAGAGGAACCTGGGTGAGTACTCCTTCCTTGGGTGGAGGAGCCTCCTTGTCTGAGGGGGCCAGGTCACTCTCATGGGTCTCACTGCCCGTTTCTGAGCCCCGCTGACGGCGTCGTTTGGGGATTTCTTCGTACTCCGAACCCTCACTTCGTGTCTCGCTGGCAGTGCGGCCTCGGGGAGCAGGGGGATGGCTGGGTCCGCCTGCACCACCTCCACGCCCGTCGTCTCCTCGGAACTCTCGGTAACTGCGGAACTCTCGGCTTCGGGCTCCCCGCCCCCGGCCCCCATAGGTGCCCCGAAAACCCCTCCCTCTGGCAAAATACTCGCCTCGGCCCCGGCCCCGGCAAGAAGTAGGACCCACTCTTTCATAGGAGTAGTCCCTCCGAAGCCTTGGGGCAGGGGAAAGATTCCCACTAGGTTGAGTCTCCTTAGGGACCCCTATCTTCCCCTTTGCCGTCTTGAGAAGGTCTGGCTTTGGAACCTTGGGACTTTCATCGCACTGTTCCAGGGGTTTGGGAGGCAGTTCTTCCGCTTTCGTAGGTGGCAAAGGTTTCTTTATAGGCCCAGCACGGCGGGGAGGGGCCCCTGGTTCCTCTGGAGGAATACCACGACGACTACTGCCCGGGCGAGGGCCCCAGCGGGTCTCAGTGCGGCTCTCTCTGCGAGGTGGAGGGGGGCCTTGGCCTCCAACACCACGGGTAGGCTTTCGGCTGGTTTCTGGACCCATCAGTTGTGGAGTCTCCTCCTTGGGGGTTTCCTTCTTCGGTGGGGGAGCTTGTATTTTAGTGGCTTCATCATTACCTGGGGGCCAAGGGAGTGGACGGGGCCCTGTGGAAGGTGGTTCATCCAGAGGGAAGCGAGGGATCGGGGGCCCAGTGGCTCCATTCTCAGGAAAGCCTGGATAACTCGCCAAATAGGGTGGTGGGGGAGGTACTGGGGGGGTCTCGCTCCTAAAAAGGGCAACAGAAAAAACCAGAAATTAGAATGAAAAAAACTGCAAGGAGAAAGAGAACACTTTACTACCATCCAGACGTTCCTTCCTCTTACATTTATTTCTGTCACTGCACCAATAATCCAAAGGACCTTTTCTCCTAGCCCAAATCCTTTCAGCGACAATCCACTCACTTCACTACTCAGACTCACCTCATCCCCTTGTCATCTTCATCAGCCGCCTGGCGCAGAGGGGAGGTAAGTGGGCGGGGATCAGTGGGTGTGGTGGTGAAGACATCTCCTACCCAGGCCAACTTTGGATCCACTGGTGGGGTGCCCCGATCCCGCAACAGGGGAGGCGCATGGCGATCGAACGGCTCTGAGCTTGAACCCCCACTGTCTGAGCGCTCCCGGGGAACTAAGCCTAAGAAAACAAGAGGGATGAGAAAGCTAACCCTCTGCCCTCCAGCTCAAAAAGCATCTCCCCAGTCTGCTTCTGTCAGTCATATTAATGTCAGCTTCTCGGTCATATTTATCCCTGTCAAGTCTGGGCCTGATGCACGCTCCTGAAAGAGTTATCCTATCCACTCAGCTTCCCTCAAATGAATTAATAAATTCCCCCAAATAAGTCCTGGCCAATGAAAGACCACTGTTTCTTTCCCAAAGCCGTTCCTGAAACAAATGGCCACCTCAGCAATACTAACCACATATCTGCCCCACCCTCCTTCACTGGTGGCCCTTCATCCCCACAGCAAGATGCTGTTACCCACTTCCTGGGACGGTTCCCTACCCACACCCATGCAAGGGCCCTTACCCGTGGGATGCACACCAGGAGGGTAGAAGTCCAGTGGGGGCCGGCCCTGGAGGAGCCGGGGGTCCACATATGGAGGAATCATCATCCAGCGGGGATCAAAGTTCATTGGGGGCATGGGTGGGGGCCGGCCCAGAGCACCTGGGTACAGGGCCTTGGGGGGTGGGGGTGGAGCCTGTGGAGCTGGCACAGCCCCCATAGTCACAGGCTGGGGTGGTGATGGTGGTACCGGAGCGGGTGGGGCGGAACCCTGTTGATGCTGCTGCCACTGCTGCTGTTGCTTCAAAAGCTGCTCCTAGGAAAGCACAGAAGAGGGAACGAGAGCGAGCTCAAAACCCCCGCTGCACCCTCAACAGAAAAACAAACATGCAATGAAGCAAAGTTAATACACAAATGAGATAAACACTTGGACTAAACAGAAACCAAGGAGACAACGGAAATAAGAGGTAGTAGAGAAACCTGGAAGGCAACTTACAAACAGGATAAACATTGAACAGGGAGAGAAACAGCTCTTGATGGGGGAAATAACTTGATCTCACCTGCTGCTGTCGCTGGAAACGAGGTGGCAATGACTTCTGATATTTGGGGTAGCCCAAGCCCTGGCTAGGGGGCTGCCGGCTGGGACCAACCCCATCACCCTTGGGCTCCACCTTTGGGGCGGGGGTTGTGGCAGGAGAAGGAACCTCTTCTGGTTGTTCAGAACCCTCTTTTGAGGACAGCTGGGGTTCCACTGCATTGATAAAAAAAAAAAGATAATCATCAGTGGCCTAGTACACCAACAGGTATTCCATGAACACCCCGGTCACCTCAGCTCTCGCCTCCAACACCCTCTCTAAAGATAAGTGCTTACTTTCAACAATGGTGGCATTAAATTCCCAAGAAAACACCAAAACAACCCTTCCTTCAATCTCGCTCCAAGCTGAGTTTATATAAAGTGCTTTTAGATCACTACGTATCCAGGAATTCAAATATCCACGCGAGCAGAGACCCTTTTTTCCTCTGCCATGGATGGTCCAATAAACCAACTTCATTTCCTCCCATCTGTACCACCTGCACCCTCAGCCCAAACATAGAGAAGCTGGGACACCTGATAGTACCTTATCCCCATCTCCATACCTGGACTGGCTTCGAAGCTGCCACTGCTGGTGCTACTCGTACTGCCACCACCACTCACCAGGGTGGGAGCTGGAGCCACACCTGTAGTGGGGGTGGACTGGGCAGGAGGGGCCTGTGCCGGCTCTTCCGGTTCTTTTTCTGGTGTTGGGGCTGGTGCTGGTGGAGGAACTGAAGGCGCAGAGAGTTCTTTGGGGACTGCAGGTGGTGGAGCTGGGGTAGGAGGGGCAGCAGGCGGGAGAGCAGGCTCCGCTTTGAGCCGCTTGTCGGGTGCCCCAAACTTCTCATCAAGTCGCTTGAGCTTTTCGGCACAGGCTGCCCGGCGTTCCTCCTGCATGCGGCGCTCTTCCTCTTCTCGGCGTCGCCGGGCCCGCTCCACGGCCAGGGAGATCTCAGATGAAGATTGTTTTCGCCGCTGCCGCCAGGCCTCATCCTCGTCTTCAGGTGCTGGGGGCTTGCAGGGAGGGCCCCCCCGATCCTGTCAAT
The DNA here is from genome assembly GCA_028646485.1 of Cryptoprocta ferox. Taxonomy (NCBI): domain Eukaryota; kingdom Metazoa; phylum Chordata; class Mammalia; order Carnivora; family Eupleridae; genus Cryptoprocta; species Cryptoprocta ferox. The sequence goes on from CM053577.1 coordinate 114,268,197, forward strand.
GGGCAGACCCGGCAGGGCCAGACGTGTCAGTTGTCAGGTTTCTGATCTTTTGCACAGACTGATCAACTATCTCTAGCTGCAGGTGCAGGCACCAGCCTTGGGTTGGTGGCCTCTCTGGGTAGGGGCAAATTCGTCCTAGTCTTGTTTCCTCTCTCCTTTCAGAGACCCAAACACCCAAGCCTCCTTGTTCTTCCTCACTAGTATCCCAATTTCTTTTTAACCCAGACTCCCTCAACACCAAAGATGTTCCAGACCTTTTCAGATATACTCACCCACTCTACACTTCCTGTAGCCCATTCTTGGCCCTTCCTCCCTCCAGTTACCCCATTACTACTGCTTCAACTTCTCAGCCAACACTCTATCTCCCACAACTGACCCTTCTTGACCCCTCATTGTAGACACTCACTGGGTAGTCCCCAGGGGGGCCCCAGTTCCCGGTGGGGCCCCGGTGAGGTGGGGGTGGGGGAGGCTTTGGGGCAGGAGGCCCCGGCTCTGTCTCTGGAGGCCGAGAGGTCTCTGCCCAGGCCGTCTTGGGAGGGGGCGGTTCGCTGCCGGGGGAGTTGCCCTTTTTGCCATCTGCTTCAGGGGGCCGTTCCTCACCAGCAGCTGATTGGGATTCCTTGCTGTGAGCAGACCAACAGTGAAATTAAAATCAGCTGTAAACCAGCTTGTTTAAGAGTATATTACTGCAAGAGAAACTGAGCCCCTAACTCACTGGCCCTCAGCTCCCTCCTCATCGGAGTCTCGCCCGTCTTCCTCATCGCTGAACTTGAGCTTTTCAGTGTAGTCAACCTCTTCATGGGCCCCTGAGGAGAAAAGTGAAAAGCAATAACCCAAGTGTTCTGCTCTCTAATCTCAGGTAACTTTCAAAGAAAGGGGTCTGCAACTTTGTAGCAGGATGCACTATTGGAAACGCCAACCACCCTCTGGATGAAGTCAGCCACTGTGAGTCTTGGCCCTCCCACATCTCCCAGCTCTTTACCAGGACTTGGCTTTCCCCAATGTGTCTGCCCTACCCTTTGGCATCTCTTTTCCTCCCACACAACCCCCTATTTATTCAGGGGATTTTGCTTTTTGAGACCGAAACACTTCATCCTTCATATCCACTAACCTGCCCAACCATCATCATTCTCCTGGTCCAACTGGTCAAACTCTTTGAGATTATCCTCTTTAAGAATCGAAGGCCGACCCACAGGCTCTACAAGGCGCATCGGCGGCCCTGAACCCCGAGGGCCCGCCACACGCGGAAAACGGCTGTGTATGAAAAGGCAAATGGAAGAAAGTGTAAAAGATGGCATGTTATAGAACCACATACAAGGGGCGCCTGGGTGGTTCAGTTGGTTAAGCAGCCAACTCTTGATTTCACTCAGCTCATGATCTCATGGCTTGAGAGTTTGAGCCCCACATCAGGCTCTGCACTGACAGTGTGGAGCCTGCTTGGGATTCTGTCTCCCTCTCTCTCGGCCCCTTGCCCACTTGCTCCCTTTCTCTCTAAACAAATACATAAACGTTAAAAACAAACAAACAAAAAACACCACATAGAAGACTCTGGGTCTTGAAGATCATCTCCCTTCCTAGTAGGCTTCCCGTCCCCAACCACAAACCCAGAGCTGGATTACTCACCTGGGCCCATCAGGAGTAGGGTATCGGTAAGGCCCCTGGGGTCCATAGGGCGGAGGGAACGGGAGATATGGGGGATACATCTGCAAAATGGCCCAACAGCAGCTGCTTAGAGGGACCAGGAACCAACCAACTCCCTAAACCTATTGTCCTCCCCTGTCACAGGCCCCTGCTTTCTGTCTCCTCCAAAACCTAAGTGCTAATTGCTAACTCTCTAGCTTTAATCACAACCACTCCAAAACCAGATGTGCAAACTCACAAAGGGCGGCATCATTCCGCGGTAGGGAGGGAACTGGGGTGGGCCCGAAGGCTGTAGCGCCCCCCGGGGATCATGGCTGTGATGAAGTTTGGAGTCTGGGCCCTCCAGCTCATCAGGGCCACGCCCACCTCCATCCCTCCAAGTTGTAGAATCTGTATTTTGGAAAAGGCAAAGAAGAGACATACCTTAAAATGATGGATAAGGTGAATAAGCCAACATTTAGCTCTGAGATAGAATAAGGTGTTGTTCTGGGCAAAAAATAACCAACCAGTCACCTACCCACTCAACTCACAAATGGCAACCACTCACTTTGGGGGCGGAGGCTTGGTCCGGGCCCAGACGACTGTTCGGCAGACTCCCTTTCCTTGGCAGCCTTGTCCTGGTCGCCAGCCGCCTGCAGGGTCGGAAATTCCTCTCGAGAGAATCGTGACAGTAGGCTTGATGCCCTTCCACCTGTTGGGGTTGGGGTGCAGAGTAGCAGACAGAAGCATATTTACTGAGAATGTACCATGAAAATGGAAGGCTCTGATAGGCACCAGATCATCAAGTTCCTGTTTTAAAACTCACCCCCTATGTACTGCATACTCATTCCCCAAGAAACAAGGTCAGTTCTGGAACAGCACTTCACCCTCAAGTAAGACAGACACGAATTTGCTTACGTGGCCCATGAAACTGAATATGGGGCCCAAAAGTTAGCCAGAGGACTGAGAACACTTTACTAAAAGTATAGCTACCTATACAGAGCTGCTACCTACCATAGTGCACAGAGCAAGCTCCCCAAACAGTCCTGCACTTACCATCTCCATGTGCTCCATGGGTGACGCTGGCTTGTGCCCAGGACTTTACCCCGCTTGGAACCGAAGGAGTGTTCTGGGGAAGCAGATAAATAAATCGTGATGTGAGTGGTAGAGCTACAAACCACTCTTGCCTCCAGTCCTTCAATAACATCCAGTTCTTCACATACCTCGGGGGCTGCTGGGGGTCGTTTCTGTTGGTTGGAGGCAGGCGTCTGTGAAGCCGGCAGTGGCTGCGATTCCGGCGGCTGAGCGGTTGAGGCATCGGAACTAAAAGGATGGTTAAGACAGAAAGGTTATCCAGGATCTCAGATACCCTCCCCTATTTCTCCAATTCATGGAGGGTAAGTGAACCCAGGCCCATTTGCTACTATTCACAAATATTTATATGATAAAATACTATAACCTAGTCACCCTGTGTAGGCAGTTTGTTGATGCCTTCCTGCCACCTGACAGAAAGCTAAAAGTGTTATTCCTTAGTTCTCTAATGGGAGCCCAGGAATAGCCAAGAAAGAGGCTTCCCTCTGTCTCTGGATCTTATGTGGCTGGGCTAGACCAAGCCCCAATTCATCCTGAAGTTCAAAGTTAAAATACTCATCACTCTAGATCCCCCAGGCCTCTACCTCTTGGGGTCGGACTGCTCCTGTTTGCTTGCCCATCCTGTTCCGTCTTTCGGCACTAGTGAGACGTTGGGGTCATTGCCTTTGTTCTCGGCTTTCAGGCTTGGAAGGTTGGCTGGGGGTGGCATACGCCGGGCAATGGCAACTTTCCCGAGACTCTGCAGGCCATGGCGAGGGGCAACTGGAAAAAAGATGAGAGGGTGAAAAATGCCCCACATGGGTGATCTGACAGCTTTCTCCCCTAAGCCCCATTTATACACACTTGATGTCTTATTACCAAACTTCTTTTAGAAACCACTCCTTTCTTTGCCTTCAGCAATCTCTGAAATTCCAGTGGAAAAACTAAGATGCATTACACTTGACGCTTCTCTGTTGGATGGTTGGTCTTGAGCCTGCAGGCAGCAAGCTGGCCCCAGACTTCTCCAAATCCACATTTCTTTTCCTCCAATTCTTACGTGTCCAAAGACAGGGAACTACAGACACGCCTTTGTAGGAGGGTAATTGGTGTTCATTCAATGACCAATGTCCCCTATGGGACCCAAGATAAAACTGGAAAGTCTCTAGATGTTCCTTTAGTCTTCTGATATTTGCACTATAACCATTTCCCTTCAAAGAGCTTTAAAATGTATGCCCTATTCATGCCCAGCCTCTAGGAATTAGGAACATCTTTGCAGGACCCTCACCAGCGGGTTTCTGGATCTCTAAGGACTTGCCCTTATACGTATCAAACAGGTTGAGCGAGGAATACTTCTTTCCATCCTTCCCCTTGGCAGTCGGCCCCGAGCGATCGGACATTGCGCTGGAAGCTCATTGAGTACGTTGGGTCCTGCAGGCACCTCCCCCAAAACGTGCCGGAGCCTGTGGACCAGACACCAAATGTTTTAGTCTCTGCTCCCTTTACTGACTCCAAAAGAAACCTAGATGCTCCTTTTTGTTCTAATTAGGGACCCAGATATGTGGCCCTCTGGTGTCTTGCCTCCAGCCTATTCAAAGTCCCTAGTCCCTTTAAGCAACTCCCACAGAGCCCAAATGCCATGGTGCCTCTTTCCCCCAGACACCTCTTGCCAAGGAAATCCAAATAAAAAATCTAGTCTTCTCCCAGTAGTAAACACACTCTTCTCTTTGTGCCAGGCTATAAAGGGTAGCAGCTACTTCATTATCTCTCTTCATCATCTCTTCTCCCTCCACAGAAATCATTCCAGAGACGTACAATAAAACATGGCAAGTCCCAGCCTCAGACTAAACCAGAAAAAAGCATAAAGCTCCATCCTGCAAGTAACAGAACTTCAGATCCCCCACTTATAAAACACCAACTCCCTAACTGCACCCCAGGTTCCTTTCCCAGAAGCCTCACTCCCATCTGAGAAGGTTTGCACGAAGGTATGCTGGGAGTTTAACGATTTTACAAGCTTGCTCAGCCAGACTGGGGGCTGGTGCCAGATAATTCCTCATGGAACAACTGGGGCTCTACATACTCCCAAGCTACAGAAGAACCCCAGGTATTTGGAACATTCAATCCCATCATTTCCTACACTCGCCCCCATTCCTGCTCCTGGAAAAAAATCTGGTCTCCAGATGATATTAACCCTGCTGGGCTCTGGCTTACCCTATGCAGATGTGAGAAAAACAAAACATTATGGAGCTACCTCAAGCACACTCTGTAATCATGGGGTCAAAACTAGAACCAACTTCATTTTCCTACCCTCAGTGAGAATGTCCATCAGCAGTCATTTCTTTCCCCAATATCCCTTCCTCCCCAAGCAGGCCAAACTCTGCATCATCAGTCGGTTCCTGAGTGACCAGGCATTCATTTATAGGAAGGAATGGCGTCCGGGAAAGAGATGGAAGGTGGTGGGAAATCCAAGCAAACACAGGGTAAAAACTGGGTAAAATCAGGATGAAAATCAGGGAGAACTTTAAGACAGGTAAGATGAGAACAGGGATTGCTCTGTAAGTGTTTAAAGACTCCAATGTTTGAAAATAATTATGTGAAAGAAAAGGGCATAGAATAGTGGAGTAACACTAATAAAAAAGGATCGACACGAAAGCAGATGGAAAATAATATACTTAAGCAGAAATGGTAAAGACACAGCACAAAATAAAAGGGCAATGTCAAGACACCCAATAAAAGGGGGGTTGAGGCACAGAAGGGAAAAGACATAGGGAAAAACTAAAAAGCAAAGGAAGAGTGAGGAACGTAAAAGGCAAGGATGTAGGATAAAAACAGGGTTCCAAAGTGGGAGTGACTCGACGCGAAAGGGGGCTCAGGAATGGGGAACCCAAGCACTGGCTGATGTGAGGGGGGTCCAATATGGAGGAAAGGAGACTCTCCGAAGATCGTCGGGCGCGGCCCACCCCAGAGTGGCGGCAGCGAAGGGGACCCATAGATTGGGGTGAAGAGGCCAAGAGCGCAACGGATGGTGGGGAGTTACAGGCCCAAGAAAGGGGGTCACCCCACGAAAGCAGTACGGTGGGTGATTAGGCGCAGGGCATACACTCTGTGTGAGGGGCTGGAGGTGCGGGTACCAAGCTGGGGGTATCAGAGGGGGAGGGGCAGGCAGGCCCCAGCAGCAGGAGGACAAAATGGCGGCGGCTAATGGCAGCTTCTCCTCCCCCCGGCCCGCCACTGCCGCCGCCGCCGCCGCCACCACCACTCCCGCGCCGGAAAAGGGCGTTAGCACTCGGCTCCCCAGACTCACCTGGCCGGGTGCGCGGGGGTCCGGGACCGGGGCCTAGGGGTTCCCCGAGGTGGGATGACGGCGGGGCGGGGGCGGATGGCGGCGGATGGCGCCGGGTTCGGCTCCTCCCGTCTCCCTCGCTCACTCCGCGGCTGGGCTCCGACTAACGGCCCATCCGGGCAACCGCCGCCCCCGGGAGCACCCCCCACCTCCCGCCTCCCTCAGCGCACGACACGCCCCCTAATTTGCATAAAGGGCGGAGCACTTTCCACCCTACCCCTCTTCGAGGGCCGTCCCTATTTAAAAAAAAGTAGGGCGTGCGGAGCAGGCACAGGTTATTTGCATAAAGAGGAGGGACTTACAGGCGCTAGGAAGCCGGTTGGCTAAAGAGACGCGCCCCCGGCGTCGGCCGTTAAGACGCGGAAGGGGGCGGCAATGAGGCGTCCGTAGGCGTCCGTCTGCCGGACTGTTGGGGCGCAGAATTTACACGATGAATACGGGGCGGGGGGGGGAAAGGAGAGGCGGAGCGTGCGTCGTGCGTTCGTGGAAAGATGGGAGCGGAGAGACGTCGGGATGCGGAGAGTGTAAGGAAACGATGCGAGACTGGTAGTGCTTTCAGTGGAGGAGACCGAGCGAGCGCACGGGGCGTAAGGGATTAGCTGCCGGAGGGCGGAGCCTAGGTAACTAGGGAAGAGTCACCGACTCACGCGTCCATTCGTAAGAGGTGAAAGCTCTAGAGGGGTGGGGCCTTCTACTTATTAAATCACGTCATGCAAACGAGGTGGATAGACAGGCCAATCCTGAGGTCCAGGGGAGAGGATCGTCGGCACCGTGCACTGTAGGCGTTCTTTTGATAGTTCTGTTTATTTGCATAATACATGCAAATCATTTGAACCAAGATAGGGTAGGAATGACCTCTTCATTAACATATCAGCAACCAAGGACTAAGACATTTAATTTTATAACAATTTTCATGAATGTATTTGTAATATCTGATTATTGGCAGTTTGTATTCTCTTCACAATGGGTTTCATTCTACGAAATGCGGTACTAATTTCCTTCTTTGTCTTCTATTACTGTGCTCCAGTCAGACCTACTACCCATTCAGCAAATCCTTCGACAACTGTTTTGAAGGCGCTGGAGACATCCGCAATATATTCTGGAAGTAGAGAAATAAAATCAGATCCTGCCTGGGGAGGTTCAGAAATGCTTTTAGAAAAACGTGACTCTTACTTAAAAATGTGAAGAACTAGTTAGGATTTAGCCAAGTTTGAGGAGAGGGTGCACAGCTCAGGCCCAGTGAACTGATGAGCAGAGGCATGGTTTTAGGCATCTGTGTCTAGGCTGAGGTGACTAAATTAAGGACTGCCTCTCCATTATGGAAAATGAGAGCAGAAAAATTAGCAAGAATCAGGTAAGAATTTTATCCTGAGGCTCATTAAGATAGACTTCAGTTCTTAAACATTCAAAATGATTATCTTGTCCCCTCTCCCAGGTCTCCTACCACAGCAAAATTTCTTGGAAGAGTTATCCATATTTACAGTCACAAATTTCCTTCCTACCATTCAGTCTTTGTTTTTTGTTTTGTTTTGTTTTGTTTTGTTTTGTTTTTTGAGAGAGAGAAAGGGAGAGTGCGCAAGTGGGCAAGGGACAGAGAGACAGAGAGAGAATCCCAGGAGGGGCAGAGAGAGAGAAGCGGGGCTCACCCTAAGTGGGGTTCATGTTCACCTGAAGTGGGGCTTGAGCTCATGAACCCTGAGATCATGACCTGACCAGACAGAAGTCAGATGCTTAACCGACTGAGCCACCCAGGGCCCCTCCTGTCATTCATTCTTAAACTGACTCCAGTCAAGCCTTCACCCCAACCCGCATGTGTCAAGAACATCAATCTCCTGACTTGAAATAGCATTTTTGTGCTGATGACTCCCAAATGCATATCTTCATTGCAGACCTTCTCCCAAACTCCAGACTTGAATACTATGTACTTGATATCTCCTCTTGGGTATCTAATCATTTCTTTCTTTCTTTCTTTCTTTTTTTTAGTGTTGTATTTTTGAGAGAGAGAGAAAGAGAGAGAGAGAGACTGACCAAGCGTGGGGGAGGGGCAGAGAGAGAATCCAAAGCAGGCTCCAGGCTCTGAGCTATCAGCACAGAGCCCGATGTGGGGCTTGAGCTCACAAACTGGGAGATGATGATCTGAGCTGAAGTCGTACACTTAACCGACTGAGCCACCCAGGTGCCCCTCTAATAGATCATTTCAAAGTCGGTAGATCCAACACTGAACATTTGATCTCTACAATCTCAAAACCTGTCTCTCCACAGCCTTCATCATCTCAGCTGATGACAATTTAAAAATTACAGTTAAGCCAAAAACCCTGGAATCCTCATTGACTCCCTTCTTTATTTCACTCCCCACTTTCAATCAGACAGGAACCCCTGTCTTGAGAAAATACCTGGAATCCAGCCTCTTCATATACACTGCTTCAGCCTTGATCCGAGCCACTCTCATCTTTGATCTGGGATATAACGACAGCCTCCTAGCTTGCCATCTTTAGTCTACCCCTGCCCCTACAGTCTGTCTTCTACACTGCCACCAGGGTGGGCCTTTCCTAAAAGGAGGCCTCAAAGAACTCCCCTGCTCAAAGTCCTATAATGTCTCTGTTTCTCTCAAAGTCTTTAGAGTGGCCCACAAGACCCTAAATGACTTGGCCCCCTGATTTTATTACTCTCCCTACCTCTACCAGGCATGTCTCACGTTGGGGCGCTATTTCTTCTCTTTCCTCTGCCAAGATGATTCCTCCCCCACATACCTTACTCCTTTACCTCCATGAGGTCTTTGTTCAATGTTAGTCATCTTCTCAGTGAGGCTTACCCTGATCACCCACTCAACATTTTCATCTTCCCTGACCATCCTGGTACCCAGATCCCCTTTAACCTGATCTACGTTTTTTTCTAACATCATATACATTTTAAATTATATTGATTGTTTATTGTCTGTCCTCCTCCCACACCACGTTCCACAATAGAATGTAAACTAATACACAGGGCAAGGATCTTTGTTTTGTTGACTTTATATCCCAAGCACCTAGAATAGGAAATGGCACATAGTTGATACTTAATAAATGATTTTTAAAGTCTTTTTACCAAAGTGTATGTGTGTGTGTGTGTGTGTGTGTGTGTGTGTGTATATATATATATATTCCTTTTGATGAATTTTCACAAACTGAGCAGAACATGTAGCCCAAAACAGAACCTTAACTAGGACCATGGAAGCTACCAGAGGACCCCTTCTAGTCACTGCCCTCCCCAAGGCTAACTACTATCCTGATTTATAACATATATTAGTTTTTTTATAACATATAACATATATTAGTTTTACCCGTTTTTGTACTGTATACAAATGGAATTGTATAGCAAGGGTTCTTTTGCATCTGTCTTCCCTTGCTCAACATTATGTTAATGAAGTTCCTCCACATTGATGCATGTAGTTGTACTTTGTTCATTCTCATTGCTGCATAATAATAGTCCAAGGTATGAATATAACCCAATTTATTTATCCTGGGTGAAAGAATTATTTAAGCTCTAGATCACTTATATCCTCCCTAGTGTCACCAGGGTTGTTGCAAAGATTAACAGAATTAATGGAAAGCGTTTAGGCTGGTATCTCATTATATAGTAAGTGCTTAATAAAACTTAGCTATTGATTTCATTATGTTCAGAAATTTTATTAAACTTAAAATGACATCTTCCTCATCTGAAGTCCTATACAGTTAGTGTAGCGCTCTTTAGGAGGCTAATCTGGCTTCACCATTGGGAAGAGCCGACAGTCTGTCCTCAGTACATGAAACAAGCTGGGCTAATGAGATTACCTCTTCCCAGAAAGTCAGGAAATCAGAAGTAGTGGCCAAGTAACTGGGGGTTGCTAGAGTTAACTCATCTGGACCCATTGGAGGAAAGGTCCAGTGATAGCCTCACTGAAGGCTTGGGAACTCTGAGGTTCCTGCCTTTCCTGGGACTGGCTTTTTAATCCTTTCTGCCACCCAGGGATTCAGTATCCCCAGTATCTGTTCTCAGTATCCTCCTAATAGAAGCCCCCTTTCCCTTTATTAAACTTCGTTTCTGCAGCTTGTCCCCCCAAAGGACTTGAATGACTCAATGTTTAAATTATTAGGCTTTATATTTACTCCATTCAATAACAGTTCTTTCATCCATCCATCTATCCATGCATCCATTCACATTTTAAACCTTATTGAGAGCTTATGATATGTCAAGCACTGCAAGGTAGATCATACAATCCCCATTTTCAGATGAAAGACTCAGAGAGCAGGGGCATCTGGGTGGCTCAGTTGGTTAAGTGTCCAACTTCAGCTCAGGTCACAATCTCACGGTTTGTGAGTTCGAGCCCTGCATCAGACTCTGTGGCGCAGTGCTTGGGGTTCTCTGCCCCTCCCCCGCTTGCATGCCCACTCTCTCTCTCAAAAATAAATAATCTTAAAAAAAGAAAAACAAATTTTAAGGGCACCTGGATGGCTCAGTCATTAAGCATCTGACTTTGGCTCTGGTCATGATCTCACGGTTTGTGAGATCAGGTCCCACCTCAGGTGAGTTTGAACCCCACTTTGGGTGAGCCCTGCTTCTCCCTCTCTCTCTCTCTCTCTCTCTCTCCCCCTCGTGGGATTCTCTCTCTCTCTCCCTCTCTGTCTCTGCCCCTTGCTCACTTGCACTCTCTCTTTCTCTAAAAAAAAAAAAAAAAAAAAAAAGGCTCAAAGAGTCTTAGTGATTTGTTAAGGTCACAAAGATTAGTGATGGATGGGGCGCCTGGGTGGCTCAGTTGGTTAAGCATCTGACTTGGGTTCAGGTCATGATTTCGAGGTTTGTGAGTTCGAGCCCAGCATCAGGTTCTGTGCTGACAGCTCAGAGCCTGAAGCCTGCTTCAGATTGTCTCCTTCTCCCTGCCCCTCCCCCGCTTATGCGTGCATGCGCCCTCTCTCTCTCTCTCTCTCTCTCTCTCTCTCTCTCTCAAAAATAAATAAACATTAAAAAAATTACAAAGACTAGTGATGGAAAATATCAGATTCAAGATAATCCTTGCTTGGGGTGACTGCTGGCTCAGTCAATAGAGAACGTGACTCTTGATTTCGGGGTTGTGAGTTGGAGTCCCATATTGGATGTAGAGATTACTTAAAAAGAAATAAAATCTTAAAAAAAAAAGATAACCCTTGCTCTTCCCTGTGGACCTGAGTGATATTTTTTCATCTGCACATGTCTTTCTGTTCCATCTAAATTCCTTGAGATAAAAAAAAAAAAATTCCTTGAGATCAGGGGTAACATGTATCTGAAATCTCCCTTGAAGTACAAAACCGTCTGCTGTAGTTGACACATTACAAAATCATGGATGGAGGGGCTAAGGTCATGATCTCACGGTTCATGAGTTTGAGTCCTGTGTGAGGCTCTGTGCTGACAGCTTCAGATTCTGTCTTCCCATCTCTCTCTGCACCCCCAAATAAATAAATAAAACAAAATCATGGACGGAGTGCTCATATATCCACAAGGATCATAATCCTCGCTGCCCTTCCCTCTAAGGTGCTTTACTTCTTCCTAAACCCAGGATAAAATTCCCCCCAAATGGAGACCAAGCTGACTTGATCTGGATAAGGAAGATAGCTTATTTAATTTAGTATAACGGTGGCTCACAATTCTGTGTTCTTTTTCCATGCTGGTGTCATTAGGAAACCCATCAATCCCACCACATCTCCCCCTACCATAAATCAGGGCAATTCAGAGATATCTCTCTTGGCTGGGGGACCTGCTGGCTTCTCCTGTTCTCTTGCTTTCTCCTCGTACATCAGGATCCTGGTTGAGATGGGAAGAGACAGAGGAATCAGGTGACAGCCTTCTTAAGAGAATAAATTTCAGGCTACTGTGAAAGTCTGAAAGAGGTTGGGGGTTGTTATGGTGGGAGGAAGTGGAAGGAGAGCCGAGAATGGAGAGCTGGGGGCTGTGGAGACTAGAACAATGGGTAGGGATAGGAACTTGGAAGGATCCCTCAAAGAAGGGAAGAAATGAATGCAAGCTAATGTGTTGGTGAGCCTGGGGCTGGGGATAGGGGTGAGGAGAAAACAGGTAAGTATAGGAGAGGTTGGAACTGGACCCTCACATTTTTAGGATGGCAGATCTCTTTCCCAACATCATCTTGAGAAAGTCAGAGTAGCTGAAAGTCTCCCCAGAGCCGCTGGAAACCTCCTTGATTAGTTTCTTCAGCTCCAGGTGGGTCTTGGGGACCCCAAGTTTTTCCAGCATTTGCTTCAGGGACATGATATCTAGAGGCAGAGGATGGGGGTGAGAAGAGAGGAGATTCTCTCTCTCTCTCTCTCTGCCCTCACCTTCACATTCCCGTACTCCTCCCTCCTACTCTGGTAGCTGGGCCCTCTCCCAAACCACCAGGAACTGAACACTGCAGGAGACACCTCCCTCTTCCTCGGTCTGCACACTTCCCCAGATCACCCTTTTCTCACCGATATCTCCGTTTCCATTCAGGTCAAACTCCATGTATTTCTCTGGGTGAGGGGAGAAAGCAGATAGGGTCAGCGCTGGCTGGAGGGTCCAGGGCAGGGGCAGGGGCAGGGCTGGGATTGAGAAAGGGGTTGCTGACCAAACACTAGGTGGGGAAGATGTGAAAGGAGGAGGTGGAGCAGGCTGAGGAAATGCGGGTGGGGTGGAGGGGCCCTGTTAAAGTGTAGGGAAACAGGGTGCTGAGTGGGGCAGCCCAAGGAAAAGGACGGCAACCAGGGGGACAATAGGGGCAGCCTCCCTTCTTCCCACCACAAATGTAGATTTTGTGTCTCTGCTGTCCCTTCTCTGTCCTTGGAGAAATCCTGCCCTCCTCACTCCCCCGCCCCTACAGTTCTCCTCTCACTTTTGAAGGCTTCCAGTTTGGAGAGCAGATCCTCATCACTGCTATATTTGGGATCATCCAGGAATTGCTGTTGGAGGGAGGAAAGCAAGAGGCAGGATAGGTCCCCTGGTCCAGGGTCCCCTTCCCCGCAGGCCCTGCCCTCCCCTTAGATTCTCTTTTTACCTTGTTGATTTCATCGAGTCTGTCTTCCTGCTGGGCCTTCAGCAACCCAAAGGCTTTTCCTCCTGAGGGGGCACAAAGGTTAATGCTTCCTTACCCCCCATTCCTCTTCTCACCCCCACGCCCGCCCAGGGTCATCACACTTCTGCCTTTCTAGACCTGCTAACCACCCCCTAGCCACCCCTCCCCCTCCCCAGGTCTGTCCATCTCTTTGCTCTCATTTTAGGCTCTGCCGATTCTACCTTCCCTACCCTGTAAATCTCTGGTGTGGCTCATAGCTCAGCAGATGCTGGTGGAGAGGCCGGTGGACTGGTGGGTACAGACCAAGCTGGCGCCCTGTCTGTCTCCTCTCCCATCAGCCTCCTCTGAGGCCTCCCTCCCAGACTTCCCCTTTCCCCTTATTCGCTTCTCCTCTAGTCCCAGGCTTCACTTCCCCATCAGCTTCTGCTGACAAGAGCACCCCAGAAGAAAGGGTGGGGGGAGTGGGTGGCTGCAGGATGGAGATGAGAAAATAAAATTCTCCCAAATTCCTCTTAAGGAGAGCCCAGTGTGTGCATGAAAGAAAGAAGGCTTGGGGCGCCTGGGTGGCTCAGTAGGTTAACTGTAGGACTTTGGCTCAGGTCATGGTCTCACAGGTTCGTGAGTCTGAACCCTGCATTGGGCTCTGTGCCAACAGCTTGGAGCCTGGAGCCTGCTTCAGATTCTGTATCTCTCTCTCTCTCTCTTTCTCTCTCTGCCCACCCACGCTCATACCCACCCACGCTCATACCCACCCGCGCTCGCACTCTGTCTCTCTCTCTCTCTCAAAAATAAATAAACATTAAAAAAGAAGAAGAAAGGAAAGAAGCCACTGGAAATATGGTGGGAGAGGAGGATATTTATTCTCAGGAACAAATGGTCTTTGAACAGGTTCAGAGGGTCAGTTAACCCTCAAGGCTTGCATTTTCTCGGATTTCATGAGTCTCAGTATGCAGGTTTGGATAGACAGCTGAGGAAGGGCTGACTGAATTTTTCTAGGCTATGTATGGGAGAAAAATCTGAAGTCCACTGGCACATCTGGGAGGAATGCAAGATGTGCAGGGTCAGAAAGGGATAGAAATTTCACTCCCCGATCTGGCAGTTCTACAGAGGCACTTGGAAATATGGAAATGTCTAACAAATGAGGTATTTTTTTTTAATGTTTATGATTTATTTTTGAGAGAGAGAAAGAGAGAGACAGAGCTTGAGTAGCGGAGTGTCAGAGAGAGAGGGAGACACAGAATCCGAAGCAGGCTCCATACTCCAAGTTGTCAGCACAGAGCCCCACGCAGGGCTTGAACCCACAGGCCACGAGATCATGACCTGAGCTGAAATCGGACACTTAACCAACTGAGCCACCCAGGTGCCCCAAAGTGAGTTTTATTTGTTTGCTTTAGGATGTGCACTGTAACCCACTCATCTTATCTCCTTTGAAATATTTAGTGAAATCTACAGAGCTCAGGAATTCGAGAATTTAAGTGGATTCTTTGGAGAAACTGAAAGTGGTGCTGTGAGAGGCAGCATTTATAGACCCAAGAGCCAGGAGGTGAAACCAACATTAGGGATGGTGTGTGGTGGTGGGGGTGCCAGTCACCATGGGTTCAGTAGATAAGTAGCCTCTAATAAATGTCTTCCCTACGTATATACTCTTTCCTTTTTTTTGCTGTATGGGTAGTTGCTTCTAGGGGAGAGGAGGATAGCCTATTCCCCTCACTGAGACATTTGTTCAAACTCGCCACCCAGAGCTGCACCCACCCTGCCCCAGCATTGATGGAGACACCTTTCCTTGTTCTCTCCCCTCCTCCTTATTTCCCCTTCTGCAGCTGGGAGTATTTACTTCTCATCGCCCTCTCCCTGACCCATGCAGGTCAGGGGAGATGAAAGATGCTGGGGTGAACTCTGCCTTTTTTTACTTCCCTTTATTGCACCTGCCTCTATCCCTTCAGAGAAAGCTGCAACCCTGCACTCAGGTCCAGCACCTAGTGGGGGGAATTCATTTCTTTATTCATACATATATTCAACAAATATTTGTCAAGTACTTACTATATGCCAGCTCAGTGAACCAAACAAATGTCAGTTTTTGTCCTCATGGACAGTGTAACTGCAGAAGACAGACAATAAAAATAAATATATAGGGGCGCCTGGGTGGCTCAGTCAGTTAAGCATCCGACTTCAGCTCAGGTCATGATCTTGCGGTTTGTGAGTTCGAGGGCCACGTCGGACTCTGTGCTGACAGTTCAGAGCCTGGAGCCTGCTTCGGATTCTGTGTCTCCATCTCTGTCTCTGTCTCTCAAAAATAAACATTAAAAAAGTTTTTAAATATATATATATATTAGGGGTATCTGGCTGGCTCAGTCAGTGGAAAATGTGACTCGATCTCAGGGTTGTGAATTTGAGCCCCATGTTGGGTAGAGATTACTTAAAAATAAAAAAAATTTAAAATGATAATCATATTAAAGGTGGCAGGCACCTATGCAGGAAAACAAAGTAGGGAAGGGGTAGGAAGTGCTGTGGTGGACTGCAGTATTAAATAGGGTGATCAGGAAGGCTTCTCTGAGAATATGATATTTGAGCAAAGATTTTAAGGAGCTATGAAAATAAGCCATGTGGCTATATGGGACAGGAGCATTTCAGGCAGAGGGCACAGCAAGTGCAAAAGTCCTGAGGTGAGAATATGTCTGGCTATCTGGAGTATTCATGAAGCTGCAGGATGGCCAGTGTAGGGGTGTGTGGGGAAATAGGCAGGAGATGAGGCCAGATTGTGTAGGGCTTTATAGGCCATTGGGAAGACTCTGGCCTGTATTTAGGGTGAGACTGCCTTCCAGACTGTTCTTTCCATCAAGGATGGTTTGGCAAACTATCATAGTGGTTATAGAGCTTAGATGCTCAGATAAATGTCCTCAGATAAAGTGTCCCTGCTCTGACATGGGACAAAAGTGAAGAGTAAGAGTCTCTAGAAGGGCAAAAGGGTAGAGAAAAAAACCCAGCCAGAACACATATGTGGGGAAAACCTGTGAAGAACAGACACACAAGAAGACATCTCCCACCCAAACTCAGGGGCCCAGCCCTCTCAACTACAGAGAAGGCTAGCTCACAGTAGTTAAGGGTGAAGGGGACATGGGGCTTCTGGGCAAGGGTGGAAAATAGCTGTAGGGTGCATTGGGAGGGGGGCGGCTGCAAGGAATCCATGAGGACATGTAGATAGGGGAAGTAGATAGCTCTCTGACAGGCTGCAAAATCTAGAACGGAGCTGAGATATGCAGAATCACCTTAAGATAGTGGCTCTCTGTGAGTGGCCCTTCCACCAACATTACATAGAAGCAAGTTAGAAATGCTCATTGTTGGGCCTCTGCCCAGACCTACTGAATTGGAAACAGTGGGGGTGGCCTTAACACAATAGCTTTTTAACTAGCACCTCAGGTGATTCCATACACAAGCAAGTGTGAGTGCCACTTCCCTAAAGCAACAGAGGTGCCCAAGCTTGCAAGGCTTGCTGAACCCAGGCTGAAGGTGTCAACTGAGCTTAGGCATGGTTTAGAGGTCAGCCTTGGAGGAAGAAAAAAGGAGGAGTCACTGAGCCCAGAGTGGTTAGTTTCCAGCCAAGCAGTCAGGGAGATGATGCTGGGCTGGTTCAAGAAATGACCCACGAGAACCCCATGAGATTAGAATCCCTTATGAAACTGGCACCGTGTTGCTAAGGGCCCTTGTTATGATCCCATGCTCTCCTGGGGAACTGCTGCTTAGAATTAGGCCCCATGGAGTGTGCTTACTGGAAAAAAATACACTGGCCAGAAAACTTGTCTGTGTGTGTCCTGAAACTCTTCTGTTTGCCCCTCCCCTCTCCCCCTCTCATGCTGTTCTCTGCCCCAGGACATTAACCTGTACAGACCATACCAAGGGCACCTCTGGCTTCTAGCCATTTTTGGCTGATGGAGAGCCTGGCAGAAATACAGCAGGAGGAGGACATTAAGTTAAGGGTGTTCTTTCCTCTGGCTCCCTTCCCAGAAGGTCACCTCAGGTCAGCTGAAACCTCTGCCTACAGGCAAGGCTTCTCTCCAGGCAACCTGCACTACATGGCTATATCTTCCCCTAGGTTTCAGTAGCCCAAAAAATAGATTTCAGGTGGTCTGTGAAATTAGAAAGGAAAAAATGTACATCCTTTTCTTATATTCAACATTACATGCGTTGCCTTGTCAAAAACCACATCACAGTTTAAAGTTCTTTGTAAGTTTATTTATTCGTTTATTTTTAAGTTTATTAAGTAATCTCTACACCCAATGTGTGGCTCACACTCATGACCCCGACATCAAAAGTCCCATATTCTACCAACTGAGCCAGCCAGGCACCCCCACGGGTTCAAGGCACGCTTGGGTGGCTCAGTTGGTTAAGGGACCCAACTCTTGATTTTGACTCAGGTCATGATCTCATGGTTTGTGAGTTCGAGCCGTGCATTGCTTGGGATTCTTGCTCTCCCTCTCTCTGCCCCTCCCCTGCTCATGCTCTGTCTCTGTCTCAAAATAAATAAATAGAACTTTCAAAAAGGTTTAAAAAATAAAATTGTTATTCAAGCCAAGCAACAATATAATTTGCACCGATACGTCTTTATTTATTAAAATTTAACCAGCCTGTATTTAAAAAAATTCATTTTGGGGTGCCTGGCTGGCTCAGTCGGTTGAGCATCTGACTTCGGCTCAGGTCATGACCTCGTAGTTCGTGAGTTTGAGTCCCACATTGGGTTCCCTGCTGACAGCTCAGAGCCTGGAGAGTCTGCCTTGGATTCTGTGTTTTCTTCTCTCTCTGCCTCTCCCCTGGTCATGCTCTGTCTCTCTCTCTCAAAAATAAATAAACGTTAAAAAATTCTTTAAATAAATAAAAATAAATGTCTTATCTTTTAGGGGTGCATGGGTGGCTCAGTTAGTTGAGCTTCCAACTCTTGATTTTGTCCCAGGTCCTGATCCCAGAGTTGTGGGATCTAACCCTGCATGGGGCTCTGCACCAAGTGTGGACTTTGCTTAAGATCCTCTCTCTCCCTCTGCCCCGATTTGCGCTCACTCGCCCTTTCTCTAAAAACAAGAGGTGCCTCAGTGGCTCAGTTGGTTAAGCATCTAACTTCGGCTCAGGTCATGATCTCACAGCTCATGATTCGAGCCCCGCATCTGGCTCTGTGCTGACAGTCCAGAACCTGAAGCCTGCTTCGGATTCTGTGTCTCCCTCTCTCTCTGCCACTCCCCTGTTTACACTCTGTCTCTCTGTCTCTGTCTCTCTCTCAAAAAATAAACATTAAAAAATTTAAAAAAAGAAGCACTTTTGTTAAAAATAAACAAATAAAAAAATAAAAATAAAAAATGTCTTTTATTTAACGTGGCAATAAAGAACTACATGATTTATCCTATTGCAGCTTTTTAGAAAATGTTCATTTTGAGAGAGAAAGAATGTGAGTGGGGGAGGGGCAGAGAGAGAGGGGGAGAGAGAATCCCCAGCACTGTCAGCACAGAGCCCAACTCAGGGCTTGAACTCAGGAACCTTGAGATTATGACCTTAGCTGAAATCAAGAGTCAGACACTTAACTGACTGAGCCACCCAGGCACCCCACAACTTTTATTTTTGAAGTTTTTATTTATTTATTTTTAGTAACCTCTAACCCAAGGTGCGGCTTGAATTCACAATCTGGAGATCAAGAGTCCCATGCTCCTCCAGCTGAGCCAGCCAGGCACCCCTCTATTGCAACTTTTAGTTAACATTTTGGTAACTATAATTAGTTTACTTTGTTACGTATTTTTTATTTTTTGCTTTACCAGATGCCAAAGACATCTGTGGTACAAAATGAGTTAGAATCCCTGTTGTAATCTCTTTCTCCCCTCATTCCTTTGAAGCTGGGGTGGTAATATCCCTTGTGATTCCCCTCCACCCCACTCACAGCTTTGTAAATAAACTAGCTCTTCAACCTAATTTGAGGGTGCTGTTTCCTGTTTTCCTCCAGACTTTGACTGATGCAGTGCGCATATGTGTGTGTATTGACTGAGCCACCCACGGGCCCCCAAGCCTTTTCTTTTCTAAAAAGCCTCCTTGTAGGGCTTTGAGGGGAGCGTAGCCACAGTTTACTCCTAAATTTCACCTCTTGTGTCCTGGAAACCATATAGAGCAATAGTGAGATTGGTAACACACACACACACACACACACACACACACACACATGCACACACTACATTTTCACGGAAACTAGGAGACACAACACACCTACAGACTCCAAATTATGTGTATGTGTGCCCAAATTCCACACTGAGAAGGCAGAGGCAGTCCCCAGCAGTGTCTCAGGGAAGATTAGGGAGAGAAGGAGGGTCCACGTGACAGCTCTGAAAAAAGCAAATACTCCTTCCTGGGAGGAAGGGCATCACCCTGAGAAGGAAAAGTTGAGTGCAGGGCTGACTAAATGGACTCAAGTATTGGTAAAAGGTGGAGAGAGAATGTTTTAAAGTGTCCATCCAAAGGGCTCTGTGCTAACAGTGCAGAGCCTGCTTTTTTTTTTAAATTTTTTTTCATGTCTTTATTTTATTTTGAGAGAGAGAGACAGAGGTTGAGAGGGGGAGGGGCAGAGAGAGAGGGAGACACAGAATCTGAAGCAGGCTCCAGGCTCTGAGCTGTCAGCACAGAGCCCGATGCAGGGCTCGAACCCACGGACTGTGAGATCATGACCTGAGCTGAAGTCTGCCTCTCTGCCCCTCCTCTGCTCTCTCTCTCACAAGTGTGTTCTTTCATTCTCTCTCAGTATAAATAAACATTTAAAAAATAAATAAAAATAATAAGGTGGCCAAAGGGACCCACATGTGGCAGATGTCAAAAAGTGCCAGCAAAATTCTTCTTTTTATTTTTTAAATGTAATTATTTATTTTAAGCTTATTTATTTTGAGAGGGAGAGGGAGAGAGAAAGTGTGGGAAAGGGACAGAGAGACAGGGAGAGGGAGAATCCCAAGCAGGCTCAGAACCACCAGTACAGAGCCCGACAAGGGGCTTGAACTCCCGAACCACGAGTTCATCACCTGAGCCCAAGTTGGACACCCAACCAACTGAGCCACCCAAGTGTCCCCAAATTCTCCTTTTAAAATTAAGTGCATCACCTTAACATTATGCACACTTGGGTCATGACAGCCTGTGAGGCCTCCTGGGAAATAAAGAAGCCTTAGGTTGGGGGTAAACACTTGCTTAACTAGGAGACATTCTCAGGTACAGAGAAGGTAGTGGCCTTTTAAGTTTATTTATTTTGAGAGAGACAGAGACAGCGTGAGTAGGGGAGGGGCAGAGAGAGAGGGAGAGAGAAAGAAAGAGAGAGAGAGACAGAGAGAGAGAATCCCTAGCAGGCTCCACACCATCAGTGCAGAGCCTGATGCAGGGCTTAAACTCAGGAAACCCTGAGATCATGACCTGAGCCAAAACTGAAACCAAGAGTCAGAAGCTAAACCAACTGAGCCACCCAAGCACCCTAGGGTTGCCAAATTTTAAGGAAATAATCCATTGTTATGGCGAAAGCAGAGGAACCCTTGAACTTGTAAGTCTGGAAAGCCATTTTGGGCCTTCTTCCCACCCCCTCACAAGGCACTCCGGCTAACAGTTTAGAAAACTCAATCTCATTTAAATATGAGTGACTAAAGAAATGAACATTTGAAAAAGCTCTTGGCTGGCTCAGTTGGTAGAACATGACTCTTGATCTCAGGGTCCTGAGTTCAAGTCTCACGTCGGACATACAATTTCTTAGAAAAAGAAAAAGGAAAAACAAAAAAAGAAAGGAACAAAGATTCTATTCTATTAACTATGAGAAAAAAAGGTAAAAAAGAACAACACAATTTGCTGACAGATGACAACACACCAGAAATACATTGCCAAAACCTGGTGGAAATTGTAGCCCAAAATTCCATCATGAACTGAAACACAACAAAACTTGCTGTACCTTTCAGAAATGCAAGTACTCAGAGAACAGGTGATAGAGAACAAGAGCATCTGAATGGGAACAGGAGGAAAGACACAGAAGAAAAATACAAAACTATTTCAAAAGTGAACACTAAATTTCACGGGAGAATAAAGGCATGCATTCGTAATTTTAAAAATCATAAATGACTTATGAAATGGGTTTTTTCCTATTTATAAAATCTGCAGGGTGCCTGGGTGGCTCAGTCGGTTAAGGGTCCAGCTTCGGCTCAGGTCATGATCTCACGGTTCGTGGGTTCAAGCCCCATGTCGGGCTCTGTGCTGACAGCTCAGAGCCTGGAGCCTGCTTCGGATTCTGTGTCTCCCTCTCTCTCTGACTCTCCCCTGCTCGCGCTGTCTCTCTCTGTCTCTCAAAAATAAACAAAAAAAGTTTAAAAAAATCTGAGTAGTTGTTATCATGAACAAAAGGTGTGAACTGCTTTTACTGTGTTGACTGAGAAGGTCCGATGGATTTTTCTCCTTAGCTCTTAATGCAGTGAATTGCATGAACAGATTTAGAAATTGCATGAATAGTGAATTACTTTCCTACGATAAACACTGTTTGGTTAAGTTGTTTTGTATTAGTTATTCAATTCTGGTTTAGGTTTTTAAATATTTTTATTAAGTTCTTTTTTTTTCTTGCATCTATGTTCATGAATGAAATTGTTTTATAATTTTACTTTCTCAGTTTGTCCTTGCCTGGCTTTTGTATCAAGATTACATTAATCTCATGAACTAAGTTGAGAAACTTTTCCTGTTTCCGGATCACTAGAACAATTTTTATGATTGGAATGATCTCTGTTTTGGAAGTTTCATAACTATCTGGGCTTGGTGATATATTTTTGTTGATTGCTAAATTTTTTTTCTAAGTTTATTTAAGTAATCTCTACACCCAACGTGGGACTCAAACTCATGACTCCAAGATCAAGAATCACATGCTCTTCTGACTGAGCCAGCCAGGTACCCCATTGGTGGCTAAATTTTTTAAATAAAGTTTTTATTTATTTATTTATTTTGAGAGAGAGAGAGAGAGAGGGGGAGAGAGAGAGAGAGAGAGAGGGCAAATGTGGGAAGAGCAGAGAGAGAGAGAAGGAGAGAGAATCCCAAGCAGGCTTGGTCCTGTCATCACAGGGCCTGATGCGGGG
This sequence comes from Cryptoprocta ferox, assembly GCA_028646485.1. Classification (NCBI taxonomy): domain Eukaryota; kingdom Metazoa; phylum Chordata; class Mammalia; order Carnivora; family Eupleridae; genus Cryptoprocta; species Cryptoprocta ferox. The sequence continues at coordinate 114,290,365 of CM053577.1, forward strand.
CTCGGGATTGAGCCCACAAACTGTGATATCATGACCTGACCCAAAATCAAGAGTCAGACACTTACCTGACTGAGCCACCCAGCCACCCCTGGTCAGAGATTTTTTAATATTAGTAGTCTTTGTAAATATATATTTTTTCTGCTCTATTCTTTCTTTCTTTCTTTTTTTAAATGTTTGTTTTATTTTTGAGAGGGATGGGAGAGGGGCAGAGAGAGGGAGTCTGAGAATTCGGAGCAGGCTCTGTGCTGTCAGCAGGGTTCAACCCCATGAACCATGAGGCCATGGCCCGAGCAGAAGTTGGATGCTCAATCAACAGAGCCACCCAGGCACCCTTCTATTTTCTTTTCTATTTCATTAATTTTTAAAAAAATTTTATTTGAGAGAGAGTGTGAGTCAGGGACAGGGTCAGAGGGAGAGAGAGAATCCTAAGCAACTCAGGGCTTAGGATTAGCTCACGAGTGTGAGATAATGACCTGAACAAAAATCAAGAGTCAGATGCTTAACCAACTGAGCCACCCAGGCTCTACTATTTCATTAATTTCTAATAGTATCTTTATTATTTTCCTTCTTAATTTTTTAGGATTACTCTGTGCTTTTTTTCTAATTTCTTGAAATACCTGTACAACTCAATGACTTTCAAATTTTCCTTCCTAATATACACATTTTTTTCATTGTTCTAGCTACATTCCATAGTTTAGATAGGCAGTATTTTCACCGTCATTCAGTTCAAAATATTTTATTTTTATTTTTTAAAAGTTTATTTATTTATTTTGAAAGAGGGAGAGAGAGAGAGAGAACGAGTGGGGGGAAAGCAGAGAGAGGGAGAGATAGAATCCTAAGGACACTCCACACTGTCAATATAAAGCAGGATGTGGAGCTCAAAACTACAAACTGTGAGATCATGACCTGAGCAGAAATCAAGAGTCCAGTGCTTAACTGACTCAGCCACCCAGGTGCCTCCAGTTCAAAATATTTTAAGTTCTACTATAATATTTTCTTTAACATTTGAATTATTTACAGGTAGATTTCTAAAATTTTAAAAGTACATTAAAGAGGCGTCTGGGTGGCTCAGTCAGTTAAGTGTCTGACTTCGTCTCAGGTCATGATCTTGGGATTCATGAGTTCAAGGCGATTCGTGAATTCAAGCCCCGCATCAGGCTCTGTGCTGACAGCTCAGAGCCTGGGGCTGCTTCGGATTCTGTGTCTCCCTCTCTCTCTGTTCCTCCCCTACTCATGTTCTGCCTCTCTCTCTCTCAAAAATAAATAATAAAGCATTAAAAAGAAAGTACATTAAAAATCTTTAAAATATTTTCTAAGCGTATAATAAATATTCTTTGTTATTGCTCTTAAATTGTCATGGCTTTTGGGCAGCAATTGTGTTCTATATGATTTTGATTCTTTTTTCTAAATGTCTGTGTTGTCCTGAAAAAAAAAAAATGCTTGTTTTCTAGTTTTTCTAGGATCCTACATATTTCTTTTCTTTCTTTCTTTCTTTCTTTCTTTCTTTCTTTCTTTCTTTCTTTCTTTATAACATTTTTTTTGAGAGACAGACACAGAGCATGAGCAGGGGAGGGGCAGAGAGAGAGAGGGAGACACAGAATCTGAAGGAGGCTCAAGCTCTGAGCTGTCAGCACAGAGCCCAATGCGGGGTTCGAACCCACAAACCGTGAGATCATGACCTGAGCCAAAGTCGGACGTCTATCCAACTGAGCCACCCAGCCGCCCCCACTACGTATTTCTTTTAGATCAAGCTTGTTAACTATCTGGTTTCACTCTTCTGTGTCTTAATTATTTGCCTGTTTGATTTGCCAGTTGAGGTGAGTTAAAGTTTTCCTTTAATATTGTAGGTTTTTTTTTCTTTTTGAGAAAAAGAACTTTGTACAGAGAATCTGAGGGCATCTCGGGGTGGTCCCAGCCAGACTGGTGGAGTCAGGGAAGGCTTCTCAGTAGACAAGCAATTGGTCCCCAGAGGAAAAAGGTGAGTGCCTTGCCAGCCTTGGCTCATTCTCTTACCCAGAGAGAAATGGGGGAGGAAGAGAATGAGAGATGGTTTGGGGAAAGAGATGTGCTGGAAGATGGGGAGACAGAAAGAGATATAGAGAGAAAATGGGGGAGAGAGGACTGGAGAGATAGGTGCCTGGCACATGGAAGGTACTCACCAAATGTTTGTTGAATGAATGAATTAGTGAACACACAGATGTATGTGGGAGGGCCTGGGTAAAGATGTGTAGAGAGACATAGGGTGTGAGTAGAGAGATAGGGAAGAAACAAGTGATATGAATAAAGATGGTGAGAAGAAAGAGTTGTGGACACAGATATGGGAGATACTAGAGAAGGGGAGAGGTGAAGATAGACATGAGGGAATATGAAGACAGAATGTCTAGCATGTGGACAGAACTCAGTAAAAGTGTTGTTGAACGGATGGTTGAGCCTCCACACTTGGAGAGGGAGGTGTGGAACGGATATTGAGAAGGAACCACACTGTCCATTAGAGAAGCAATTGTACCAGTTTCATCCTGAGGTGATGAGGGCCTTGACTAGCGGTGAGAATTAAGAGGTGAGGAAATACCCAAGATATTTCAGAGGCAGAATGGACAGGACTTGGACATTGATAGGACTGGGAAATTGAGGGAAAAAGCAGAAAAATATAAATCCCAGGTGTTTTTTTTTTAATGTTTAATTACTTATTATTGAGAGAGAGAGCACAAGCCAGGGAGGGGCAGAAAGAGAGAGAGAGGGAGACACAGAATCCTATGCAGGCTCCAGGCTCAGAGCTGTCAGCATGGAGCCCAATGTGGGTCTCAAACCCACAAACTGTGAGATCACGACCTAAGCTGAAGTCAGACGCTCAACTGACTGAGCCATGCAGGCATCCATATAAATCCCACGTTTTTACCTTAACTGATGGGGTGGATTGTGCTTTCATTCACCGAGATGGGGAACATAGGAGGCTGACCCAGTCTGGATGGAAATAGATGATTTTGAAATGCCTGTGAAACACTCTGGAGGAGATGTCTAGAGGGCAGGTAGATATTCCGAACTCAGGTGTCAAGAAAGAGGCCTGAGATGAAGGTGTAGACTGAGATGGAGATATAGACTGGAGACTTGACAGGGAATAAGAAGTAGTTAAAACTGGCTATGTATGACAAGATTACCTAGGTTAGCCCCATGGTAGATGTTCAAAATTTGTTGAATGAAAGTGAAAGAGAAAAACTCAAAAGTCCTCCAACAGCTGAATTGTGTGAAAGCGCATACATAGGTTACAGGAGTCTGGAGGGACTCAGGCCTGATTGATTTATGTCCCTGGGAAAGGGGATGTAAGATTCCAACATGGAACAACTTCCATGGTAACATGATCTAAGGTGTAGGCCATGTAGAATCAAGGTGGTGGTTGGAGTAAACAAGGTAGAGCAACTGTGAAATTGGTGTATTGAGAGATCATGTGCAAGACAGACAAGAATGCTCATACAATCCAATTGTACATCATCAAGTGAGTGGATAAAAAAACTGTGGTACATCCATATTATGGAATACCCTTGGCAATAAAAAGGAACAAGCTACTGGGGCACCTGGGTGGCTCAGTCAGTTAAGCATCAGACTCTTTAAAAAATATTTTTTAAAAATATTTATTCATTTTTGAGAGACAGAGAGTGAATGGGGGAGAGGCAGAGAGAGAGGGAGACACAGAATCTGAAGCAGGCTTCAGGCTCTGAGCTGTCAGCACAGAGCCTGACTTGGGGCTCTAACCCAGGGACTGGGAGATCATGACCTGAGCTGAAGCAGAGGCTTAACCAACTGAGCCACCTAGGCGCCCCAGCATCAGACTCTTTATTTCAGCTCAGGTTGTGATCTCATGGTTTGTGAGTTCGTGCCCCACATGGGGCTATTCACTGACAGTGTGGAGCCTGCTTGGGATTCTCTGTCTCCCTTTCTCTCTACCCTTCTCCGGCTCTCTCTTTCAAAAATGAATAAATAAGCATAAAAAAAAAGGAACAAGCTACTGATACATGCAGCAATAGATGAATCTCACAGACATACAGAATGAGAGAAGCCATATGTAAGAGTGTGTACTGTATGATTACATTTACATGAAGTTCAAGAATAGAGGCACAATATAGGGATATAAATCTATAGGGTTATAAATCAATGGTTGCTTCTGGGAGGGGAGGGGGATTGACCAAGAAGAGGCATGCGGGAATTTTCTGGGGTGATGGAAATGATCTGTATCTCACTTGTAATGTTGTTTACATGCATGTGTAGATTTGCCAGAGAGTATCAAACTGTACATCTAAGATCTGTGCATTTTACTGCAAAGAATTACATCGCAATGTTTAGAAATACCATTTACATGGACACTGAGTCTCCCAGAGAGATGGCAGAGGTTGGAATAGAGAGGAAGCTGGAGAGTTAGGTATCTGCTCTTGGTGAATGTAAAGGATATTATACAATGAGAGCACGGAGACTGAAGGTGGTGAGGTCCAATGCAGGAACCTCAGAAAAGCGGCTGTGGCTAGAGGTTGAAAGTAGAACCTGGGGGCCATGAATTAGTTGAAAGTGTTTAAAAGGACTTGGCCAGGGGAGAAGTCCACTACATCTCACCACTACAAACACAGAAGGAAACCCCAGGTGAGGTGGGGTTGCCGTGCTGGGATTCCAGAGTTCCTTCTGTGTCTTCACCTCCTTTCCTGCTCTGAGCTCTGAGTTGTGTGTTTATTGGTCCTGGCAACCCTCAAGACAGCCCACAGTGGAGTGTTAAAGAAGCTGGACCAGAGGGGGGAGTGTTAAAGAAGCTGGACCAGAGGGGTGCCTGGCTGGCTCAGTCGGTAAAGCATGGGATTCTTGATCTTGGGACTCTTGTTCAAGCCCCATGTTGGGTGTAGAGATTACTTAAAAATAAAATCTTTATAAAAAAAGTTGGTTATAAATAGATAAATAAATAAATAAGTTAGGTCACAGACGTATATACATCCACTTCACAACTTCTTTATTCGCTGTCTTTCCTCTAGAGTCCCTAGTAAAAGTATCTTTTGAAAAATTCCATCCTTGGGCTGATTATTGCATCAGTTACTGTCCTGCAGGTTACAGTTCCTTAGAGAGTCTCAGAGTTCTTGAAAAGGGTCCTTGAATCTACACCTATACCAGGATTTATTCTAGATGGACTTAAAAAAAATCCAAGTACTATCTTTGGAATCCACAACATTTTTGGATATTGAAAATCTTAGGTAGAGAAAAGAGGTGGAGACAGCAAGATACCCTTGAGTTCAGGCAGAGCTGTAACAATGGTCATCCTAGTCCCAGACTGGGGAGGGGTTAGGGGCTAACATATACTGAGCATGCAGAACAGTGAAGTCTGGAAATTGACAGATCCTAATCTCATTTCACAGATGTGTAAGCAGGGGAACCAGGGCTCCAATTTAGGCGGACTTGACTTCTAAGCCACATTGTTCTGGGACATGGAGCAGTGCCATGTGATTGAGGGTATACTGTAGAAGTATGGAGTTTTATCTTCAGGCTAGTAGCCTTTCCCAGCCCCACTCCACTGGTGGTGATCTCTGCTCCCTCCTCAAACTGCTTCTCATAGTTGAGTAGAAGAAACAATTTCTTCCACATTGATTCTTTGGGGTGGAGATGGTCTGTTGATAGGATGAGGAAAGGTAAGGGATTGGGCAGAAGCTGGAATTCAGGCCCTTTTGAGAAAAACCACTTCTGGGTGTCTCAGGCATCACCAGGCTCCATGACCACCAGGGGGCAGCCCTTGCCCAGCCATGGCACCTCAATTCCACACCCTTAGGTTAGAGGCTCTGAGGAGGAAGCCACTCTCCTGATGGAGAAAGGCCGAGTCAGTCCTTCCCAGATTATGTGGCCTCTGTTCTTGTTTAAGTGGTTCAGAGAGGCTAAATAATTTGTTCAAGATCATATAACTAGTTTGTGGGGGATCTGGCATTTGAACCCAGCCTGACGCCAAGCCAGTATTCTTAACCATGCGATTACTGTTTCCCCAAAACAAAACTCCAGATCACTGAAGTGAAGACTGGGAATTGCAATCCACGAAAATATTGTGAAACAGAGCTAGAAACAGGGACACAAAGGGAAGAAGATGTATTAATATAAAGGAGCCAGAACTGTGGAGTGAGGGTTCTGCTCATGTCTCACCTGGGGCATTGTACACATAACCCTCCTTTTCTATGTGCTGCGCTATCTCATTTGGTGTGTAATGCATTTGCAATAATGTGTGGTATATTCTTGTACCAATTCCTATATAACCCTGGAGTTATTAATTCAATGTGTTTCTTTCATGTCCGTAAGAATATTTTTCATGTAAGGGGCACTTGGAAGTTTCTCAAGAAATTCTAGCTAAATAGTGAATAAAATAATAAATGAGTCGGTTTACCAGTGGGTGATAAGTGCTTGCAGAACGCAATAGGTAAAGCAGACCTCAGCGTGAGGTATATTCCTTTAATGGAGATCTGAATATAAAAGAGTACAAAACTCTCCATCCCTTGCACTCTGCCAAACCACCCAAGTCCACGCAATCTAAGTAAAACAGATTGATTGCTATGCAAATGAAGCTTCCAAACAAAGACCCAACAAACCGCCTGCTGCCACCACCAATCAGTTTGCTTCTCCTAATCCCCTCCATTATAGAATTTCTAGAGCAGCCCTGGAGAGGGCCAGCCTAAAAGGGAAGGGAACAGATGGGATAAGCCTGTGCACTGCTGAACCAAGATGAGGGGAAGTAGGTTAGTTCTGAGCCCTGGAGGGTTCCTGGAGGCTTATTCTGGGTAAAGCGTTGGTCTTCTTGAACCTCAGAAGATAGGGGAACCACATCCTGGTCTCACCCACCCACCCTCATGTTAGCAGCCATCTAAGCCCCACCCTCCCCCTCAAACACTTGGGCCATTTGACCATGTTTTGCCCCCACCTCCTAGTGACCCAGATACTGCCATTAGCAGCATCCTCTCTCCTTGGGGAGGCAAGCATTTGATGAATGAGGTCCTAGACAGTTGAGGTCCTTGACAAGTGATGTGTGAGTCCTGTGTGTCATAGGAAGCTCCCCACCTCCATCTGGTGACCCTGGCCACAAGTAGTAGGTTGTTCTTTCTTCACCCAAAGCTTACCGCTCAGGTCCCCCTCGCCAACTGGAACACCCTCTGACATGCCCCGGACGCTGTTGCTCATCTTTATCATGGTCCATCCAGGTGAGAGGGCTTTCTCCCAGAACCCTAAGGGGTGTGGGACTGGGAGGAGGGTGGACGGGAGAGGCTGGCAAGGAGGCCTGAGGGGAGTGGCCAGGAAAGGAAACTGGGAGCAGGTGGGGCCTTCCGTAAAGCTGACGCACATCGTGGACATCCCCGGTTCACAATTGCCTCCATTTCTCCATGTTGCCCACCGGGAGCGTCACTCCCCAGTTTCCATCCCAGAGGCCCTTTCTTCTCAGCCACCACCCTAGTAAGATAAAATGGAAAGAACCAGTATAAAGGGCTTAAAGAAGGAAGAGGTGATTTTTTTCTGAAGGGGTCAATTTTAATTTGATGAGCTTAATAAGCCTATTAAGCAAGACTGTTATCTAGGGTCTAGATGTAATTAGGAGTTTGGGAGACCTAATTAACTCTAAGGGAAGTTTCTTAGTGGAACTGATTTTAATTAACTATGAGACTTTAACTGTAAGCCATATCCATTAACTACATGTAGTGTAGACTCCAGACCCACAGCTTTAGCATCAGCTGAGAACCTGGGGCAAATTCTCAGACCCCACTCTAAACCCACTGAGTAAGTCTCTGGGCGTAGGGCCCAGGAATTGTTGTTTGGACAAACACTGTGGGTGATTCCCATGTGCTCTCAAGTTTGAGTACTTCTGAAATAGAAGAATGGCAAGTAAATTTCACCAACTAGAGAATCTAATCAGAGATTTTACTAATTGATTTAATTAATCAATTTGGATGAGTTAAATGGGGATTTCAATCATTTATAGCCAAGTCTTCACCAGAAGACTTAATTAGTTAATGCTCTTTAACAAAAAACAACGTAGCAAGGGTGGTGTACTATATATATAGTATGTCACTGGTATGAAAATAACACCTGGAATAATATAGTTAATTATTAGTTAACTAGGGAGCCACACTCATTACTGAACTTCAATTTTAACGTGACAGGTTAAATTTCAGTAAGACACTACTCATGAATGTAGGTGGGGAATGATGGTATGGGATGGGGCGAGGATGAGAGTTGGTATAAGAAAGAATTTGAAAAACTAATTTTTATTATTTATTTATTTTAAATATTTTTTAAGGTTTATTTATCTATTTTGAGAGACAGAGAGAGAGAGAGAGAGAGAGAGAGAGAGAGAGAGCATGAGCAGGGGAGGGGCAGAGAGAGAGAGAGCAAGAATCCCAAGCAGGCTCTGCACTGTCAGCACTGAGCCCCAGGGCTCAACTCACAAACTGCGAGATCATGTCCTGAGCTGAAGTCAAAGAGTCGGATGCTTAACCGATTGAGCCACCCAGGTGTCCCATTATTTATTTATTTTAGAGAGAGAGCATGATCAACTGGGGAAGAGGGACAGGGGGGAGAGAGAGAGAGAGAGAGGGAGGGGCAGAGAGAATCTTAAGCAGGCTCCACACTCAGTGCAGAGCCCGACGTGGGGCTCTATCCTATGACCCTGGGATCATGGCCTGAGTCGAAATCAAGAGTTAGACATTCAAGCGACTAAGCCACCCGGGTGCCCCTGAAAAACTATTTAAATAAGCAATGTTAAGAAATTAGCCTAGTGGAGAGAAAAGGGTTTCATGAGGCATCAAACTGCTTGTCCCTCTGGGTCCTCCGTGAGTTGGGGATACAGCTGGGATATTCTACTGCAAGCTCTTGGGTCCTTTTTCTGGGGAAGGCATTTCTCTGGGTCTTCTCTCTGCCTGCCAGGATCCTGTGCTCTCTGGGTGTTCCAGCCCCCTGAGATTCGTACCCAGGAGGGCACCGCTGCTCTCTTGCCCTGCTCCTTCAATGCCAGCCAAGGGAGACTGGCCATTGGCTCTGTCACATGGTACCGGGACAAGGTGGCCCCAGGGAAGGAAGTGAGGAACGAGACGCCAGAATTCAGGGGCCGCCTGGCTCCTCTTGCCTCTTCCCGTTTCCTCTATGACCACCAGGCTGAGCTGCACATCTGGGATACCCAAGACTGTGACACTGGAGTCTATGTGTGCAAGGTGGAGGTACTGGGTCTTGGTGCTGGAACAGGGAATGGGACTCTGCTGGTGGTAGAGAAAGGTGAGGTGGGAGGCCCCTCTCCCTGGAAGTTGGGAGTCTTTCCCTGAGGCCTCCTGCTCTCTGCCCCTCCCTGAGCCTGTGCATTCTTCTTTCTTAGGTTCCCCCTTACCAAGCCCTTCCTTCTACGGCCCACATTCAGGACCTCCTTGGCTAGGGGCCAGCACAGTCCTCCTCCTTCGGGCTGCATTCTATGCCTTCAGCTTTATCTCTGTGGCCATGGGCAGCACCATCTATTACGAAGGCAAATGTAAGGAATGGGGCCAGGGCAATGGTGGAAGAGAGCTGGAGGAGGCGGAGACAGAACCAGGAAGAGGAGGGCTACGGCGATGGGCAACTCCTGTTGTCTCTCCTGCAGGCCACTGTCACCTGGGAACCCACTGCCACTCCTCAGATGGCCTCTGATGAGAGATTCCAGACCCCAGCCATTCCAACTCTCTTCAAGAGACCCCAATAAATCCTTCTCTGCCCCACCGCTAACTCCTTATGAGTTTTATGTGTTTCCTTTTCCATTCTCCAGGTACCCAAGAGTGTCCCTCTTTGGGGTCCCCTGACTCTCCCTTCTGCCAAGCCTGGTCTGGAAAGGTCCAAGGAATGATCTTCCCAGTAATTGTGCCTGGAGCCTCTCCCATCACTATCCAGGACTCAACACCTCCATCTCTCTAGGGTGCAGGGGGCTGAGTCTGATTCTCCTGAGAAATGGGGAATATCGGATCTGATTAGTCCCACCTGCCAATTCCCCATTCCAGCCAGGCTCACACGTGTACTCTTTCTGGCCTTCAGGGAAGCTTGGGTCCCTAAACACCTGAGAAATCACTACTCGACCTCAGAGTGGGTGGGAAGATATGTCACTTAAGTTTTGATGGTGGCCATGCTGAAATGGGACTGAGTGGAGTTGGACTGAGAACCCAGAGGCACAGAAGGTGGCGAGACCATGGTGTTTACTGGTCTTTACTGGGTGGACCACAGTTGGTTGGGGGGAGGCGTTTGGGGGAGCTCAGGTGGATTCGTTCTTGGCAATGCAGGCATATTCGGTGCTGGGGTCCTCCTTGGATCCTTCCCTGTGGCTGAGGCCAGGCCCCTCACGGCAGGGCACAGGCAGCAGAGATGCATAGTGGAGCTCTTGCTCCGAGAGCTGGGCCTGGGGTGGGCGTAGAAGGTACTGCTGGGAGGTCGCTGGAGGAGCCCCCTTCCCCAGGTCCTTCCTTGTTCTGCTGTCCACCCCGCTTTCCTCATTGCCTCCTCATTGCCCCCTGCCCTCTGTCTCTGCTGGCCTCAATTCTTTTCTCTCATTGCCATCCTCCCTGTGTCTCTGTTGTCATTATTCTCTTTTTCCCTTGCCCTGCATCTCTCTCATTCTCTCTCTGATTTTCACTTTGTCTCTGTCTCTCATTGCTTCCACTCTCTTTCTCCTTTCTTATTCCCTTTTCCTTTCTCTACACCATTTCTCTCTGTTCTGCTCATCCTTATTTCTCTCTTTCTCCCCCCTTTTTTCCTCTGTGTCTCTGCCTCTCGGGCCCCTGCTTTCCTTCTCTTCTCTTGCCCCCCCTTCTCAGCCCTCAGCCTGGCCGTCCCCATCACCCGCTCCCCTGTCCCCGGACTCACCCAGCTCCGCTCCAGCCTCCTCACTGGAAGAAAAGAAGAAACTCAGCAGGCTCCCCCCTCATTCTCCCAACCCCAGTGGTGTTTCCTCACTTGCTGACATCTCTGTGGTTCCCGTTGCCCAAACACCAGTTTCTCTCTTTGGACACCTTCCTCTCCTCTCTCCCACCCTCCTTTCCCAGGGTGTGTGGGAATTGACAGGGACTTCTGGGAAAGCAGCAGGAAAGGGGGTGGGTAGGGCAACACGGGGCATTTCAGTGGGCGAATGAAGGAGGTGAGGCTGGGGCTCACCTTTCCGATGGAGCTGACACAGACAGGCAGACAGAATGACCACAACCAGGAGCAGGAGCCCCCCCAGGCCCAGGCTCCCGCCAAATAGGTAAGGGCATATACCTATGGGGAGAAGGGGTAGGTATCAGGGACCCATTTCTCCCTTCCCCCATCCTCCTCGTTGGCCGAGGGCATCTCAGCTCCCCTCTCCAACAGTTTTAGAGGCAGAAAAACAGACTCAGATTCTTCATCCCAGATCGGGTTATCTTACTTCCTACCAGAGGTGCCCACCTCTCACCCGTTTCCTCACCCACCCCCACACCCACACCCACGACCACTCATCCCTCAGAGGCTTCCCACTGCCATTCGTGCTGTCTCTGGGCCTCCCTGTGAGGTCCCTTGCCCACCTGAACCAGCTGTCCTTTGACTACCTACTCATGAATGCACATACTGCTGTTTACCCCAACCCTCCCTCTTACCCTTACCCTCTTTCCATTCCTTACAAGCTGTCATTTGGTCGAGCACTGAAGACTGGCCTGGAGGTCAGGAAACCTAGCCCCTGCTCTGCTAGGCTAAATGGCCTGGGGAGAGTCACGTGCCTCAAGTTCCTCATCTGTAACATGTGGGGCCCTCTGTTACAATTGTTCCAGGGCTGAGGAGCCCCACGTATGTGCCAACCCTGAACTGGGCACTTTCCATTTGTCACTGCTAACCCCCACAATGTAGGGTACTATGGTGCCTATTTCCCTGGTGGGGAACCTCAGGCTTGAGTTCAGACTCTTACTTACAAGGAGGTCCAGCCCAGATGTGGCAGAGCTGGGGTTCAAAGCCAGCTGTGTTAGCTCCAGAGTACACCCCTTTTCCTCTGCCCTAAGATGACTAGGTAGTTCATAAGGGCCTCTCCAGCTCTGGATAGTTCCAGCTTCCAGTGAGCAGCTGATGGAGGAGGAAACAGGGTTTTGAGTGAAAAAAACCCATGAAAAATAGGGAGGGTGGTGTCCAGTACTACCTGGCAGCCGGGGCCGCTCCCTCAGCCCCAGAGCCACTCAGGAGAGCAGGGCCCTATTTGGCTGGGGTGGAGAGCCACTTCCCACAGGCAGATACTGCTAGGGCTGAAGTAGGGCATGGAGGAGAGTCTGGGCCCCATAACTTCCCCTCAGGCACTTCCTGCCCTGTAACCACTGGTTCCTGTTTGAGGGCAAAGAGGGGGTAGCTGACTTCACACCAGAGCCAGCTGCACTGACCAGGGTCTGGAAACTGGGACCCTCCTGGGTTTAAGAGGAATGATGGGGGTGTGTGTGGGGGTGGATTGGGGGGCCAGAAACACAGGTGGAGAGGAGGGCCTGAGGTAGCCATGAAGGGAAGTGGGGGCAGAAGTGGATTGTATTATTAAATTCTTTAGGGAACAGAGGCAGAGGCTGGACAGCAGATGACTCCAGGGCTCTGGGAACCTCAAAGCCATACTTTCTTTCCTCATCTTAGCTTCACCTCATTGTGAGGTGTGACCGCCACTCCCCACCCCCATTTTCCCCACCAGGGTTCCTGCTCTCTCCCAGTTTATGCAGAGCCTTTGGCCTGCTGGTAGACAGACACCAGACTGGCCAGAACTTCCTGGGTAGAAAGGTGTTGCCACTTCAGACATTCTGGCCCCTCCTCTGCCTTTAACTTCTCCCCCACTGTGGGCACTTCTCTAGCTTCCTGGGGAGAGGAAGTCAGGCTTTGAGGGTTAGCGTTACATTTTTCCTTTCAGACTCCTAGGACTGTAACTAAAGCTATAATCCCCTTCAGCTCCAGCCATCCTATTCATCCCACAAGTCATCAGTGAATGTATACCTCCTCTAGGTACCCTCCCAGATTAGCTTTGCCCCAATTACCCCTCACACTGTATCTGCTCAGAGCTCATGATCCCAGTGTATACGTGTAGACACACACCCAGGCTCCCACATGAGACTGTAAGCTCTGGTAGATTTGGGGTAACTTGCTTGGTATTCTGGGGCTATACCTAGCGGGGCACTTGGCTGACTGATTAAGAAACAGGAGACTCAGAGGCAGCCAGACTAGATGTATCTCAGTACTTACTGCTGATAGTCTAGGACGGAAAGCTGATGACAAGTTGGTATTGGAAAAGGAAGTATGGACAATCTAGGTAGACTTCTTGTAGGAGGCAGCATTCTGTGGTTGAGCACAAAAATAAGGGCAGTGATCCAATACCTTCTGGACAGAGACCTGGATGAAGGCCTCTTAGGGACACTGAGATGGAGAGGGAGATGGGTGCTGTAGGATTGCACACCCAGTTCTTGAGGAGGGTGAAGACTGGGGAGGTCATGTGGAGGCAAGCGGAAAAGGAGGGTATCTAGTGCCTGGTCCATATGCATTTGCACTGCCTTCTTCAAATTCAGAAACTTTCTGGCATTTCTTCCCCCTCCCCCCGTCCACAATATTCCCAATGCTGGACGGTAGGGCAATATTTAGGGTTGTTTTGAAAAATTTTTAAACACATTTTATTATTAAAATGTTCAAACAGAACAAAACTGAGATAATTTTACAATGAACATATCCCGACCACATAGATTCTAAAATTGACAGTTTTCTTTCCTTTTTTTTATTTAAAAACATTATTTTTATTTTATTTTATTTTATTTTTGAGAGAGAGAGAGATATACAGAACACAAGTGCGGGAGGGGCAGAGCCAGAGGGAGACACAGAATCCGAAGCAGGCTCCAGGCTCTGAGCTGTCAGCACTGAGACGCAGGTCATGATCTCCCAGCAGCACCTTCGAACTCAGAGATCATGACCTGAGCTGAAGTCGGATGCTTAACTGACTGAGCCACCCAGGCGCCCCAGCAGTTTTCTATATTGCTTTATTACATACCTGTCTATCTCATTTTTTGATACCTTTCAAAGTTGCAAACATCAGTACATTTTACCTCTAAACCTTTTAAAGAATTAATTAATTAATTTTAGTTAATTAATTTTTAAACGTTTATTTATTTTTGAGAGAGAGAGAGAGAGAGAGAGAGAGAGAGAGCATGCGTGCATGCGTGTGCGGGCAGGGGAGGGGCAGAGAGAGGAGACAGAGGATCTGAAGCAGCCTCCCCGTGCTGACAGCAGAGAGCCTGATGCAGGGCTGAACTCATGAACCACGAGACCATGACCTGAGCCAAAGTCAGACGCTCAGTCAACTGAGCCACTCAGGCACCCCTGCCTCTAAACCATTTACCATGCTTATCGTTGACTTGAGTCAATATTTTGTTTCCCCATTTCTTTTTTGGGGTGCTGAGGAAGGCAAGATTTACATACATCAAAATGTACAAATCTGAAGTCAGCACTCAGTTTTTAAACTGTCTTGTGGTCAAGGCTCTGGAGCCAGACAGCCTGGGTTCAAATCCTGACTCTGCCACTACTGTGTGGCCTTCTAGAAGTTCCTTAACCTCTCTGTGCCTCAGTTTCTTCTTAGGGTTTTTGTCAGGATTAAAAGAATTATTATATATAAAGTGTATAGATCAGTGGCAAGCACATGCTAACTGCTATTTGTATAATAGCTTTATTATTATTATTTTATTATTATTATTATTACCTAATAACAGAGATGGGGCGATGATCTAGGACCACATCCAACTTCCTTGGACCTGGTCCTTCCTCCCTGTAACTCCCACTGCGTTGTCTACCATACCATTTATTGGATCCTTGCTGTTTTGTTTTGATCACTCATTTATTCATTTGTGCTTTCTTCATTTATTCATAAACATCTAGTCAGCATCTACTAAATGGATGGGGCTCATTCTAGACAGCAAGGCTCTTTGAGGTGGGCCTATGCCTCACCACTCTCCTGTCTACACTCTGTGTAGCAAGGGAGGTAATGCTCATTTCTATCCCTCCTCAGCGAGATGATAGTCGGTGGTGAGGCTGAGGCCCCTTTCAGCTGCTATTACTTTGGACTGGCTTAACTCTGCTTCTCACCAAGCTCTGGGGGTTAGGGGTGAGCAAGGGAATGGAAGGAGGAGGTTGGTCCAGTGTGGGCATAAGTTCTCCGGAACGCAGATATCCATCCCTCAAGTTCTCAAGGATGTGGACACCGCCCTTCCTCCAGCACCCACCACGGGGGTGTAGAAGAATGCAGACTGCCCTGGAAATCTGGACTTCTGTGTTCTCGTTGCAGATTTGCTGCCTGACTTTCTGTAAGCTGCCTTCCCTCCCTGGGCCTCAGTTTCCCTCCCTGCTGAACTAGATGACCTCTAAGGCCCCCTCCAGCTCTATCCTGCAAGCCTGCCTCTTCACCCCAACTCCTTCCCCAGTTCAGAGAACCCGGGCATCCAGCTGCCCCGCCCCAGCTCTGGGTAAACAGGAAGCTGGGTGAGGGGAGCAGGGGTGTGTGGAAAGTCCCAGCCAGGTGTGTGGGTCTATGGGGAGGGGGTAGCCCCACCCCTGAGGTATGAAAGCCCCCCTGCCCTGGTCCTGGCTCAGTCTCCATGGGGGCACTGGGGCTAGAGGGCAGGGGTAGGAGGCCCCATGGGAAGGGCTGCCTCCTGCTGGCTGTGGCAGGAGCCACTTCCCTGGTGACTCTGCTACTGGCTGTGCCTATCACTGTCCTGGCTGTGCTGGCCTTGGTGCCCCAGGAGCAGGGAGGACCGGTGAGTAGCTGCAACCAGCCCTAGGAGGGCTGTATGTTGCTGAGGCTCACTTACCTCTGGCTGTGCCTGGGGGGCCTCTTGCCCCATCCTGCTCAGTTGGCCTGGCTGTCCCCGGTGGGTGGGGATGCCTCATCTGTCTCTTTGCTGGCCTTCTTTCCAAGATCCTGTGGTGCTGTTGTGTTCTGATATCTCCAAGCTCCTGCCTGCTTGTCTGGCTGTCTCTTCTCCTCTTCCCAAGACATACTCAGGCCTCTGTCTCTGCCCAAGTACGTATGCTTTGCTTGCTCTCCCTTCCAGGGAGATGTATGTTGGGGATGGGACTGGTAGGAAAAACCCTAGGCCTGGAGCTTGGGTCTATGTTGGGAGCCGTGGGGTTGGCATCAGCTAAAACTGAACTCTGGGTACTCTGACCCCACCCACCCAGGTAACGGGGACCGCTGACCCGGGGGCACAGGCCCACGCCCAGCAGCGATTGGGTAAGAGCAGACCATCACCCCCTCCCCTGCTCCAGCCCTTCATGGACACCTAGCTCTCATCCATCTGTATCCCCAGATGAGCTTTTCCTCCCGGAATCCAGGTGCCCCATCCTTGGGCCCTGGGCCCCTGTCCTTGCAGGGGGACCATGCATGGAGGGCCGCCCTGGCCCCCAATCGTGGACTCTTCGCCCCTTCCAGGGTCACAGGAGCCGCCAGAGGAGGAGCCAGGAACAGATTTCAGCTCCAAGCTCCCAGCTGCCCACCTCATAGGTAAGGATCTCAGTGGTAGTCCAAGGGTGCCAGTTCTGCTCGCCCAGAGTCCCTTTGCTCCGTTATTGCAGGGCTCGGTTTCCGGCCGGCTTCACCAATTCTCCTCCCTAAAGTGCCCACCTTCTGCTCCTCCCGCATTTGCTTCTTGCTTCCCTCCAGGAGCAGGCAAAACCCGGCCTGGATCTCCCCACCATAGTGCTCCGCACCCCACACTCAGGAGCTATTAGTCCCCTTGGTCATAATCATTGCAGAGGTGGCACCACGACCTTCGCCCTCCCCACCCCCTACACCCCGGCTCGGGGTGGGAGGGGGTTAAAAGTCCCCTTTCTCCCTCCTGCTCACCCTCCCAGAAGTCCCGGGCCTGGATCGTTCCTCCGGGATGGGGTTCCCGAGAGCCGACAGACCCGTTTCTCCGCAGGCGCTTGGACGAAGGGGCAGGGGCTAGGCTGGGAGGCCAAGAAAGAAGAGGCGTTTTTGAGGAGCGGGACGCAGTTCTACGGCGCCGAGGGACTGGCGCTCCCACAGGACGGCCTCTATTACCTCTACTGTCACGTCGGCTACCGGGGTCGGGCGCCCCCTGCCGGCGGGAGCCTCCTTGACCACTCGGTCACGCTGCGTAGCCGGCTGTACCGGACGGGGGGCGCGTATGGACCCGGGACCCCCGAGCTGCTGCTGGAGGGCGCAGAGACCGTGACCCCGGTCTTGGACCCAGCCCGGACGCATGAGTACGGGCCTCTCTGGTACACGAGTGTGGGCTTCGGCGGCCTGGTGCAGCTCCGGAGGGGCGAGAGGGTGTACGTCAATATCAGTCACCCCGATATGGTGGACTACAGGAGAGGGAAGACCTTCTTTGGGGCTGTGATGGTGGGGTGAGGGCCACCTGCGACCCGGGGAAAGCGACTGCATGGCGGGAATGTGTGACTCAGCCCAGATATTGGGGACCCGGCCTCTGGGGAACCTGTGGCAGTGGGAAAAATGTAGGACACTGTTTGAAAACTGATTTTGAGCCTGAAGAAAATAAAGAGTGTAAAGCTTCAGTGCTGCCAAATACAGATGCTGAGTTGCTAATATGTCTTAATTCAGGGTTGGTAAAGAAGTGTTGGTTAAATATTCTCTTTTTCTGGTTGCTTGAAACAATTCATATCAATTCCTATGGCCTCTGCTCTCTGAGAAGGCCATCTGCGTGTTTCCCACCCACCTCTTGCCTCTGAATGGACTTATCCCAATCTTAGCCCACTTGGAAGGGAGAAGAAGGGAATCTCAAACCGCAAAGCATCTCCAAGCATCCTTATTCTCCGAGCCACATCGTCCTCAGCAGACTCCACACTGCATTTTCTCTTGGGTCCCTTTATCAGCGACAGGGGTCACTACAGGGGAAGGCAAGCACTGCTCTAAAAGACCCAGTAAAGAGCAAAAAGCACTGAGGGCCTCCTAGCAGTTCTCCCCAGCTGCCTGCCTGGCTGCCTGAAGGCCCCTTTAGCCACAATCTTCAAGGAAAAACACAGCTCTGGGGTGTGAAGGGAGAAGGCTGGAAGAGAGAGTTGGGGTGGGGAGAGGAGAGTGACTGAGGACACCAGGGAAATCCTGAGAGGGAGGAGGAAAGTCTGTGGCCACCTGGCCCTGTCCAGGGTGAGATGGAAAGTCCTCACTCTTTGTTGACACTTCAGCTCTGCTTTCCATGCATTGGCAAGTATTGGGGCCCCAGGGTGAGTAACAGCAGCCCCCTCACCCCATGACCCCCTTTCTGCTCCAGGCTGGAGGAGGCAGAGAGGGACCCAAGGCCCCATGTAGGTCACCCCAGTGGATTATCCCATTGCGGCAGACCACACAGTTTCCCCCTGCCTGGCAGCCCTGGCAGGAAGGAAGGGCCAACTTCTGAACCCAGTGGGGACTCCCACTCTCTGGGTCTTCATTTCTTTCTTTCTTTCTTTCTTTTCTTTTTTTTCTTAATGTTTATTTATTTATTTTGAGAGAGAGAGATGGCAAATGGGGCAAGGCAGAGGAAGAAAGTGAGAATCCCAAGCAGGCTCTGCACTGTTAGCACAGAGCTCGATGTGGGGCTCGAACTCACCAACTGTGAGATCATGACCTGAGCAGAAATCAAGAGTTGGATGCTTAACCGACTGAGCCACCCAGGGCC
Source organism: Cryptoprocta ferox (assembly GCA_028646485.1). Lineage (NCBI taxonomy): Eukaryota > Metazoa > Chordata > Mammalia > Carnivora > Eupleridae > Cryptoprocta > Cryptoprocta ferox. Next base: position 114,309,012 of record CM053577.1, read on the forward strand.
CACTGGGTCTTCATTTCTGACTCCATATTGGTCTTTGACTGTTCAGAAGAGTCTTCCTGGCGACAGAGGGTGCTTTTTTCTCTTTTCAGCTCACTCACCTCATGTCCCTTCCCTCATCATTCACCAAAAAAATCTGTGAGAGCTTACATGTGAGTCATTCACCTGCATCTTATTCTTTTTAAATTTTCCTTCGTCTCTTCAAGTCCACCCACTGAGAGACAGAAACAGATAGAACCGCTGGGGGCTGGATAAAGGAAGAAAGAATTCACTGAGTGCTTGCTATTTCAAGTGCTATGCTAGGTGCTCTCATGTAGCTTAGGTCTTCTATTCTCTCATGGCCCCACATGCAGTATCTTTATTGGGTAGATGAGGCTTAGCAACTGGTTCAGCTTGCACAGTTAGGGCTGCTGGGAAAGACTGGAATCAGGCGATTTGGAGCCCTGATGCCTGAATGTCTGAAAGTCCTTTGGCTGTGATTCAGGTGCCTGAGAATGTGGCCCTTCCCAGGCTCTCTTGCAGGCTGCAACAGCCGGAAATCTCACCTGAACACTTAAGGTGCAGGACTTCCCCGGTGGAATTCCCAGAGTTGGAAATTCCCATGCCCCGAGGGAGAGGTAATTAGGTTCAGACTCCAGTTTCCTAGAGGAGGGGAATATTTGGCTTGGCTTTGTTATATGTAGGGTCTCCTGAACCCCAGTAGTCTAAAGAGTGGGGACTGGGTTCAGAGATCTTTTTTTTTTTTAACTTTTAATTGCATTTATTTTCTGGGTTCAGGGCTCTTAAGCCATGTAGAGAGAGGACTTGGGGGAGTGGCTCCCCACCCCCAAGGAGAAGCAGTCGCAGAATTAATTCCAACAAAGAGACCATGTATCTTTTCTAGGCACGTTTTATTTCTCGCCACTGACCAGTAGGGCGGTTACAGACATAACTCCCCTGGGGAGCAGAGGTTCAGCGATGTAGCGACAGTCAGTCACCAAATCAGCATTAATTAGACAACTCGATCAGATAAATATTTAAAAAAATATGTAAGCAAAAGGAGGCACAGAGGCCAGGAGGCCAGGTGGGAAGAGCCTAGAGTTCAGCTCTGTTTTCACAGAAAACACGTCCGAGTCAAGGCAGCCCCTTCATTCGGTCTCCCAGGACACCCCAACCTCCCAAATAAATACATTCATTAGTAAATAAATAAATAATAAATAAATAATAAATAATAACAAGTGCAAACATAAATAGAGGGAGCTGGCCCCGTGAGGGAGGGGCTGGGCTTTCCATCTCAGGGAAGAGTCTGGAAACATCTGAAGAAAGGGGGGGCCTGAGGTCCACTCATGTCAAGTTCTAGGTGAGATCTTCTTAAGGGATGTTCTGAAGTGTTCTGGCCAGAAAGGTTCCCTGACCCCCGCATTCCAGGTGTCCCAGGTTGCATTGAGGAATCCAAACCTGAGATCTCCAGTGAATGCTGGAAGCCCCAGTTTGAATTCTTGCTGGTGGCCAGTGCTTCAAAGTCCAGGTCCCTGGATCTTAGGTTTCTAAGTGTTGTTATTTAAAGTTCTAAGCTTGGGGCACAGCCCCGAGCCCCTAATTCTCTTTCTAAGCCAGAAGGGGATGAGGGGGTCAGAAAGAGCAGATAACAAAGGGGTTAAGGTGGGCAAGGATGGACGTACGGCCCCCTCACAGGGCAATGATTCCAAAGTAGACCTGCCCGGACTCAGCAAAGTCGAGATAGTTAGGCAGATTGATCTCAGCGCTGAGTCGATCACCCTTCTCCAGTTGGAAGACCCCTCCCAGGTAGATGGGCTCATACCAGGGCTTGGCTTCAGCCCCCTCTGGGGTCTCCCTCTGGCAAGGGCTCTTGATGGCAGAGAGGAGGTTGACCTTGGTCTGGTAGGAGACGGCAAAACGGCTGATGGTGTGGGTGAGGAGCACATGGGTGGAAGGGCATCCTTGGCCTGTGAAGAGGACTTGGGAGTAGATGAGGTACAGCCCATCTGAGGGCACCATCAGCTGGTTGTCTGTCAGCTCCACACCATTGGCCAGGAGGGCATTGGCACGCCGACTCAGCCACTGGAGTTGCCCTTCAGCTTCAGGGTTTGCTGGAGGGAAGGAGAGAAGGAGGGAGGGGTAAGTCAGTGTGACCCTGTCAGTTCCACTCTCCACATCCTGGCCCTCAAGTTCTGCCCACCCCCCACATCCGGTTCCTGTCCCCTGTCTGTCTTCCCACATCTCATGTGGCCATGAGGTTCTGAGTGTCCCCCTCAAGTCCTGTGCAGTTCCTTCACTCTCTCTCTGAGCTCAGGGAGTCCTTCTCATATGATCTCCAAGGTCTGTCTACCCTCAGCCTCGGTTCAGCCCCCAAATCCTAGCCCTCTACATCCTATCTGCTTCACCATCTTCCAGCCACATCCTCAGAAGTCTTACCTACAACATGAGCTACCGGCTTGTCACTTGGAGTTCGAGAAGATGATCCTGAAGAGGAAAGAAGAAAGAAAAAGGTGAGACCCTTAAGCTTCCCGGAAAATATCCCACTACTTTGACTTCCATTCCTCCTCCCCTCAAACCAAAACTCTGAATTTCCCCCTCTGCTGGTATCCCAGAACTAACCCCCACCTCCACCCAAGCCCAGAATCAGGAGAGAGGCTTTGGAGACACTTACTGAGTGTCTGGGGCAGAGGGTTGATTAGTTGGAGGCCATGTGGGAGCTGTAGGGGAGAAGAAGGAGGTTTAGCAACAGAACAAGTCACCCCTAAATGAGAAACATCTAGGCTGCTTCTGTAGCTCATATGCTAGTTTTTTCTCTCCATTCATCCATTGATTCATCCATTCATCCATTCAACAACACTTTTCACTGAGTGCCTTCCACGTGCCAGACACCCTATCTTCATCTTTCCTTATCTCTTTCCTCGCCTCTTTCCTCATGTCTCTCATATCTCCCACATTTTTGTGTTTCACATCTTTATTCGTGTCACTTGTTCTTTTCCCATCTCTCTACCCACACCCCACCTCTCTCCACACATCTATGTCTCTCTGTGTCTTTGTGTATGCTCATTCATTCATTCATTCATGAAGATTTTAGAGGGTGCCTTCTGTGTGCCCCATCCCTCTCTCTCTTCCTCCATCTCTCTCCACATCTCTTTCTGCCTTCCCATCTTTCTCCACGTTTTCTCTCTCACCTGTCCCCATCAGCATACCTCTTTCCCCCACCCCATTTCTTGCCCTCCTTATCTCCCATTTCTCTCTGGGTAGGAGAATGAGCCAAGTCTTGGTGAGGCACTCACCTCTTCCCTCTGGGGGCCGATCACTCCAAAGTGCAGCAGGCAGAAGAGTGTGGTGGCTCCTGCGACGAGGAGGAAGGAGAAGAGGCTGAGGCACAAGCACCTTCTGGAGCCCTGGGGGCCCCCTGCCTTCTTGGGGTGTGCCTCCTCGGCCAGCTCCACGTCCCGGATCATGCTTTCAGTGCTCATGGCGTTCTTCCCAGGGGGCTCAAGTCCAGCTGGGAGATGGTAGAGCCCTAAGGCAGCGTGTATGAGAGAGAGAGAATCGCCTGGTTGCTTGTCTGGGGGTGTGTCGTCTGAGATGTTATTTCCAGGGGGGTCTGGAGTTGCTTCTCTCTCTCCTGGTTGGTCCCCTGGTGTCCTCGCTGAGGGAGCTTCTGCTGGCTGGGTGTGCAGACAGCTGCATTTATATACCCGTGGGGAGAGAGGAGGGCGGGGAAAAGCTCTCATTCAACCAGCGGAAAACTTCCTTGGTGGAGAAACCCATGAGCTCATCTGGAGGAAGCGGTAGTGGGCCCTACACCTTCTGTCTCGGTTTCTTCTCCATCGCGGGGGCGGGGGTTTGGAAAGTTGGGGACACCCAGGCATCAAGGATACTTCCTACCCGCCCCACTCAGATTCTGAGGAAGGCTTGCTGGGCCAGTCACTGCTGTGTATGTAGGACCCTGGGGGCTGGACCCCAGTTTTCCACTGCCCCCAAATTCCCATTCCCTCCATTTTTTTGAGGATCAGGTCTGTGGCCTGTTTCCCTCTGATTTCCAAACAGGAGTTAAGTAGGTGTAGAGCTAGTAAAGGGAGGGGCTTCAGAAAGCTGAGTCCTTGGTGGGGAGAAACCTCGGAAAGGGGGGTTTAGGGGGGAAAGCTGTGCTGGGTCCTGAGACATGTGTTTGGGTCCCTGGGGGAAAAAGAAGCTTGAGAGAGGGAGCTTAAGGCTGGGGATGTGGATTGGGGTCTCTAAAAGGGCTGGAGAGGGGGCAGTAAATAGCAGGGACATGCCTGGGACAGCCCCAGTGGGATTGAAAGCAGCCCTGGGAATTCACAAACCCCACAAGGGCAGGCCTTCTCCTTTCATTCTGACCAGGGACTCAGCAGTGACGGTTTCAGTCTTGGCTTCCAAGGGAATCTGAGGCGCTGATTTTTGCACGAAGGCCCCATCCGAGCCCCTGTGTGTGGCCATGTATTCCAAAGAACTCCAGCTCCCTCCAGAAATCTGGGACCCTAGCCCTCAGGGCCCCTCTGCATCACCATATCTGCATCACCATATCTCCCTGTGTTCCCCACCCCCTTAGCCTTGGGGCTCTCCCACTCCTTAAGGCCCTTGCATGGTCATGTCTTCCAGAGGGTCCCCATGTCCGTCCCCATGGTCCCGAACACCCTTTGGTGTGGTCACTTCTCTCCAGAGGCCTCCTGTAACCCCCTTTCTTCAGAGCCTCTACGTGTGGCCACATCTGCCAGTGGTCTCCTGCCCTCCACGCCTTCAGTCCTTGGACCCCCATTTCTCCTTTTGCTTCCCAGCTTATCCTTTGGTTTCCCTGCAGCAGCTATGGTTGCCTCACCTCTATGACTCCACACATTTCCCCAGAGCTTCTTGGGCCCTTTATCTCTTTGTATGCCCACAGTTCCTGTCTCTTCTGGGGCCTCTTGTCCTCCTTCTTTTCCTTAGAGACCTGGGAAATTCTCCCCTCCCAGACAGACAGATATAGTCAGACAGCATTTCAGATAAAAGAGGTTTATTGGGCTTCATTGAAGGTGCAGATGTCTCCTCGTGGGGTGTCTGGTCAAGCAGTGGCTGGATCTTAAGAGTCTCTTTCTTCCTTCTAGAGCTCCCCAGTGTCTCAGACCCACTTGTTTTCTCTCTCACGGTGTTATCCTTATGCTGATGTTCTCTTGCTCTTCATCTCTTGGGCGTATCTCTCTCTCTCTCTCTCTCTCTCTCTCTCTTCTGATGGCCCTCTATTATTCCCTTCCCTCCATCCTCCATAAATAAATAATTTAATTTGTTCCCTTCATAAATAATCCCCCCTCCCCTGCCTCCTGTCATCCACTCAAGCTCCTCCATGTGTCTGCCCCCTCTGAGGGTAGGGCCATGCCTTCCTTAGATAGGCAGGACAGATGAAGAGCGCTGGGTGGGAATTTCTAGGCAGACTTGAAATCCTCAGCCTCACATTGGGGTAGTTCAGGGGCGTATGGTCCCCTGGGCTGCCTAAAATTCCTTCTTTGGAAGCTCCAGGTAACATGAGCGGGGGAGACTTGAGACAAGTGGAAGGTGGAAATGGAGGCAAAATGGAAGAAGGTCTTGAAACCAATTAGTTTTCCTTCTGGAGTTTTCTACAGAGCAAAGGCTCCAAAGAAGACACTACTGGGGCTGAGGAGTAGGTGGGAGATGCCATCTGTGTGAGTGGATAGCTGATCTCCCTGGGTGAGCAGGAACACAGCTCCCTGGTACACAGAGCGCACCCAAGGTCCCTGTGGCCCTGGGCACACGGACTTCTGAGCACTGAGGAGAGGCACATGGAAGGGGTACTGAGAGGAGAAGAGCTGGACCTCATGGGCCAGGTACAGAGGGGTCGGGGTGGCCTTGGGGAAGCAGCCTTCCCCAGAGAACACCACCTGAGAGTAGACAAAGTAGAGGCCACTGGTGGGGACCAGGAGGGAATTGTTGCTCAAAGAGAAGCCATGACGGAGGAAGGCACGATCCGTGTTTGCTCTCCAGCGCAGTGAGTTCTGGGTGCTGGGGTCTCCTAGGAAGAGCCATAGGTGATGGGAGAGGTCAAGAACCTGGGGGTCAGCAGTCTTAATCCCTGAGGAAGTAGGTGCTGGACTGGGTTCCTGGGGGATGGTTGGGAAGATAGATGGGAGAGGGATGCCCCTTGTTTGGAGAAGTGGAGAAAGTTGGGGGAGGGGTGCAGTAGATGTTTGGTTCCTTGAAGGGGGGCTTCCCTGAAGACAGCTGGGGGCTACGTGTCTGGAGGGCCAGATGGTGTTTACCAATAAGATGAGCAGCAGGTTTGAGGGTGCCTTGTGCGAAGTGCTTCTGAGGGTGCTGATAGGCAGTCCGGGCAGCTGAGGGTGAGATGTCAACACCAGGAAGCCCCTAGGGGAGAAGATGGTCGAGGGTGGCTCTAGGGCCCAAAGTTTGGCTGGGCCACCCCTGCAGCTCCCGTTCTCCTGTTGCCTCACCTGAGCCTCAGGCGGCAGGGCCAGCAGCAGCCCCAGAAGGAGGAGGAGGAGGGGGGCGCTGCACACCCTCAGGAGGTAGAGCCGTCCAGGTGGTGTCATGGGGAGAACCTGTGGGGAGAGAGACAGTGAGTGGGGCGGGGCAAGGTGCAGATGACGGCCTCTGCCCGCCTGCACCTGCCCGCGGAGAGAGGGAGAGAGCCACCCGAGAGACAGGGCAATGGATAAGAGAAGGGGACAAAATGCAGTCAGGGAAACCCCAAGGTGAGCAGGGGGAGACAGAAAAAGAAACAGACACGGGAAGAGACAGAGGGGGATCGTGGCAGAAACAGAGAATGTGTGATAGAGACAGAGAGAAAATGACTGATGAAGAGTCAGAGGGAGGAAAAACCAAAACCAAACCCACCAAGGCCCAGCCCCAGGCAGGAGGTACAGGAGGGGCTGGGGCGCAGGCGGAGGGGCAGTGTGCCCAGGGGAGCCCACCGCCCAGCAGCCCAAGGAGATGGGGTGGGAGAGTCTCACCTGCTCTGTGGGGCCCCTGGGCCCGGACGCCTGGGTCCCTTTATAGAGGAAGCTGCAGTGGCAGCGTGGCAGGCGGCGGGCGGGTTCTAGGCCCCGGCTGGGCCCGGGGAAGCCCCCAGGGCTTAGAAGATGCCGCTGTTTCAGTCGAAGGCAGGAAAGGCTGAGGCCTAGGAGTGAACCGCAGGCTGGGGGCTCAGAGACTGAGTTCTGGGAAGGGGAGTGGGGTCAGGGGAACTGTGGGCTGGGAGGGGCAGGGATCGGGGTCAGGCTTAGGAGTTCCAGAGAAGAGACGGACAGTCAGTTCGGAGAGGAGGGGGGAGCAGCTGGGGCGTGGGCTGGAGGCCCGGTTCCCTGAAGAGCGATTATATATAACACCTCTGCACCCTTGGTTGATTACAGGCTACTCTCTGTGCCCATTTCCTCCTCTTATACCCCCATCCTTGTCCCAAACAGCTCAACTCTCACTTGTCCCAGCATGTGGACTTTCCTGGTCACCTGGCAGGTTTTATATCAAGAAGTTCCATGATCTACCCCTTTGCCTGGGACATTCTGGTTTATGCCTGCTGTTCTAGTGAAAATGTTCATGAATCTCCGTTTTGCTCTCTAAAGTGTCCTGGTTTGGAAGATAAATGTTATGGTTCCCTTCCTCAGAGATGTTGTCACGTACTCACGTATGATGAGGTCTCTCACTGCAGAGGATGTCTTCTACCTCATCCCCACCTTAGGCAGCTCCCACAGATCAGATTTATATAACCCCAAACAAACGCATGCTCTGGGATCAAGGAATGTAGCAACTTCCGAAGTTTTCTACAGGGAAGGCTTTGGAATCCCACACAGGAGGGGCCAGAGGGTGGTAAGCTAGGGTAAGGTGGGGACAACCATAGCGCTTGTCTTGAAGCTGCATTTGCAGAACCAGTATTCTGTTTTAAAACTGTTAAAGATTTCTCCCTTTTATCTTGGGTACAGTAAGGTGCACAACTCTCAAGTTTACAGCCTGCTGAATTTTTCTATCTGCTTATAGCCATGGAGCCACCGTATTTTCAGATCCCCAGAAGGTTCTCTCATGCCCCCTCCCAGATGATACCCTCCAAAGTTAACCAACACTTTCTGACCTCTGTCACCATAGATTAGTTGTTCCTGCTTTTGTATGTATAAATGAAGCCACACAGCATGTATTTGTTTGGGTTTAGCTTCTTTCACTCAAAATGATGTTTGTGAGATTCATCCATGTGGTTGCATATCAGTAGTGGTTGGTTGGTGTGTTTTTCATTATGATGTCAGTCTATTATATAAATATACTCTAATTTATTTACTCATTCTTCTGTTGATGGACATTTGATTTGTTTCTAATTGTTGGCTACTATGAAAGATGTTGATATGACCATTCTTTTATTTTATTTTTTTTATTTTTGAGAGAAAGTTCAAGCAGTGGAGGGGCAGAGAGAGAGAGGGAGAGGGAGAGAATCCCAAGCAGGCTTCATGCTGTTAGCACAGAGCCCGACGCGGGGCTTGAACCCACAAACCGTGAGATCATGACCTGAGCTGAAGTCAGATGCTGAACTGACTGAGCCACCAGGAACCTCGATATGAGCATTCTTATACATGAGCCAGTTTTCACTTAATATGTAAGTATGAAAGCAAGGTTTCCAATGATGATTTTATCCATGTTTCATAAGATTGAGAAAATAATAATCCGCTCTATCAAATAGCAACATTTTTTTTTAAAGTTTATTTATTTTGGGAGAGAGATGAGGGAGGGGCAGAGAGAGAGGGAGAGACAAAATCCCAAGCAGGCTCTTCAACCATCAGCGCAGAGCTTGATGTGGGGCTTGAACCCATGAACAGTGAGATCATGACTTGAGCTGAAACCAAGAGTCGATGCTTAACTAACTGAGCAACCCAGGCACCCCAAATATCATTATTATTTTTATTGATGTTGTCATGCTTTCATTTTGAGGGTTTTGAACGGCTAAAGCCCTCCCTCTGTGGCATTGGGCATATTGCTGTTCTCCTCTGGCACAAAGTTTCTGAGTGGTCTTGGTGTCCTGTGTCAGGCACATAATAAATAACATTCAGGATGTGTATGAGCCATTTCTCCTGTTTTCCTCCCCTTTCTTGAGGCCCTTTGCTTTTCATGCCTTCCAATCATATCTATTATTTCTTTTCACGCTCCTTCGCTCCTTCCACATCTTTACCTTTCTCTGGATTTCACAAACATTTCCTGAGTACCTTGCACAAGCAATGAGGATGCAGATGTGAAAGATAGGCCCCTGACCTCCAGGAGCTCAAAGACAGGAAAGTTGAAAGCTACAGGAAGACAGGAAAGTTACCAGATCATTACAATAAAGTGTGTCGGTGGGCAGCTCACAGAAAAGCCTTCGAACTTGGCCTGGGGGAGGGGTGTCAGGTGTTAAGTATCGAGGAAAAGAAGATGGCAGGAGAATTCTAGATGGAGGGAACAGTATGTGCAAGGACTGGAGGTAAAGGAGAGTATGAAATGTGCCAAGAGGTGCAATTGGGTACAAATAGAAGGAGCAGAGATGAGGCTTGGGAGGTAAGCTGGAGGGTTTAAAACCAAGAAAAAGAAGTTTTATTTCATTCTCATTGTAATAGGGAGCCACTAACATTTTTATTTTTTATTTTTTTAATTTTTTTTGGGGGGGCGCCTGGGTGGTTCAGTCAGTTAAGCGTCTGACTTTGGCTCTGGTGTTGATCTCACCTCTCATGGGTTTAAGCCCCCTGTTGGGCTCTGTGCTAACAGCTCAAAACCTGTAGCCAGCTTCCCATTCTGTGGGAAGCCCCTCCCCTACCCCTCCCCTGCTCGCGCTCTGTTTCTTTCTCTCTCAAAGATAAATAAACATTAAAAAAAAATAATAAATATTTATTTTGTTTTTGGAGAGAGAGAGAACAAGAGAGTGAGTGGGGGAGGGGCAGAGAGGGAGGGAGACAAAGGATCCAAAACGGATCCACCAACATTTTTAAGTGAGACAGGGACTCATGCAGATAGGTACCTTAGAAAAATGAGTCTGGATGCTGCCTGAAGAATGGACTGTGGTATGGGAGTTAGGGGCTGGAGGGAAAACCAGAAGTGGAGCCTGGTTAGGAGTGTTGTACAATAACCCAGCAAGGAGATACAAGAGCCTACATTTACATTGAGGCAGCAGCAGGTTTTTTTTTTTAATGTTTATTTATTTTTGAGAGAGAGAAAGAGACAGCGCATGAGTGGGGGAGGGACAGAGAGCGAGGGAGACTCAGAATCCGAAGACAGGCTTCAGGCCCTGAGCTGTCAGCACAGAGCCCCATGAGGGGGCCGAACTCACGAACTGTGAGATCATGACCTGAGCCGAAGTTGGACGCTCAACTGACTGAGCCACCCAGGCACCCCAGTTAGAGAGTTTTTGAGGCAAAATCTATAGGTCTTGGTGGCTGACCAGATGTGATGGATGAAAAGTAGCCACAGATGCCCCTTTTAAATATCTTGGTTGATATGTTGACTGCTTCTTATTCTTTTAACCTACTCTCTCTTATGTCCCTCTTGGTTTTCCGCTTGGTTCATGCTCTTTTCCTTTTCTCTGTGTCCCTTTTCCTCTAGGGTTCCTTTTTCTTCCTGTTATCTCTTTCTGCCTCTCTGATGGTAGGAGCTGATGGACATGAAGAGACCTCATTTATATTAAAATATAAAAGTGTTGCAATTAATGGTGAGAAACTGAGAAAGGGAGAAACTTAGGTCAGAGAGGAAGACTGGGGCATTGAGGGACAAAAAGGGGAAGGTGAGAAAGAGTGATGGGGAGACATGAGAGACAGAGAGGAAGGAAGGGCAAGAACTGGGCTGAGGCTCAGTGTCACGGGCGTTTGTGATGTGCTGAAGGGTGCTCCTTGAGATGGGCCAATCTTGGTTTCAATCTCAGTTTCGGAGGTTGTGTGAAATTCGGTTTCTTTCTTGGGGAGGCCAGCAGTTGGTTTGGGGCTTTCCCTGGGTGGGAGGGGTGATGACTAGAGTCTTGTGCCCCAAACTCAGGGAAATACAGTCTCTACAGTGGGCTCTGTGGAGAAACTAGTGAAATCTCTGAGGCCTCCAAGTGAAGTTGAAATGACATTAGGTTCAAACTTGAACTTAGCCTCACCACCTAAATTGGGATTTAATAAGTTTGACCCTAACTCAAATTTAACCTCAACCCAAATCGCAACCCAAACTCAACCCAATAAATGAACCTGAAAGTAAACTTATCCTCTAAATGAACATAACCTTGTTTCCTACAGCTAAATGTTGAAATCTACTCATCTCCATACCTGACCCGATAGTTAAACCTGACTCTAAAGGTAAGTCCAATCTAAGCCACAAACCTAAAATTGAGCTTTCTCCTGTTTCACCCCATTATTTATCCATCCCTCCATTTAAGAAGTTTTTATTGGCGCGCCTGGGTGGCTCAGTTACTTAAGCATCTGACTCTTGATTTTGGCTCAGGTCGTGATCTCAGGGTTTGTGAGATCAAGCCCCGAGTTGAGCTCTGTGCTGACAGTGTGGGGACTGCTTGGGATTCTCTCTCTTCCTCTCTCTCTGCCCCTTCCCTGCTTGGTCTCTCTTTCTCTAAATAAATAAATAAATAAATAAATAAATAAACAAACTTTAAAAAATTTCTGTTATGTGCTGGGCACTGTTCTAGGTAGTAGGAATATGGTGGCAAAGAAATCAGACATCCTAACAAGGCAGAAAGGACATGACACTGAAGAAGTCAATAAGTAGTGCTATGAGGAAATAATACAGGGCATGTGATGAGTGGCAGAGAACTACTTTAGACACAGAGGTCAGGAAAGTCCTCTCTGAGCAAGTGGCATTTAAACTGAGATCCAAATGACAAGTAAAAGTGACCAGGTGAAGGTTTAGGGGAGAAGCATTCCAGGCAAAGGGAATAGCCTACTGCAAAGGCTAGAAAGTAGAAATGAGCTGGGGGTGTTGAGGAACAGAAAGGAAGCTGGTGTGGCTGGAGCAGAGAGAGTGGGAGAGGGGTGGGGGATGAGGTCAGAGAGAGGAGGCAGGAGCCAGATCACACAGGACCATGCAAAGGGAAATAAAGCATCTGGCTTTTCTTCAACCATGGGAAGCCTTTGGAATGTGTCAGTGTTTATGTGTGAGTGTGTATAAGGGCAGGGCAGGGAGGGTAAGGGGGGAAAAGGGGATGGGGAGGAGGAGGAGGAGAGAGGAGGGAGGCAGAGGTGATTGGATTTATGTTTTTATTTTAAATTTTTAAATTTTTATTAACATTTTTTTCTTGAAAGAGAGCGAGCTTGCATGTGCAGTCACCCAAGCAGGGGAGGGGCAGAGAGAGAGAGAGAGAGAGCGCACAAGGGAGAGAGAGAATATCAAGCAGTTTCCACTTGAGACATGGTGCCCCTATGTGGGGCTTATCGAGGGGCTTGATCTCACAACTGTGAGATCATGATCTGAGCTGAAATCAAGAGTCTAACACGTAGCCGGCTGAGCCACCCAGGCAGCCCTGGATTTATGTTTTTAAAAGATCTTGTGTCTAGACTGGATTGTAGGAGGAAAGAATAAAAACATGGACACCAATTAGGAGGCAATAGCAGTAATAGCAGGAGAGAAGATGGTGACAGCCATGAAAATGGAGATAAGTAGATACATTTGGGATATGTTTCATGGGTAGAATTGCCAAGACTAGATGATAGATTGGATGGCAGGGGAGTGGGGGTGGAAGACGGAGAGATGGAAGTGGATTCTGATGAGATGGGAGAACCAAAAGTTCAATTCTGAATAGGTTAAGTCTAAATCTTTGGGGCAGACATCCAAGTGGAGATGTCACTTGGCAGTGACATAGGAGTCTGGGTTTCAGAGGCAAGGTCAGAACTAGAGAGACAACACTGGGAGTCATCAGCATGAAGATGGCATTTAATGCTATGGAACTGGAAGAGATACCTTGTCTTGTGCATCTCCCTAAGACCCCCTTCAAGGTATTTATGCTTTTTCCCCTCATAATAAATGTTATGTACCTTCCATTTTAAATTCCAGAAGCGGGAACCTACCTCCTTTTTTCAGAAGCAAACCCCTCCAGACTTTGTCATCTTCTCCTGAGCTCTTACTGGGATCTAACCTCCCTGGATTAGATTCCTTACCCCACGAGGACACTTCTACCAGTCAATTTCACAGCATTCTATGGAACTCCTCATATATTCAAATTCTCTGTTTCATTTTGAAAGAGTCTTCCTCTGGCAGTATTTACCCTAATGATGCTCCTTCTCTTTTTGATGAAGGCTGCTCTTTCTTCTACCCAATCACTAGGGGCAGGGGGCAGAGGAGAGACCATGGTTCTGCACCACTGATAACTTCCTTTTCTTCTCTTGAAGCCCATGCCTTTCACATTTGCCATGCTCTTCCTATCTGCACAGAACAGTCTTCTCCAGCAACATCTTTTATCACACTCATCTTTAAATCTAGCTCAGTTTTTCTTCATAACTCATCCCCACCAACAACTTTAGAGACTTCAAAACCACACAAATGAATCTCGTGCTCTGTCCTGTCAGTGCTTCAACTTTCTCAATGACAACTGCTTTCCAGCCTCTTTCCGTGCTCCCCTTTAGGCATCCCTGAACAAGGTTGTATCTCAAACCTCAGCCTCACTTGGAAGGGCTACATCTTCGAGATCTTGAACTCTGAATTCTCCCTCTCATCACGACCACTCTCTTTTCACCCCCCCCACTCTTCCCTCCCATCAAATTAGTTCTCCATTCTCACCAAGACTTCCAGCCCCTCTCCTTTCCTTGTTTTCCTTGTCCATTTGGTTTAACTTGCACTGCATGGTCAAAAATTTCAACTACTTTCACCACACTTAAGAATCACTTGGTGTTCTACCAAGATGACCTTGAAAAACTTAATTTGGGTAAACTCAATGGTCTCATTCTTGGGGCCTTCTGCTGGGCTGCCAAACACTTCAGGAGGGAGTCATGTCACCAAAAGGGGCCATCTGCTAATCCTGGCCATCTAACCTCAGAAAGCCCTTAGTATTTCTTAATCCTGTCTTGATTCCCTGTTATAACCCTGCAGGCGATCTTTTAAAAATCCGTTTCTCTTATGCCTCAACCTTCTCTCTTTACTTTCAGTTGGTGATACTGTCATCTATTTTATTGTGCTCAAGGTCCTCCAAGCTGGATCTCTTCACGTCCTTCTTTTTCCTTCACTTTATTTACATTTCATCTTTCTTTTCTTCTGACTCAGAGAAGGACTCTCCTGTCCAAGGCTGATTGTTTGCACTGTGTATTCCACTTCCTCTGTCTTTACTATATTCTTTTCCCACTTACATTTTTAGTATCTTTCTCTCTTCATGCACCTTGCTTGCATTTTACAAACGTTTAATTTTTGTAATTTCTTGTAAATGAAAAATCCTTCTCGGGACTCTGTTTTTCCCTCAAATGTCCATTCCATCTCTCACTTTCTTTTTCTATGTGATGTCTCCAGAGACTAGCCCCTTTGACTACCCACTTTTTTTGGGAACTGGTAAAATTTTCCTTATCTGTAAAATTCGTGGGTTGAACCAGAGATGATTCTTAGTTATCTTCCACATTCACCATTCTATGACTTTGTACCTACCACCTCCCTCTCCTCACCTCCCACTCATTCCTCAACCTATGTAAAGTGATTTCTGCCCCTTTGGTAAGTGGAAATTACTTTCTCAAAATTTGTAATTGTCTAGTTCCTGAACCCAGAGTATCTTTTCAACCTTCCCCTACTAGACCTCTTTGCAGGATTAGATGTGGCTGCCCTGTCTCTGCTTGGCACACCCCTCCCTTGCCCTACTTGTCTTTCCCCACCTCCCTTCTTTATTGATTCCTCTTGCTTCGACTGTCTTCAGGGGCTCTTCTGGTTACCCTCTCTTGGGGATCCTGTCCACTCAGAGGCTCAATCTCCACTAGGAAGGGAATCATGCTCAAATCTACTATCTCGGCAGATCAAACTTTTCTCTTGAGCTCCGGACCTGCTTACTGGAAGTCTCCACCTGAGTGTTATGTTAGCATCTCAAACTCAGCAGGCCTTCTTTGAGCACTTTATTACTCTAAGCATTACTTAGAGTGATTACCTGTGGTTGTTACTTATATGTTGTTTATATCTTTAGACTTCAAGTTCAATGAGGGCAGTGAATTTATTTCATTTAAACCCTTTGTTTTGCAGAGTACCCTGCTCCTATCAGGCACTTAATAAAATTTTATTGATTAGGGGCACCTAGTGGCTCAGTCAGTTAAGTGTCGGACTCTTGATTTTGGCTCAGGTCATGATCTCACGGTCGTAAACTCAAGCCCCGCGTTGGGCTCTGTGCTAGGTGTGGAGTTTGCTTAGGATTCTCTCTCTCTTAAAAAAGAAATTGATTCAATGTTTGAAACTGAATTCCTTATCTTTCCCCTCAGCCAGATGTCTCCTTCTAGGTGGAAGGCATCATCTTTCTAATCCCCTAGACTCAAAACTCAAGAGTCACTTAAGATTCCTCTTCCCTCAGTGCCACCATCCCCAGAGTTGTCTTGTGCTAATGACTTATCCTTTCAAAGTTTATAAGGTCTGTTCCCTCCTTTAATGCCATTTGGAGTTACTGGGGCCTAAGTGAAAGTACACAAGTTTCAGAGTAAGATGAGCTTCATGCTAATTGCACTACTTTTTGCAAGTTCAGTACGTTTATGAGCCCTTGGTTTCTTCTTTATAATGGAGATCCACCACCCACCTTCTGAACAGTTGTTGGCAGAATTACTCATGTTAGGAACATGGCAGGTGTTCACAGAGTGATAGTTGTTTTCTTCTTTACTCCTTGTCTGTAACTGCCGCAGCACTCTCCTGTTCGCTCTCTTCTGCACAGCTGTCACTATGGCACACAGGATGAAGTCCCAAATCCTTCACCTTGGCATTCTGCGGTCCTTTCTTCAATATGTGCTCACTCACACCTGTGCTTCATCTACCTCAGGACATATCTTTTTCCTCAATATGCTGTTTTTTGACTCCCGGCCTCGGCTGAAGCCTTTTCACTTATCTACAGAGCCTTTCCATCCACCTCCACCCATAGAAATTGTACCTGTTCATCAGCACCAGCTCAAATGCCCTCTCCCTGCTCAGAGTCCACCGCCCCCATGCTTTTGGATGGAATGCACCTTCCCCTTTCTGTGCCCACTGTGTCTTATGCTATAACATTTAGTCAGCACCCTGCCTTGAATCACAACTAGGTGTGGGCCTGTCTCCCCTGTTGGACTGTATACATTGAAGCAGTTTGGATTTCTTTTGGCTACTTGATGCTCAGTTGAACTACACTGAATAGAGTCCTTCCCAGACCCTTTTCCTAACGTAACCCAAACCTGCTCCAACCCCAATCCCCCACCTGTCTTTCATCTTGCTAGTCTTGTTCCCTAATCCTGTTCTTCTAACTGAACCCCAATGCATCATCCTTCACAGGGAATTGATTCCTCGTTCCAGCTCTCGAGAGCAGATACACACACTCGCCCCTCCCCAGTGTTTCACGGGAGGCACTGAGTCATCCCTAGGGGATCCCTGGGCCCCCCTCCCTGCCCCCACCACAGTGGACAGGATGCCTGCTGCCTGGCCCCAGGGGGTCAGAGGAAGCCAGGGCCTCTAGGGCTCAGTATTTTTATCAACCTAGGAAACAAGAGACACAGAAGTGGAAACCCTGTGGTCAGAGAAAGTGAACAGCCCTCATCTCAGGGGAACCCCCAACAGGGCTGGGGGCCAGACACCAGGGAGGGACGTTGAAAAGAAGGAGGTTTGGGAGGCCAGGTATCAGGGCTCATCTTGCTTTGGTTTTATGTAACTTTCAGAGAAGGGAAATGACTGGAAAACCAGAGAAAAATCTCCTGGATGGAAGAGCAAATTTGGACAGCAGAAGTTTCTATTGCTTACCTTTCAACCCCCAGCTTCGGGATCCTAACCCCAACTCCCCCCGACTCCAAACCTGGGCTCTTTGCATGCCACTTCCGAAACCTCCGGCCTGTGAGAGGAACCGGACGCCTGGGTTGCTCACAGCTCACAGGCTCTTCTCTGAATCACAGCAGCTTCCTCTCACAGGATCTTTCTCACCAGCCCTTCCTCCTCCTGAGGCCTTGGGTCTCTGAGCTGTCTTCTCCCAGGGTCTTGTGCCCACCCTGTGTGCCCCTGCTTCCACGGGCTTCCCCTCCACCTCCACCCCTGGGACTCTCCCAAGTACACCGGGCCTCCAGATCTGAAAAATAAGGTTTCTGACTCGTGAGATTCTCTGAGGTAGACTTGAGCAGACTGCACACGCCAGCGCATGCCTGTACCGTCCCTTCCTTTCACGGAGTTCCCTGTTGTGTCCTGGGACACTGCACTGGGGTTTGCTACTGCTTCCTCTCCCTCCCAACGCTCAGGACTTTTTCAATGTCAGGAAAAGATACCTATCTGGAAGGCCAAGCCCAGACCACCCAGAGATGAAGCCCAGGTCTGGGATGGGGCCGGAAGCTGGGTAGAGAGGAGGACTAGGACCCTGGAGGAAGAGAGATGGACTGAGGAGCTAGAGGGGAGATGGACTTGGGTGTGGATCCCTGGTTGCCCAAGAGCAGACAACCCAGGTTACATAATTTGGCTCTTTCCACCTCCTTCCCCTGCTCCTAATTTTAGCAACCGAAATTCCACTCCCCGACAGGGCTCTTCCTCTGTCCATTCTGCTTCTATCCCATCCTCCCACAACCTCCTCATGGCCCCCAGCTCCAGCTGCCCCCAACTCAGATCGTTCAGTGACTCAGCAAAGGGAAAGCCCTGTGCTGGGGGAAGGGGGTGCTAAGTGGGGAGGAGGATGTGGTTCTGGCCGGGGAACTGGGGAGAGGAGGGAAACTGGTTTTGTTCCCTTTTTTGCCTCTGTTCACATCTGTTTCTCCAGTCACTGCCTGCAGAGTGGAGGAGCCCAGCGCAGTTAGGGGAATGAGCCTGGTGGGCAACGTGGGTCTTTTCAGGGCTGCCTATGCCTGAGGGTGGGCAAGCAGGGCCTTCCTGCCTCCCGCTGGGGGCATGGCTCAGTGTGTGCGTGCATGTGTGTTGCAGGTGTGTAGGAGCTGCGGGTTTTGGCAGGCGGGGTGGGAAAGGAGATGTCACGTATGATGAAAACCACAGCAATGGAAAAAGGCAGAGGACACACCGGGAGTGAGATGTGGAACCAGGTCTTATTAGGAAATGGAGGAGTTAAGGAGCAGTGGTGGTGGCCCATATCCTTCCCACCCCCACTAGTTACAAGTTTCGCTCCCACCCCATATCCTTCGCGGGGGCGCAGCATCAGCCTCTTCCTCGTCATCCCCAGCCCTGACCTGCCCCTAACTACTGCCCTGCCCCTAAGGCTACACTCCCTGCAGTTTCTCACTCTTTCCCTGGGGTCACTTGAGGGCCTCTGCATGGCGATTCAGGGCTTGAGAAAGGGCTGTCACAGCTCCCATCACTCGGCCCAGCTCCCAGGTCTCAATCTGGCTTCGGAATCGCTGCAGGAAGCGGTCAGGGTGCCAGCGGACCTGCTGGACCCTCAAATACCTCCTCAGAGCCCCCTGCTCCTCCAAGGGGGGCCCTCTGGCCACCAGGGCTGCAGCCATGGCCTCTGGGTCCCCTCCCCCAGGGCAGGGCCAGGGCACATCGCCAAAGCGCCAGAGGTTGCCCCTCCCTGCTCCTCTTGGGTGCTCTGCCCTGGGCCCAGCCCTGGCTGGCTCTGGCCCTCGGTCCCCACGAGCCTCCTGTGCCCTCCTGGCTCGGCTCTCACGGAGTTCTTCCTCCTTGGCCCGGGCTCGCTCTCGGAAGAGCCGCTGCTCTTCCTCCTGCTGTTGCCAGTTGTGACCAGAGCCCTCAGCCTGTGGGGGTTGGTGGGCTCCCTCTGCCTCGTGCTGCTGCTGCTTCTGGGCATGTTCCTGGGCCAGGCGATCTGACCAGGCAGAGAAGGACTCGGGCTCCTGGGTCTCATGGGAAGCATCATCTGTTCAGGAGGGCAGGATGGGTGTGGTCGGGGAGATGCCGTGAGAAGGTGACAGGCAAGAGGGGCAGGGGGGTATAGAGGAAGGGGGCACAGGAAGCCAGTGGGAGCACCCATAAGGTAGGTACAGGAAAAATAGTCAAAGGAAAGAAGGGCAGCTATGGATGGGAATGGATTCCTTACCTTCAAACCTCCCAATGACCTCCTGCCACTCATCCTCCAGTTCTCCCTGCAGCTTCTGCCTCCATTCCCGCTCCTTAGAAGCCTCGTCTTCTTCCTCCTCTTCGGCAGAATCCCAGGGGGGTCCCCAGCCCAGAATTTGCCCAGGGGTCTCCCCATCCTTATTCTTTATTCCCATAGCAGAGGGGCAGCGACTCAGCAGTGGCAGGAAGAAGTCCGTGTAGGCTGTTGGTGGGAGAGCAGTGGGCAGAAATTAGCTGGGACTCCCACTCCTTGGCAGGGCTGCCATCTTGAATCCTGCTGGCCACTCAATCCCTTGGTCTTAGAGCAATGGAAAGGGTTGCCCACATGGAAGTCTCCTGGGTATTAGGAAATCATGGTCACTGACAAATATTTACTGATAGTTTATCACATGCGTGATAAGTGTGTAGTTTACAATATTCTGACCCGTGTTCCCACAAACTGTTTCAGTGTCCTGGGAGTTCTGCTATGTTAAATGACATTTTCTAGCCTGCCTCCAGCCACCTTGGGCAATGTCAAAAACCTCTAACTATGTATTTCATTTTTAGTTTGAAAATATTGTCACTTTGTAACTCCTACTCTGTTTCTCATCCAAAACTATAATTCAGCCTGGTAAAATACCTGAATATGTTACTCTGTACCATTATAGATATACAAATAAATAATAGGTGCCTTTGTACATGGCTCTTTAAGTATTTACCCATTTTGAGAGAGACAGAGAGAGCGTGAATGGGGAAGAGGTAGAGAGAGAGGGAGAAAGAGAGAATCCCAAGCAGGCTCCACACTGTCAGCACAGAGCCTAATGTGGGGCTTGATCTCATGAAACCATGAGATCATGACCCGAGCAGAAACCAAGAGAAGGATGCTTAACTGACTTGAGGCACCCAGGTGCCCCTTACATTGCTTTTCAATTAACTGAGTAAAATAAATGTTTTCAGGGGAATTTCTCTCAGCCAACCTCATATGGGGCATACTGGAAGAGGGATTGGGAAGTAAGAGGGTCCAGGCCAGCAACGAGCTTGAGCCACAGAAATGTTCCCAGGAGGAGAGTAAGCTCGTTCCAAATGACTACTTGACCGAGGGCAGGGGAAAAAGGCTGAGATAGAGCATCCCACCCAGGGGCTGGCTGACAGGAGGCTGGGGGTAAATGAGAGAGGGACTGACATTCCTGAACTCTCCTCTTCCTGAGTCCTCACTGCATACACTCTAGCATCAGCAGAAGGCCACAATGCTCACTTCACTACCAAGCCAGCACTCTACCTCTGGTCACGTCCACCCACCATGGCCACCAAGTACCTCTTCACTCCTGGGACAGAGGAAGGTGAGTGAAGTACCTTCCGTTCAGGTGGACCTACTTTCTCTCCCCAGGGCAGGGGAAAATGGGCCGGCAGTTCTTAAATCTTTATTTTGTGGTGCTGGAAAGTACTGGCCACCTGGCAAAAGGGTGGGACAAGAGAAGGGTTGTCCTGTTACTGCCAGGAAGGCAGGAAAAAAGAATGGGCCAACCTTGGCTAGCCAAGGCCCATCATCTCCCACCTATCACCTCTTAGTGTATCTCTGAGTGCCGCACAGCCCAAACCACAACAGGATGAGGGGAGGGGGCACTTATTACTGATGTGACTGGTCACAAGCCCTCCCAACTTGTCCCATCCAGCAAATACCTGGTCCTGTCTTTCAACTGTTTATTCCCCACTATGGTTCACAGCAGGTAGGAGGGTAGGTGGGTGCTCACACTCACATGGGAGGTTTTAAAATACATAGGTTTTAAGGAGTAAGGCCTCCAACTATAAAACAGGGCAAGTAAAATATGGTACAGCATATTAAATAGCCATGAAAAATGATGCCTATGTGAGGAAAAACCTGCCTATAAAACCATACATATGATGCAGTCACAACCATGTGAAAAAAAGAGGCCAAATCCTATGGTTAAAAAAATAACTAGAAGGAAATGTGTAAAAATTCTAGTCTCTGTGTGGTAGGATTATGGATGACTGTGCTCCAATCTAACTGGATACATATTTTAATGTAAATGGGATACAACTAATGTGAAAAAAATTTTTTTTCTTTTTAAAGGATGAAGAATAAATTTAATCACTGTTAACAGTTTGCTGTGGTCCCTTCCAGTCCTGTCTTGGTGTGTATAAATGCATACACGGGACGACTTTTTTCAGAGGTATATAACCACACTATTTCTATTGTTTGGCAACTTGTTTTTTTCACTTAACGTCTCATTTGTATTTTTCCACAAGAGTATACACAGCCTACTTCATTCTTTTTTATGACTGTGTAGTGTTCCGCTATGTGTATGAAACAAACATCTCTCACCCCTAGTCAACAGACTTTGTTTCCAAAAATGTTCAGCCTCCTACATATGTCTCTGTGGACAAGGAGTGGGGTACATTCTCGGAAGTGGAATTTCTGAGTCAAAGAACATGTGCGATTTTACTGAATTGCTCTCAAATTTGTGCCAACATACATCCCTACATAGAATATGAGTGCCTGTGTTTTCCTTTATCAGAGCTGAGTATCACCAACCCACCCTTTTACTTTTGCTCATCTGATAGATGAAAAAAAGATTTTTTCCTTTTTAAATATGTTTTGGCTCACTCTTTCTTCCTTTCTCTTTTTTCTTTCCTTGTGTCTTTCGTTTTTAAAAAGATTTTATTTTAAGTAATCTCTACACCCAACATTGGCTTGAACTCATGACCCTGAGATCAAGAGTCACAATCTCTACCAACCGAGCCAGTCAGGTGCCCCTGGCTCTCTATCTCTTTTGTGAATGACTTGTTCATATTCTTTGCCTACTTTTCCCCTGGAAATTATACATGGAGACATGAAAGCTCGTTATAGATTATAGATATCAACTCCTTGTGCCAAGTATTTGTAAATATTTTCTCCCATCCTTAGAAGGTTTTTATGTAGTTAGATCTGTATCAATATTTTCTTTCATTGCTTTTGGCTTTATTTCATCCTTAGAAAGGCTTTCTCCACTCTTAAGATTATAAAAATATTCTGCAGTGTTCTTTTCTACTAATTTTTATTTTTGGAAATCTAAAAAAATTAAAAAGTATAGTACAAAAAGCACCCCTATTCCTCCCACAAGGTATGTTACTGTTCTGTCATTTTTGCAACATTATTTTGTATTAAAGAAATAAAGTATCACAGATAAAGCTAAAGCTTTCTCTAATATTGCCTTCTGAATATTATTCCCCACCTGCCCCTCACCGCCAGTGGAAACGCCTCCCATGAATTTGGTACCTACCCTTCCTGTAGTATTTAGATATTAAAGCTGCTTTTATGTATGTATGTATGTATGTGTGTATATGTATATTTACATATGTATGTGTGTATTTATGTAGGTAGGTATGTATATATGTATGTATTTGAGAGAGACAAAGTGTGGACAAGCAGGGGAATGGGGCAGGGGGAGAAGAGAATAAGCAGGCTCCATGCTTATTATGGAGCCTGACATGGGCTTCGATCGCACAACCCTGGGATCATGACCTGACCCAAAATCAAGAGGTAGATGCTCAACTGCTTGAGGCACTCAGGTGTGTCCCTATTATTTATATTTATTTATTTATGTATTTATTTATTTATTAAATGTTTATTGAGAGACAAAGCACAAGTGGGGAAGGGACAGACAGAGGGGGGCAGAATCCGAAGCACATTCTGTGCTGCCAGTGCAAAGCCTGACGTGGGGCTTGAACCCACCAACAGTGAGATCACGACACGAGTTGGAAGTCGGACGCTCAACTGACTGAGCCACTGAGGTGCCCCTCCTGTAATTTACTTTTGAGTCAGGTACGAGGCAGGAGCCCTTTCCCTAGATGAACCAAATGTTCCAAAATTGTTCATAAAATAGTTCACCACCCTCTGGTGATTTGAAATGCCACTTTTATCATCAATTTAGCAGTACAAATCAACTTCCCAGTGTTCTTTAATTAATATGTTGTACTTTAATATTGAGAAAAATCTCTATAAAAATTTTTTGAAGTAAAAACACACTCTGTGTCTTACTGATGGCAGCACTGTTCTTCCCCTCCCCATAAAGAGACATGATTTCTTTTTTAAAGGCACGTTCACACTAACTGGTACAACACGCTTTTTAAAAACACCAATATTGGAAGTTTATACTGAGTGATAATTGATGGAGGCACAGAGGAAGAAAAGGTAAAAGTGGGTACGGTGGGGACACCTGGGTGGCTCGGTCAGTTAAGTGGCTGACTCTTGATTTCGGCTCAGGTCAGGACCTCAGGGTCTGTAATACTGATCCCACATTGGGCTCTGTGCTGACAGTGTCGAGCCTGCTCGGGGTTCTCTCTCTTCCCCTCTCTCTGCGCCTTTCCCACTTGTTCTCTCTGTCTCAAAATTAACAGACATTAAAAAAAAATTACAAAAACAAAAAGCGGGCAGGTGGTCAGAGAGGGCTCCAAGGAGGAGGTGGGGCTTATGTTGGGCTGGAAAGGGAGGATAACTTAGCCAAGTGGAAATCAGGTGGATGGGAAGGCAAGTAAGAGACAGGCAGTCTTGTGAAAACATGCCTGGGCTCACTGAAGACAGAGCTACGTAGCTGGAGTTGCAGGTTTGTGGTTGTGCCATGGTAGGTAGGCTGAAGGCAAATGGAACATAAACCAGATGGCTCAGCTATCTGCAAAACGGGGCCACCGCTTACTCCTACTGTGCAGGTTGAAGTGAGTAATGGGTGGTAGATGTCTGGTACTGTGCTGGCACAGAGCAGAAGTACAGTAAATGTTACATAAAAAAAAAAAGTACAAGGCTGGCTTTGGACTTGATCATTTTTGCCAAGACCGTTTCTTAGTGTTCACTAATTCTTGTTGTACACAGAGAATGGTTATTGTCTGACTAAGGTGTGTTTATACGGGGGTCTTTGGCAGTTAAGACCACTTCCTCATGAGGTAACGGGTCTCGAAAAGAAGTTACCAAAAGCCATTCACTGGCTTCTCATTGGTTGTGACCGTACAGCCCAGACAATCCAGCATGAACTGCCTCATCCCTCACCTAATGTGGGAATGGGGGAAAACCTCCCTCCTCAGGGGATCCTGGGTCATTTCATCTGTTCAAAGAAAATATTTGCATTTTAAGACAGAATGGTCTCTAGAGAAGCTCAAAGCTGAATAAGGTGGGCAATTTTACCAAAGAGCCAGAAGGCCACCTGGTGGCAGGACTGTCAAGGGGAACAGGAGGAAGTAAGGCCTGAGAGGACACCATGGCTTGGGAGTGACCTGAGTGCAGGTCCCCCTTCCGAAGACAACAACCTGTCAGTTACAAGATTTCAAGAAGTTCCTGAATCTTCTGGGCCCTGCTTTCCTCATCTGTAATGAGATAATAGTGTCAATCTCATATGCTTCTTAGATGTCAATACAATGAGGAAAGATCTTGCCATACTACGAGATAGTTCTATTACTCAAAAAGCTGTAATAGAATATGAGAATAAATAGAACAATACTTCTCATCTAGTGAGTGCCAAATCTGCCAAGTGCTTGCCTCATTTACTTGTCACTTTCATTTTAGAGAAGTTAAAATATATAAAAAAAAAATAATTAAAAAAAAAGACAAATTAGGGTCACTGTTACACAGTCGGTAAGTGGTAGAGGCTGAACTTGGAGGAGGTCTGGGATCTGCCACAGGGTTCTCTGCTCTCTTGCTGTATATAACGTGAGCTGTCAAATGAGATGCCTGCATTTCTCAAACCTTCTCTTTTTGTTTTTAAGTTCAAAAAAAATCTGAATATGCCAGCCTATCTCATTATGTTAAGGGGAATTAAAGGGGATTTTGAAATTTTACCATATGGGGAGAAGGGGAGAAGTTTTCGGGGTGAGAGAGGTTTCTTTTGGGGAGCTGGAAGATGGTAATAGCAGCAATCAAATGAGTTAAGGTTGTTCATCCCAACCCCAATTTTCCTCTAATGTTCTCACTCTAGAAGGAGAACCTCTAGAGGGTTTTATTTTCCTAAGGGCTATCATCTCTACAGAGGTGCCTCCACTGTCAATAGGTCCCCACCTGAAACCCTCAGTGTCAAAGGTTTCTCAGAACTCAGATGTTTTTGGGATTTGGTAGGGCTAATCTGAAAGTACACAACATTGTATTTTAGGTAGCCGAGGAAGGCCTGGGCAGCTCCAGTAACCAAACATGTGAATGTTTCTGCAGTGAAATGTATGAATATTGGCATCAGAGGGATAAAAATGAATGACACTCTCACTTTAGTTTAGGTTAGGTTTTGTCTCCCGTGTTTGGCTCTTAGTGTTTTGATTTGCAGAACTGAGGGTAAGGGAGTATGGATCTGCTGATTAACAGGAACAAGGGCCAACGATCTACTGAATGCTTATCTCAGGCCAGGTGCTCTAATTACATACGGTGTCAGTTCATTCTCAAAACACATGTGACAGCATGGATGCTTTGAACACGGGCCCTATTATTGTATAATTCTATAACGTCTCACACAGGATAACACAGTCGTTAAGAGTACGGACGGTCTACGGACGGTCTAGCTTGGCTGCCTGGGTTATAATAATCCCTGCTCTACCATTTTGTCACTGGGTGACTCTGGCAAGTTACTTAACTTCTCTGTGCTATTTTCTCATCTGAGAAATAGGGGATAATATTAATACTTATAATTTCATAGAGTTGTTGTGAGGACTAAATGAGTGGTTTTGTGAGAAGTGCTGGAATATAGCAAGAGTTATTATTTAATTTTGCACATGGGCAAACTAAGCCTCAGGGAAGTTTAGGAAATTGCCCAAGAATACTCAGCTGTTAAGTGTGGAGCTGGGATTTGAACCCAGGCAATCTAACTGCAGAGCCTACCCTCTATCCTACTTTTTGTACTGCAGGCAAACAACCAGGCAAGACACAGAGTAGCTACTAATCTAGGACTGAAAATTGACGTTGCTGTTTCAAGAATGCTGTGCTCTTCAGAGAATGAATGGTAGCTCAGTAACCGAAAGGCACAAATGACTGCCACATGCCAATGTGGACAGCGACCTTCCTCCCAATCACTAGCTTATTTTTCAATTGTTGCCCTTCATCTCCTTCCTGTTCAGTTAGTGCTCATGACCTTGTTCCCCACCAGGCAAACTCACCATCAGGGCCCTGGCGGGCAGCAGCGTGCAGCGCCGTGTCCCCGTGGCGGTCCTGGTGGGCAGGGTCAGCCCCAAGCCGAAGAAGCAGGCACAGAGCGGGGGCATCGTGCCGGGCACAGGCCCGGTGCAGTGGTGGGGGTTGCCCAGCGTCTACATCAAGGCCCGGGTGCCGCTGGAGGAGGGCCTGGGCCCGGACCAGTCGTCCTGCAGACAAGTAACGACGGAAGCGACGCTCTCGGCGTTGGCGGCGGGAAGCGGAGGCCATGGAAGTCTTGGGCTGAGGAAGGAAAAAAAAGGCAGCAGTCAGGGCCCCAGCCTTGCCTGTCCCTCCCCCACCATCCCTGACATTCCATCTTGTTCCTCCCTTCGGTTCCCCTTCTTTTTACATCATCAGGAACAGATGAGGCCTATCCTAACCCTCATCCCTTAACCAGATGATAGGTTTGAAAACAATTTTGAAGGGAGCTTGGGTCACAGATACTTTTAATATTAAAATCTGAGAAAAGGATAAATAATTGTTTTTGAGGCTCACTAGCCCAGATAAGTTTTAATATGGGACTTTGAAAAAGACAAATAAAGAATGATGGGGGACATTTTTATCAACAGAAATCTGAATTTAAAAGTCACAGATAATTTCAAATAATGATCTAGAAATTGAATATAATGTACCCGGCAGACAGATGTGGAGGCTTCTCCCTCTGGGACCTGGGGGGAGGGGTTACTCATCAGACCTGCCCCCCCCCGCCCCCCAAGTACCCCCAGAGCAGTAGGCCCGAGGCCTGTGTTTAAGACGCTCGGAAGGGAGGCGGGAAGGGCGGAGACACTGTAGGCTGGCGGAAATTGCGCAAGCCAAGACGCAGGTAAAGGGCGGAAACGCACTTGGAAGGCGCATTACCGGATGTCGTGTCTCTCTGAGGGGAAGGAGGGGGGGCGGTGTGTTCCCTCAGCCTGGCCTCCGGAGGGAAACTAGGGGAAGTTAAGGTAAAGGGTCCGCCCGAAACCGTAAGACTGGACGGTAGACGAGAAAAAGGAGCCGAGCAAGGGTGGGTAAAAAAGGTGATTTAGAGATTTAGCCTCCCCTCCCCCAACAGGGAGGAGAAGAGATGGTTCAGAAATAGATGAGAAGAGAGAGAAAACAGGTGAGATGAAGAGGATTAAAAATCATGGTGAAAACGTAAAACCAAAACTAAAAACACAGTGAGGCCAAGAACTGGGACAAATCAAAAAAAGACATGTGTGAAAGACATAAAAAAACAAGAGTAGGACAAGGCAAATGAAAATTTAGACTTGGGAAGGATACAGAAAAAGAGATCGAAAAGGGAGGGAGAGAGAAAAAAAGACAGGAAGAGAAGTAGGACGAATTAAGAGAAACCCAGCATAGTCTTTTCCCAATACACGACACATGTTGACTTCCTTACCCCATTTTCAACCCCTCTGTGCCTCCTTTTTACTCCTCTCTGCCCCTGCCCCCGTTCCTAGACGGCCGACCAGGAAACCCTGCACCTGCTGCGATGATAGTATGCAGCTCTGGGCCTGGTCTCTGCTGCTCCCAGGTGGTCCTTCTGGGTACTGCCAGTGTGAGAGGTAGAAGAGACCAGCCATCAATGGGAGGATCGGTTTGGGGGAGACACCTGGTGCAGCAGGCTTAGCGGAAAAGGGGAGCACTAAGACCCAGGGGCAGTGAAGGATTGCAGCGAGGAGCTGAAGGAAGAGGAGTAGGTGGTGTGTGTGCGTTGGGGGTTGGGGGGAGCTTTCTGGTACCTTGGTAGCGTCCGAAACAGCATCAGCCATAACGACACAAATGGCCAGTCAGTCTCAAGGTATCCAGCAGCTCCTGCAAGCTGAGAAGCGGGCGGCTGAGAAGGTGGCAGATGCCAGAAAGAGTGAGTTCCCTTTTCTCTCCCTTAGGAGTCTGGAAAGAAAATTGGGGTGCGAGCGGACAGCAAACATTTGAGTCCCTGGGATGGGGTGGAGGGAGAAAGCTGATGCTGGGATGGCTGATTAGGAGGATGATTAGGGGGCTGATGAGGAGGGTGAGTATTAGAATCTAGCACCTGATTGGCTGAGAGAAGGCAGAAAAACGTTCTGGAGAGGAGTGACCCCTACTATCACATTTTGTGAGGGGGTCTACTCCCACCCCCATCCATTCTTCTGCTTCCAGGGAAGGCCCGGCGTCTGAAGCAGGCAAAGGAGGAGGCACAGATGGAGGTGGAGCAGTACCGTCGAGAGCGAGAGCAGGAATTCCAGAGCAAGCAGCAGGCGGTGCGTTGTGGGAGAGTTGAGACGGGATCCTGGGGTGGAAGTTGGTGGGTGCATCTGATGAGGTGTGTATGGGATGACCCTAAAAGAAAATAAGGTGGTAAAGGGCTGAAGGGGACACTTGGCAGGAACCATGTTATTGATCAAGATATGTGATATGTAAGAGAATCTGAGAGTTTTGAAAGATTTGTATGGCTTGGGGGGGGGGATTGCCACCGTCTGTGTGCTGTATGATGTCATTTGGGGTGGAAGGCAAAGTTTTATGGCCATGTGTAGTGAGGTAGTGGGGGTTTTCCAGTTGTTTTAGGATGAAATTGCATGTCAAGTCTCAAAGGAAAGGGAATTATGTTGCTTTCTTTGGTGTCTGGATATTTCCATGGGATGGGGGTGGTTTTGGCAAGGGCTTTTCTTCCTAGCCTTCCTCCAGGATCTTTCCCTCCACATACCTGGACCCTTCTTTCTGTGTTTCTGCTTTTGCTTTTCTTTCTTCCACCCCTTTCCCACCCCCCCCCCCCCCCAGGCCATGGGATCTCAGGGGAACCTGTCTGCTGAGGTGGAGCAGGCTACGAGACGCCAGGTGCAGGGCATGCAGAGCTCCCAGCAGAGAAACCGGGAACGCGTCCTGGCCCAACTTCTTGGCATGGTCTGTGACGTCAGGCCCCAGGTCCACCCCAACTACCGGATTGCTGCTTAGGATCCACCATAGGACCTGATTATTCCCTTCCAGTTCCCTTCCTCAAAAAAATCCCCCAAACAAAATTACCACCCACCAATTTCACTGCTTCTTTCCCACTTTCTCTCCTTTCCATTTCCTAGAAATTCTAGGGGCAAGATCCAATAATTCTGTGAAATTTGTAAGTATCCTGCTCAGATCTGAATCTCCTTACTGTTCTTTAACCTTCACTGGAACCTTGTAAACTCCAAAGTCACCCTCACCGAAACCCTCTGTGAAATCTGTAGCATGGAGAAGTAGGGATATGGAAAAAACACTTTGACTTCAGAGCCTGGAAGCCTTGGGTCCCTTTCCCAACCCTGCCACTTGCTGGCTGTGCACCCAGGACAGCTACTTAACCTGTAGTCCAAGGTCCTCCTTTGCAAGACTGGCACGATGATGATGGTGATAACAACAATAATACCTACCTTATGGGGCTGCTGCAATGATTAGGAATCACTCTGTAAAGAGCCTTGCATGGTTTCTGGCATGTAGTAGCTGTGATTCAATAAATGTCAGCCCTATGATATTATTACCACCCCCTGCCCACCTGTCAAAACCAAAACACAACTGTTTCCTCACATTTGTCAGTGGCTCTCTAATTTTACTAATTCATTCTGTGAACCTAGTAATTTTTCTCAAGAATTGGTTCTTCCCACCTCTCTTTTCCCAGAGACTTTATGATCCCTGAAAAGGAAATGAAGACCTTGTTTAGCCTCTCTACTGTGGTTCCAGGAGGATGATGCATTTCTTAATCTCTCTTTTTGTCTCTAAATTGGTCTTTCTTTTTATTGGATTTCCCTCTTTCCTTTTCGGATCTCCCTAAAGACCCATCAGATGCTCACTGCTTCCTGAGATCCAGAGTGATGCTGTGTTCCCTTGTATGCATGGCCTTCCTTTCTACATCCTCAACACCCTTCCCTTTGTAACAATGAAAAAGTGTCAATAAAAAAAACAACCTATGGACAAATCAATTGGTGTGTGGAAGCAGCTTCCTTTTGCTTCATCATTTCTCACTTTCATTCACTCTCTTGTTCCTTACTTATATATTCCTCAAATACCCAAAAGGGCTGTCCTTTGAAGCCTGTTGGAAAAACAAAAGCAACTAGTATGTTATTGTTTCTCTAAAGTGAGGAACATATGTGGTTCCTCCTTAGGAACCCGAGAACTATCGATGGCAACTATAGAGAAAAGCTGGGGTGTATGAACAAGCACTCTGCTCCTTATTTTGCTTTATTTTTCTTCATGGCACTTATTACTACTTGACATTTGTTTATATGTTGTCTTCCCTGGAATGTGAACTCTGTGATGACAGGGCCGATCACTGAGTCCCCAGATCCTAGGTTAGCACTTGGCACAGGGTATGCAGTTGATAAGTATTGTTGAACCAATTGATACTTAAAAGTCGGAAAAACCGCCCTTTATGACACGGTTGTTTCTCTTGGCCGCAAAAAACAATGCCTACTTCACCAAAGACTTGAACCAATGAGGTTATCCATAGTGTAATTATTAACCAGACTCTCTAAGTAGGGAGGCAGGACACAATAGAGACTAAGGGTGTTTAGACTAAACAACTAGCTTTGTTATTTTGGACATGTTGCTTTGTTTGTTTGTCATAGAATGGGAATAATGGTACCCATTCCTTAGTGTTAAACGGTTAACTGTGGTAACAGATAAAGAGCCGAACGTTTGCTGTCATTTTTGTTGACATCACATCTGGCATATCAAAGACTGGGTTATCAAATATTTCATTAAGGAAAAAATTCAAGCTGAACAATGGGGCTGCTGGAGGCGGGGCTAAAGACATTCTGGTCGAATTAACAATATTTATATAATGTGTAACCCTCAAGCCCCACCATTTCTTTAAAACCTGAGGCAGAATCCACTCAGTGGATTCAGAACACCTTCCAGACTCGAATTTCCTGCCCCAATGCCTCAGGGCCCTTGGGGCATCAACTACTTCGGCCGACATTTTGGGGAAACACCGCCAACCTTCACCGCAGGGTAAAGGGTAGGGGGGAAGCCCCCAGCGCGCGGCTCAGACTCCTTCCTTTCCCTCAGCTGGGGTCCAGTGTTCCCTAGCTCCAACGCAGACGCACCCGGGTCACCTTGACTACCAGGCTAAGGACCCCGTGGGAACTCTCAGTCCCCGCTACCCTTGTTCCCCCGAGTGGTGAGCCCACGGACGGGTGCCCGGAGAGAAGACCTGTCAGACAAGAACCTAAAAGAAGGGGTGAGGGATATAGAGTAGAGTAGGGCACGAGAAAAAATATAACAGTAGGAGAGGATGCAAGTTTCCTTTATGCCCTTTGTTACTTGCAGTAGCGGAAGAGTTAGAAGTGGCTTTTAAAAAAATTTCACACAGGCATTTTCTAAAGGCAACCCCGGAGCGCTCAGAACTATGGACTCATGAAAGGGTCTTCTTCCGGTCTCTTGCGCCTGCGCGCTGGGAGCCGACAAGGCGGGAGTCCCGGGTAAGAGGGAAGCCGAGAACCGGAAGTGAAGACAAATTCCCTCGTTCGTCGCGGTTGCCGCCGCCATATGCGCTCGCCTTGATCAGGTAAGCTTTGGCCTTCTTTATCATCCGCCTCCATCTGCGTTTCTCTGTGGCCATCCTGTCCCATGGACTCCTGATACCCCTTCCACAGGCTATGGTCTGGTCCCTGGGGTCTAGATGGGTCGTTATTTCTATTGCTTGCATCCCTTTTGAGCGCTCTTAAGAGTTACGGGGGGGGGCAGGGAAGGTAGGGGGCTCAATCCAAGATGGTGGCCCCAGTGCCATTGTGTTCCTATTTCTCCCTCCTCCTCTGCTGGGCTCCTCTTTTATCGGAGGCCCCAGTGATGGTGAGAGGCGGCGGTAGGTGCTCTCTGGCTCTGGGCATTTGCGGAGGGTGGGGCTCTTTTCACTTTCCGTATCATCTTTGGGTCCTCTTAATGACCCAAGGTGGGAATAGGAGGAGGAGCCGCCTTCTGGGCCTAGTTGGACTTTTCTTACTTCGATTTACCAACCTTTACTTGGAACATTTTCCAAATGTTTATGCGTGATGTCATTGTGTGTTTATCGGAAAGGAGTCTCACCTGAGGAGTAACAGAAGGGTGCTGAGACTACTTACTAAAGTTTGTATTAGAGCTGGAGTGGGAGTTTATCCCAAGTACCATTTTTTGTTATTGATTGTAGGGGGGAGATAGTATTCATCTCCGACCTAGTCATTTCTTTTAGTCTACTTCCTATCCCCCGCATTAATTACACAGGGATTTGTTAAGCACCAGAAGGAGGTTACTGAGGAGTGGGAGGTGGATGGCAGCCACATGATGTTTTTATTTTGAGAAGTGAGCACTTTGCGCAATGCTGACCTTCATCTATCACCCTTGACTGATGGCTGCTTTGTTAGGGGTTAACACCTTGAGATGTAGGGGAAGCACAAAGTCTTCCTTTTAGGGTTTTTCAGGACTGTCTTTATCTTGTCTCCATTCTCCACTCCCTTGATTCATTTTGCTTTTCATTGTCTATGTTCTTCACTGCTGTTACTTATAGATCAGAAGTTGCTGGTTCTCTCCATCGTACTTCCTGGTTTATGCTACTCTGATACTAATCTTTTTGGGAACTTGTGTCTTAACCGCCTCACCCGAGTCCACTGTATTATGTTTGCTTTTATGTTTTGTGTTTCTGTTACTTTTCTTTCCAGATAAAGGTGTCATAGTATAGGGAAAGTGGGAAAAGTGTGGGGATGGAAAAGAGGTGGTGAAGGCTCTGCTCAGGACTAATAAGTCTTTCATCTTTTTTTTTTTTTTTTTTTTTTCCCTAGCTCTTCTATCAGAAACTAGGTTGTTAGTTTGTTTTTTTAAACTGTTGCTCAAGCCCCCAATCTCCTCACTTGTTTTTACTTACTCTGCGTGAACCCCTCCGGAGACTCCTCCCCTTCTCCCCCTGCCGGCCCAGTAATGGCAGAGAACGATGTGGACAATGAGCTCTTGGACTATGAAGAAGATGAGGTGGAGACAGCAGCAGGGGGAGACGGGGCTGAGGCCCCTGCCAAGAAGGATGTCAAGGGCTCCTATGTCTCCATCCACAGCTCTGGCTTTCGTGACTTCCTGCTGAAGCCAGAGTTGCTCCGGGCCATTGTTGACTGTGGCTTTGAGCATCCATCAGAAGGTAAATTTCCTGCTGGGCCTGGAGTATTCATTAGGTTCTTTAAGGGAAGAAGAAACAGGTGTGTAAAACAGTTCCTTAGGTAATATATGTTTATTTAGGGTAGATCAGAAAATGAAGTATCAAAAACTGAGCATTAGGAGAGATTTATATAGTTTTTCATTCATGATAATATGAAAAAGCTAGTGATCTAAAAGCAACTTACAGGTGTGCTGTTTGTCGTGAGTGGCTTTTCTCTTTTTTTAATTTAAGTTTATGGGGGGGTGGAGAGAATGAGTGGAGGAGGGGCCGAGAGAGAAGGGGGAGACTCTTTCCACACTGTTAGTGCAGAGCTCATCGTGGGGCTTGATCCCGTGAACTGTGACATCATGACCTGAGCCAAAACCAAGAGTTAGAATGCTTACTGACTGAGCCACAGAGGCGCCCCTTTGTCTACTAGTTTTTAATTTTGTTACTTAGGCTTTTCATTTTGAATTTCCAGAGAGGAGCTGGTTGGACCTTTAGTCTCCTTTGGGTCAGGCCAGTTCTGGTCTCTGGAAACCTTTATGGCTGATGTATAATGGGTTGCTTTGGGTCAGCTACCAAGCCCTTCATTTGTGTCCAGGGTTGTGTGGCCTAAAGGTGGCAAGCTAAGTAGGAGAAACGGCCTAGGACAGGCACTCAGATGCCATGGATTGTTACAGATTAAGGGAAATAGATTACAGATTAAGGGAAAGAGAGCCAGGAGCACCAAAGGTGAAGTCTTAGTAGGTGCAAGAGGGTTGTTAGCAGGATGGGGCCGGGCACAGAACTAGGAAGGTTGGCTTTTGGAATGAATTTGAAGGAGCAGAGAGGTAGAAAGGAAAATGGGTTTGGAAAGGTGAAAAAGATTGTGGAGTTACTGGAGACTGAAGTCTAATTTATCTCCCCCCCCCCCAACCCCCCTTCTAGTCCAGCATGAGTGCATCCCTCAGGCCATTTTGGGAATGGATGTTCTATGCCAGGCCAAGTCAGGCATGGGAAAGACAGCAGTGTTTGTGCTGGCCACACTGCAACAGCTGGAGCCGGTTACTGGACAGGTACACTTGGGGAAAGTGCTGTGGAAGACATTTTGGTTAGGAATATTTGAGAAGGGTGTTTTGCCTCAGCCACAAGATGAGTTCAGAGCCATGAGTTTGTTGCTAAATGACCTCTTTTACTTTTGTCTGAAGGCCATGTGGGATATTGCATAGTAATTATGTGGTTAATGATTTAGATCTCGGAATTGAGGTCATTTATGATCTATCAGATGTGTTTTTGTGACCCATCGTTTCCCCAGAGGGAATAGTAAAGGGATATACTGTTTGCTCTCCCCACCCCAAGGTGTCTGTGCTGGTGATGTGTCACACTCGGGAGTTGGCCTTTCAGATCAGCAAGGAGTATGAGCGCTTCTCTAAATACATGCCCAATGTCAAGGTAAGCCAGGGTAAAGAGACCTGGGAGGGTGAGGGTGTGGGGAGTTGGAGGCATTGAAGACTTGATCAGCAGCCTTCATGTCCATAGATGTTAAATTACGTTTATGGGAATGTCATTTATTTATGTGTTATAGGTGGTAAGTTTTTGCAGACTTTGGTATGCAAGGGATTTACAGTCTATGGTTCATTTGAATACACATTGTAGTTTATGAGATGTTGGCTGTACTCTAATTTTGGAGAATCTTTAGTTTGCCTTGGTTTTTAACACATTGTGTTAATTATAGCTGTGCAACAGGAGACTGAATGGTTAGGCTATGGAAGGTGCTTACCAGGAGACCCTGCTTTTGTTTACTACTTCTTTACACTGGCTTTGAATGATTTTACTGTGCTTTGGTTGAGTTTGAGAATTTTGGGGGTGTGGCAAGAGAAGCTGGAAGCTCCAAAGCTTCTCTAGTGTGGTGTGTGAATTTTGAGGATTTTTGAAAAGGGGAGAAAATTGAAAGACATTTGGTGGCCACAACAGAGTAGTCTTGGGTGGTTTTCCATACATAACCTTGGTTTTTATAGTGTGGTTCCCAAACCCATAGTTTCAGCATCATTTGGAAGCCTGATGGAAATGCAGATTATATGGGTACCACCCCAGACCAACTGAGTATGAATATGCATTCAAACAAGATTTCCAGGTAGTTGGAGTTTGAGAAACACTGATGTGTAACTTCCTAGGATGTATTGAAGAACAGTACTTTTGTTTGGATTGTTGTGACTTTCTCCTGTTACTCCTTATTTTGTTTTAAAGGAACTAGGACTGTATTGAGTCATAGTGCCAAACTAAAAATAGTTTCTTAAAAACCAGAGTAGCACCAGCAGTTATCTGTGTGGTAAACTTGTTTTGAGTAATCTAAAAAGTTTCATAACAAAAAGATTTGGGTTCTCCTACCTCAAATTGCACTTCACAGAAGGTAATCACTAGTTAACCTTTTTTGCTTTTTTCCCTAATGGTTCTGTGACACCAAGTATTAGGCACTGTTTTCTCAATCTTTTCATGACAGATGAGTTTATGTTATTTTGTTATTTGAAAATTTTAGTTCTTTAAAAGTAATCTAAATGTTATATATGTGTGTGATGTACACCTCTGTTCTTACGTTGTAGTATCATTGGCATTTACTTTTTGTTCTTTTCACTGGAGCGGTCTTGGTGGTTGATTCTAAAAAGTTGAAAACCAGAAAACGGTTTCCATTGTTAGGACTGAAACATTTATTGTTGGGCTTATTAGTGAGCTAGAATTGCACTTCCTCCTCTATAGGTCCAGCTCATCAGTTCATGTGGCTCAAAGACAACATTTTTTTTTTAAGTTTGTTTATTTCAGTAATGTCTGTACTCCAGTGTGGGGCTTAAACTCATGATCCCAAACTCAAGTTGCATGTTCTTCTTTCTGACTGAGCCAACGAGGCACCTCAAAAGAGAATATTCTTGGTGTCAAGGTCAAATGCAAATCATCACGACATAGTTCTTACTTTTGTTTAAAATTGTGCAAAAGTGATTTATTTGTTCAAGAGGTTGGGTAAGTTCTACAGAATACCCTATTTCTGGATTTTTCTGGTTACTCCCTTCTGGGATTGTTTAACTTGTTCTTTCCCTCAGTGTTTCCTTTAACTGAAATACAAATTTGGAAGCTCAACTGACTGAAGTTAAACATTTTTGGCAGGAATTCTCCATAGTTGATATGCTGTGTACCTCCTGTTTTGGTGCAAATTTGGTTCTGTAATTAGTTACTTTAGTTTCACTGTGACAGTCTGATTCTGTAATTGATCTTCTCTTCTTGAAACTAGAAAGCACTTTCTGGTGTCATGTGATCCTGTAGTAAGGTCTAGATCCTCCACAGATATTTTTTTAATGTTTATAACATGGAGTAATGTGTTTAGCAGTAGGGTTTGTGCAGAGGCATTTAAAGATCTGAGTTCAGTTAGGAAACGTGATGTTCATGAGCTTTTCATGGTGTTTTATACTCTGGCGATTTCTTGCTGTCCTCATTCTTACAAGGAAGTGTGGCCATAGCATCATGGGAAGGAAGATTACTAGATTGACAGAGGAAATGCTAGTCCTGACTCCTTCAATTAGCCACATAACTCTTGGCAAGTCACTTTTGTTTCTTAGGTTCAGTGTTTGGGGAATGTAATAAGAATTTTAGATTAGGTGATCTTTGGTTTTGAAACCTTGTAAGCTCATTTAGATTAAACTGAAAGGATGGGAACTGCGGGGGATTGGACTCTTTCCTTCCTTGTGAGACTCTGTTTTCTTCTGGGTTACTACAGGTCGCGGTGTTTTTTGGTGGTCTGTCTATCAAGAAGGATGAAGAGGTGCTGAAGAAAAACTGCCCGCATATTGTCGTGGGGACCCCTGGCCGCATCCTAGCCCTGGCCCGAAATAAGAGCCTCAATCTCAAACACATTAAACACTTTATCTTGGATGAATGTGATAAGATGCTAGAACAGCTCGGTGAGTGGCAGTGCTGGCATGGGGGCTGGTGATCAGGGAGTTGCCCTCTGGAGCCAAATGATGTTTTTCTGATTCAGGAGCACTTTAGTGCTGGGACGACTCTTCATCTATCACCCATGACTGATGGCTCTAGCTCCCCTGTCGATTTTTGTTAGGCTTTTTAAGCAACTTTGGTGAGCAAGGAGAAGTGTGTTTTGTCCTTTCTGTGATAGAGGTTTCTTTTCCTTTGAGAGGAGTGACTTTGCTGATCTTAGACATCACTCACACCGCTATTCTCTCCTTTGGGGATTCTTACACTGGGTGTCAGGGGTGGGGTAATAAACTGAAGGAGGAAGGCCGTGTACCCTTTGGCATCCTCTGCACAGCATTTATCAGTTTATAGCTGAATAGATCTTTAGACCTAAATTCTAGGATTAATGTGGAGAGTTTATGGGGTTTTCTGTATTCCAGTGTGCCATGTGGGGTTAAGAAAGGAAAATTTTTTGTGAGAACCCACATTTAATAGATGAGAGACTGGGGATAGATGTAGCCCCAGGGACAAGTCATTCCAGATGATCTTTGACGATTTTAATGTGAGCTATAAGATGGGCTCCAGGTAGAGATGTCTTATTTGCCTGGCTGGATAGGAAAGTGTGATCCAGAGGACCCATGGAAGGGACTCTGACAACTGGAGTGTAGCTAGGTGCGAAATATTTGTAGACAGCTGGGGTGTGGAGAGAAAGTAGGGAGAAGGGCCTTGCAAAGAATTTCTTCAGGATTTTATGCATCTGGGCCTCTGCAGTGGCTTTTATCTCCATATCATAATTGTGAACTTTGGGGTTTTTTTCATTTCATTTCTTGTCTGGTTAAACAGAGCTGGAACCTGAGTCTTTATTTCAGATTCCACTGTGTGCTGTTTCCATTGTGTTACTACAGTGGATGTGATTTTACGGTTGGAATAAATGGAGACCTAAGACATCTTACTGTGAAATGACTGTTGCTTACCCATTTCCAGCAGCCATCACCTCATTGGGCTGTCTCTGGTTTTTGTCTATGACGTATGCTTCTTTGCTCCTATAATCTTTTTCCTTTTTTCTTGTAGACATGCGTCGGGATGTCCAGGAAATTTTTCGCATGACCCCCCATGAGAAGCAGGTCATGATGTTCAGTGCTACCTTGAGCAAAGAGATCCGTCCAGTCTGCCGCAAGTTCATGCAAGACGTAAATACCCTTCTACCTTCTCTCCCTCCACTCCCTGCCCACTGCCTCCTCCCCTTCCGCGCCCTCTTCCTCCAGACTCCCTTGTCCTTCAAGTGCCAAGAAGGGGGCACGTGCCCATCTGGGAGTGATGACTCCTTGAAGAGACACATAGAGGCAGAGACAGCTAGTGTTAGGGTCTGCGCGGGTGCCAGGGAAACTCCGGAAGACTTGGTCGGGTTAACTTGAGAGCGGGTAGTATTCGACCGTTTTTTTCATCACAGCATTTTTGAACCTCTGCTGTTTTGGGGGAGGGCAGGATTTTCTGCCCTACCACCCACCCGTCGTCTCCTACACGCCCCTTTACAGCCACGCACCCTCAAGGTGGCATCGAGCACACAGTTGGAGCCTTCTGCTCCCCAAAACTCATAACCTCCCGGTGGCAGGAGAGCAAGAGAGGGACAGACAGATGGCAGGGCATGTCCGAAAGAAGAGCAAACAGCACAAATGAATCCGCTCCCTCCCTACCTCCAGGGGTGGGGGCCTTTGGCACCTCAGTCCCCGATCCCTTACTCCTTACCATCCATACCTCCTCGCACCCATCTGGAAGCTCGGTTGATGTGAGCCGGCAGCGGAGAAGCAACGTGGAGCGGCGGGGGAAATGCGGACGGCACCCAGCGGTGGATGGCGGCAGCGGAGGCCGCGGGGAAACCTGACCAGGAAGCTGAGGACCAAACCAGCCTCTTTTTCCGTTCCCGGTTTTTTTCCTGAATCCAAGGCGTGCCGTGCTCCCCGTTTTCCCCCATATGTGTTGGGGGGAGGGGTGTCCTGAAAGGGGGGGTAGATTTTTTTTTTCTTTTTTAAGACATTTTTTTAATACTCAAAGGAGAGGGATGTGGGGAAGGTTAAGTGAGGAGCTCCACTTGGAAGTAACCAGGTGGGTGTTAGGGTTTGGAGCTAGACAGGGCCTGTCGTATAAGTAGTGCAGTGTGTTCTTTTCCCATCCTATACTGTTCCATCCCGTGGGATGTTAGCTGTCTTTAGCTATACTTGGGGCTAGAATTAGATTTGAAGGAGGTCATGGAATTTCTTATTGGAAAGCCTGTCTTTGCTAGCCTGCTAGCTTTCTGGGATTGGGCTTTTGGTTTTCTTCCGTGACACACATCCTTTCCTAAAATCTTGGACCCTGGGTGTTCATGTTAATTATGTCCCCAGGTTAGTAAAGAGTGTTAGGAAAAGTTGGGCTCTGGAGTGGAGTCTTGTGTCAATTTGTGTCAATTTTTTTATGCTACCTTCCTCCCCTTCAAGGGTTTTGTGCGTATGTGTGTGCGTGTGTGTTATTTTTTTTTTTTAAGATGAGTGTATAGCTACTGCTCTGAATTTGTTTCTTAGCACCATCTATTGGTACCTTCAATGTAGCACCTGGGTGGCTCAGTCAGTTAAGTGGTACCTTCAGTGTAACACTATAGTTGGTTTGACTCTTAGTTCCGAGACGAGTGTCATCTAAACTGTTCCCTTGTGGTCGGAGGGCAAGTTGTTACTCACCTTGAGTAATGCTTTTCTTTTTATGACATTTTGATTGTGTCCATTGTAGTATTCTGATCTTAACAGGTATCCACCCTGCTAATGTGGATACGATTCTCTTAGTTGAGAGAATACTCAAATGGAGCAATTTCTATCCTCCTTGTATTATAACCAGCTTTGGTGGAGTTGTTCTGACATTGAGTCACCGTGTCCCACCAATTCCCGGGTGTTTGAATCACATTCGCCCTTTGGGGATCATCTCCCATTGTTTTCTTTCCTCTACCACCTCCCTTTGAGTAATGGCATCTTGCCGTTGGGTGGTCTCACTGCTCCTTTACCTCCCTGCAAATTTCCTTTCCCACGACAGTTTGTAGTTGGGCAGTCTTAAGACATGATAGGAAGGAAATTAGATCTAATGTGGAAGAGACCACATTAAAATGGGATATTTTTGGGGATGTGGTGGGGTTTTCAGTCTTTTCTCTTCTCCCCATCCCCCCCATGGGGTGTATTGGAGATCAAGTTCCTCCACCCCCCCCAGGTTTAACCCCCCCACTCTGCCCTCCTCCCGTTCCCCACCCCCTCCTCCCCCCTCCCCCCCAGCCAATGGAGATCTTCGTGGATGATGAGACGAAGCTGACGCTGCATGGGTTGCAGCAGTACTACGTGAAACTGAAGGACAACGAGAAGAACCGGAAGCTCTTTGACCTTCTCGATGTCCTTGAGTTCAATCAGGTCAGTTGTTCAAGGTCCAGTAGGGGGATGAGCACGTCACCAACTGTAGCAGAAACCTGGTTAAGTACCCTTTAATTGAGAATATGACCCGTGTGATGTGAGAGAGAATGGTGGAGAAATTGTCTTTAAATGAAATTCTTTTGAGTGAGAATGTCTTTTGGGGCTGAGCACGAACAAGGTCGGAGCAGCTCCTTTTCTGTTCCATGGCTGTCACAGCTGGTATTCAGTAAATAAAAATTGCAATGAAGAAAATCCTTGAGGGGATTTAACCTTCTAAAAGTTCCAAGATAGCTTGGGTTTGTTGGGGTCTTGAATTTATTTCTTGTGCTATTTACCGAGAAGAAGCGTTCCATCACTTTACCTGTTGTGTGGTTTATTTGCACCAAAAACTTTCTAAAATTAAGGTAAAATGCTTATGTTTGATGTTTTTGATGAGGAAATATTGGTGATGGTCTTTCCAGACTTTAATTTTTACCACTTTCTCATGAGGTAGCCTCATTCTTGTTTCTCAGCACATCTGGTTGTTTTGGTTATTCTCTGTACCTTCTCTGCAGCATGTCTGCTTAGGAGAAATCAAAGCTGAGTGATAAAGGCTAAATTGTATTTAGAACAGAAGAGGAATATATGGGCGGGACTAGGAGGAATTCCTTTAGAAGAGTGTAGTTACTGAAAATCCTCCTTGCACGTAATCTGTCTCACATTCCACACGGGCCCACATCCCCCTACTCTCCACACACAGGTGGTGATCTTTGTGAAGTCTGTGCAGCGTTGCATTGCCCTGGCCCAGCTTCTAGTGGAGCAGAACTTCCCAGCCATTGCCATCCACCGAGGGATGCCCCAGGAGGAAAGGTGAGTCAGAGATGGAAAGATGTTTTGTGTCCTTGGGAAGGAAAAGAGACCATTGAGAGAAAGGACTCAACATTTTTCTAATTTCCTTTCTCACAAAGGCTTTCTCGGTATCAGCAGTTTAAAGATTTTCAACGACGAATTCTTGTGGCCACCAACCTTTTTGGCCGAGGCATGGACATTGAGCGGGTGAACATTGCCTTCAACTATGACATGCCTGAGGATTCTGATACCTATCTGCATCGGGTAAGCTGCACACCCACACGGGCATCCCAGTGTCCCCTCCCACCCCGATTTCCTGTCTTCATACTTTATATCCTCATCCCTTCTTTTTTGGGTGTCTTCCTACTTTGGAGTCTTCTCAGTGCCACCCTCTGTCTCCTTCCAGGTGGCCCGAGCAGGCCGTTTTGGCACCAAGGGCTTGGCCATCACGTTTGTGTCAGATGAAAATGATGCCAAGATCCTCAATGATGTGCAGGATCGTTTTGAAGTCAATATTAGTGAGCTGCCTGATGAGATAGACATTTCCTCCTACAGTGAGTATTGATCTAATGAGACTGGCTCCTCATTTCTTCAGTCTCCTTGTTTCTTAGTGTGCTTGTCTTAAATCCCATTATGTACATAGGTCTCTGGTGCATCAGGCAATTGACAAGTTCATGTTCCTTCATCTTGATGTCTTGTTGGGATATGTAGTTGACCTTTATGTGGGGTCTCTTTGTCTTGAAAAATTATTTCTCTTTCCCCATTCCCAGTTTGTCCTCTGTAGCTACAAACTACACAGACATCTGCATGTATTGGGGGGTGGTGTTTCTGTCAGCCTTGCCATTTCTGTGTCTTAGAAATTCTAATTGTGCCACGTTTTCTCTTCAGTTGAACAGACGCGGTAGAGGACTCACCCATCGTTTTGGAATGTGACCGTCTGTCCCTCTTCAGGAGATGACAGCAGGCATGGGGGTGAAGGAGACACTACTGCCACCTACCCTGGCAACCCCCAACCCCTACCCCATGACTTCCCCCCTTTTGCATCACCACCACTTCCTAAACTCCTATTTCCTGAATTGTCTGAATTTTTTTTAACAAAACTAAAAAACACACGCGTCTGTGGTGTCTGTAAATGCTCCATCCCTTTATTGGATTTGGGGTGAAGTTAGGCTATGATTCAGTATATATTTCTATAAGGGACTGTGCCCTACTGTGGGGCCGAGGTCAGTGGGCAGGGATTAAAGGTGGGAGGATGTGACTGAGAAGACAGCTGCAGAGACCATGGTTCCTTGCTACCTTACAATTTCTGCCCTTTTTGGAGGTGTCTTCTATTTTTCTTAGTGGCCTGGGAGGGGCTGGGATGTTTCTGACCCAAAGGCCCAGTGTGGGTGGTGTGTAGTGTTTCCAGTGTTGGAAGGTAAAATGGGAACTGGGGGAAAGCTTAGGCGTCTCCTAGGCTCTCTCGATGTCTCCTCATCTGTTCTTTCAGCTTCTGGATCTTGAGCACCAAGGCCTGTGCTTCCCAGGCCCCTTCTTGCCCTTCCAGAAGGGCCTGGTACAGCTCCAGCTGCTGCTCCAGCAACTCTTCAGCTTGGGCCAGCTCAGCTGTGGGGTGGGGCCGGGAGCCCTGAGTGGGGGCGGGCAGAGGGAAGGGAGCATCAGCTGGGGCAGGGGCTGAGACTTGCTGGAAGTCAGGCCTCTGCCTCCCATGTTTCAATCCCATTATATTAAGGTCGTCTGTACTGTGAAGCCAAGGTAGAGTTTGGTCTTGGGGATAGGCCTCTGGGGGGTAATTTGCTCAGGGACTATAACTGAACTTGTACAAGGAAGGATATGGGGTCATGAGAGGAGAGGACTGGTAGTCCCTCCTCCACCTCCTCCCCTCCACTCACTCCCCCCCAACTAAGAAATGATTAACTGTTAGGTGAGGGGAAATTCCTGTTCAAGGACTTAATGGACTCTGCAAGGAGGGAGTCCTGTGGAGAGAACGAGCCCTGAAGTCTAGAATGGGGTGGGGGTGGGGGTGGGGAGGGTGCTGGGTATCTGGGAATTGGAACTAGGACACACACTTAGGGGTGGTGGCATCTACTTGCAGGACTGATAAAATCAAAGGGATTCCTTCATGCTGGCCTCCCCCCTTGTCCCCACTTGGTGCCACTTACCTTTGGGGGTGACCTCTTCTCACTGCATGTGGAGCTGGTCTGCTCTTCTGTGCTTGCCTTAGGGCTCTGGGCGCAGCACCTCTGGGGCCCCAGGGGCCAGGAAGGCAGAAGGAGGCGACGGCAGCAGCATGAGAGCCAGGGCAGAGGGAGGACCATGGCTAGTGTAGCAGGGAGCTGTGTGAACCGCCCAACAGCTACCAGGAACTGGCTCCTTCCCTCCAGGCCTTGGCCTCGCTTCAGTGACTGGCCCTGCCCAGGGCCCTGCCCCTATCTTCACCTCCCTCCCAATCTGGCCCTAGACAGTCTTCCTGAGGTGGGAACATTCCTGCCAGTTGAGGCAGAACTTGTTT
Organism: Cryptoprocta ferox; assembly: GCA_028646485.1. Classification (NCBI taxonomy): domain Eukaryota; kingdom Metazoa; phylum Chordata; class Mammalia; order Carnivora; family Eupleridae; genus Cryptoprocta; species Cryptoprocta ferox. The sequence continues at coordinate 114,353,066 of CM053577.1, forward strand.
TAGAACACTGGTGCCCAGCCTACTAAGATTTATATCTGTTTTTCCTAGCACTAGGTCTTTTCTCATTTCAGTTGTGCAAAGGTGCAAGTTACATTGCTGGTGTGCAGGAAACTGGGTCAGAGGGTTTCATTCAGGTTTCATTCAGCCCATACCTATTGGGGCCCTCCCTGGGCCACATGTGCTCAAGGTCCACAGCTGGTTAGTCGAAAAGCCTGGAGGATTAATGCCCAGCCCTATCTGACTTGAAAGCTCATAGCCTGGCTTAAGTATTGATTACTCCTTTCTTTCCTTTTTCTCTTCTTGCTGCCCAGAATGACATTTTTTCTTGTCTGTTTTGCATTACATGTTATAGGGGTTTGCTTTCTCTGATAGTTCTGGACACTGTTGTGTCATTGTACCCTCGGCTCCTGACAAGAGCATGACACTGGTAACAGGTCTCAAGCTTTGTTGAACTTGTGAGCCTTCCCTTCAAATCTGTACAAGCACAAAAGCTCTGTTGACACACCACGCACGTGATGTGAGCATTTATACATGTTGGCTTTCCTGCAGTATGTTCTGAAATGTCTTGTGGCTGGAGGGCTCATAAGGGAGTGGATGGTCCCAGTTTTGATCATCTGGGAAAAAGGTAGACCGTCAGGCAGAAAAAAGTACCTCAGAAGACAAGATGCCTCAAGAATGGACAGCTGCTAGCCAGTTCACTATCTTTGTGACATCATGCTGAATTTGGAGGGAAGATGGCCTCTGCCATAGCACGGGGATCCAGGAACAGGGAAGTTGACTTTCCTGGAGGTCAGTGGCTCTCAAACTTGGGGTGGTGGTGGTGGTGGCTGAAGCAACATTAGATGAGGCTGAAGAATGCACATTCCCCATTAACTGACATGTTTCCACTTTTAAGTGGGAAAAGAACCCAGAACTTTGGTAGGATTTGAGGGGAGAAAGAAGCTTCCTCGTATTTCTTAGTGATAGGGTTATACATGATTCATATTTGACTTGCAGTGTATGCATGGCTTAAAGTCTTTTAAAAAATTTTTTTAGTGTTTATTTTTGCGAGACAGCGTGAGCATGGGAAGGGCAGAAAGAGGAGACACAATCTGCAGCAGGCTCCAGGCTCTGAGCTGTCAGCACAGAGCCTGATGTGGGGCTTGAACTCCCAAACCGTGAGATCATGATCTGAGCTGAAGTCAGAAGCTTAACCGACTGAACCACGTGGGTGCCCCTTAAAGTCTTAATTATGGGGTGCCTGGGTGGCTCAGTCAGTTAAGCAATCGACTTCGGTTCTGGTCATGATCTCACGGTTTGTGGGCTCGAGCCCCGCGTCAGGCTCTGTGCTGACAGCTCAGAGCCTGGAGCCTGCTTCGGATTCTGTGTCTCCCTCTCTCTCTGTCCCTCCCCAACTCATGCTCTGTTTCTCTCTGTCTCAATAATAAATAAACATAAAAAAATTTTAAGTCTTAATTATTAGAACAATTAGAACACAAGAGGCCCAATCTACTGTTGTTATGGTTGTGGGAAACTATCCAGTATAAGGTCAAACTACAAGCAACTAACATTGAAGCTAAACTAACCACATTTATAAATTAAAAGCAAGACTAATAGCCATTAAGAAAATACAACAAATGAAACTTCTGTAAGACAATCTAAATGATACACTATAATAGCAAAATATCCTTTCTGAAAACTAGGCATCTGAGTTTCTATTTTAGGTAATGAAGTCTAAAATGGACTAATCTCCAATAATTTACAGTGGGTGGTCCTAAACCCTGAGTTAAAATAGTCTATGGATTTGGGTTTTGTTCATCTGTGAGAATTAGTATAAAGGAAAGGCTGCTATTTGAGTCAGCTCAAATCTATTGAATGAGTTTTGGATCTCATAGTCATATAAATGGAGGAATGAAGATAAATTTATGTAAGCCAGATTACCTAATTTTATATTACTGTATGTATTTTTGTTATTCTTGGGTATCTTTCCTAGTGTCTTAATAGTCTTTTTTCCCCTTTTATATGAAAAAGCTCTATGTCCAATAGACACTTAATCAAATGAAAGTTGGGCCTGGCTTTTGTAGGAGGAGCCTGTCTTCAGCCAGAGACAAGCAGAGGATTATGGGAAGCTTCAACCAAGAGGTCAAAGGGCTACAGAGCTCCCTGAGGTCAGTGTGCTGATACTGCATGCTTACCCAGCAGATTGGCAGGACTGTGGTGACTGATATTAATTATTGTACCCTACAACTCTTGCGGAGGTGGGTACTTAGAAATATCGAAGTCCACTGAACCTGCTGGGCAATTTTTGTTCCTGCCATAGATGATCTTCAAGGTTATTAGAAACACTTGATTAAAGTTATTTCTGCTACACTTCTCCACTATAAAGTTGTAACTTTGCATTTAGTAGTAATTTTTTTCTTTCCATATTCTATTCTTTGGAAGTGAGTCACCAAGTCCAGTCCACAGTCAAGGGGAGGGCAATCAAACTCTACCTCCTGGAAAGGGAATTCTCTTCATATATTACTTGGAATTATTCTGTAAGGAAGATTTGTCCTTTCTCTCCCCATTTTAATTTTTTTAATTAAAAAATTTTTCATGTTTATTTCTGAGAGAGAGAGAGAGAGAGAGAGAGAGAGAGAGAGAGAAAGAACATGAGCGGGGGAGGGACAGAGAGAGAGGAAGACACAGAATCCGAAGCAGGCTCCAGGCTCTGAGCCATCAGTACAGAGCCTGAGGCAGGGCTCAAACTGATGAACTGTGAGATCATGAGCTGAGCTGAAGTTAGATGCTTAACCGACTGAGCCACCCAGACACCCCTCTCTCCCCATTTTTAAATGTATCAATCATTTATATATATCTGTATGAACTCAATACTTTAAAAAATATTTTAGGTTCCAGTCCAATACTATGGCTATTTTGCTGCTCATATTGTTCTAGCCCTGTTCACAGGGAGTTCTTTCATGTTGGCCCCTGTGTCCCTTTGACATGTCCCTTTTTTGGGGAGGTGCACTTCCTCTCTGACATTACAAGACATTCCAGGCTCATCTTGTATTGTATCTGTCTTGGCCATAGAATCAACTTTTTCTTCTTGGGAACCCTGGTTCCTTTTATTGGAGAATGATATTTAGAGACCAAGATCTGGGTACTGGGTGCTCATTTCACTTTTCTAAAGAGGACAAAGAGGTTACAAGAGCTGCTGAAGCTCACACAGGCAAGTAAGTGGCTCCCATTTCAGCATCACATTAGAGTTTGTTCAATGTAGCCTTTAGTACCTAGTGTATGATGGCCAGTTCTCCATACATGTCTTGTTCTTTTTTAAAAATAATTTTTAAAAAAGATTTTTAAGTTTATTTATTTTTGAGAGAGAGAGAGAGAGAGAGAGAGAGAGAGAGAGAGAGAGGAGAGCAGGAGAGGGGCAGAGGGAGAGGGAGACAGAATCCAAAGCAGGCTCCTGGCTCTGAGCTGTCAGCACAGAACCCAATGCGGGGCTCACACTCACAAGCCATGAGATCATGACCTGAGCTGAAGTGAGATGCTTAACTGACTGAGCCACCCAGGTGCCTCTAAATAATTTTTTAAATGTTTATTTATTTTTGAGAGAGAGAGACAGAGTGTGAGTAGGGGAGGGGCAGAGAGAGAGAGAGGGAGACACAGAATCTGAAGCAGGCTCCAGGCTCTGAGCTGTCAGCATAGAACCTGATGCGGGGCTCGAACTCACAAGCTGTGAGATCATAACTTGAGCCAAAGTGAGACGCTTAACTGACTGAGCCACCCAGGTGCCCCTAATTCTTTTTTTATGGCTGGGTAATAGTCCATTATATAAATATACATATACCACACCTTCATCCATTCATCTGTTGTTGGACATTCTTGGGCTACTTCCATAATTTGGCTACTGTAAATAATATTGCAATAAATATATTCTTTTGAATTAGTGTTTTCATATGCTTTGGGCAAATATCCAGGAGTGTAATTACCAGATTATAGAGTAGTTCCATTTTTAATATTTTGAAGAGGTTTCATACTATTTTCCACAGAGGCTGCACCAGTTTTCCTTCCCACCAACAGTGCATGAGGTTTCCTTTTTCTCCACATTCTTGCCAACTACTTGTTGTTTCTTGTGTGTTTGATTTTAACGATTCTGACATGAGTGATATCTCATTGTGGTTTTTATTTGGATCTCCCTGATGATGAGTAATGTTGAATATCTTTTCATGTGTCTGTTGGCCATTTGTGTATCTTCTTTGGAGAAGTATCTGTTCATGCCTTCTACCCATTTTTTAATTGGCTTATTTGTTTTTTAGGTGTCAAGTTGTATAAGTTCTTTTTTTTCTATGTTTATTTATTTTTGACAGAGAGAGAGACACAGGACGTTGGTGGGGTAGGGGCAGAGAGAGAGGGAGACACAGAATTGGAAGCAGGCTCCAGGCTCTGAGCTGTCAGCACAGAGCCCGATGCGGGGCTCGAACCAATGAGCCGTGAGATCATGACTTGAGCTGAAGTCAAGACACCTAACTGACTGAGCCACCCAGGTGCCCCGAGTTGTATAAGCTCTTTATGTATTTTGAATACTAACCTTGATTGGATATGTCATTTGCAAATATCTTCTCCCTTTAAGTTTTGTTGATTTTTTTCCTTCCCTGTGCAGAAGCTTTTTATTTTGATGAAGTCCCAATAGTTTATTTTTGCTTTTATTTCCCTTGCTTCAGGAGAACATATCTAGAAAAATGTTGTTATGGCCACTGTCCGAGAAATTACTGCCTGTGCTCTCTTCTAGGATTTTTATGGTTTCATGTCTCACATTTAGGTATTTAATCCTTAATTAATAGAGACAGTGAGCAGGAGAGAGAGGCAGACGAGAGAGAGAGAGAGAGAGAGAGAGAGAGAGAGAATCTTAAGGAGGCCCCATGCTCCATGTGGAGCCCAATGTGTGGCTTGATCCCACTACCCTGGGATCATGACCTGAGCCAAAATCAAGAGTTAGACGCTCAACCAACTGAACCACCCACATGCCCTGGTCCTTAATCCATCTTGAGTTTATTTTTGTGTATGGTATAAGAAAGTGATCCAGTTTCCCAACACCATTTGTTGAAGAGACTGTCTTTTCCTCATTGCATATTCTTACCTTCTTTGTCAAAGGTTAATTGAGTATATAATCATGGGTTTCTTTCTGGGCTTTCAATCCTGTTCCATTGATCTATGTGTCTATTTTTGTGCTAGTACCATACTGTTGTTTTTTTCATACTGTTTTGATAACAACAACTTTTTTATAGTATAACTTGAAATCTGAAATTGTGATACCACCAACTTTATTTTTCTTTTTTCAAGATTGCTTTGACTATTCAGGGTCTTCTTTGGTTGCATACAAATTTTAAGATTGTTTATTCTAGCTCTGTGAAAAATACTGTTGGTATCTTGATAGGGATTGCATTAAGTCTGTAGATTGCCCCGGGTAGAAAGGACTTTTAAACAATATTTTTTCTTCCAATCCATGAGCAGGGCATGTCTTTCCATTTGTGTCATTTTTAATTTCTTTTATCAATGTTTTATGTTTTTCAGAATACAGGTCTTTCACCTCCTTAGTTAAGTTTATTCCTAGGTATTTTATTATTTTTGGTGCAACTATAACTGGGATTGTTTTCTCAATTTCTCTTTCTGCGGCCTCACTATTAGTGAATAGAAATGTGACAGATTTCCATATCACCACTCTATTTAATAGTGCCACTTGTTCCATTACCTTACATTGATTGTCAACTTTGCATTATTTTTTCCTCTACATCTCCAATCGCTAATATACTGTGAAGTTTCTTTTTCCAAGATGGCCATCTATAATATCTTACCATCTATGTAGAGGTGGGGCCTAATTCCCCTCTTCTTGAATCAATGACTTTTGTTTTTGAGAGAGAGAGAGAGAGAGAGAGAGAGAGAGAGAGAATGCACATGAGCACGGAAGGGGCAGGAAGAAAGGGAGAGAGAGATTCTTAAGCAAACACCATGCTCAGCTCAGAGCCCAATTCAGGGCTCAATCTCACGACCCTGAGATCATGATCTGAGCTGAAATCAAGAGTCGGAGGAGGCTTAACTGACTGAACCACCCAGGTGCCCCATCAATGACTGGTTTTGATGACTAGAACACAAGAAGGTAACACTGCTTGACTTCTGAGTTTCTGACATAAGATGCCTTGTGATTTCTGACTTGGCTGCTTGAGACACTCCCTCCTGGAACCCAGGTGCTAAGCTGGGAGCAGCCAAGCCATGTGGAGAAGCAGGTGGAGAGAACCTAGATCACCCTGCCAGTAGCCCCAGAAAGCTCCCAGCTGATGACAGTACTTCCTGCAGCCTCATGAGAGAACCCTCTTTAATGTTCTGGACCACTTGGGCCTCCAGATGGCTACAGCCCCAGACCATGTCACAGGGAGAAGAAGGGCTGCCTGCTGAGCCCAGTCAATGCAAAGAATGAGAGCTAATAAAAAGGGATTATTTGGGATTGCTATGTAGCAACAGATAACAGGAACACATAGTATGTAATACCACAGTAATACTATTATGTTTTTATTCATTGTCTGTTTTTCCTGTCAGACTGTAAGCATCAGGTGAGCAGGTGTTTTGGTATTTTGATTAAATGACTACCAGGCCTAGAATCATGCCTGGCACAGAGGCACTCACTGAATATTTGTGAATACATGAATAAATTCTGTGACCAGTTTCCTTAAAATGGGTCTGGGACTGAAAGAGAGAGCTGAGTGGTGTTTGGTTTTGGAGGTTGTCTTGGTCTGCTTGAGTGTTTGTCAGAAAATACCAACATTGGGTGGCTTAAACAACAGACTCTCTGGAGTCTCTTTTATAAGGACCTTAATCCCATTCATGGGGGCACTCTCATGATTTAAACACCTCCCAAAGGCCCCACCTCCAATATTATCACACTGGGGATAAGATTTCAACATTTGAATTGGGGGATGGGGCACATTCTGTCTATAGCACCGCTACAGGGTCTATAGACCCGAAGTTTTGGATCATTGGTTAGGGTGGAAATAAGATTTAGGACTGGGGAAGCAGCATGAGTTTCTAAGTTCAGGGTCTGGGGGGTAGCAGAGAGCAGGGCCTGAGGGGTCCAGTCTGAGGGTCTGGGCACTTGGGTCACCAGAGAAGAAAGATGCAGGACCCCAGACTCCTCAACAGTGAGTTATGAAGGGTGTAGGGACCGTTACTGGGAAATGGGTGGTCAGCCTGGGTCCTATTGCTGATGCCCTTGTAGCCCATATTGATGTCCAGCCCACATTGCATGTTCAACACATGGTCCTCAGGGGCATCTCAGCTTGGTGTACAGGCCCTGCTTGTCATAGAGGAGGAAGGGACAACTGAAGGCCGCGACAACTGGCTGCTCTGGTCTGGGCTCAGCCATGGTCACGAAGTATTAACACAGGGAATGGGACCCTGGAAACCCTGGGAATTTGGTATCAGGGTTGGTCCCTACAGGCCTGGCACCACATCTGCCGTTCACTCTCTATGGTCTGGTACCCAGAGAGCCCTCTGCAAACACAAACAGGTGTTCCTTAGGCCAGCCTTTCCTGTGCCACTCGTTCCCTTGACTCCTTCTTCCCTCCTTGTAACATCTTCCCCTCTGATGTCCTTATTTATATCCTAGCCTCACTTCCCCAGGAGCATCCTCTTTTGTCTAGACCCAATGCACTGCAGACTTCTGCCTCTCATCCTTCATGACACGTTCTGAGACTTACTGAACTGAGTCCAGCACCAGAGGCAGCGGCAGAAATGACAGGGACTTAGGAATCCTAGGTCCCATCTTTGGATCCAGGGAACCCAGTTGCTCTGTGGGGTCCATCCCAGACCTGGGAACCAGCTGCTATTGCCTGGAGACCTTGCTGTGCCTGAAGGGAAGAACCAGTGGTCACTCAGTGGAAACATCTAGGTTATTTTGGATTTTGGGAAACATTTTGCACCCCAACCTGACACGGATAGGGGCAACCTCTTGTGTTCAAAGCCCTGTTCTGGTGCTGAGAGTAAAGGGAGACCCTGGGAGGTCCTGGCTGAGCAGGAGGAGAGCTGGGTCCTCATCCCTGTGACCACACGGGGGCGCTGCTGCTGCACTGCTCCTGAATTCAAACGGAGCAGCCTGGGAGGGTCTGGGCTGTAAGTTGCTCAGAAGAGGCTGACGGAAGGCTGGGCATCATCAATAGGGGAGCGAATCAGCTTCTGAGCAGCTTAGTTCAAGATCAGGAACTAAGCGAGGATTGAAAGAGAGGAGAGAGCTCAAGGAGACTTGTGCCATCTCTGAGGTTTGAGCTCTGAGGTTTCCACCTCCCCACTACGACTCCTCTCTACAGCTCCATGATGACAACACTCAGGAAAACCGAAAAGAAACATTTTCTTTTCCTACTTCTTTTCAGTACTCTTTCTTGATGTCCACAATAACATTTGCGTAACTTTTTCTCAGGAAGGATATATGAGAAGCACTTCCTTCCATGACATTCTCTTCCAAGTGTCCTCTTTGAGGGGCCCTCCCGGCACTAACCACCACATGTTGTTCCTCCGGCCTCCCTCTCACCCCTGGCCTGCATTGCCTTTGTTCACACCATGTTCACTGATACACATTTTAAAGTATATTTCATTGTTTATTGTCTGTCCCTCCTTGAGAATATAAGCTTTATGAGGACAAGAGTAGAGATTTTGGTTGTTCACAGCTGTATCTCCATTGTCTTGAAAGTGCCTGATTGTTGAATTTAAAACATTTATTGAGTGAATGAATTAGCGAATGCAGGTTCAGACTGACACACTCACAGACATGCACACTGCTACATACCAACACATAGACACTGTCACTCACACTGACACCTGCACACAGAACATGTAACGTCACTCCAGCCAGTCTTAAGGGCTTACTTCAAGTTTCATACACACCTTACTTGTTGACCTAAGGCCCTTGATCTGTAACAGAATTAATTTAACTGATTTGTTTGGAGCTTTGCAGACAGTTGGCCTTGAGGAATGAAGAACCAGAACTTTCCCCGGCCGCAGAGGACAGCAAGTCTGTTAGAAGCTGCCTCAGCTTTATGATTAGCCTAGCAATTCTTTTAGCAAAATATTTCTTTTTTTTTTAGGTCACACAAATGATTTCATGACTTCACTTTTCGTATCTGTAGACCTGGCCCTCCCCTGCAGAAAGAAGAGAGCCCTCCTGCACGTCATGCAACAAGAACTGGACCCTCTCACGCAACCCCCTTGCAGTGAAACCGTTTGGAGCTAGCACCATCGAGTCTGCAAGTGGTCAAGACATGTTGCAGGCCACTGTATTCCCTTTGCTGATTAAGTACCCTAAACCCCTTTGAAAACCTCCGGGCCAGGCAGAAACTTCAGAGTTGACTTTTTTTCCAGAGTCCTCCTTCTCCCTGGGTTGCTGGCCTCCTGGGTGAAGTTCAAATTCCTTTCCAATCAGAACTCATCTCTTGAGTAGAGATCTTTCAAGGCTACCAGTAGCCAAACTTGGATTTGGTAATACACACACACACACACACACACACACACACACACAAACACACACTGACAACACATTTTTACACACACATGTATTCGAAGCCTAATTTTCATTCCACATTATGTTGTGAACATGTCCCAGGTCATTATGCATGATTTTAAAAATTTTCTCCAGATTGTGAAAATTTCCAAAGGTAACTAAAGTTTGAAAGAATAGTACCCAGCACCCTAGACTTAATCAATTTAATATTTTCCTTATATATGTAATAAATTGTATTTCTTTTTTTAGTTTTTAAAATTTATTTTATTTTTTGGCAATAAATTATATTTCTGTAATTTTGCAGAAATATTTGAAAACTATTTGCCAACATCAAGACTTTTTATCCCTAAGTACTTCAGTATTCATCTCTTAAAAATTAATTTTTTCACTCAATATTGTTATACAGTTCTCTTAGTTATCCTCCAAAAGTCTTTTATTTGGAGGACAGGGGAGTTCAGGGTTGCTTGTGCCGTCTCTGAGGTTTCCGTTTCCTCCAGGCAACCCCTCTCTCCAGGCCCTTAATGGTAACAGCAAGAAAACTGAAAATTAGAAACATTTTCTTCTATTCCCTACTTCTCAGTTTTTTGAAATGTAGTTTTTAATTTTTTTAAAATAGTCTTAATGTTTATTTTTGAGAGAGAGTGAGCAGGGAAGGGGTAGAGAGAGAGACAGACAGAGGGTCAGAAGCAGGCTCTGCACTGTCAGTGCAGTCTGATGTGGGGTTTGAACTCAGGAACCGTGAGACCATGACCTGAGCTGAAGTCAGACGCTTAACCAACTGAGCCACCAGGCACCCCTGAAACTCAGTTTTTTAAAAAATAAAATCATCTAGGGGCGCCTGGGTGGGTCAGTCAGTTGGGCATTTGACTCTTGATTTTGGCTCAGGTCATGGTCTCAGGGTCCTGGGATCAGGCCACGTCTGGCTCTGCACTCAACTTGGACTCTGCTTGGGATTCTCTCTCCCTCTCTCTCTCTGCCCCTCCCCCATGCACGCACACACAGACACACAGACACACACACACACACACTCTCTCTCTCAATAAATATATAAAAAGTAAAAAAAAATATATATAAAATCATCAGCAATCAACAAGAGAAGGGTTTGATTTCTAGTGGCCCAGATCCCTCAAGTATAGGGTTTAGGTCATATTCCCCCAGTCAGCCACGAGGACACCCACTCCTGTGTCCTGAAATCTATAAAAGCATTTGTGCAGAGGCCCTGCATCCCATGGGATGTTCCCAGCCAATGGCTGGTCACAGAGGGACACTAAGGCAGGCTTACTTCTGGGATGCTGCTCTGATAGCTAACTGTGCTCGAGGACTCCTCACAGCACTATGTACCAGGAACAGCTTTATTTCTTAGGAAACACAACGGACAAAAATAGACCAAAGCCCCTGTGCTCATGTGCCTGACATTCTAGAGGCTTCCCAAGAGTGAGACAGAGCCATTGGAGCATTTTCAGTGAACACATGACATGACCTGACTCACATTAGCAGGATCACTGACCTTTGTGGGGAGAAGAGCCCCGGGTGGCAGGTGATGGGGAAGCACCAGTGCCATAATCCAGGAGTGAGAGGATAGTGAAGACTAAGGGGAGGAGAGGGCCTGAGGGATGGGAGAGACAGAGAGAAGGGCTGCAGACACAGGGTGAGGAAAAGAAGCATAGGGAAAGAATTCAAAGTAATGGAATTCTTACATTCAAATATATTCTTATATAGATTTTTAAATAAATCTATATCTGCAGGGCTTAGCAAGATATTATCTGCATCTAGTATTTACTACATTTTGGGGGCTGCCCTATACAGGGCTTGATCTCAGGAACTGTGAGATCATGACCTCAGCTGAAATCAAGAGTTGCACACTTAACCCACTGAGCCACCCAGGCACCCAAAGAATATCCAATTATTAAGGCAGTGTGTGCAGAAGGCTTGTTGAAGGTAAGATTTGAAAGGGAATTTGAGGTCTGTTTGTCGGGAGCTGGGAATATGAAACTAAAGAATTTGGGCTTTAATTGGGAGCCATGAGAGTTGTGTTGTTTTTGTTTTTTTGCAAGTGCTTCTTAAAATTAATGTTTTTACCTTGAGCTAATTGAAGATTCATGTGCAATTATGAGAAATAATAGAGATCCTGAGTAACTTTTACTCAGTTTTCCTCAATGGTAATACCTTGCAAAACTGTAGTCAGTATTAAGATCAGGATATGAACATTGATACAACCTGCTACTCTTATTCAGATTTCCCCAGTTTTACTTGTATTCATCTGTGTATGTATAGCAAAACCTTGGTTTGCAAGCATAATTCTTTCCAGAAACATGCTTATAATCCAAAACACTTGTATATCAAAGCAAATTTCCCCATGAGAAATAATGAAAACTCAGAGGATTCATTCCACAACCCAAAAATATTCATATAAAAATGATTATAGTACTGTAATATAATACAAAATAATGAAGAAAATACAAAATATAAAGAAAAATAAACAAATTAACCTGCACTTACCTTTGAAAACCTTCGTGTCTGGTGTGAGGGAGACAAGAGAGGAGAGTGATTGTGTAGGAGGACTTTCACTATCACTAACGGAATCACTGCTATATATTGGCTCAATGGAATCTTTTTCTGCATAGGGGTCATAGTATACACTCGCATCGATGTTGGCTACAGTACAATATTAATAAACTCTTGTCATATACTGTATATAATGTAACTGGCAATAAGGCAGCAGAGGAAAGGGTCTATATCTGCAGGCAGCCTGACCTAGAATGAAGCAAAGCCTTCCTAAGCTTGATCTTGTATGGCAAAGCAAAGGACTGTCCAAAGGTGCTTTGAAGTGACAAAAAAATACACTAATGCCAGTTGTGGGCACCTTCCAATGTTCTGAAAAATCACTGATTTCTGCCAAACACTGTGGCCAGAGACTGAGCATCCGACATGGGAGGTGATCCCCACAATTCCAGGGAGAGAGAGAGAAAGAGAAAGAGAGAGGGAGGATCATTGGCTCAGTTGTAATCATGTGATGTTCGGTGTCATGTATTGCTCGTATTGCAAGACATCACTTGTTTACCAAGTTAAAATTTATTAGAAAGTTTGCTCATCTTGTGGAACACTTGCAGAACAAGTTACATGCAATCCAAGGTTTTACTGTATTTAATTTTTTTTTTTTTTTGTCTGAGAAGGAGCTCGCTATATGGGGGGCAGAGTACTGCACGTGGCCAGCAGATGAAGGCAGCCCAGTGTGCATCCTACACATCATGCTCAAAAAGGTACACGGGAGGTTTTTCTAAGAAAGATCAGCTGGAACATGGGTTCCTCTGGGCAACTTCCCCAATCTCGTCCCTCCGAGGAGTCGGCACACTCCCAACCATTTCCTTGAAGGCAGACGTGGTAGCTACAGGTAGCGCCCTCTTCTTGTTTTTTATGAAGAACATTTTCTTTAGATTCTTTGAAATCTTCATTTGTTACTTTCATTCTACGATCTTTCAAGGCCATCAGACCAGCTTCTTGTACAGATTGCCTTGATGTTGGTCCCAGAGAGGTCATCTTTAGCCATGATCAAGTCATCCAGGGTTACATCATTGGCCAGTGTCATCCTGCTTGTGTGGATCTGAAAGGTTCTTAGTCTTTTCATGGTGCGGGGGGAACTCAGTTGTCCTCTCAATGTGGCCTGGTCTGATAAGTGCTGGTTCCAACGTTTCTATTCCGTTTCTGGCCATGATAACTTTCATGTCACCCCTTGAATCAAATCCATTCAACTGGTTCAACAGTTTCAAAATTGTTCATTGAATTTCTCTCACACCACCAGAATTTGAATCTATATTTTTGTTCCAATGGCATCAATTTCATCAAGAAACATGATGGATGGTGCATGTTCTTCCACAACTCGAAACAATTCCTGAACGAGTTTGGGCCTATCACCTAGGTACTTCTGAATAATTTCAGAGCCAACCACTCTTTTTTAAAAAGTTATTAAAAATTTATTTTTATATGTTTATTTTTGAGAGAGAGAGAGAGAGAGAGAAACAGAATGTGAATGGGGGAGGGACAGAGAGAGGGGGAGATACAGAATCCAAAGCAGGCTCTAGGCTCTGAGTGCAGAGCCCAATGAGGGTCTCAAACTTACAACCCGGAAGATCATGACCTGAGCCAAAGTCAGATTATGACCTGAGCCGAAGTCAGATGCTTCACTGACTGAGCCATCCAGGTGCCCCTAGAGCCAACCACTCTTAAGAAAGTGGCTGAGGTTTGGTTTGCTACTGTTTTGTCTAATAAGGTTTTACCTGTGCCAGGTGGACCGTAGAGAACGACCCCCCTTGGGGGCTTTATACCCATCTCTTCGTAATATTCAGGATGAGTGAGAGGAAGCTCCACAGTTTCCTTAATTTCCTGGATTTTGTTGTCCAATTCCCCAATATCAGTATAAGTTTCCTGGGGGTGCCTTTTCTTTCTTTCTTTAAAATTTTTAATATTTATTTTAGAGAGAGACAGACAGAGAGTGAGCAGGGAAGGGGCAGAGAGAAAGGGAGACACAGAATCCAAAGCATGCTCCAGGCTCTAAGCTGTCAGCACAGAGCCTGACACAGGGCTCGAACCAATGAACGATGAGATCATGACCTGAGTTGAAGTTGGATGATTAACCAACTGAGCCACCCAGGTGCCCCATGGGGGTGCCTTTTCTACCTTCATCACTGTGGCCAAGGGTTCTGTGTGACCTCTATGATGGCATGCACCGACCTACAAAGGAAAGAATGCTGACATAGTGTTCTCAGCCCACTGGTGTAAACACAATGGCATGATTGTCATCGATGATCTCTTCCAAGGTTCCTACTGATATTGGGGTCCCCCTCAGATCATCCACCTTTGATCTTTCCTCCTCTTGCTTTTCTTCTAAAGGCTTCATTTGTTCCCAATTTCTAATGAATTCTTCCTCCATGAGAAGATAGTCCTTAATTCTAACTTCAGTAATTTTAACCGGCACTGGGTGTGATGTGTCACCAGTGGCAGCTTGCTGGCAGCATCTGGTTCCTTTGTTTTTTTTCCTTCTTTTTCCCCACTCTAGTTGGTACAGAAGGTTCATATTTCTTTTTCTGATCTTTGTCATCCTTCTTGCCACCTCCAGGGCCATGACCACCACTCTGACTTAGACCCATGTTGCTTGGGCCGCTTGAATTGCTGCTACTAGAAGTGCCCACTCTACTTAATTCTATGGAATTTTATTATATATGTAGGTTTGTTTATCTATAACTACAGTCAAGATATATTTCAAAGATTTTCTCTTTTTCTAATAATTTTATTTTACATGTTATATATAAGTTCTATTATATGTTTTAAATTAGTTTTAGAATGTGAGAGGTTTAAGTTTGAGTTTTTTGTTTGCTTATGTGTTTTTGTCTATGGATGTCCAATTGCTGAAGCATCATTTATTGAAAAGACTACCCTTTTGCATTGAATTGCTTTTGTGCCTTTGTTAAAGGTCAGCTGAGCATATTTGTGTGTGTTGGGGGTGCTATTCCTGGGTTCTCTCTTCTGTCCACTGATCTGTATGTCTATTTATGTGCCAATTAATTAAAATCTGTCTTAATTACGGCAGCTATATCATCAGACTTAACTTCAAATAGAGGGACTTTTCTCACTTTATCCCTCTTTTTCAAGAATGTGTTAGCTATTTTAGGTACTATGCCTTTCTGTATAAATTTTAGAATAAGCTGGTCTAACCTTACTGGGGCAAAAATTGCATTAAACCTATAGATCAACCTGGAGGGAATTGATATCTCTACTAAGTCGACTCTTCTAATACATGAACATATTATGTCTCTGTTTAACTTGATTTCTTTTAATTAGCATTTTGTAATTTTCAGCATTCAGATCCTTTATGTGTTTTGTTAAGTAAATACACAGTATTTCATTTTCTTTACAATAACTAAATAATATTGTGTTTTTAATTTTGGTTTCCATATAACCTGTATTACTATATAAAAACATCCTTTTACTTTCAACCTACTTGTGTCATTAAATGTTAACTGAATTTCTTTTCACTTTAATCCCCCCCACGCACACAAAAGCTGGGAGACACAGATCCACTGAGAAAGTACAACTTAGGAGCTTTGTGTGTCTTGGTTGCAATGCTGTTTAGATATTTCTGTAGGAAGGGGCAAAATCACTTTATAGATTAGATTCCTGGGGCACCTGGGTGGCTCAGTCAGTTAAGAGTCAGATTCTTGGTTTCAACTCAGGTCATGATCTCATGGTTTGTGGGTTCGAGCCCTGAATCTGGCTCTGCCCTGGCAGCACAGAGCCTGCTTGGGATTCTCTCTCTCCCCCTCCCCCTTCCCTTCCCTTTCCTTCTCTCTCTCTCTCTCTCTCTCTCACAATATAAATTAAATAAACATTAAAAAAAAAGAAAAACTAATCTCCATGAGAATCTCTAGCTGGGGCTTTCAACCACCACTTCTGGTGTAAAGAGAAAATTCATGTCCCTCCACCTCCATTCCCAGGGCAACCTCACTCTGGCATCCAGTTTCCAGGGGGGCGAGTTTTCTTCTAGGAATCCGGAGGAGAGGTAAGGAGTAGGAGTTCAGCACAGGTCGAGGGATTTCAGAAGGGAAAGGGACAAAACGGGGCCGATCCCAGCCTGCTGTCTTTCCCTGGTTTCCTCAGAAAGACCCTGGGCCAGGCCTAGGGGAGACAGACATAGAGCGCTCTGTGTGTGTAGGTGAGAGGAGTAATCAAGGCAAAGTCGCGGGTCTCTGGGAAAGACTGGCTTTGAAAGTCCCAGGCGTGAGATAGGTGTCGGGGCGGGGAAGCCCAGTCCCTTAACTTGGCGCGCATTTCATATCTCCCTCTCTCAACCTGTCAAGTCCTCCTGCCTGGATACTCATCCAGTTCGCACTCCCATTGCTTGTCCGGTTTCTAGAGAAGCCAATCAGCGTCACAGCGGTCCCAGGCGGGTCCTGGCCACCGACCCGTTAGGACTTATAGTCTCCAGACCCCGAGAATGCTGGTGGTGATGCCCAGAACTCTCCTCCTGTTGTTGGGGCCCCTGGCCGTGACCCAGACCTGCGCGGGTAAGTGAGGGGTTGGGAGGATAGGGCATCTGTGGGGCAGAAGCGCGGGGACCGTCCGGCAGGGACGCGGGACCCCGGGGAAGGCGCCTGTCTGCCGCCTCCGCCCCAGAATCCCACCCAACTCGGCCGGTCCCCCTCCTTGCGTCCCCGACTCCGCCCTGCTCTCTCGAACTCCGGTCCTCCGCCCCCTGCCCTCCCGGCCGCCTCCACCTGGGACCTGGGCCCCGCGCCGGGAGGAGGGTGGGCGGGGTCTCACCCCTCCGCGCCCGCAGGCTCCCACTCCCTGAGGTATTTCGGCACCGCGGTGTCCCGGCCCGGCCGCGGGAAGCCCCGGTACTTGGAAGTCGGTTACGTGGACGACACGCAGTTCGCGCGGTTTGACAGCGACGCCCTGAGTCCGAGGATGGAGCCGCGCGTGCAGTGGTTGAAGCAGGAGGGACAGGAGTATTGGGAGCAGGAGACGCGGGGCGCCAAGGACACCGCACAGACTTTCCGAGTGAGCCTGAACACGTTGCGCGGCTACTACAACCAGAGCGAGGCCGGTGAGCGACGCGGGCCCGGGTCCAGGTCACGACCCCCATCCCCGGGGTTGCCCGAGTCCTTGGGTCCTAGCACCACCCGGAGGCTGCAGGACCCGCCCGTCTCCCGACCTGGGAAAAGCGCGCGGGCACTTTTAACCGCCGTTCAGTTTTGGCTTTAAGCCCGGGGGCTTGGGGGCGGGGCGAGGGCGGGGCTCCGGGGCGGAGCTGACCGCGTGGGCGGGGGCCAGGCTCTCACACCATCCAGTGGCTGTCGGCCTGCGATGTGGGTCCCGATTGGCGCTTACTCCGAGGATACTGGCAGTTGGCCTACGACGGCGCGGATTACATCGCCCTGAACGAGGACCTGCACTCCTGGACCGCGGCGGACACTGCGGCGCAGATCACGCGCAGCAAGTGGGAAGCGACCGGAGCAGCTGAGCACCAGAGGAACGACCTGCAGGTCACGTGCGTCGAGTGGCTCCGGAAGTACCTGGAGAGGGGGAACAAGACGCTGCTGCGCACAGGTACCAGGGGCCGTGGGGCTTCCCACAATTTCCCCTTCAGGTGAGGCCTCCTAAGAGGATAGGAAGAAATGGGATAACACCGCAGTATATGGCTCTCCCCTGGGTCGGGAGACTGACTGCCTGGGTTTTCAGATGCGGTCCCAGAGAGTGGCCCAAAGGGTCTGTCTTTCTCTTAGGGACAGTTAAAGGATACAGTCTCTTCAAGGTTGGAGGAGGAGACCATTTCTGAAATAATTGATCAACGTTCCCCTTTGGCTCACTGTGGCTTTGGGAACCTTGGGAGATTTTCTCAGGCTTTGTTCTCTGCCCCACACCCTATGTGATTGGCTCTGACTTCACCTGTTCTAAGTATTTGGCCTCCAGCCAGGTCCGGACCAGAAATCCCTTTCTTTTCTGGTCTCAGAAATTTGCCTTCTACACTGGGCCTTCTCACCCTAATTCTAGAAGTTTACAAACAAGAAGAGATTATGTGTCTAGGCAGGTGTCTGGGTTTTTGCTCCTTTCCCCCATTCCAGCTGTCTTGTCCATTCTCAAGATGGCCACACGAGAATTGCCTCAGTGGCCTGAGACAGTTGTAAAATTCCTGAATTTGCTGACCCTTCTCTTCAGACCCCCCGAAGACACACATCACCCGCTACCCCACTTCTAACCATGACGTCACCCTGAAGTGCTGGGCCCTGGCTTTCTATCCTTCGGATATCATCTTGGCCTGGCAGCGTGATGGGGAGGACCTGACTCAGGACACGGAGTTTGTGGAGACCAGGCCTTCTGGGGAAGGGACTTTCCAGAAATGGGCCGCTGTGGTGGTTCCTTCGGGAGAGGAGCAGAGATACACATGCCATGTGCGGCATGGGGGGCTGCCCAAGCCCCTCATGCTGAAATGGGGTAAGGATGGGGACGGGGAGACCTGGGTATAGAGCCAAACTTGGAGAAATCAGGATCCCTTGTGGAGAAATCCAGCAGCATTGAGGCTGAGGCCTCGGAGTCAAGGCTCTCACTTTATCCTCTCTTCCCAGAGTCCCCTCCTCAGCACAGCATTCCCATGGTGGGGATTGTTGCTGGTCTGGTTTCCTTTGTGGTCACTGGTGCTGTGGTGGTTGGAGCTGTCATATGGAGGAAGTAGAGCCCAGGTAGGGAAGGGGAGTGCTCTGAGTTTTCTTGTCTTTCTGTAGTGTTTCAGGTCCAGGTAGAAGTTTGTCCTGCCTTGTTTATGGGAAGTGTCATCCACACACATGTGCTTGTCCACTGTGTAGCTCATTGCTACATTCACTCTGGAGTAAAGCTACGTGAGAGTGAAGGGCAAACTTATCACCTTGATGAATGTGGTGATAGAATCTGATTCCCAGCAGTCACAGATCAGAGAACAAGGTTCTTGGTGAGGACAGACTCCAGGAGAATGGTTGGTCTAGCCCTGACATCTCTTTTCTTCATGTCCCCCTGATCCTGCCATAGGTCTGTAGTTACAGTTCTGGAAACTTCCCTATGGTCCAGGCTATCAGTTTCATCTAGGATCTTGGGCTCTGCCTCCTCCGTGGCATTTCATGTGATATTTTCTTTCCATAGGTGGAAGAGGAAGGAGCTATGCTCAGTCTGCATGTAAGTACGGAGGGGGTGATCCCTGAGACCCTGGGATAGTAAAGAGGACCCCATGGGCAGCTCAGCCACCCCATAGCTACTCCTTTAGTTTCATCTCCTGGGGGCTCTGACAAGTTCTGTTTGTTCTAACCCAAGTAGTGACAGTGTCCAGGGCTCTCTCCATTGCTAAAGGTGAGACCCCAGAGGGCCTGAAGTGGGGAGGGGAGAAAGGAAAGGGGCTATGCCTGGCAATGAGGATTCTTTGAGTAGGATATCTTCAGCATGCGGTGGGCTATTGAGAACATCAACACTTATATGACTGACCGGAATTTGTTCATGATTATTTTCTTCCACAGTGTGAGCCAGTTGCCTCTTGGGAGACTGAGTGGTGCAAGATTTGTTCACTTTCCCACTTTGTGAACAATGCCCTGATTTCTCTTTCTGCAGAGGGCATCTGCATGTGTCCTTGTTTCTATTAACAAAATGTGAGGAGGTGGGGAGACTGCCCCCCCGCCCCCCATGACCCCATCCAACGCTGACCTGGGTTCTCTTTCCTCATCTGCTTTCGTGATCCAGCAGAGGGAGAGTGGGCCGGTTCCATCCCTATCTTTACTTTATGTTTCACTGAGCTACAACTTCTTGCATGTAGGACTCTGGATGTGAATTTGTTTTTCCAGTTCTTGTCATGAGGATTTGATCAGTTAGTTAAAGGAGAAGATTCCTAAAGTTTGATAGAGGAAATAAATGGAAGCCCTGAGAGCCTCCTGGAATCTGCCGGTTTGGTGTGCTGAGTCTGCTCTGGGTGGGGACAGGAGAAAGCTGTGAGGAGCCTCATGCCCACTTGGTGCGACATGGGTGTGACATGCTCTCTCCTCAGCTGGGGAATCTCTCTGCTCTTTTGTCTTTGTCCCTCCAGTTGAATCTGCCCTTCCAGGACCTGTGATTACCCAGGATATCACCTGGAAATCTGGATATCTTCACCCAGACCTTGTCCTGCCTCCAGGACTGTGGGCAACAAGACGCTATGTGGCCAGGCCAGCTGATGCTCAGGCCTGGGTCGGGCCCTCAGCCCCGTCTTTGTGTGTTTATTCATTGTTTCTTTGTTTCTGTAGAGGATTAGGCCTGTTCTCATTTTTGTGTAGGAGTTCTGGTCTAATTCACCTTTGGGTGTCTCCTCTGTGACAGCAGGAGGAGGTGCTTGGCCTGTCAGCATCTGCACAAGGCCCCAGGTGGCCCTGTGCACAAAAATCTGTAGTATCGAGAAGTTATTTTCAGGCTCATTCAGGTCTTGCCCTCCTTCTCGGGCTTGATTGTTCTTCCCATCTTTTCCCCAGTCTTCTAAGAGGAACAGATTCTGGAATTTGCAGACAAGAAGCATGCCATAATTTCTTATTTTAAATTAGTTCTTGTTCTCTTTCCATCCTCTGCTTGCCTACCCTCTGCCCTGGTGATCCTGGTGCTGGCTCCAACTCAGAGTCATGGAGTTAAGAAGCAGTGTCTCCTTAGATTTATATTTGCTTGGGAAATAGCACCTATGAGTCGAGGATGATTGTTTTTGAAAATGGTCATGTACTTTGTGTGCAGGGGAGTTGGTGTGAGCGTGGGGATGAGAGGAGCAGGGGGGCACTGATGGCAGCGTGAAGGGTGGTTGTGCTGTAGCTGCCACAGAGCTGCTGTGGTCTGAGTCTACATTAGTAAAGATACTACCTCCAGATTAGGGAGGTGCTCTACACCGATCGCTCCTTCACTGTGTATGTTGTGTGCAAGATATATGACACACTATTTTTTGCATCTGGGAAACACGCTTGCAGTTTCTGTGTTTATGACAAGGTGCTGGTGCTGGTCTTCATGTCACCCTTTCAGTAGCAAGAATGTAGATTAGGATTCCCACACGCTGTGCATCGGCCTCACTTGTGGGGCTTGTTAAATAAGTGACTGCTTGATCTTGTGCCTAATACCCTGAGTCTGTGTGTCTGGGGAGAGGCTTGTGAGAAGAGCAGCCAGTGTGGGGGAGGGGCATTAAAACCACTTTTAAATGCGTGTGTGTTTTTTTAATCTTTGGAGAGGAAAGGGAGGACATATGTTGTCAATATGAGATGTGGTGTTGTGAGATACGTGTCATTGTATCCTGGAGTGTGGTCGGGTGGGAGGACCAGGGAGCGGTTCACCGTTCAGTGTGACAAACACCTCAGAACGCTTGCTCTCTGCAACTACTCCGGAATCTGCCGTGAAGGAATTCACCCGAAGCAGGGCTTCAGCTTACGCTAATTGATTTTTCGGAGCAAACAATGGAATCTAACCTTGTTTGAACTTGGACAAAAGGTACTGTATACACACACATATACATTTTATATGCACATAAAGTATTATTTTGAGGAAGATCATAGAATGGGCTTTGGCTACACAGCCAGGAACAGAGTCCACAAGTGCACGTCAGGGTGGGTCTCACACAGGAACCGCGACCTCTGCTGCTGGGCACAGACGTCACAGCTCACACCGCTGCCTCTGTTGAAGCAGGACACTGGCCCCTGTGGCTAGGACTGACATTGCTGCTGCGTGGGACTGGGTGACACACTGCCACTCACGCCGCGTGTGCAAGTGCATTCTGCGCAGTTGCACCTTCTCGTTGTCACCAGCTCCAGCACGTGCTCACCTGCCTGGCAGAGCCTCATGCCATGTCTAACTGGAAGGATGTTGGGACAATAGGTCCTTCTTCTTCTATGGAGAGAGGTGGTGTCTTCCAGAGACTCTCAGTGTGGAATTCTCCTAATGTAGGAAGGCAGTTCGGGTGCTGGGGGTGAGGGATGGAGAAAGAATGGCTAATCGCCATTCTTGGAGCACAGACCTGAGGGTGCAGCTTGATCTGGTGTTTTGCAGGCACTCAGGTCTGGCTGGAGTAGCAAGTGTCTAGTAAATGACATCTCTCTTCTCATTCCTTGATGCTATGTGATCAGATGCAGCTTTGTCCACTCCAGTTTACGCTCACAAATGAGTGCAGTGGCGTTGTGGCTGGTGAAATGATTGCTCAAAACGTGTTTGCCCAGCCTTTGTCTCTTGCAAGGATGAGAACACTCGGGTCTGTGAGACTTCAGGGGACATCTGTGTGCACTGATGTGTCATGTTAATGTTTGTATTTCCCTGTGCATGGAAATACTCTGGGGAGAGAATCTCAAATATTTGTCAGCTTTTATGTGACCCTTGCAAAGGACTAAAAACCAACCAGCCAGAAAACCCAAACCACCAGCCTGCTTTTCTAGTGTAGCCATAGCGTCCCTCAGAGACTGAACTGTTAACAGCAATTCAACTGAGAAAATTTATTTTATTTTATTTTTATTTTTGAGAGAGGGAGAGAGAGAGGGTGCAAGTGAGACGGGGCAGAGAGACAATCTCATGAAGGACAGAGAGAAAGAGAGAGAGAGAGAGACAGAAAGAGAGAAGTGGGGCTCGGGCTCCATGCTCACCTGAGGCAGGGCTTCAGCTCACCCGATGTGGGACTCAAACTCATGAACCGTGAGATCATGACCTGAGCTGAAGTCAGATGCTAAACAACTGAACTACCCAGGCGCCCTCAACCGAGAAAATCTAAAGGTCAAATTGACTTTATTCAACTGTTCATGAACTGAGCAGCCTCCCAGCTAGTAAATAGAAAGGAGAAACGGGGCACCTGTGTGGCTCAGTCGGTTAAGTGTCCTACTTCAGCTCAGGTCATGACCTCACGGTTCAGTTTGTGAGTTTGAGCCCCACGTCGGGCTCTGTGCTGCCAGCTCAGAGCCTGAAGCCTGCTTCAGATTATGTGTCTCCCTCCCTTTCTGCCCCTCCGCTGCTCACGTTCTCTCTGTCTCTCAAAAATAAGCAAACATTAAAAAAATTTAAAAAAAAAAGAAAGGGAACCCTTTCAGCTGCCAGAAAGGAAAGGATTTTAAAGGCAGAGTGGAAGGGGAAAAGGAAATTATTAGTAAAAAGTGCATTGTTTTAAGCAAGGTGGCCCTCCTAAGGGGAAAGGAAGTGGTGTTTCAGTGGCTTACCTACTTGTGCTGAGCAGGAAATGCCAGGTTGACTTAATACTTACGTAGATTAAGTATCAAGATCCTGGTGGTATTTAGCATAAGTGACTTCATTTTGGGCCTGCTGTCTCCCTTTTTAACAGGACCATGAACAGCTGGTAGCAGATGGAAGGACATGATTTAAATGCTTACACTTTGCTTATCCTTTGCTCCTGGATGAGATGAAGTACATGTTTACTTGCTTGCTCTTCCTCTAAATTTCTCTTTGTGGAGTGGTGAGGGTTTTTTCCTCCACTCGACCAATTCTCTGATTCCCTGCCACCAACTGGGTGTCCTCCAATGCAATTCATTTCATCAGTCTTTTTTTATCATTTAATTTTGAGAGAGAGAGAGAGAGAGAGAGAGAGAGAGAGAAAGCACGAGAGGGGGAGGTGCTGAGAGAGAGGGAGACACAGAATCCGAAGTTGGTTCCAGACTCTGAGCTGTCAGCACAGAGCCCAATGTGGGGCTCGAACTCATGGATGCAAAATCATGACCTGAGCCAAAGTTGGGCACTTAACCGACTGAGCCACCCAGGCGCCCCAAATTCAATTTAGTTCATTTCAATTCTGACACTGTTGGCCTGGAGTTAGCATGAGACCCACAGACTCTTCCTACAAGATTGCCCACAGGCACATCTCAACTGTTATGTTCCCATGTCACCTGCACTTTTGTTCCACGTGGCTACAAAGTTGGGAG
The DNA here is from genome assembly GCA_028646485.1 of Cryptoprocta ferox. NCBI lineage: Eukaryota > Metazoa > Chordata > Mammalia > Carnivora > Eupleridae > Cryptoprocta > Cryptoprocta ferox. The sequence goes on from CM053577.1 coordinate 114,376,994, forward strand.
TGCTCTCAAAGTTCAATAATTTGCTAGAACAACTCCTAGAACTCAGGAAAATTCTATGCTTATTATTGTGGTTTATTATAAAGATACACATGAGCAGCCAGATGAAGAGGCACATCAGTGTGGGAGTGTGAAGGTCCCAGTGCAGGAGTCTCTGTCACCGCGGGGTTGGAATGTGCCACCCTCTGAGCATGTGGATGTGTTTACCATTTCAGAAGCTCTGTGAGCTCTATTGTTTAGAAGCTTTTATGGAAGATTCATGACATAGGTGCGCTTGATTCAATAACTGGCCATTGGTGATTAAAGTCAGCCTCCAGCACCTCTCCCCAGAGGTAGGGGAGTGAGGCTGAAGTTGCCAACTCTCTAATCATGGCTTGGTCTTTCTGGTCACCAGCCCCCAATCTGAAGCTATCTAGGCCCCTTGGCCAAGTCATCTCATTAGCATACCAGAAACACTCTTATCACTCAGGAGACCCCAAGAGTTTGGGGAGGTCTGTGTCAGGAACCAGGGACAAAGACCAAATATTTTTATTCTACCACAGGCCACCCCCTGGCCTTTGACTACAGGTCCCTTGTAGCAACAGGGCCATAGCTGAAAAGATGCTGGCACACTACTTAAGTCCCATTCAGTCAGTAACAATTAGCCCATCATCCTGCTGTATGACAGTGTCTCCCAGGATTGCTTAGGTCTCCTGGTTCCATTCAGTCTCGTCAGGTTCCAGAAGCAGGAATGGGGTCACAGCATATGGCTTCCTCTCTCAGGCGTCTGGTATAATCGAGCTAAGAGGCAGTGTCATCTCTTGCTCACACCTCTTGGGAGATGTTAATGTAATATTGGATTTCCCTCATTATGTAACTAATTTATCCACTCCTTTACCCTCAGCTGCTGTTTCTACTTCTCTCCATTTATACCCAACTTTCTGCCGTTGGAAGGAACATTATGTGTAGCTGCTGTGCTGGTCTAGACTGCAGGCAGCAAGTCTGGCAAGTCCCTCCTCCCCTATCTTCTCTCATCTGTAGAGGGGAGGGTCACACCTGGACAGAACTGGTGGGCTAACTGACCACTAGGCAGTCTAGCTGCACCCACTGTCAGCCCCAGCTTTGCCAGATGAGGTGAAGGCACACTCCTCCCACTCAGTCCCTTAGGAATTCTCACATCAAGGTTGAACAACATAGGTCGCCTGCTTAGGAATCCTTCCTGTTTCTGGCACTTGTGCATGCATTCCTGTCCTGAGACACTAGCCAGTAGGAAGAGGGAAATTGAGGTGCACTATAGTCATATAATGTCCTCTCACTTGGGAAGGATTTTAGAGTCACACCTACAACCCCCACCGTCCCACCCAGATCCATCAGGAAAACAAAACAGACACCTTTTCCTCCCTAGTGGGGCACTCCTGCATTCCCACACATGCTGGGTGGGAGCACACACTTGTGAAGGTGTGTGAGCTACCACTTCATGCCTCCCTGTCCCCCTCTGTTTTTATATTACTTTTGCTTACCTTCTCTTATGTTCATCTATTTTTTAATCTTAAAGTCCTCATATGAATGAAGTCATATGATATTTGTCTTTCTCTGACTAATTTCCCTTAGTATAATACCTTCTAGTTCCATCCATGTAGTTGCAAATGGCAAGATTTCATTCTTTTTGATTGCCAAGTAATACTCCATTGTACATATATATACCACATCTTCTTTATCCATTCATCCGTCGATGGACATTTGGACTCTTTCCATACTTTGGCTGTTGTTGATAGCATTGCTGTAAACATTGGGGTGCATGTGCCCCTTTGAAACGGCACACCTGTATTCCTTTGATAAATACCTACTAGTACAATTGCTGGGTTGTAGGGTGGTTCTATTTTTAACTTTTTGAGGAACCTCTGTACTGTTTCCTGAGTGGCTGCGCCCATTTGCACTCCCACCAGCAGTGCAAAAGAGTCCCTTTTTCTCTGCATCCTTGCCAACATCTGTTGTTGCCTGAGTTGTTAATTTTAGCTGTCCTGATTGGTGTGAGGTGGTATCTCATTGTTGTTACCACTTTTTAATGGAATTCTTCTGGGCATTGTCCTCTCCATTAGAGTGGTTTCCCAACATTATCCAAGACTACATGGATATATCAGGCTCAAGATTATTTTATATCCTTCAGACGTAGGGTAGTTTTAATTAATATTCACTAAGGGATGCCTGGGTGGCTCAGGTGGTTAAGTGTCCAACTTCCGCTCAGGTCATGATCTCACAGTTGGTGAATTTGAGCCCTGCATCAGGTGCTGTGTTGACTGCTCAGAGCCTAGAGCCTGCTTCTGATTATGTGTCTCCTCTGTCTCTCTGCCCTTCCCCTGCTCATGCGATGTATCTCTCAGTCTGTCTCTCTAAAACAAAAATTAAAAAAATATAAAATAAAAAAATAATTAATGTCCAGTAGCAGCCTAGTAACTTTGAATGGAAATACTCTAGTTCACTTTAGTAATCACTGGGAAGCACTCAGAGGCTTCTGCTATAATCTCCAGTGCCTGCTGCATGTAGCGCTATTGGACAGAGTACGCCTCTGTACTGCACTCCAGCCTGTATTGTACGCCGTTTGAGCTTGGGCAGTCTTATTTTCACGTAGTCTATCCGATTAATATTGCTTACAGGATGGATTGACGTGCCTTCTGTTTTATTGTACTAGATAGAGAAGTGTTCTCCCGTCAGACATAATACCCATTCTCATGAAACATTCAGGCAAAGGAGACAGACTCTTCATTTAAAGATCATTGAAACATTCCAGTTCCCACCCAAAATTTCCACCTTTATCCTGTAATCTCTTATTTTCTATATTTTTTCAATCTAATTATAGACCACATTCGTGCATCAGGAACAGGTTGTGGTGCCACCTTTGCATGTGGCTCCTGTGTAATGAAGTCCTGGAATCTTCTGTTCTCTAGCTCCTGATCATTTTACCCACTCTTATATACAAGGCTTTGAATCCTCGGCAAGGGGTCAAGTCAAACTACCTTAACTATTTTGTCAATCTTATCTCAGTTAATTTGCCTGACTATTGCTGATCAGGGTTTTCATTGTGATCTTTGTTTTTTTACTTTTTAAATTCTTCCAAACTGAGGTAAATAGAGCCATCTTATTTGGGGCTTAGCAATTTTTTTTTCATGTTTACGTATTTATTTTTAGAGAGAGAAAGAGAGAGTACAAAAGTGGGGGAGGAGCAGAGAGAGAGGAAGAGAGAATCATAAGCAGGCTCCTCCATGCTGTCAGTGCAGAGCCCAACATGGGGCTCGAACTCACGAACTGTGAGATCATGACCTGAACTGAAATCAAGAGTTAGATGCTCAGCCAACTGAGTCACCCAGGCACCCCTTGTTTGGGGGCTTTTTAATGTTGGGGGACAAGCATGGGGTCTCTTTGGTTCACCCAACCTTCCATAATGCTGTATAAAGACCTGTATTTTAACCTCATCAATGTTTTATTTATCCCATTGCTTAATAGACATCTATATTAAGATTCTCCAGTCAAGTATCTTGGAACAATGTCACTCAGTCAAATTGACACATAAAATATACAATACAAGTCCATACCATGCCAACTTGCCCCTAATAATGCATTTCCTTAAACCATACTTAATTTTCAAATAAAAGCAATACCGGGGTCATAAGTTTATTTAAAATTATTAAATATTATTATTAAAATTATTAAATTAAATAAATTATTAAAATTATTAACTTATCCTGAATACAGCTGAAAACACACTAGTGTTGCTGCACTCAAGACTCACTTCAGACCTTAAGACACACATTGACAGAAAGTGAAGGGATGGTAAAACATGTACAATGCAAATGGAAGTGAAAATTTTAAAAAGGCAAGTATAGCAATACTTAGACAAAATACACTTTATTATTTTTTAATTTAATTTAATTTTTTACTTTTTATTTAAATTTTAGTTAGTTAACATACAGTGCATACAGTCCTAAAACTATTGGTTTTAGAACTAGAACTCAGTGATTCATCACTTACATGTAACACCCAGTGTGCTCATCACTAGTGCCCTCTTTGATACCCATCCCTCATCTAGCCTATCTTCTCTCTGCCTCCCTCCATCAGCCCTCAGTTTGTTCTCTATCATTAAGAGTCTCTTGTGGAAAAATAAGATAAGAACATAAGGGGAGGCAAACCATAAGAGACTCTTAAATACAGAGAACAAACTGAGGGTTGATCGAAGTGGGGAAGGTTAAATGGGTGACAGGCATTAAGGGGGGCCCTCTTCAGGACGAGCACTGGCTGTCATATGTAAGAGATGAATCACTGGGTTCTACTCCTGAGGCCAAGACCACACTGTATGTTAACTAACTTGAGAATAAAATAAAAAATAAAAAATAAATGGATAAATAAAAAACAAAGAATGAGTGAAGTGAAAACAAAAAAGTCTCTTGTCTTTTCTTCTCTTTTTTTCCCCTTCCCATATGTTCATCTGTTTTCTTTTTTTTTCTTAAGTTTATTTATTTTGAGAGAGGGAGGGGCAGAGGAAAAGGGAGAGAGAGAATGCCAAGCAGACTCCATGCTGCCAGTGCATAGCCTGACACCAGGCTCGATCTCATGAACCATGAGACCATGACCTTAACCAAAATCAAGAGTCGGACACTCACCTACTGAGCCACCCAGGCGCCCCTCATCTGGTTTGTTTCTTAAATTCCACATATAATTGAAATCATATAGTATTTGGCTTTCTCTACCTGACTTATTTCGCTTAATATAATACACTCTAGTTCCATTCACATCATTGTAAATAAAAAAGAAAAAGATTTCATTTTTTGATGGCTGAGTAATATTCCACTGTATATGTATATGTCACCTCTTCTTTATCCATTTATTAGTTGATGGACATTTAGTATTTCTCCATAGTTTGGCTATTGTAGATAATGCTGCTATAAACATCAGGGTGCATGTACCCCTTCGAATCTGTATTTTGTATCCCTTATGTAAATATCTAATAGTGCAGTTGCTGAATCATAGGGTAGTTCTATTTTTAACTTTTTGAGGAAACTCCATACTGTTTTCCAGAGTAGGTACACCAGTTTGCATTCCCACTAACAGTGTAAGAGGGCTCCTCTTTCTCCCCATCCGTGCCAACACCTGTTGTTTCCTGTGTTATTAATTCTAGCCATTCTGACAGGTGTGAGGTGGTATCTCATTGTGATTTTGATTTGTAGTTCCCTGATGATGAGTGATGTTGAGCATCTCTTCATGTGACTGTTAGCCATCTGGATGTCTTCTTTGGAAAAGTGTCTATTCATGTCTTCTGTCCATTTCTTAACTGGATTATTTGTCTTTTGGGTGTTGAGTCTGATAAGTTCCTAATAGATTTTTGATACTAACCCTTTATCCAACATGTCATTTGCAAATATCTTCTCCCATTCTGTAGGCTGCCTTTAATTTTTGTTGATTGATTCCTTCACTGTTCAGAAGCTTTTGATCTTGATGAAGTCCTAATTGTTCATGTTTGCTTTTTTTTCTCTTGCCTCTTGCAATATGTCTAGTAAGAAGTTGCTCTGTCTGAGGTCAAAGAGGTTGCTGCCTGTGTTCTCCTCTAGGATTTTGATGGTTTCCTGTCTCACATTCAGGTCTTTCATCCATTTTGAGTTTATTTTTGTGTATGGCATTAGAAAGTGGTTCAGTTATATTCTGCATGTTGTCTAGTTTTCTCAACATCATCTGTTGAAAAGACTGTCTTTTTTCCATTGGATATTCTTTCCTGTTTTGCTGAAGATTAGTTGACCGTATAATTGTGGGTCCATTTCTGGGTTCTCCATTCTGTTCCATCGATCTATAAATTTGTTTTTGCACCAATACCATGCTGTCTTGATGATTACAGCTTTGTAATTTAGCTTGAAGTCTGGAATCATGAGATCTCCAGCTTTGCTTTTCTTTTTCATAATTTCTGTGGCTATTCAGGGTCTTTTTTGGTTCTATACAATTTTAGGATTGTTTGTTCTAGTTCTGTGAATAATGCTGGTAGTATTTTGATAGGGATAACATTAAATGTGTAGACTGCTTTGGGTAGTATAGACATTTTAACAATGTTTATTCTTCTAATCCATGAGGATGGTATGTTTTTCCATTTCTTTATGTCTTCTTCAATTTGTTTCATAAATGTTCTATAGTTTAAGAGTTCACATATTTTCTCTCTTGGGTTAGGTATCTTATGGTTTTTGGTACAGTTATAAATGGGATCGACTTCTTGATTTATCTTTCTGTTGCTTCATTACTTGTGTATAGAAATGCAACAGTGGGGTGCTGGGTGGTTCAGCCAGCGTCCAACTCTTGATTTAGGCTCAGGTCATGATCTCATGGTTGTGAGATCAAGTCCTGCGTTGGGCTGTGTGCTGAGCATGTAGCCTTCTTGGGATTCTCTCTCCTTCTCTGTCTCTCTCTCTGTCTCTCTCTCTCTCTCTCTCTGCTGCTCTCCCCTGCTCACACTTTCTCTCCCTAAAAAAAAAAAAAATTAAAAACGAAAAAAATAAAACAAAAAGAAACGCAACATATTTCTATATATTGATTTTACATCTTGTGACATTGTTGAATTCTAGTAATTTTTGATGGAGTCTTTCAGGTTTTCTACAGAGTATCATGTCGTCTGCAAATAGTGAAAGTTTGACTTCTTCCTTGCTGATTTGGATGCCTTTTAAAAATTTATTTATTTATTTATTTATTTATTTATTTATTTATTTATTGTCTTATTGCTGAGGCTAAGACTTCCAGTACTATGTTAAATAGTAATGGTGAAAGTGGACATCCCTGTCTTGTTCCTGACTATATAGGAAAAGCTCTCAGTTTTTCCCCACTGAGGAGGATGATATTATCTGTGGATCTTCTGTATATGGACTTTATGATGTTGAGGTATGTTCCATCTATACCTACTTTGTTGAGGGTTTTTTTTTTAAATCAAGAATTGCTGCTGTACGGGTGCCTGAGTGGCTCAGTCTGTTAACCATTGACTTTGGCTCAGCTCATCATCTTGCAGTCTGTGAGTTCAAGCCCTGCGTTGGGGTCTGTGCTGACAGCATGAAGTCTGGAGCCTGCTTCGGATTCTGTGTCTCCCTCTCTCTCTGCCTCTTCCTTGCTCACACTCTTTCTCTCTCAAAAATGAATAAACATTAAAAATATTTAAAAAATAATGGATGCTGTATTTTGTCAACTGCTTTTTCTGAATCTATTGACAGCATCATATGGTTCTTATCCTTTCTTTTATTAATGTGGTGCAGGACATTGATTGATTGAATATTGAGCCACTTCTGCGCCCCAGGAGTAAATCCCACTTGATCGTGGTGAGTACTTCTTTTAATGTTGGATTTGATTTGCTAGTATCTTGCTGAGAATTTTTGCATCCATGTTCATCAGGGATATTGGTCTGAAATTCTCCTTTGTAGTGGGGTCCTTGTCTGGTTTTGGAATCAATATAATGCTGTCCTCATAGAAGGTGTTTGGAAGTTTTCCTTCCATTTCTATTTCTTGAAACAATTTGAGAAGAATAGGTATTAACTCTTCTTTATTTTATTTTATTTTTTTTACATTTATTTATTTTTGAGAGACAGAGACAGACAGAGAGTGAACAGGGGAGGGGCAGAGAGAGAAAGAGACACAGAATCTGAAGCAGGCTCTAGGCTCTGAGCTAGTGGTCAGCACAGAGCCCAATGCAGGGCTTGAACCCACGAACCATGAGATCATGGCCTGAGCCAAAGTTGGACACTTAACTGACTGAGCCACCCAGGCACCCCTTAACTCTTCTTTAAATGTCTGGTAGAATTCCCCCAGGAAGCCATGTGGTCTTGGACTTTTGTTTGTTGAGTAATTTGTGATTACTGATTCAATATCTTTGCTGGTTATGGGTTTGATCAAATTTCCTTTATTTCTGTTTCAGTTTTGGTAGTTTGTATGTTTCTAGGAATTTATCCATTTATTCCAGATTACCCAATTTGTTGGCATATAAATTTTCTTAATATTCTCTTGTCATTATTTGTATTTCTGTGGTGTTGGTTGTGATCTCTCCTCTTTCATTCATGGTTTTGTTTATTTGGGTCCTCTCTCACTCTCTCTCTTGAAGAAGTCTGACTAGGGGTTTATCAATTTTATTAATTCTCTTAGTCCCATTAGAGTGACAGCCTCAGGACATGTGTTTAGCTTACACCCAGCCACTCTTCAGGACACTCTCCAGAAGCTGGTCTGTGTTGCGATCTATTTACCTCCTGAACCCTGCTGGTTCAGAGTTTCCTGGGTACCTGAAGGATGTTACAACAGCATGGAACTCAGTATGGGAAACTGTAATCCTTAACTCTCCTGTTTGTATGCTTTAACTTTCTTCTTTATAAGTCTTGGCTTTATAGTAATAAAGTTGTTTTAATTAAAAAATAATTCTTCCAATGAACCAGCTCCTAGTTTCGTTGATCTGTACTACTCTGTTTGTTTCTATATCACTTATTTCTGTTCTAATCTTTATTATTTCCTTTCTTCTGCTGGCTCTAGGATTTATTTGCTCTTCTTTTTCTAGCTCCTTTAAGTGTAAAGTTAGGTTGTGTATTTGAGACTTGTTTACCTCTTGAGGTAGGCCTGTATTGCAATATACTTCTCTCTTAGGACCACCTATGCTGCATCCCAAAGGTTTTGGACTGTCATGTTTTCATTTTCAGTTGCTTCTGTGTATTTTAAAAAATTTCTTCTTTAATTTCTTGGTTAACCATTGATTTTTTTAGTAAGATGTTCTTTAACCTCTATGTATTTGTGGTCTTTCTAAATTTTTTCTTATGGTTGACTTCAAGTTTCATAGTGTTGTGGCCTGAAAATATGCATGGTATGATCTTAATCTTTTTGTACTTGTTGAGGGCTGATTTGTGACCCAATATGTGATATATTCTGGAGAATGTTCTGTGTGGACTTGAAAAGAATATGTATTCTCCTGCTTTAGGATGAAATGTTCTGAATATATCTGTTAGGTCCATCCAGTCCAGTATGTCATTCAAAGCCATTGTTTCTTTGCTGATCATCTGCTTAGGTTATCTGTCCATTGCTACAAGTGAGGTGTGAAAGTCCCCTAGTATTATTGTATTGTTATTAATGAGCTTCTTGAAGCTTGTTATTAATTGGGGGTGCCTGGGTGGCTCAGTCAGTTGAGTGTCTGACTCTTGATTTCTGCTCAGGTCATGATCTCATGGTTCATGGGATCAAGCCCTGCACTGGGCTCCATGCTGATGGTGTGGAGCTTGTTTGGGATTCTCTCTCTCTCTCCTCTCTCTCTGCTTCTTCCCCCTCCCTGTGCTCTCTCTCTCTCTCTTTATCTTAAAATAAACATTTAAGTTTGTTATTAATTGATTTATATGTTTGGTTATTCCAAATTAGGGGAATACATATTTACAACTGTTAGATCTTCTTGTTGGATAGACCCTTAATTATGACATAATGCTCTTTTTCATCTCTTGTTACAGTCTTTGGTTTAAAATCTAGTTTGTCTGATATAAGTATGGCTACTTTGGCTTTCTTTTGGCATCCATTAGCATGATAGATGGTTCACCATCTCCTCACTTTCAATCTGTAGGTGTCTTTAGGTCTAAAATGAGTCTCTTGTAGGCAACATATAAATGGATATTTTTAAAAATCCATTCTGATACCCTATGTCTTTTGATTGGAGCATTTAGTCCATTTATATTCAGAGTAATTTGTGATGACCCCTCAGAACAATATGACCCATAAAATCTAGCCAAGGAGAAAAACAGTACACAAAACTATATAATGATTAATAGATGACTCATATAGCTATAAGAAAATACACATTGTAATGTCTCTCTAGGAAAGCAATGGATTTATGACACGGGAGCCAAGCAGCTGGGAATGCCCGGCCTGCTCAGGGTGGAACGCTGCCTGCTTCTTTTGTGTTGACTTCTCCGCTTCCTCAGAGACCACCTGATCTGATGAAACTTATTGATTATGCCTGATCAACCATAATGTACATGCCTAAGCAAGTTCTGTTTTTCTCATGAGATCACTCTCTGAACACTAAAAACAATCTTGAGGTCTTTTATTGATTGATTATTGCTTCTCCAATAAATATGGGAATGTGGTGTTGTTCGGGGTGACAGTCTGTCTGAGCTATTGTCCCCTGCTCCCTTTCTCTTACAGCTGACTTGTTAGTGCCTCATTCTTTTCCCACGTGCCTTTACGTGGAAGGCGGCAGTAATTAGTTGATAGATATGGATTTAGTGTCATTATATTACCTGTAAAGTTGCTGTTCCTATAGATTGTCTCTGTTCCTTTATAGTCTTTGTTGCTTTTGGCCTCTCTTTCCTTCTCAAAGGGTTCCCTTTAATATTTCTTGCAGAGCTGGTTTAGTGTTCATGAACTCCTTTAGTTTTACTTGTCTTGGAAACTGTTTATCTCTCTTTCTATTCTGAATGACAGCCTTGCTGTACAAAGTATTCTTGGCTGCATATTTTTCCCATCTAGCACGATGAATATATCATGCCACTCCCTTTCGCCTACCAAGTTCCTTGTGGACTGGTCTCCTGCTAACCTTATGTGTCTACCCTTTTAGGTTAAAGACCTTCTGTCCCTACCTGCTTTCAGAATTCTCTCCTTTTCTTTGTATTTTGCAAGTTTCACTTTGATATGTCTTGGTGTTGGCCTGTTTTTGTTGATTTTGAGGAGGTTCTCTGTGCCTCTTGGACTTGAATGCCTGTTTCATTCCCCAGATTAGGGAAATTCTCAGCTATAATTTGTCCAAATAAACTTCCTGCCCTTTTCCCCCACTCTTCTTCTGGAACTCCTATGATACGGATATTATTGTGCTTTATGGAGTTGCTGAGTTCCCTAAGTATACATTTGAGATCTAATAGTTTCCTTCCCCTCTTCTTTTCAGTTTCATTATTTTCCATTTTTTTAAGAGAAGGAGAAAGAGTGTGAGTGGGGCAGGGGCAGAGAGAGAGGGAGAGAGACAGAATCATAAGCAGGCTGCACACACCAGTGCAGAGGCCCACATGCAGCTTGATCTCATGACACCGTGATCATGACCTGAGCTGAAATCAAGAATCAGATACTGAGATACCCAGGTGCCACCATAATTTTATCTTGTATGTCACCTATTCATTTTCTGTTTCTTCCATCCTTGTTGTGATTATATACAGTTGGTTTTGCATTTCAGTTATAGCATTTTTTATTTTGGCCTGACTAGTTGTTAGGTCTTTTGTCTCTGCAGCAAGTGTTTCTCTGGTGCCTTCTATGCTTCTTTCAAGCCCAGCTACTATTCTTATGACTGTTGTTCTAAATTCTTGTTCAGATATATTGCTTACATCTGTTTTGAGTAAATCCACGGTTGTGATTTCTTTCTGATATTTCTTCTGGGGAGAATTCCTCCTGTTATACATGAGTTTAGCTTCAGTCCTTCCATCTTTACCCAGAGTTCACCTTCTGGGCCTGCACTCAGGGGGCTACTTGACTATCCCCAGGTACAAGAAAAGAAAACAAGTAAAAAGACAAGGGTTATTGGTCTCTGTTAATGGTTATTTACAACACAGCTGGCATACTCTGTCCTTGAGGTAATAACTATTTCTTTGAAACCTCCTTATGACCCGAAACCTTGTCTTCAGAATGATAAATGTTTTCTTGCATACCAGGATAAGGGCCCTCTCCTTATCTCTTTGTAGCCCCCTGCAATAACTACTCAGTTCTGCTTCTGTACCTCCTGCTTGCTTACTTGCTTGCTCATTATAAAAAGCCCTAAGTCCTTGGACTCGGGGCCACACATTTAGAGTTCTGTGTTAACTCTGTGTGGTTCCGGCCAGTAATAAAGACTCCCTTAATTCAACTTCAGTGGTCTTGGTTGGTCTCTGTGTCTCTCAGCATAACACTCCATCTCATCATTTTGTATAGAGTTCTGTCTTTTATGTGTTATGAAAGCTTGTGGTGTTTCCTGCTCCTGAGAGTAATTCTATATATTTAAGTTTTTAAAATATTTATTTATTTTTTAGAGTGAGACAGAGAGAGCATGAGCTGGGAAGGGGCAGGGACAGAGGGAGACACAGAATCCGAAGCAGGCTCCAGGTTCTGAGCTGTCAGCACAGAGCCCAATGCAGGGCTCAAACTCACAAACCATGAGACTGTGACCTGAGCCAAAGTCGGACACTTAACTGACTGAACCACCCAGGCGCCCTGAGTAATGCTATTTTAAGAAGGGGTCATACACTGTCCAGGACCTGGTGCTTCAGGAAGTGTTTCTGGTGTATGCGGTGTGCTCTTGTGTTTTGGCTGCTCTTTCTTCCAGGTTAGTCCTCTGTAGTGTTCCTCCTTGCTTGCAGTGGGGAGTATTTGGACCTATAACTAGGTGTGCTTTGATTTGTTTGTTAAAATAAGCCTGATTAAAAAACAAACGAAGAAGCCTGAGCCATTGATGTTTTATTGTATTCCTCTGCCTATAATCTCTTGCCTCAGGTATCCATGGGTCTACATTTCACCTGTAGCTTTCCTAGGCTATAGCCCTTATCACAGTGCTATAGCACTTCTGCAGATGTTCCCAGCATGAGATAAATATTATACTGGTTTCCCTGTGTGAGTTCTGAGTCAGATGAGACAGAGAACAATCCCCTGGGCAGCCAAGAGGTTAGAATGTTTAAAATAGATTCTTTTGTTCCTTCCAGCCTGCAGGAAGAAAGTGGGAATTGGGCTCTTTGTCCCAACTGCCCTGTGCCATCCTGGGGAGGGAGTGGGACAAAGATGAGTAAAATGTCACAATATTTCCTACCATTTTGAATGTTACTTTTCTTGACTGGATGTTTGTTTGGTGGCTATACCTCTCTGAGTAATTTCCAGAGCTCCTATATAGTTATTTTTGTCAATCTCTACTTATTTTTTCAAACATTTTTGTGGAGGAAAAGGGCCAAGTCTACAATCTTACTGATGTCCTGAGCAAGATTCTTCCCTTTGTATTACAATATAATATTCAGAGCTTGTATATAAGTGAACCTGAATACCAGAAATATCAATGTATCAGTCAAGTTACCTCAAAAAACTGAATAGTTATATGTATTTACATATTTATTTTATAGAAATATATTTATATTATATATTTTATATAGAGATATTGACAAATATAGATATAGATGATATAGATATAGATATATCTCCCAAATCTTTATCCCTGAAAGGTCTGGCCCATTAATAGTCCTGCATGAATGGTTGTTGTAGTTTTCCATTGCCTTTAATTAGAGGTTATGATAGTACTAAGAGATGCCCTAAGTTATCTTCTCTATTTCAGACATACTCTTCCTTAACATCATTGTGTAGTAGCAGCTCAATTTTCCTAGATAATCATGATCAATCACTCCACAGTACAATAACTACTATCTTTGAGTGTTGATTTAGAGGCATGAGTGCCAAAGTGGTTGGGTCTGGTAGTCTTAAATTCCATTTCAATGGAATCATTGTTCTGTTTTCTAGTGGAAGCACTTCTCTCCTTGGAACTGATACCTCTAGGCCAGCGTAGCATAAGGTCATGTGGGTAGGGAGCAAAAATGTTGCTAGTGGATCCCTAAATAGTGAGTGGTGTCACTCCCATTTCTACATCCTTGATTCCTGAACCTGTAAATCCTGGCAATGAGAGAGACAGCAGCATATATTGGACTCTGTTTAGAGCCTCCTGGAAAACATTGCCCCAAATCTGCAAGGTGTTGGCACCTGGTTGGCACTCTAACTGAGTCTTCAAAAGGTCATTCCCCATTTTCTCAAGCCAGCTCCTTCAGGATAATGAAGAACATGGTAAAACCAGTGAATTGTATGACCATGAGCACCTTGGCATACTTTATTTTCTGGAAATGAGTTGCTTGATCAGGAGCAATGCTGTGTAGAGTACCATAACAGTAGGTACTGCATTCTGTAGTCCATAGATGTTGTTTGGCAGAATCACTGTATGTAGCAAAGGCAAGTCCATATCCAGAGAAAACGTCTATTCCAGTAAGAGCAAAACATTGCATGTTCCATAATGGAAGCAGTCCAATGTAATCAACCTGCCACAGGTATCTGGATGATTACCCCAGAGAATGTTTTCATATCAGGGACTCAGTGTTGGTCTCTGCTCCTGGCATATTGGGAACTCAGCAGTGGCTGTAGCTAAGTTGAGACTGGTGAGGAGAAATCTATGTTGTTGAGCCTATGTATAATCTACACCCCTGCCATCATGGCCATTTTGTTCATGAGGCCATTAACCAAAGAGGCTGACAGGTTTCCATAGGATGAGTCATCTTATCCACTTTATTAAAATCATTCCTTTCTGAGGTCACCCTTTGATGGGAATTTGCATGGGACATAAATATCTTTACATTTTGTCCTCAGAGAATTCTATTCACATATGTATTCCCCAGTTATCCTTGCCACCAACTTTTCAGCCATGTTCCTTTCAAGTCCATCCAGTCAAGGCACTGGCCATAGCCTATGAATTGGTATACAAACACATCTCTGGTAATCTCTCCTTCCAAGCAAAATGAACAACCAGCTGCATTACTGGGAAGATTTTCCTTCCTAACTGACCTTTAGGGATGACCTTGAAAGGGGCTGTCATGCTGGTGTTCACTTTTGTAGTGCCTGTGTACTATGTAGAACTATTTATAAACCAAGCCTGACTTTTCTCTTCCTTAGTCAACCAAGTGAAGGAATCCATAAATCCAGGCTGGGAGAGATTAGGTAATGGAGAAGGAATTGGGGCAGTGGGCATTTGATCCATTTCCTCACATAATTAATTTACATGTATCTTCAGAGCTTATATTTGATGATGGAGTGCTGCTATATACAACCAACTTTATGGTTTGGTGAGTTATACAAACCCAGTTAATGATGGGCAATTCAGATGGGAGGCTAGTTATTCACAACTGATGGCAGGACTTTGCTCCAAAATTCTAAGTATACACACTGTGACTCACATAAGGGTCTCTACCAGAGGCTCCGAAGAGTAGCTATATCTGTCACTAATAATTCAAGCACTCCTGGACCTGCAAGATCATATAGTCCTAGTGGCAAAGCAGCTTGTAACCAGCCTGTACCTGTAGTTCTCTTGTTCTGGGCCATGCTCAAAACTGACAGTTTTTCAGATCACTCAGTAAATGAAGCTAAAGTAGTACACATAAATGAGGAATATCCTGAACCCCAAATCCAAAGTGGCCCACTAGGCATTATGCCTCTTTTGTGGGTGTAGGAGGGGCAAGATGTAACTACTTACCTTTTATCTTAGAAAAGACATGTTAACATGCCCCAGAACACTGGACCCACTACAAATTTCATTTAGATGGAAGGCTCCTGAACTTATCAGATTTACTTCCCATCCTCTGACATACAAATGTCTTACCAACAAGTCTGTAACAGTTGCTACTTTTTGATCACTAAATCCAATCAGCAAAATGTCATGAATACAATGTACCATTGAATGTCTTGTTATAGGGAAAGGTGATCAAGATTTCTGCAAACGAAATTATGACATAAAGCTGGAGAGTTAATATACCCCTGAAATAGGACAGGACGGGTATATTGCTGGTCTTGCTAATTGAAATCAAACTGCTTCTTGTATTCTTTATTGACAAGTATGGAGGAAAAAAGCTTTTGCCAGATCAATAGCTGCATTCCAGGTAACAGGAGATATGTTAAGTTTCTCAATCAGTGAAACCACATCTGGCACCACACCTCATTGGGGTCACCCTCCTGATTAAGCTTATGATACTCCACTGCTATTCATCAAGACTTATGTTTTTTTTTTTCATACACCAAATAGGCAAGTTGAGAGGGGATGTTATGAGAAACACTACCTCTGCATCCTTCATGTCTTTGATGGTGGCGCTAATCTTTTTATTCCCTCCAGGAATGCACTATTGCTTTTGGTTAACTCTTTTCCTAGGTAAAGGCCTTTCTAGTGGCTTCCACTTAGCCTTTCCTACCATAATGTCCCCCACTCTACAGGTCAAGGAACCAATGTGGGGGTTATTCCACTTGCTGAGTAGGTCTATTCAAATTAAGTATTTCAGAGCTGGGGGAAGTAACTACTGGGTAAGTTCAAGTCTCACAAGGGCTGCTATGAGATTGACCTGAGCTAAAATTCCATTCATCACCTGACCTCCATACTGTGACTGGTAGCCCACAGTACAGTTTAAGGTCTTCTGGAATTAATAACAGCTCAGAGCCGGTGTCTAGTCTTCCCTCAAATATCTGATTATTTCCTTTCCCCCAGTGCACAGACACCCTAGTAATAGGCCATAGGTTCCTTTGGGGAAACCTGGGACAAAGATTCACAGTATAATTTTTATTATTAAATTATTAAATTTAATATTATTAAATTTAATTTAAATAATTTAAATTAAATAAATTAAATTAAATTAAATTAAATAATATTAATAATAATATTAACATTATTAATTATTTAATTAAATAAATTAAAGTGGGCCCAGCCCCCATTTCATTCATAGGGTCTTGGGTCTGTAAACTGGCTCAAGTCTGGGAATTGATTGAGTAGGCTCTCTGGGTGATTCCATTTAGAGCTCTAGATCTAGAACACTTTTGTTCTAGATCTAGAACACTTTTGCTTATATAGATCAAATGAGGATTGAGTAGATTGCCCATTTGTTTTAATTTTAGGGACACCATGGTCAACTAGCCAATGGCATCATTCTGCCAGTCAAACTATCCTGATTAGTGCTTTAAGTATGCTGTCCATTGCAGCAACTCTACATTTGGTGATTAAGTGCCTCTTCTTGAACCCTGCCACCCCAGGTTCCAATGATCTACATTGCCTTTAAGGGTCCCAATTCATGGGCTCCTGGCTGGCTCAGTCAATTAAGCATCTGACTTTGGCTCAGGTCATGATCTTGCGGTTTGTGAGTTCAAGTCCTGCATCGGGCTCTGTGCTGACAGCTCAGAGCCTGGAGCCTGCTTCTGATTCTGTGTCTCTCTCTCTCTGCTCCTCCTCCACTTGTGCTCTGTCTTTGTGTCTCTTTATCAAAAATAAATAAACATTAAAAAGAAAAAGAGTCTCAGTTCTGGGCAGCAGTTCTCATGGTAGTTCCTGACCTACAATGAAGAGTGACCACAGAGTTCTTCAAGGAAGCTGGGGTTCCCCTCACAAATTTATTTCTCATACTCATGGTGAAAGATGTGTCCTCTGGACCCTCCTAGCATGAATAAGCATGTATTATAAGACAAATCTACTCTAACATTCCAATTTCCCTAAGCCTTTGGGTATCTTCCTCTACATTATAACAAGGCAATTCTGGCATTTCAGATTTCTTTAGTGTAGGCCACATTTTGGTCCATGTTTCAGTCAACCAAAATACAACCTGTTAGAGCCCTTTCTAGCTCCTTAAGCTACAATATTGAGTCCAGAATCTCTGCTATTGGGCTCATGTCAATAAATATAGACTACACGGAGAGGGCACTTGTGGGGATGAGCACTGGGTGTTATATGGAAACCAACTTGACAATAAACTATATATATATATATATATATATATATACTGACCCAACTTTACGTTTTTCTACCATAACTCCAGACCCCTAATGTTCATTCCCATACATGTTGCTTGGATTTCTTTTTCTTTTTTCTTTTTTAATTTTTTAAATGTTTATTTTTGAGACAGAGAGAGACAGAGACAGAGACAGAGAGAGAAATGGAGACACAGAATCCGAAGCAGGCTCCAGGCTCTGAACTATCTGCACAGAGTGGGTGGTGGGGCTCATACTCACAATCGGTGAGATCATGACCTGAGCTGAAGTCAGAGGCTCAACCGACTGAACCACCCAGGTTCCCCACATGTTGCCTGGATTTCTGTCTGTATAAATTAGAAAAGTCATGCAGTGCTTTTGGGGTGAGGTTCACTCCTAATGATTTACATTATCAACCTTACCTTTTGGGGCCTGCTGGGACTTGAGTGTAGTTATAGGTCTGGAAACAAATGGGGGAGAGGTGGGAATCAGTCCTGAGGAGAATCAGCAGCGTCTTGCAAGGTGACTACCTCAAGGGAGGCCATTACAGTGTCCACAGGCAAAGCAGGGTTAACTTCCTCAGATGGGGGTCAAAGAACTGATTCTACCATTAAGGAAGACTCTGCAGAATTTGGGAGTTCAATAGCTCTAGTTACCAGGATCTGCCCATATGTCCCTATTCCAATTTTCAGGATCCTACTCCTTCCCAGTAAATGCTCTCACTTTAACAGCAGACATAATGTCAGATTGGGAGTTCAGTTTGTAATTTATCCACTTGCAAGATGAGACTGCAGGTTTGGTGTTTGGAGAGTTAAGCTCAATGGCAACAGAGGATGAATTTTTGTTTCAGAGCAGACAGAAATTTTCAAGTGATTTTCATGGCCCTTGGGCTGAGAAATGGAATCCCTGAGCTCATCTTTTCCTTTCCTCAATTTGTCTAACACAATTAGTAGCAAACAGCCAATCTTTTTTTTTTTTTTTTTTTTTTTTTTTAAACTTTATAGTTTATTGTCAGGTTGGTTTCCATATAACACCCAGTGCTCTTCCCCACAAGTGACCTCCACCAAGACCATCACCCCGCTT
>CM053577.1:114396054-114417408 GCA_028646485.1 Cryptoprocta ferox
CAAAGTCAGGACTGAAGCCAGAGGTGTGGGCCCCTCACCTTCCTTCTCTTTCCAGAGCCGCTGCCTCAGCCCTCCATCCCCATCCCGGGCATCATTGCTGGTGTGGCTGTTGCTGTCCTTGTGGTCATTGTAGTGGTTGGAGCTGTGATCTGGAGGAAGAAGCGCTCAGGTAGGAACACAGTGGGGGGATCTGAGCTCTCTTGTCCTTCTGGGAGGTTTCCTAGGTAGCATATGGTCCTGCCTTGCTCCTGGGAAGTACCATCCACACACATGCACCTGCCCACTCTGAAGCCATTACTGACCTTCACTCTGGAGCAAAGCACTTGTGAAAATGAAGGACAGATTTTCATTTAGTAGTTCTGGTGATGGGGACCTGATTCCCAGCAATGACAGGACAGAGAGGAAGGTCCCTGCTTAGGACAGACCTCCAGGAAGTCAGGTGGTCCTGTGCCCGCCCCCCCCCCCGCCCCCAACACACACCTTTTTCTTCATGTTTCCCGATCCTGTCCTGAGTCTTCAGTCAGAATTCTGGAAACTTCATTGTGGACCAGGACTAGGAATTTGCTCTAGAATCCCATGGCCCAGCTGTCCCAAGTCTCTAACATGACATTTTCTTCCCACAGGAGGAAAAGGACCAAGCTACTCTCACGCTGCACGTAAGTATGGAGAGAGTGATCCCTGAAACCCTGGGGAAGTGTAGACAGGACGCCATGGGGAGCTCATCCCCCTCCCAACCATAGCTCCTCCTTTAGTCTCATCTCCTGTGGCTCTGATCCCATCTTATTTGTTCTACCACAGGTGATGACAGTGCCCAGGGCTCTGATTCATCCCTAATGACTCCTAAAGGTAAGACTCCAGAGGGCCTGAAGTGGGGAGGAGTGGGGACACTAGGGACACTTTGACATGGGAGGGGTTTTGAGGATGAGGCACTTATGTGACTGATCTAAATGTGTTCATGATTAATTTTTCAGTGTGACACCAGCTGCCCCTGGGGGACTGAAGGATGCAGGATCAGTTCACACTCTCACTTGGTGACAAGACCCCGTGACTTCTCTTTATGCAGATGGTGTCAGAATGTGTCTGTGTTCCTCTTAGCATATTGTAAGGACACAGGAGACTGGCCCACCCTGCCCACCATGTCCCCTCCCCATACTGATTGCTGTTCCCTTTCTGATCTGCTTTTCTGTTCCTGCATAGACAGGGCTGGTCTGTCTCCATCGCCATCTTTATTTCAGGTTGGGCAGAGTACTGATGCCTTACCTCCTAGTGAAAATAAGAATCCAGATGAATCTGTGTTTTGTAATTCTGGGTATGTGGGGATGATGAGGTAATAAAAGAAAATTTGTAAGGTTGTGACAGAAAATAAATGAAAGCACTGAGAACCCTCCAGAACCCGTGTGTTTGCTGTGCTGTGTCTTTTGCAGGTGGGGACAGGAGAGGGCTGTGAGGAGCCGAGCATGGACGGCGGGCCTGTGCCCAGTCGGTGCTCGGTGCATCATTGGCGTGACCTGCTCACTCCTCAGCTGGGTCATGTCCTTGCTCCTTGTCCTTGCTCATTGTCTCACCAGGACCTGTGATCACAGGGACTTGGACATCATCTGTCAATAGGACCTTGTGCAGCAAGAGCTTCCTGTGACTGGGTCAGTCCAGGCTTTACCTGGGTCATGCCCTCAGCCCCATCTTTTGGGTGTTTTTCTTTCTTTGTTTCTGTGGAGCATCAGTCCAGTTCTTGCTCTTGTGTCCGAGTTCCCATCCCATTCTCCCCGGGTGACCCTGGCGGTGACAGCAGCAGGAGTCCTTAGGGCTGTTGCTCCCATAGGCCTACGTGGGCCCTACACACAGGTCTCTGTGGTTTGGAGAAATGAATTTTCAGAGTCATCCATCTCTTCCATTCCCTCTAGAGCTGTCTTCTGGATTATTCCTTAGATTCTGGTTGTAGAGAGAGAGAGGAATCTGAGAGTTTCTCATCCTTTTTCAACTTCAGACAGTTTCTACCTTCCCTTCCTCTCGGCCCCCTCTCCCTGCCCTGGTTCTAGTGATGCTGGTGCTGGCTCCCATCCAAATTCATGGATTTATAAACCAGGGTCTCATGTAGATTTCTATTTGGTTGGAGAAAGGGCCCCATAGAGCCTAAGTACAGTGTTTCTGAAGACAGGACTGTAACCGTGTGCTGTGCTGTGCAGGGGAAGCTATGGGAGTGGGGAGCTGAGCAGAGAGAGGGAGGGGGGAACAGATCTAGGGGGAAGTAGAGGCAGCACTGATGGTGAGGTGGGGGCTCTTTGTGCGGGAGCTGCCATGGGCCAGCTGTGCCTGAGGCTCATCCAGAAGAGAGAGCTCCTCTCTGCTGATCACTTGTTCCATGGATAATGTCATGTGCCACATACAGGATCTGCTCTTTTTTCATCTATGACACCTCAGTGACTCTAAGAGACAAACCTGCTTGTCTTGTGGAGAATATGTTTTAGAGGTGAGGGCCTGACTCCACGTGACCCTGAAACAATGTGGAGATTGAAGTCAATGACCCCATTGTGCAGTCAGAAGTCCAATGAATTATATTAAACATAAATATCCAATATATTATATTTACACAAATAATTCCACAAAGAAAAAGAGCCCCTCATAGCATGAGATGTAAAGTACCAATGGGAAAAAGACTGTGATTGAGTAACTTTAGAAAAAAATAGGTAGTAGAAGTAAGGTCATAAAACTTCAATATTGCACTGATTACACATAAAATATAACATGAACAAGATATGATATAAATATATAAATATATGTTACTTGAATAAATATTATGTATATGACTTAAAGAAAAAATCACAAAACTGATAATGTAGAAAAAGTGGCAAAAGCAAAAGCACCCTTAAGAAAGTAACTACAAAATAAAGAGATAAACTGTTATATAATTAACAATTTGAAATACTCAATAAATGGCTATCAGTAAAAGAGGAATGAGTGGAAACATGGAAAACAAAAACCAAAAAGTAGATTGGTATCATAAATCCACTGTGTCCACATTAACATTACATGTAAATGACTTAAATAAGCCAATCAGAGTGCAGATGGTTGGACTGAAAAGAAACAAGATCCAACTATGCTGTCGGAGTAGACACACTTGAGATTCAATTACAAATAGTTTAAAGAAGGAGAAAAGATTATCTCAGGCAAATAACCATAAAAAAGCTGAAATGGATACATGCATTCGTTAGACAAAGGGACTTTTAAAATGCTAGTAAAGGGGGCACCCGGGTGGCTCAGTTGGTTAAGGGTCCAGACTCTTGGTTTCTGTTCAGCTCAGGTCATGATCTCACTGTGGGTTTGAGCCCCATGTCAGGCTTCGCAACTGGCAATGTGGAGCCTGCTTGGGATTCTCTTTCTCCCTCTCTGTCTACCACATGCCACTCTCACTGTCTCTGTCTCTCTCAAAATAAAGAATTTTTTAAAAAAACTCTAAATAAATAAATAAAGCTAGTAAAGAGGTGCCTGGGTGGCTCCGTCGGTTAAGCATCCAACTTCAGCTTGGGTCATGATCTCAAGGTTTGCAGGTTTGAGCCCCACACTGGGCTCTCTGCTGTCAACAAAGGAGCCCATTTCAGATCCTCTGTCCCCCTCATTCTCTGCCCCTCCCCTGCTCACACTTTCACCCTCTCTCTTCCAAAAATTAACATTTTGAAAAGTGCTAGTAAAGATAAACAGCAACATTTTATAATGACAAAAGGGTCAAATTATCAGAAGGATGAAACAATTCTGAATATATATTCACCTAAGCACTCAGCGCCAAATACATGAAAACAAAACAGACAGAAATTGAGAAACAGACAATACAACAATAATAGTCAGAAACTGCAATACATCACTTTCAATAATGGATAGATCAGCTATGCAGAGATCAAGAAAAATAAAGAAGAGCTGAACCATACTATAAACCAACAGTAGAAATCTGACATTTATTGAACATTCCAGCCATCGACAGAATATACATTCTTTTCAAATGCACATGGAGATTTCTTGAGGATAAACCATATGCTAGGCCATAAAACAAAAGTCAACGAATTTAAAAGGATATAAATAATGCAAAATATGTTCTTTTATCACAATGGCATGATACCAGAAAACAGTCGATAACTGCAAGAAATTCGAGAAACTCACAATATGCAGAATTAAACGACACACTTCTACATAATCAAAGGGTAAAAGAGATATCACATTGGAAATCACAGAATACTTTAAAATTAATAAAGATGAAGACAGAGTGGGGTGCCTGGGTGGCTGAGTCGGTTGAGTGTGTTCCATTCTTCTTGATTTCAGTTCAGGTCATCATGATCTTGGGATTGAGCCCCATATTGGGCTCCACACTGAGCATGAGGCCTACTTGGGATTCTCTGTCTCCCTCTCTATTCCCCCGCTCAAAATAAATAAATAAATAATTTTTTTGAAAAAAGAAACATCTCAAATCAATTACCAAAACTTCCACATTAAGTCAAAGAGAAAAAGAGGAGAAACTAAACCAAAAGCAAGCAAAAGGAAGAAAAAAGTAAAGATTAGAGTAGAAATTAATGAAATACAGAAAAGAGAATAAAATAACAATATATAAACTAAATCAAATGTGATCCTTTGAAAGATCAACAAAACTGAAAATTTTCCAACTAGACTCACTAATAAGAGAGAGAGAGAGAGAACTCAAATTACTAGGATCAGTAATGAAAGAGGGAACTTTATGACTGACCATACAGAAATAGATAATTTTATGAGGTTATGATGAACAATTATGCCAAAAAATTAACCTACTTAGATAAAATAGGAAGTAGAAAGACACAAACTACAAAAGCTGTCTCAGAAGAAATGGACAATCTGAATATACCTATAACGAGGTAGAAGATTGGATCAATGGTCAAAAGCTACCCCACAAAAAACCCAGTTCCAAATGTTTCACTTGTGAATTATACCAAATGCTTAAAGAAATAAAAACAGCTCTTTACAAAACCTTCCAAAAAGGAGAGGAGGGAACCCAACTGCCTCTATGAGGCTAGTATTATTTAGAGACCAAAAGCAGACAAAGATACACAGGAAAAGAAAACTCAGACTAATATCTCTTATGAATGTAGACCTGGAAAAACCCAACAGAATGTAGCAAATCAAATCCAGCAACATAAAAAAAAGCTACACACCATGACCAAGTGAAATTTATTCCAGGAATGCAATATTGGTTTAGCATCCATATCTACAATGTAATATACCATATTACTATAATAAAAAACAAAAGGCACATGCTTATCTCAACAGATGGACAAGAAGCATTGACAAAATCTGACATCCTTTCATGATAAAAACCCAACAAACTGATAACAGAAGGGAATTTCCTCAATCTTATTAAAAGCATTTATGAAAACCTTTAAGCTAACATCTTATTTACTTAATGGTGAAAGACTGGCTGTTTTCCTCCTTAGATCAGCAACATGAAAAGGACGTCCACTCTCACCACTTCCATTAAGCTTTGTGCTGGAGATTCTAGAGCAAGAAAATAAGATAAAGTGCATCCTAATTGGGAAAAAAAGAAGTAAAATTATTGCTGTTCCCACACAGATGACATGACTTTGTACATAGAAAATCCTAGGGCATCAACTATTAGAACAAATAAACAAGTTCAGCAGCCTTGTAGGATATGAGGTCAATACATTAAAAAAATCACTTATATTTCCATATACTTTCAATGAACAATCCAACAATGAAATTTAAAACAACAAGTCCATTTACAATAACACCAAAATGAGTTAAATACTAGGAATACATTTAACAAAAGAAGTGCAAAACTTATACTCTGAAAACTAGAAGACATTATTTTTTATACGTTTTTTATTTATTTTTGAGAGACAGAGAGAGACAGCGCGAGCAGGGGAGGGTCAAAGAGAGGGAGACACAGAATCCGAACAGGCTCCAGGCTCTGAGCTTGCTGTCAGCACAGAGCCCAACGCAGGGCTTGAACCCACAAACCATGAGATTATGACCTGAGCCGCAGGTGGACGCTTAACCGACTGAGCCACCCAGCCACCCCTACAAGACATTATTGAGAAAAATTTTAAAACATCTAAGTAAATGGAAACATGTTCACAGTCAGAATATTGTCAAGGTGGCAACGTTCTTCAAATTCCTCTATAGGTTCAACACATTCCCTATCAGATACCTAAATAGCTCCTTTGTAAGAATTGACAAACTGATTCTAAAATCATAAGAAAAGTCAAGGGACTTAGATTAGCCAATCTTAAAAAAGGAGGCCAAAGTAGTAGGACCCCAATTCCCAATTTCAAAAACTTCCTACAAGGCAAAGGTAATCAAGATGGTTTGGGGAGTCTGGTTCAAGGTACCAGCTTACCAAGGTCCTGAATTCATCTCCTTCCATGGACACAACAAACTTACAACTATATGCAGAATAATCTCCTCTGAAAAAGGAGCCTGAGCCTGCACAACAAACAATAAAAGGACAGCATGAAAACAGGTAAGAGAGGCACAGACACTCTTGCCAAAACAAAAAACAAAAGCAAAAGCAAACCTGCCCCCACTCAGATGTGAGAATTCAAAATATACTGGGATCTCAAAAATATAAAATTTTGCCGAGAAGCAAGGAGTCTGTGCCCCACATCAAGCACTAAACCCTACATCCTGTACAGGACAGAGGAGCCCCTAGAAGGTCTGACTTCGAAAACCAACGTGACTCTATTCAGGAAAACCATAGAACTGTAGCTAATGAAGAAGAACCCACTCTTTTTTTTTTTTTTACTGTTTATTTAAATTTTAGTTAGTTAACATACAGCACAATATTGCTATCAGGAGTAGAATTCAGTGATTCATCACTTACATAAAACAGCCAGTGCTCATCATCACAAGCGCCCTCCTTGATACCAATCACCCATCTAGCCCATCTCTACCACCTCCCTGCATCAACCCTCAGTCTGTTCTCTACCATTAAGAGTCTCTTGTGGTTTGTTTCCCTCTCTCCTCTTTTTATTTTCTGCTTCCCATATGTTCATCTGTTTTGTTTCTTAAATTCCACATATGAGTGAAATCATATGATATTTGTCTTTCTCTGATTGATTTATTTCACTTAGCATAATACATTCTCGCTCCATCCATGTTGTTGTAAATGGCAAGATTTCATTCTTTTTGATGGCTGAGTAATATTCCAGTGTGTGTGTGTGTGTGTGTGTGTGTGTGTGTACCACCTCTTCTTTATCCATTCATCAGTCGATGGACATTTGAGCTCTCTCCATAGTTTAGCTACTGTTGATAATGCTGCTATAAACATTGGGATGCATGTACCCCTACAAATATGTCTTTTTGTACCCTTTGGATAAATACCTGGTAGTGCAATTGGGTATTTCATCATTAGTTTTCAGAGGAACCTCCATCCTGTTTTCAGAGTGGCTACACCAGTTTACATTCCCACCAACACTGCAAGAGGGTTCCCTTTCTCCACATGCTCTCCAACATCTGTTGTTTCCTGTGTCATTCATTTAAGCCATTCTGGGGGCACCTGGGTGGCTCAGTCAGTTAGCATCCGACCTTGGCTCAGGTCATGACCTCATAGTTGGTGGATTCGAGCCCCACGTCGGGCTCTGTACTGAAAGCTCAGAGCCGGGAGCCTGTCTTCAGATTCTGTGTCTCCCTCTCTCTCTGACCCTCCCCTGCTCACGCTGTCTCTCTCTCTCTGTCTCAAAAATAAATAAGACAATAAAAAAATAATAATATAAGCCATTCTGGCAGCAAACTTCGCATATTTTCTTTTTTCATGTTTCTTTCTTTCTTTATTTATTATTAATATAATTTATTGTCAAGTTGGCTAACATACAGTGTATACAATGTACTCTTGGTTTTGAGGGTAGATTCCCATGATTCATCACTTACAAGCAACATCCACTGCTCATCCCAACAAGAGCCCTCCTCAATGTCCATCATCCATTTTCCCCTCTCCTCCACCCCCATCAAACCTCAGTTTGTTCTCTGTATTTAACAGTTTCTTATAGTTTGCCTCCCTTCCTCTCTATTTGTAATTATTTTACTCTTTCCCATCCCCCATGGTCTTCTGTTCAGTTCCTCAAATTCCACATATCAGTGAAAACATATGATATCTGTCTTTCTCTGACTGACTTATTTCACTTAGCATAATACCCTCCAGTTCCATCCACATTGCTGCAAATGGCAGGATTTCATTCTGTCTCATGATTTAGCATATTTTCACATGTCTCTTAGTCATCTGGATGTCTTCTGTAGAAAAGGGTCTATTCATGTCTTCTGCCCATTTCTTAACTGGGTTATTTGCTTTTTGGTTGTGGAGTTTGCTAAGTTTTTATAGATTTTGGAAACTAATCCTTTATCAGATATGTCATTTGCAAATATCTTCTCCCATGCTGTAGATTGTCTTTTAGTTTTCTTGGTTGTTTCCTTCCCTGTGCAGAAAGTTTTTAATCCCAGTGGTTCCTGTTTCCTTTTGTTTCCCTTGCCTCCAAAATGTGTCTAGTAAAAAGTTGTTATGGATTTTGATGGTTTCCTATCTCACATTTAGGTCTTTCATCCATTTTGAATTTCTTTCTGTGTATGGTGTAAGAAAGGGGTCCAGTTTCATTCTTCTGCATGTTGCTGTCCAGTGTTCCCAATACCATTTGTTAAAGAGACTGTCTTTTTTCCATTGGATATTCATTCCTGCTTTGTCAAAACTTAGTTGACCATATAGTTGTGGGCCTATTTCTGGATTTTCTATTCTGTTCCATTGATCTATGTGTCTGCTTTTGTTCCAGTACCATACTGTCTTAGAAAACCTCCACACCTCCGCCTCCCCCTCCCCCAGGGATCTGGGCCACCCTAAACTCCCTTGTGGTCACAATCCACCTCACAGCCCCTCTACCTCACAGCCCCCTCGCCCCCGCCACTGGGCCCAGCCTCATTCTTGATGAATCTTTACCACAGGCAGCAGCCCTGGCTCTGGACCCCACCCTAACCCACATGTGCACCATGGCAGCTCTGGCCAGAGATCCATCAGCCTTGGATCCCCTCTGCCCCTCCCTTCCTGATGACAAGACCTCTCCTTGAGCATGGCCTTCTTGACCCTTGCTTGCTCCCTGCAGGCCAATGTCTGCCCTTGACCTCCTTCCCACACCACCTACAGGAGCCCATGCTTCCCTCTCCTGGCTCCTCTCCTGATATTTGCCCATGTCCACCCCACCCACCACCACCTTCCTTCTTCCCTCCCCTTCAGGCCCCTTGTTTATCTTCCTGTCTTGGAAAGCCCCCTACTATCCCTTGTACATGTGCATTTTCTGCATCCTCAAGACTTCAACCAGCTCAGGACAGCAGAACTTTTCTGAGAAATATTTGACAAGCAGTTACTTCCAGGAGGCAGTTTCATTTGTAGCCTCCTCCTTGCCAGGATCCCATGGTCTTCATTGTAACCTCAAGGTGCTATCCCAGGATGGATCCGTGAATCGGAGGTTTTTCATGGAGGGGCACATGGATGGCCAGGCCTTCCTGCTTGATGACAGGGACATAGACATGGCAGAGGCACATGACTGTGCGCGGGGCAGTCCCGGGATAGAAGACATGGGACATAGAGACCAAGGACTTGAGAGAGAGCGGGAAGAGCCTCAGAAAGACTCTGGCAGACAACATGGCCCTGCAGGCCCAGAAAGGAGGTAAGAGCGTGGTGGGGGCAAGAGTGATGGGAGGCCTTTCCCAGGGAAGTTTGGGGCCAAGAGCAGTGACCTGTCTCTTTCGACTGGATTTGCCTGGGAGTGGGGGTGAAGACTGAGGGTCTGTGGACCTCAGCCCAGAGCTGGTCGTCACTCAGCCAGCACAAGGAAGATGAGGAGGAGAGCAGGGAGGGGCCCATCTGGCAGTAGTCTGTCACCGGTGTGGGGAAGGTAGAGGAACACAGGAAGGGATTTGTCACTGCTGGCTTGGGGGAGGCTTGTATTCACTCCAGGAGATCTGGGGCTAGGAGATCCGAAAGGACGACAGCACCAGGGGCTTCAGGCATTTACGCTATGATGGGAGCTCTTACTCCCCTATGACCCGAAGACCATGGATGGATAGTTCCCTGGTCCTTGGCTCAGATCTTGGCTAAGGAAATCAAGAAGTCCTGAGATGGAGATGGCTTTCAAACCAGGATTCCTCAGCCCATGTGCAGGGACAGCTTTGTGGAAACCAGGAGAAATATCTGGATTCCTGGATGGACTTCTGGGGCAAGAACAAGTTCGACCCTGGTGTGGGGCTTTCCCCTCCCACAGACCTTTAGACCTTCCTCCAACATCCCTGTCCAAGGAAACCCTCCCTGTCCTATGGGATGCACATATATTCTGTTGGCCCCTGGTACTATGACCCACCTGTGCTGTTACAGCCTCTAGAGAGAGACACCAAGCAGGTCGGGCTGGAAATGCACCCTCCCAGTGTCAATAGTCCAGGGAGGCCATGGACCCTTTGACAGGAAAATGAACCAGAAAAGGTGGGTGTCAGGCAGGAGAGGAAGCCCCTATCCTCTCTGTCACAGAGAGTTCCCTTATAGTCCCCTCAGCCCAGGACCCACCCCTCATACCTCCTCCTAAGCATCAACACGAAGATCCAGGAGAGCGAGGCCTGGGTCCCTGTGTATCCTCCTGCCAGCCCAAAGGAATTGGGTCTGAGGGTGCAGAACAGACTTGGAGAAGGTCTGGGGTCAATGAGGTCTTCAGCCAGAGCTGGAAGGTGGGTGAAACAGGCCTGTCCTCTCTGTCTAGCTTAGAGGGGAGCAGGGCTCTGCCATGTGCATGGCTGGCTCTCTGTTTTCCTCCCCAGCATCCCCAACAGTGAAGGTCACCTGCAGCCAAGCATTGGAGGGCATGGTCACCATGATGTGCTGGGCTTTCAGTTTCTCTCCCAGGAATATCTCCCTGACCTGCTTCAGGATGAGGAACCCCTGAGCCAGGATGCCCAGCAGTTTAGGAGTCCTGCCTGGTGGGAAGGGCACCTACTCTATGTGTGTGGCCATAAGGATTCCCCTGGAAGAGGAGCAGAGGTTCACTTGCTACATGGAAGCCACTAGAACCACCGTGCACACCCTGTAGTCTCAGGGAGCCTTGGGGTGAACATGGAAGGGGCTCTGCCCTGGTTAGGTCAGGAGCCAGAGTAAGGAGAGGAAAACAGGCCTGTGGTCCTGGGGAGCCCAGGTTTATAAGAGGCCTTTTTCTAGAAAAGGCCCTGGTGCACCAGAGTGCATGGGTAACCATTATGGCTGTTTATGTAATTTCCAGTATCACGCATGTGAAGAAGAAGAAGAAGTCACCAGCAGCTGTGAAAATCCCAGGTGAGAATCTGGGCAGGAGGTGGCATGACAAAGGTTCTCCTGGGACATGGGGTCCCTGATGTCTCTCTCTGCACAGATCGGAGGGGACGACGAGCTTCTGTCACAGGAGCAGGAAGTGTAAGTGCTGAGAGGAGCTGGGAGCCACATCTGCATCCACACCATTAGCGCTACCTACAGCCAAGGTCACTGGGGACTTGAGTGTGGAGAATGGCCTCCTCTGGCTCTGGCTGAGGATTGGGCAGTGAGGGCTGGCGCTCCCTGCTCTGCACTTGGTCCTGCCTCTCTCCACTCTTAGACTCAGCAAGGCTGACCCCAGGGTGATGTGCAGGGTTCATGTGCTGACTGGGGAGGGCCCAGGATATCATGGGATCAGAGGGGCACAAGCAATAAACGGCCCATGACTTGGTGGGGAGGGCTTCAACACGGGGAAGGAACCAGAAGAGAGGGGATGACTCTATTTCCTTCTTGTTTGTGTCCCTTCCCCCAAATTCTCCAGCCATCATGAGAAATCCAAGAAAAAAGACCCACAAGACCTCACCCAGAGGTCAGTGTGTGGTGCCAGAGCCCTGCCTATGAATGATGTTCCTCTGGGAGGACCCACTTATAGCAGATGGATGCGTCCTAAGCACAGACGGTCATCTCTGTCCACTATGCAGCCCCTGAAACTGCTCCTCCAGGACCTGTGTCCTAAGTTGTTCCTCTGGGTCACTCCTTCCTGTACTCTTTCCTGGTTCCCTTCACCTGCTCCCATGTTTCCTGGAGTTTCCTTATGGAACATATGCAAAAGGAGATGAGCAGATACTCCTTGACCATTTGGGGAGAAGGGGTCAGGTCATTCCAGAGACATCTGTGCTCACTGGTTTGATTTTGCTTCCCAGATTTGCCCTGTCCAGCCTCTCCAGGGCACAGCCCCAAAAGACCTCTGAGAGCAGAGCATGTGGACTGTGGACTGTGGCTACGCTTTGCCCTCTTTGAGCCACCTCCTTTCCTTGGGGTGTTTTCTGCCATGTAGATTTCAAGGAAGGGATGGTCATCGTGATTTCCCCATAATCAGGCTGCTTGAGGGGAGGAAAATAGGGAAACAGGTTTTGTGTTTGGGCAAAGAACAACACGATGCATGAAACAGGGAAAGGGTGGGGAGTGCAGGGCTTGGGGACATTCTGTGGATTCCACCACCTCTGTGTGACCCTCATGGAGGGTGGCTGCTTTCTCACTCTTGAACCTAATCTGTTTATACATTGGTCCTCGGTCTGGAGCAGCCTGGGATAGTTAGTCACCCTGCCTCACATTGAGGGGCTGTGACCATGTTCACAACCAGAGAAAGGGCCATGTAGGTCTGCAGTTGTTCCTGCTGTCTCCTGAGGTGGTCCTCCCAGAGAGAACATCACTTCTAATTCCTTGGGGTTGAAATGGTTGCCTCATATGTCACTGGTGCTTTTGCCAGAGAAAGAGTATGAAAGTCATGTGCTAATTTCTCAAAGGCCTACTTTAAATGTTGGTTTCCAAGCAAATGATTTCAGCTAATTAATCTTAATAGGAAGGATTTCCTCAAACAGTGAACTTCCCAGGCATATAAAATGGAACAGGAATCAAAGTGGGGGGGGCTGTCTGGGAGGGTTCCATGTGGGAGCTGGAGAGGGGGTGGTGGCAGTGGCAGTCTCAGGGTGCAGAATGTAGACAGACAGGCTCACCTAGGGAGTCTCATAACCTCCTAGACCTCATTTAGAAGAACGTTGCTACAGTGCTGCCTGCATTGCCTGGTCCAGTCATGCTAGGATCAGGGTAGAAAGGCCCTGGCAGCCTCACCCAAGCAGCACATGGGAGAGGCTGTGATTCCAGGTGCATGTGGGCCAGGAAGGAAGAGGGAAGGCCAAGTGCAGCCTGGGAGCCTGGGCCAGGGGTGAGGTTGGAGGGCAAGGCCAGGCCTCTATGAGGATGGAGTGCTCCTGAGTCAGGTCAAGTACAGATCCTGCTGCAGCCCAGGATTTCTAGACCAGGCCTGCTGGTCACCTGAGCTTTATGATGTGCCTTCCAGTTAGGAGCTGCTGGCTCAGGGCTATAGGAGAAAGGAGGCTGAGCTGCAGGTGGTGTCGGTGCCTATGGTTGAGAGGGGCCAGCAAGCAGACAGCAGCACTAGTGTGCAGGTGCTTATGCAGGTGGGCGCCTGAGAGCTAGGGAGAGAAAGAGCTGTGTTTATGACCACTGCCTGACCTAGAACAACACGCAACAAGACATGTCTTTCAGGGAAGCCCTGTACTCTGCTTGGTGTTGGGTCGAGGCTTGAGAGGAAGGAAGGCATTGAGTTTTTGCTCTAAGGTGTTGTCCTTGATCCTGGGGCCCTTTCCTACTTGTGTGTGGTGGTTGATTGAAGCAGAAGACTGCTGAGGGATCATGGTTGGGGGAGATTAGGGAGGGTTGGGAAAGGGGGTGAGAGAGAGGAAAAAAAGTGAAGGTATTGGGCTGCTTGTGTGGTTCAGTGGGTTAAGCATCCACCTTCAGCTCAGGTCATGATCTTATAATTTGTGGGTTTCAGCCTTGAGTCGGGCTCTGCTGTCAGCACAGAGCTCACTTCAGATCCACTGTCCCTCTCTCTCTAGCCCGCCCCTGCTCTCTCTCTCTCTGTCTCTGTCTCGAAAGAAAGACAGACAGACAGACAGACAGAAAGCAAGAAGAAAAAAATATTGTATAAAAAAAAAGTGAGGGTGTTATCCTCCTTCAGAGAAAGGCAGACCCAAGCTTGGAACAGCTGAAGGAGAAGTCCTGAGAGCACACAAAGCAATATTCTGCACCTGTTGGGCTTCTATTGGTTTCTCTTTTCCCCCAAAGCTTGTGAGCCTTCAAGACTGGGATCAACACCAGATGGCAGCACAGGGCATTTAACAGCCTCAGTGTACTCCTCACTGGGAGTCTCCACCACTTACAGTTCTGTGAGGAGGACTTCTGGTATATTCTGGAACATGAAGGTAGTCACAGTGCATGTCACATGGAGCAGAAGAGATGCCCATTGAGCTGAGCTGACCTACAGAATGAGAGAGAATTAAAAGGTGGTTGTTGTTTTTTTAATGTGAGAGAGGGAGAAAAAGACAGAGAATGAAAGCAGGAGAGAGGGGCTGAGGGAGAGAGGGAGAAAATTTTAAACAGTCTCCACACTCAGCAGGGAGTCTGACGCAGGGCTCCATCCCACAACCTTGGGTCATGACCTGAGCTGAAATCAAGAGTCTGATGCTCAACGAACTGAGCCACTCAGCTGTCCCTAACAGGTGGTTGTTTTATTTGTAAATTGTTTGTTACCTAGCAATAGGTCACAGGAATATGTACCTTATAATACACTACTATTATCATGTTTTATTTTTGTCTGTCTTTCCTATAAGATTGTAAGTATTAGGAGATTATATTTTCTGTTTCCTTAAATGATTACCAGGCCTGACACACAGATTGGCACAGAGGCATTCATTTAATATACTTGGAAATAGGAAGGAAAGAAGGAAGAAATGAGGGAATGAATGCTGTGCCCAGAATTCCTTAAAATTTACTTGGAGACTGGAAAGAAGAAAGTGTATGGGTGTTTGGTGTGGTGGGTCCTATACATGTGTGCACGCAACTGCACATGTTCCTACGTCGGTTTAGTGCCAGTCTGTTTGTCTTGGTTGCCTGAGAAAGCAAGCAGAACTATGCACAGTGCCTCCTGCATTCACATTTCAATCACATTGGGAACTGTAGACAGGCAGCACCTAACCACCAGATGCCCATGAGATGTTTAGGACTCTGGAAGGGGCTTTTCCTGTTGTAGGTCATTGGCTCAGCTACAGGGATTGAGGCCTTTGGGAGCTCCTGGCTGGCTGCCCCTTGGTCAGCCATCAGGGTAGAAATGAGATCTGAGCACGGATACCAGAGCTCCAGACTCAAGTGTTATGGGTAGCAGACCCATGGGGACCTGAAGTGGTCAGGAGAGAAGATTATGGCATTTACATCACTGAAGGAAAGAGCCAGTATCTCAGCCTCCAGCATCAGAGGCAGCAGCAGGAACAAGTGAAAGGGACTTCTAGGTCCGAGGTCCTCTCCGTGGAAAGTGCCAGTGTGTATTGGAGCATCCAACATGATTGCGGGTCTAGTTACAGATCTGGGAACCAGCTTTAATGGCCTAGAGACCTTTTTCTTCTGTAAGGCCAGAGTCCATGGTTACTCAATGAGGAGGAAACATCAAAGTCAGTGTAAATTTGAGGAAACAATTTACAAGCCAAACCTGACCCAAACAGGCATGTCCTCTGTATGTAGAGCCCTGTCCTGGTGCAGTAGCCCAAGGAGACCCTGGGGAAGTCTTGGCTAAGCAGGTAAACAAGCATTTGTTTTCAGCCCTTGGCCACACAGGGGCAATGCCACTCCACTCATGGATTCTCACTGACCATCACTGGTGGAGGGAGAGGACAAAGATGTAGAAAGTTAGCATGCACACATGCTCAGGGAAAAGCATAGGCTGAAAAGTGACATAAGAAGAGCTAAAATGTACACCTACGACTGATTTCTGGCACACAGACTACAGTGATCAAAATCAAAACAAAAACAAACCTGCTGATGGGAAGAATCTGGTTTTCAGAGTTACCGCATTTTAAGATTGAGATGACCAGTTTTCAACACTAAAACACAAAGTATACAATGAAACAGGAAAATATGATTCATTCAATCAATCAAACAAACAAACCCAGAAAATATCCCTGTGAAAGATCAGAATGTGGACTTTTGTTTGCAAATCATGTGAGATGCCTTTATAAATGTACAGGTAATGAATTGTTAACAGACTTAATGGAGGTTTTAATTACCAGAACTAGAAACTGGAAATAACAGTACCATACAATCAGGCTGTGTAATTTCTATTTCTTCTGTGAATTATTTTTAAACATCAAAATGAGAACTGTGTGAAATTTTAATTCTATAAAATCAAATGCTGCAAAATTATTGCCAACTGTTTTTGCGTATCAGAAAGAAATGTATAAATATTTTTAAAACATCTCAGGGCACATGGGTGGCTCAGTCAGTTAAGCGTCCGATACTTGGTTTCAGCTCAGGTCATGATCTCACGGTTCGTGAATTCAGGCCCCACATCGGGCTCTATGCTGACAGTGCAGAGCCTGCTTGGGATTCTCTCTCTCCCTCTCTCTCTGCCCTTCTCCTGCTCTCTCTCTCTCTCAAAATAAATAAACTTAAAAAATATTTTTAAAACGCCTCAATGTACTAAGTCTTATCCAGGTATACAACGTAATATTTGTTCAATAAAAAGCTGTATATCTAACACAATTCAAGAACTCACAACAGAATAAGTTGTAGAAAATGTACAAGTTCACTAGAGATGACCTACACCCTGTTGCATATGGATAAAGGTTTAAATGGTTATCATATTGTAAAACACATTGAATTTGCTGTATTCCCTGGTTATCATACATTGTCTCCTTTAAAAAATGTTAAGTATTAATTTTTACGCCATCTATTGATTTACCAACTAGTTACCTTGTCAACGAGAAGTCACGATAGTACTTAATTTTAACTAGTTATGATTTATAAGTTTGGTCCTGTGAAGCAACTAATTAAAATTCTCATTTTTGTCACTTAAATGGCATTTAGAGCTTTAGGAATGATTCTGTATGCAATGCTCTTTTAAATTTTGACAAATCTCATAGAACTGCATAGAATGGTCACATAAAACATAAATAGGAAAATAGCAGAATAGTGTGGCTTACAAAACTTTACAGCAGTAAAAATGGGTGAACTACACCTCCCACATCAGATATAAGTCAACTAGGGGCACCTGGGTAGCTCAGTTGGCTAAGTGTTCAACTTTGGCTCAGGTCACGATCTTACGGTTCATGCGGTTTATGAGTTCAAGCCCCGCGTCAGGCCGTGTACTGATGGCTCAGAGCCTGGAGCCTGCTTCAGATTCTGTGTCTCACTCTCTCTCTCTCTCTGCCCCTCCCCTCTTGTGCACTTTCTCTGTCTCTCTCTCAAAAAAAAAATAAATAAATAAATAAACATAAAAAATTAAAAAAAAGATAATCAACTAGACATGACACTGAGTCACAGAAGAATA
Source organism: Cryptoprocta ferox (assembly GCA_028646485.1). Lineage (NCBI taxonomy): Eukaryota > Metazoa > Chordata > Mammalia > Carnivora > Eupleridae > Cryptoprocta > Cryptoprocta ferox. The sequence continues at coordinate 114,413,460 of CM053577.1, forward strand.
TCTGCGGCATGTGTTCAGTTACGGGAAGGTTAAAAACAGGCAAAAAAAACCCAATATTTGGTTGGGGAATACATACACTTATTGTAATATCTTCAGAGCAAGTCAAAGGAATTTTAAACAGGAGTCTCAGGACAGAGGTTACATGGGGGGATGGGACTGGGGAGTGGTTCCCGGGGCTTCATTCCTTCTGTTTCTTGTCCCAGTGCAGGCCCAGAGGTTTACTGCATCAGAACCCCTTCAACTGTCATTTTTCAAACTGAAGTTTGTTAACCATTCATTCCAAGTTAATTTTTTTAAGGAAATTAAAATGAAATACCAAAGTTCATACCAAGGATACTTTGTAAGAACTATTTGCATTGGAACAAAACCACAGTCAATTATTCTGAACCATGTTAGAGAAAGGATACAGAAAGTCATACACATAAGTCATTTGACCTTTTGCTCACTGGCATCTCTATTGATTTCTGGCATACAATGTTGCATATGGTGTGCAGGCAACTCTATCTTGTGAAGGATTTGATGGGTCACATTAACCTCTATTTCAACTGGATTCAATACATTCACAGAATGAAGAAGTACATTGTTGTTCAATGTAAATTAAGCTGGAAATCATACAAAGGAATAACCACTGATGAAATAGCAAGTAGGAATGGAAGTGACAACAAACGGAACTGCCTAAAAACTTTTTAGTACATACTAACAGTGATTTTTAGAATTTGTTGATGCCTAAATCTCTTCTACCAAATCTCATTGAAAACCATAGTGAGATATGTTAAATTTATTATAGATGTTCGCTTTACACAAACTTCTAATGATTACTTTCTAAAGAGTAATTTGAACAATTCAAGAAAAATAATGGGTGAAAGAAGCATTTGACTTGCAAAGTCCAAAAACAATATTTAATATTAATTTTGGTTTTAATGTGTACCTAAACCCTTTGACATCCTCCCTTCCAGAGGTGGATTTAAATGTCTCTCGCTTGAGTGTGGGCTGAACTGAATGATTCACTTATTTTTTTAAAATTTTTTCAATCTTTATTTATTTTTGAAAGAGAGAGACAGAGCATAATCAGTGAAGGGACAGAAAGAGGGAGACACAGAATCTGAAGCAGGATCCAGGCACTGACTCGTCAGCACAGATCCTGATGCAGGGTTCAAAGTCATGAACCTAGATCATGTCCTGAGCCAAAGTCCAATGCTTAAGGGACTGAGCCACCCAAGCACCCCTGAATGATTCACTTCTAACTGACAGAAAAGGCTGATGTAATGGTGTGTGACACTGGGTCCCAGGACATAAAACACATGGCAGCATCCAGCTGGGTTTCTCCCTCTCTCTCTCTCTCTCTCTCTCTCTCTCTGTCTGTCTGCCTGCCTCTGTCTCTCTGTCTCTCTCTGTCTTTCTCTCTCTGATTACTTGCTCTGGGAGAAGAAGCTACCTAGTCATTAGCCACCTTATGGAAAAGTCCACAAGGAGCCAAGGCCTCTTGGCACCATCTGGGAAGAAAAGGAGGCTTCTTCCAACAGCCACGGAAGGGAGCCTTGTTTCCTGTAAATCCCCCAACCCCATTCAGGCCATCAGATGGTGCAGTCCTGGCTGACAACTTGACTGCGACCTTGAGAGAGGCCCTGAGCCAGCAGCAGTGAGCCAGAGAGCCCAGTGAGCCTCTCCTGGATTCCTGACATTGGGGAACTGTGGGAGACAATGAACACGTGTTGTTCTGAGCTGCTAAGTCTCGGGTAACTTGTGATGCAGCAGCACATAACTGTTACAGGGTCCAAAGAACAGGACGAACTATCCCACTTTACTTTTTATTGGCTCTAAATTAATTATGAGATGTTAAACATCATCAATTGGTTTTAAGATTTAAGAAGAATATCTATACTTAACGGAACAGAATACATATTATTAACACTCAGACAATCTATTTATTTGAACTTTGATCTCTGACTGTGATCCATTAGACAAACTGGAAGAACCAGGCTGTCCCGGGCAGATTCCAAGATGGCTGCCCTAACCAACTTCAGACTGTTCATATTCTCCCAGTTGTTGGATCAAACACTAATCCCAGTGCTAGTGTGAAGGGACTTTGCATGTGCAGTTAAGGGTCATATCAGCTGAACTATAACAGGAGGGTTATCGTGGGTAATCCTGACCTCATCAGGTGAACCCTTAATAGGATGGGGTTTTTCCTGAGTGAAGACCTGGCAGAGTGAGCAGAATTCATGTGAGGGAGGCCTTGACAATGGAAGGGGTCACAGGGCAAGCAGTGCTGGTGGTCACAGAAGCTGAGAGCAGCATCCCACTGACATTGAGCAAGGAAGTAGGGATTGCAGTCCTCCAGCTCCAAGAAACGGAATTCTGCCTACAGCCCTGTGCAAGGTGGGAGGGGACATTGAGTTCTAGGTGCAAACACTGCCTGTGACTCCCAGGAGAGAAGCCTCAGCGTCACGCAGGACTGCTGACCTGCAGAACTGGGACATATGGACAGGTGCTGTGGTAAGTCACTGTTTGTGGGAATTTGTTCTCAGCAATAGAAAACCACTGTACAGACTCAGGGTACATAGTGGTCTTGTCCCTGGAATGAATTTATGAGCCTTCAGGCACACTAGTGGCATGAAATAAAATCTTTCCTCATTTTTGCTTAATAATTTTTTATTTTGTGATTTTATGTGATGCAATTAAGTTCTAATACAGTCATATTTCATTTATGCATTCAACAACAATTAATTTAGAGCCTACTGTGCACCACGAATGTCTTTTTATGCTGTGTAGACAGCTTTTGTCAAAATAGCCCAAATCCCCTGTATTCATGTGCCCTACATTCGAGAGGCTTCCCAAGAGTGAGACGGAGCCACTGGAGCATTTTCAGTGAGGAAATAACACCTTCTGACTCACATTAGCAGGATCGCTGACCTCTATGGGGAGAAGGGCCCCAGGTGGCAGGAGATGGGGTGGCATCAATGCCACAATCCAGGAGGGAGAGGGTGGTGGAGACTAAGGGTAGGAGACGGCCTGTACGATAAGAGAGACAGAGAGAAGGGCTGTAGATGACGGGTGAGGAAAAAGAGAGGTGAGGAATTCTAAGCACTGGAATTCTCAGATTTAAATATGTTGTTATTCAGATTTTTAATAAATCTCTATCGACAGGGCTTAGCAACATATTCGTTGCATCTAGTATTTGCTAGATTCTAGGGGGTCTGTCTGAAAACCAATTACCTCCTTACATTCATCAGGGTGGAGAAAATGGTACTAATGATACCCCAATACAATATTCCTTAGGTTTTCATTCATAAATGTAGGCAGCACACCAACACTGGTGAAGGGCGTTTTGACTGCACTAAATACTTGCAGCTTTGAAGGGATTCATGATTGCACACTGTATTTGAAATATACTGTATTAATGGATACTTTCTGTATTCTTGATGCTTTGGCATTTGTGGCCTCCATAACTGGGGAGACACTCTCCCTCACCTGGTTGGACAATTCTTAGAGACAGCTAAGTGCTTGCCTAGGAGTAAGCCTTTCTTTGTGAACTAAACAATCCAGATCCCCTATTCTGAATCATCTCTCTGTCAGGAGCATACACTCCAGGAGGCAATATTCCTCTGCTTCAATGACCCAAGGCCAGCTAGCAGACTTCTAGAGACAGCTCCTATTACCCAGAGCCCACTGATAACGTTATTCAGCCAGTCAATTTTAAAATGTTTCCAGAGACGCGGGCAAGATGGCGGAGAAGCAGGGAGCTCTGTAATGGATTGAACTGAGAAGGACTGAAGGGATAAAACTTGGATTTGCAAGTGGGGGAAAGAAGAAACAGACGCCAGAAAGAAGACAACCTCAAAGATGCCTGAGTGAGTGACTGTGATCTGGGAAATTAGGGGACGGGCGGTCCTGGTGGTGCAGGGGAAGGAGCCCCCGAGCCCAACACAGGGAGAGCGCGCTGTGCCCC
>CM053577.1:114417908-114433934 GCA_028646485.1 Cryptoprocta ferox
GCCACAGCCATCCTTCCATCCTGGCTCACAGCTAAGTGCAGCAGACACAGTGTTGCTGCCCCATGAGGTAGAGGGATTGGCGCTGAGGGGCTGGGCTTTTTCCCATTTTAAAAATCCTTCTCTGTTGTTGCTGCAGGATGTTGTGCGATCAGAAACGGGAAAGGGGAGAAGGAAAGAGTTGACTTGGGTTCTCAGAAGACAAAGAGAAATGAAAACAAAGTAAGAAACAAATAGGAATTTACATGTGTTACGGATTTAAACTATTTATAACTCGGTGAAGTCGGTGCCGTATTACTGTCACAGCGTCACTATCCAATGTGAGGACAGCGGGCAGAAGTGCCAGATGACAGAGCTGGTGGAGCCCAAGCCTGTGACACTGGCCCCATGGCTCTGCGTTCTGTGGCAACTTCAGTGCAGCAGGGGCTCAAAGGGGCTGCACTTGACCCCTCATGATGCCAGAGTTTCCTGTACAAGGTCAACACCACGGGGTGGACCCCTTTCAGTGATGGAGGATCGCGGCCTAATCCTACTAAGGAAGGGCATACCCCTGTTATGTCTGATTTGAAAACAAAAATGAAACACACAAATCTTATGATAATGCCCAATTCTGTCTTTTACAGAAATCAATGATTTCTCGGGCCCCTGAGTGGCTCTGTTGCTTAAGGAGCTGACTCTTGATTTGAGTTCAGATCTTGATTTCAGGGTTTGGAGATCATGATGCACGTTGGGCACTGAGTGTAATTAAAAAAAAATAAACGATTACTGGGGGCCTGGATGGCTCCATTTTTAGAGCATGTGACTCTTGATTTCAGGGTCATGAGTTCAAGCCCCACATTGGGTGTAGAATTTACATTAAAAAATAAAGTAATTTAGAAATGACCGATTTCTGAGACATCTGGGTGCCTCATTCGGTTAAGCCTCTGCCTCTGGATTTCAGCTCAGGTCATGATGTCAGGGTTCTTGATCTCGAGCCCCGCATTGGCCTCTGCTCTGAAGGCAAGCAGCCTGTTTGGAATTCTCTCTCTTTCCATCTCTCTCAACCCAGCACCTCCCTCACTCTCTCACTCAATAAATAAACATTTTTGAAAACTATTAAAAAAAAAATGACAGATTCTTGAACCCTGTAAGTCAAAGAGAATAAGCGTAAGTCTTCACATGACATCTTTCAAATACCTGAACTCATGTCACAGACAAGGTATACTGTATCAATATAAAAACAAATAAACAGAAATTCGCTGTTTTCAGTAGGAAGGTTGATGATATAATTTGGGGCCTGATTTCTGCTGGGCAGTGAGGATGCAGCAGTGAGCAAGTAAAACAGGCTTTGTGTATATATTAAATATTCGGCCTGAAGAGATAGACATTTGGATTCAGAGCAAGGGCACCATCCTGGGAGCTGCTCAGGACATCTCCCTGAGCAGGTGACATTCAACCTGAGCCCCCAGGAGCTGACACAGGTGGAATGGTTACTAGGGGAGCAGCTGGAGAGAAGCCCTGGATGTTGGCCCGTGTGGCAGGCTCTCAGGTCTGAGCAAGTGCAGGGAGGCTGCCGGGGGCTGCAGCCTGGAGCTGAAGAGTGTGCGCCTGGACCCAGCCCACCTGGATCCCAGGATTTCCTCCACCGCCCACTTAGTTTGTGACCCCAACAAGTTCCTCACTCAAAGGCACGTCAGCCTCCACCCCTGTACCATGGCTGACGCTGGTGACACCTGTGAGGTGTCCGGAACAGTGCCTGGCACATGACTGATGCTCGAACACTGTTTGCTCTCGTGGCTGGAGGGAAACAAGGTGGGGAGAGGGGAGGCCGAGGACAGAGGCCTGGCCCCGGGAGCCCTCCCTGCCTGGCATGGGAAACAGACAGTGAGGGTGACAGTCCATGTGGAGGAAGACCACTGGGACAGTGTGGGGAAGAGATGGAGAAGAGAAGAGGATATGCAGGGAGCTGTCAGAAGGCCACTGTGGGGACTGCACTAGTGACACATGACAGCCCTGTCCCTCCTAAACCACCCCTGTGCCATCCCTGCTCCTCTTCACACTCCTCACCTCATCATCCTCCTGTCACAGGTCAACCGTAGGGGAGAAGAATTATTGAGCACACCGTGGGCAGCAGTCATGGTGACCGGGCCAACTGCATGGAACCTTCTGGAAGAGGTGACCTGCAGTGTCTGCCTGGAGCACAGGAAGGGCCCTGGGAGAATCCTCTGTGGCCACAGCTTCTCCAGGCCAACGTCACCACGTGCTGTGTCACTCTCAGAGCCATCGAGGGAGGCCTGGGCTGTCCAACCTGAACAAAGACATTTCAGGAGGGGACATCAGGCCCAACTGGACACTGGCCAGTGTGGCGTCAGCCTCCTAACACTGGGGCCCAGGAGCGCCACTCCAGCACAGGAAGTCTTCTCACCGAACCCATCTACATCCCTCTGCCTGATGCCCAGCAAAGCCAATGACCGAGACATCAGGATGCAGCACAGAAAGGGTTTATTTGAGAAGCAGCCTAGTAGGAGATAGGAAGTCAACCCTCAAATGACCTCCCTGAAGGGGAAAAAATAAGTTTTTTTCTATAATCGTAAGAGTTGAGATTATATACATATTGATGAAAAGGACAGGACATGTAACTATTCATGTGGAAAGATGGAACATGTGCATCAAACAACCATACGTGTCACATGCAGCCTGTGTTTACTTTGGGGTAGAACCTCAGAAGGAGGCAAAATGTAGTCCCTAATCTCCCCAGCTTGTCTTCGGACAAGGAGAGGGGCACTGGGCATGCTCTAAAAGCTGGTATAAATAAGTCTAATGATGTGACCAAGGTCAAAGATGAACTGAAAGGAGAATATTTATTTGTTTGTTTGTTTGTTTGCTTGTTTGTTTGTTTGAGAGAGAGAGAGAGAGAGAGAAAGGGATGAGAGAAGGAGGGGCAGAGGAAAAGAGAGCATCAAGAAGACTCCATGTTCAGTGCAGAACCTAACTCAGGGCTCAATCCCACGACCCTAGGATCCTGACCTGAGCCAATATCAAGAGGCTCAACTGAATGAGCCACTCAGGTGACCCAAGAAAGGAGAATATGTAGAGGTTTGGGGGAGGTCACAGCAGTACTGAACTACAGTAGTTCCCCTTCTTCCACAGGAAATATGTTCCTAGACCCCCTGGGGCTGCCTGACATGGCGGATTAGCACCAGACCCTAAATATACTATGAGGTTTCCTATACATTCACACCAATGATCAAGTTTAATTTACGAACTAGGCACAGTAATAAATTAACTACAATCACTAAGAATAAAGAGAACACATATAACAAAAGCCTGTAATAAAAGTTATGCACTGCCTCCCTCCCTCCCTCTCTCTCTCTCTCTCTCTCTCTCTCAACTACTCTGAGTGTACTGCACTCATACGTCTTGTGATGACATGAGATGATAAAAGGCCTACATGAGGACATAAGGGAGGTGAGTGAGCTCAGCATTGGAATGCTGCATTAGGCTACTATTGACCTTTGTAATGGGGAGCATTACGTACTTCCAGGGTGCACTTGTCCCAGGGCAATAGAAAGCACTGACAACCACACCAGGAAGAAGGAAGGACAGCTATAGTGACTCTTCCATGTGGCCATGCAAGAGTGATGAGAATGTACTGGGAGCTTCTAGGACCCAGGTCCTTCCATGCACATCCCTCTAACAATGATGCACTCAAGGCAGATTCTAGCACACAGAACTCCTGACAAGGAAGCAGAAACTCAAGCAAAATCATTCACATGTTCAGATCACACAGCCCATAGGCTGTTTAGCCAGAACCCATCCTGGCTCTGGCTGCCCTTTGCTTGTGGGGTCTCCTTCCCCAGCCCATCCTGATACTTGTCCAGCCCTCCAGCTTGACCCCCAGGGGACACATAGATCCCCGAGAGGCAGAGCAGGCACCACAACACCAGACCTGGGGAGACGGGACGTCCAGGAAGGGGATGGGCCCAGGCTGTGCTCTCCCTCCCTGAGGGCCCAAATCCACTGGCATTGTTGTGTGACAGAAGTCATACAGACTTGGCACAGGATGAGAGCTGAGAGCCACCTCCATGTGACTCTTCAGAAGGGACCAGACAGGGACACAATAGCCATACCCCCAGGGAGCCCAGGGTGTAATTCCTGGTGACCAGGTTTGTGTGATACACTCAGGACTGATGGAAAATAAGAGCGCGCAGCTAGAATGGACATGGAGCTGAGAGAGAAGTGGGGAGGAGGGTGCACAACAGAATGGCTGTAAGACAGTGCAGCCCACACCAAGCTTACTGGAGGAAGAATGAAGGTGGTCGCTTCCCTGACCCCCTGGCCTGATGCTAAGCAGTGTCTTGTACAGGGGCTGAGCCTGATTCCAACCACAACTGCTCGGTGGCCCCCTCTGAGGGGGAGACTGTGGGCACAGGCCATTTGATTGCAGCCACAGGGCTAGACGTTGTTACTGGTGACTCCCCCTTAAGGGTGGGTGCCTGGGACACCTGATGCCTTCCTGCTGTGTCAGCCTGAGAAATTCACACTAAGTCAGGCAGGTGAAGCTATAGAAAGTCAAGACCACTAGATCAGGTAGGATTAAGAGCAAGTAAAGACCTAACAAACCATTCTTACTGTAAGCATGAGGGTAACGATTTTAAAGGCCATTCCGATTAAGCGGCAGATTGTGGATGCAAACCCAGTCCTGGTGACTCCTGGTCCAGCGCACTTTCCATTGTGCCGTGAGGAAGGAGCAGGACTGAATGTCTTGGGAAAGAGCTGGAGACTCATTAAAAGGTTCAAAGGTAGAAAGGCCTGGAAAAGTCCCCTTCCCTCTTGTAGGGAATTTAGGAAACAGGGAGAGTCAGGTCACCCTGCACCCATCAGAGTAGACTGCTCCTCCATCTGAGGTGGCGGAGCAATAGGACACAAACCACTTCACCTTTCTGAGACTCAGCTTCTCTCCCATGAAGAAGTGACACTTTCCCTCTTTGCCTCCCAGTCATCCTGAGCTTGAAATATAATCTTTGTGAATTGTCAGATGTTGAACACACAAGCCACTCTTATAGTCCTCATTGATAACAATGTCCTCCCCCACCTTGTGGACGAGGACACTGAAAAACACGTTGCTGAAGGGCTTTGCTCCAAGTCCAGCCAGGGGTATGATCTGGGTCTCTGATTTCCACCCAGTGGAGCTATGACCTTCGGTCTCTTCCTCTAGCAGTAGATGTGGTTCTAGATCTTGAACGCTGCTCACCACAATCTCCTCATCTCTGAGATGCAAAACAAGGGGCTCTGAGAGGCCCTCTACTGGGACCATCTGCTCATCCCCAGAGATTCAGCACCAGAGCCTGTGTGCTGGGTCAGGAGGGCTACTTCTCTGGGACCCATGTTGGATGATAGCACAGTCATCTGGGGACTCTGCATTCTGAGGTGGCTTGAGAGTTGGTGAGAAGACAGGGGAGGATTTCTCTGCCAGAACCAGGGCACCTGGGTTGTGGGGGTCACAAGGTGATGATGGTTCTGGGCATTTCCCGTGCCAGAAACCAAACTAACCCTGGATGAAAATCCCTGGATGGAAGGAGTGACCTGGAATAGCTAGAAAGAGCAGGCAACCTCCTTAAAAGATAACCACATCACTATTTGGTTTTTGGCTTCATGTATTTATTTATTTTGGGAGAGTGAGGGAGAGCGTGTGTGCACAAATGAGAGCAAGGGAGAGGCAGAGAGAGGGGGAGAGAGATAATTCCAAGCAGGCTCCATGCCATCGGTGCAGAGCACAATGCGGGGCCAGAGCACAATGCGGGGCCAGAGCACAATGCGGGGCCAGAACCCATGAACCATGATATCATGAACTGAGCCAAAATCAAGAGTCAGAAGCTCAACAGACTAAGCCACCCAGGCTCCCCAAAAGGTTACCATTTTTACTTGTCAGGATTATTCGCAGGGAATATACTCTCTCATTCTTTATTTTCCGTGGACCAAGGATAAGCTGACCCTGTATCCCTGAACTGGACATACTTCACCGTGGCCTCTCATGACACCTGCTTAGAAATGTGTTCATTACTAGAGCCACGTTGTGCCCATATTGGGCATCAGTGAAGAGGCAAATGTGACAGACTCCCTGCCATTACATCAGGTGACTCTCAAAGAGAGCACGACTTTTGTGTTCTCCACATATCAGACGTCTCTGTCACACTGGCTGCTGGGAGAAGACTCGGCGCGTGTGTTCCAGGTGCTGCACATCATTTTCCCATCCACAGCCCACAGCCCACCCCTGCCCAGGATTCCCACCATCTAAAATACAGTCCTGAAACTTTGAGTGCATGAGAACCTAGGTGCTTGTTAACAATGTACATTCCTGGATCTACCCACAGAGAATCAGACACAGCACCTGCCGGAGTCCAGCTCCAGCAGGTCCAGGGTTCCCTGAAGGATGGACGGTGTTGGCGAAAGGGGGAGGGAATGAGAGAGCCACAAGTTTCTTTCTGATCACCAGGGAGGCATCTCTGCTCTGTCTGATTCTCTAGCTTTATTTATGGTGAAAGGTACAAGGAGCAGAAAGAGCAGTAAATGATTTCTCATAGATAATTTTTACAATTTTCCAGGACATGGATTCTGCAGAAGTTACAATTCTACTAATAATGATATCATAAAAAACTTAGGTGCAGGCACTGATGCTATTATATGGGAAGGGCAGGTAGTTTTTAAGCGTACATTTTTTCCATAGGATGCATAAGACCAAGATATACAAAACCTCAGATATAGCCCTAAGAAAGCAACCTTTAACCAAGAGGCAAACAGCATTGTTTAGTAAAGGTTAGTTTTTTATAAGTAAGGGTCATTAGGCTGTTGATAACTCTAAGAGAAAGTTTCCCAGAAAAACAGATTTCCCAGGAGACATAATGCCTGCTCTCACAGTCCCAAAGACGACTGATACATTTTATTGCCGTAGTGACTTTTGCAACTACGTCCAGGCCTAGAAAGTAGTGAGTTATCAGTTAATTGCTCAGCTAGAAGGAAAATTATATGTTGCTTGCCTCAGTCGCATTAGGGTGCATCTAGTTTACTCATCTTTTCCCTGACCAGGTGCAATCACGCCTTAGGGACAGGGCAGGGGGACAGGCCGCTCCTGACACTAATCAGCAAAGCACTCTGAAGTTTGGTGCCCAAGCGAAATGATAGTTACAAGAGGGTAGATTTTAGTCGCTGTCTGGGGTCAAGAGACCGTGCAAACTTGCTGTACCCTCACCAGGAATTTTCACTCAACCGGTGAGTTCAGATAGCTCCCAACAAGCACCTCTGGGGCAGAGCTTGAGAATTCGCTCTTTGAGTGGTGTTCCAGGTGCTTGGGGATCACACCTTGAGGAACATGGTCCTGGAAACGTGCTTTTGATATTCCAGCATATAAGCACATTCTGTGAGGACCTTGTGTAAAATGCAGATCCTGATCCTGATCCCAGGCCTCCCCATATTTCAGCTGGAGAAGCCTGAACACGGAACTGCAGGTGCCTGAATCCACCTTGTTCTCACAAGATCAGATCATGGTCTGTGACCTTTTCAGCCCAAATCCTCTCTCAGGTGAGACTTCTGGTAATGGCAGGGAGAAGGCGTGGAGTAAGTTCCTCCCCGGAAGATATTAATGAAACTGGAGGAAAACATTACAAATAAATATTTGAAGTCACTGAAAAGTAAATGCAGGCAGGCAGAAACATGAGAACTTTAATCTTGAACAACCACCACTACAATGGGCAAGAGCCACAAGTTTGGAGCCGCCTCCCCTCTGGGTGCTTCTCTCCCCCAGCAAAACTGCAGCCCAGTGGCTCACGAGGCAGATGAGAGCAGTCACAGTGCCAAGGAGCTGGACATTTAGAGGGGAAATTTGAAAGTGGGGGAGCAGCAGAGGGGTGAGACCTGAAATCTGAGTAGATTCTCAGTCAAAATCCCTGGATGAGCACCACACTCTGCATGGCTGGGGGACGCTCAGGGGACACTGCTGATAAAGCAGAAGGGACCAGAGGGAGGTCTAGCTTTAAAGACACACTTGTCCTGACCCAACCTGTGAGTCTGTGCCGTTGAGTTATGAATTCTCGAATCAGCTCAAGGCTCAGGCAGCAGCATGAAATATCATACAGGGGGCACCTGTCTGGCCTAGTAGGTAGACCTTGTGACTATTGATCTTGGGACCATGAGTTCAAACCACACATTAGGTGCAGAGTTTACTTAAAACATAAAATACTGGATGAAGGTCAGATTTTATGGCTGGCAGAGCATTTGGAAATTTCGGGGAAATATCAGACACAATGCAACCACAAAGAACGTGAGGGCCAAAGTCTGAGGAGAACCTGCACAAACCTTTGGCTGACCACCAACCCACATAGATGGAGGGGGGCTCACTCAAGACCAGGATACAATGTAGCCCATGGATGCAGGAAAACCAGGGCATAGACAACAGCTGCCAGCAATGCGGAGGTTCAGGTCATAGTGGGGTCCATGCAAGTTAGACACTACCATGACACTTAAACACTTAGGATAAAAACAATCTTCAACAAAATAAATAAAATAGATTCCCGATTTGCAAAAACATAAAATGCATAGTCCACTTTTAAAGGATGTATTTTAAAGGACATGCAATGAAACAGAAATGGGTAACTATGCGAAAGTCAACACAAATGTTTTCGCAGGGTGCCAATTCCCAGATGTTGGAATCAGCACCAACCCTGCCATGAGCTTCAAAGAATGAATAACTATGTGTTGAAAGAATTTAAGGAAATCACGTTATTAACGAGTGAACACAAGGTGAGGAGCCTGGGTGGTTCAGTTAAGTGTCCGACTTTGGCTCAGGTCATGATCTCACGGTTCATGGATTCGAGACCCGCGTCAGGTTCTGTGCTGACAGCTCAGACTCTGGAGCTTGCTTCCAATTCTGTGTCTCCCTCTCTCTCTCTGCCCAACCCCCCCCCCACACACACACGCTGTAGCTCACTCTCTCTCTCAAAAATAAATAAAAATATTTTAAAAAGAAAAAGAGTGAACACAAGGAAATCTAAATGAAGAAGTGGAATGTGCAAAGAAGACCAAATAGACATTTTAGAACTGAAAGGGGGGGAAAATGTAACACAAGTTCAATGGGTAAACTCCACAGAAGGCCTGGGAAGGCAGATTGAAAATCAATGAGGTTATATATAAATCAATAGACCTTCCCCACTCCAAAAAAAAAAAAAAAAAAAAGAGAGAGAAAAAAGATTGAAGAGAAACATAAAACCTCAGAAATCCACAGAGAATAAAAAAGGCAAACAGATGTTCAGAGTCCAAAAATGGGAAGGAGGAAAAAGGGCAGAAAAATATTTGAGGAAATCATGTTTGAAAACTCCTCTAATTTAGTGCAAAAACCTTGAACATCTAGATCTGAGAAGCTTGTCACTCACCAGGCAAGAGAAGCAGAAGAAAAGCACACTGAGACTCTTCCATGTCCACGTGAGGAGAATCAAAAAGAAGACAGGGTCGCCTGGGTGGCTGAGTCGGTTAAGCGTCTGACACTTGATTGCGGCTCAGGTCATGATCTCACAGTCGTGAGATGGAGACCTGGGTCCATCTCCACGCTGAGCATGGAGCTTACTCGGATTCTCTCTCTCCCTCTCTCTTTGCACTTCCACTGCTCATTCTCTCTCTCTCTCTCTCTCTCTCTCTGTCTGTCTGTCTCTCTCTCTCTTTCCCTCTCTCTCTCTGTCTCTCTCTCTCCATAAATATATATTTAAAAACAAAAGCAAAAACAGCAAAAAAACAAACAAACCAATATCCTCAAAGTCGACAACACCTTCCACACAGGATGTGGTGGTTTCAAAGTGTTCACAGACTCACTGATACTCCCCCCATGAAGAGGTAGAACTAATTCTCCTCCTCTTGTGTGTGAGGACTGGACTCCATGATCACCTCTAATGGACAGAATAAAGCGATATGATGGTGGATGACTTCAGAGATCAGGTCTCAGAGGAACTGTGGTTTTCTCTCTCTCTCTCTTCTCTTTCTTTCCCTTTCCGGGATCCTGGATTTAGAAGAAGGCAGGTGCCCTGTCAGAAGGATCCCCACTTGCAGAGAGGCCCACGAGTGAGGAGCTGAGGCTTCCCCCTGAGAGCCCGCGGACACTGAGGCTCCCTGCCAGTAGCCACACGTGGGAGCGTGAACTTGATCCTCCAGCCCATGTCACACCTTCCCATCACCATGACTCTAGTCTCATCTTGGCTGCAACCTAATGAGAAACCCTAGCTGGAGCTGCCCCACTTCCCTGTCCTTACACTTCTGATCCGCAGGAATTATTTGCCATAATAATGTCATATGAAGCTGCAGAATCGTGTTATAATCTGTGACACCGCAATGGATAACGATACAGACGTTGGAACTGGACATAGGTGCTGGCATCACAGACACTTTACAGGAGGCAGGTGCTGAGGAGCGGGGCAGGGGTGGAGTTGGAAGGACTGTGAGATGCAAGTTTAGGAGGAAGAGATGGGCAGGAATGCTGGAAATTTTCAAGGAAAGGGGCAGAGGCATAGAAAAGGAAAGGAGGCCTCTGGAGCCCTACAATCCTACTGGGGAGAAGCAGGATGAAGACGTGACGCCACTGCAGACACAGCCACATGTCCCGGAAAGATGGGTCACCATTGTGCAGAGACGCTAAGACACAAGCGGACTGTGTGCTGCATACAAGACGTGCACTTTCAGGACACCTGGGTGGCTAGGTTGGTTAAGCATCCAACTTCAGCTCAGGTCATGACCTCATGATTTGTGAGTTTGAGCTTCACCACCGTCTCTGTGTTGACAATACAGAGCCTCTTTGGATTCTGTCTCTCTCTCTCTCTACCCCGCCCCCACTCTCAAAAATAAATATTAAAAAAAAAAAAGAAGAAGAAGACATGCACTTTCACTCTGAAGACACAGGTGGAACAGCTGTGCCAGGCAAACTGTGACTCGAGGAGGCTGGTATATTAATATCAGGAGCAAAAGAGATTTGAAAAGAGAACACATTGCTGGACATCAGGAGAGTCTCTCGTGATAAATCTAATAGAATGGGAAATGTCACGAGTGTAGACAGACAGAAAGGAGACCAGTGGTCGTCCAGGGCTGGGGGCTGGGGAGAGGGCCAGATGCAAAGGGCCATCAGGAAACATTAGGATAAGGGACCTGTTTACTATACTCCTCGTCTGACTAGTTCCATGCGTCTAATCCATTACTGACCTTCCTCTTCCTGTGCATTCACACCAGGAGAATTTTAAGTCATGTGAACATCTCATGAAATAAAACCAAAGTAGGGAGGAAATGGCACAGGAAAGATAAATATAAACTAGATAAATATAAATGAGAAGGTAAATTTTAGATAAATGTATTATAGATAAATATAAGGTAGGAGAATTCATTGCGAGCTCCCCCACCATGAACTAATTTTAAAGGAAGTCCTGCAGGCCAAAAAGAAATGACACTAGATGTTAACTCACAAACAGAATGGAGTAATTAACAACAAAAATGGTTTTATTCTGCATATATACATTTTATTCTTAACTTCTTTAAAAGACATATGATTGTTCCAAACACTAAGTAGTACCTGATATAACCTGGCTTACAATGTATGTTGTGACACATGTAACAATACTAGCACAGAGGGGGCTAAATGAAACTCTATTCCTGTATTTACTGGATGGACTTCAATGTTACCTTAGGTAGATTGTAAATGTTAAAGCTGCAGGTTTCAATTCCTACAACTTCAATAAAAATTAATGGAATAAATATAGCAAAACAGCCACTAGAAGAATCAAATCATAAACAAAATCTTTTTGCTTGAAACAAAGGAAGGTAGAAAAGGAGGTACAAGAATGGAAAAGACATGAAACGCTTCAAAAACAAAGAGCAAAATGGTAGACCCAAATCCTACTGTGTCAGGAATCATATTCAATATAAACCAACTAAAAGTCCACTCAAAACGTTGACATTATCTGACTGCATAAACATCAAGATGGACTATATACTATGTAGAATAGAAACACTTGAACTACAAAACCAAAAAGAGGTTAAAACTTAAAGGGTGAAAGGAATGAATATATAAAAAGCATAAGAAGTCTGTAATGTTGCGTTAATCTGAAGTAAAATAGGCTTTCACACAAGGAGTATCGCTAGAGACAAAGAAGGACTTTCTATAAGGATAAAAGGTCAGCATCACAGCAAAACAAGGTAATAAAGGGAGAGAAGACCCACAGTACAGAGCTCTGAAACACGTGACACACAAAGTGGAAGAAGGGTAAGAAATAGACAAATTAACTACTATATTTAGAGATCAATACTCTTCTCTCAGTAAAAAACAGGTAATTACTAGAGGACTTTTACCGTTCCGTGAGCCAAAATAGACCACAGACTGGCCCTAACTAAATGTGAAGGCAGTGAAATTACAGAGTACACTCTGTAACCACAGTGACATTAAATGAGAAATCCGTAACATGAAGATCTCTGGAAAATCCCCAAATATTTGGAAATTAGGCCACACGTCAAACTCCTGGGTCATCATGGCTTAGAGAAGCAACCACAAGGGACCTCAGAAGTCTCTATACCTGGATGACAATGTACAGAAATGACAATGTGAGGTCTGTAGATGCAACACAAGCAGAGGTTGTGATTTCACCGTTTGCAGGGACAGGAAGCCAGGCCTGAGGGACCCAGGCAGCCGGTGTCTGTTTCGAGGGTGCACCAAGGGTTAGAAGAGGCAGAATGCCAGGGTCCTGGGCTCTCCAGGTGAGGGAAGGGGCCACCCTCCAGGTGCCAACTGTGAGGGTCTCACCTCCCCCCCCCCGCCTCCACACAGGCGCTACCCCCGAAATATGGAAAAACCTAAACTTAAGTACATTTCCTGACCAATTATAGAGCTAACCCCTGTGTAATGATCATCTGATGCAAAACAGAGATGTCTACCAGGGCCCCAGCCAGATGCCCCCAAGTCTCCTCCACACAGAGCCCCTTCTCCCCCCATAAGGGTCCCCGTAAGATGACCCTTCCCATGACCTCTGATCCCTGGTTCCTCCTCCTGCACTCCTGTTGGCCTCCATCCCCTAAGGTCACTCTTTCCTACCTGTGCTCACTTCTACAGGAGCTTCCCCAGGTTCCAGGTCATCATCCAGGCGAGCTCCGCCCCCTCCTCCTGCCATTCTTCTACCACATCTTAGGTGTGGAGAATCCAGACTTGGTTCCCTGGAGGAGGACCTGATAGCCCTGGAAGCAGCGGCAGGAACATCTTAAGGAGGGGACTCCAGGGTCAAAGTCCCATTAGGCCCATGGGGAGAAGGTCAAAGGGTGCTCGGGTTTCCTGTCGTCATCCCTGTGGCCACACGGGGGCGCTGTTGCTCTCCGGTTCCGCACCGCCGGGGAGAGGACTGGGCTGAGCTCTGTCAGGCCCAGAGGGCTGACCTGCAGGCTGAGTATGGAGGGAGGACGAAGGTGCCTTCTGAGCAGCCCTGGGGGCAGATGCAGGGGCGGGGCAGGGATCAGTAGAGAGGGGGAGACTCTGGAGCGCAGTCCTGTGTGTGCAGTTTCCATCTGTCCTCCCCACAACCCTCCCTCCAGGCCCTTGAACAACCCCAGGAAAACTGAAAAGTAGACAGTTTTTCCTCCTGGACTTATTACTTCTCTGAGGGCGGTTGTAAAAAAGAAACTCTTTTATTTTAGAATAGAATATATTGTAAAATAGATTTACAGAGAGTTACAAAGTTACTGCAGAGTCCCTGGATGCCCCACACTCCTTGCCCCTGTTGTTAACACCACCCTGACCCTCATGCATTTACCACAGATAATGACTCCACACAGGATTTGCTTTTATTGGTTTCTTTTTTCTTCCAAGATCCCATCCAAGATACAACATTGAGTTAAGTCCCAATCATGTCTCCTTCAGGCTCCTCTGGCTGTGACCACTTCTCAGTTTTTGGTGTTTTGTTTTGTTTTGTTTTGTTTGTTTGTTTTGATGTTTGAGGAGAACTTTCTGGTATATTGTAGACTATTGTAGACTATATCTCATTGTGAATTAGGCTGACTGAGCCTGTGGGGTTTGGGAAGACCACAGCTGGACGGGCCATTCTCCACACAACATATCAAGAGCATGCAGTGATCACTTGATCATCACTGATGAAGTTCACCTTCACCCCCTGGCTAAGGTCTTCTTTCCCAGATTCTCCCTGTGAAGTTCCTTTTTATGCTTTGTCCCTTTCCATAAAGAAGTCTTTGGAAGGAAGTCAGCATGTGCAGCCCACAGTTAAGGGCCGTCCCACTATGAAAACGTGCCTGCAGGTTGTTGTGCAAACAGGAGTTCTCTAATGAGTTGGGTAAATACCTCAGAGAGGGATCAGCAGCTTGTGTGCTTAGTCTGTGTTTGGCTTTATAAGAAACTGCTGACTGACCCCCATAGTGACCGTGCTATTTTGCATTCTTGCCATTAGTGACTGAGACTTTCTGTTGCTGCAAGTCCCCCCATCATTCTGACAGGAGTGTGATGGGAGATCGCTGTTGTTTCCCTAATGACACCTTCTGTTGAGCACCTTCTCATGTGCTTATTCACCATGAGTATATCTTCTTGGTGAGCTGTCTGCTCAGGTTCTTGCTCTTTTTTTTTTAACGAGTTGTTTTCTTATTGTTGCTTTTTAATGGTATTATGGCTATAATAAAACAAGTCCTTTATCAGACATGTGAGTTGCACATATCTTTTCCCAGTCTCTGGCCTGATCTTCTTTATGGATATAACAGTACACATATATGCACAGATGTAGTTTTGGGGTAGGTGAAAGGAGAAATGGCTCACTGTGATGGATTTTGGGGAGAGAACTTGGGTGACAGGGGGATGAGGGGTGCCATGTGACTTCTTTCTTTTTGGATATTTGTGATTATTTACTCGATTCTCTCACATGTGCTGGGGTGATGTTTTCAAAAGATAAACTAGTTTAAAATCCCTAACACATGACAGATTAACCTCAGACTATTAATAAGACTCAGGTTCTGCTGTTCTACTTTAGGACCAGTTTCTATTCACTGAACTATTTTGCCTTTGAATTTCCATTTCTGAGGCAGGTGGGCCAGATTGTATGCACAAGTACTCCTACGAGAATACCTTCAAATGCCATGTAACATAGAGAAACCATCATCTAGAAAGCATTAAAACTGACAAGATAGTAATAAAAGAATAAAGGAGCACACCCCCGAAGGAAGAGAAAGATCCTGCTTGCCCCTGCCCTCCCACCCCCCAGAGCACAGGGTCCTGAGAAATGGAGCACAGTCTCTGTGAGTGCTCTGCCCAGGGCACAGACAGAGGCCCAGCCCTTCCAGTTCTGTGGCCTGAGCTGCTGACCTTCCTACCTCTCCTTCCTTTTTAAAGTGTAAGTAAACATGTATAAACTGATTATGATGTGTATCTATGATGTACAATATATGTGATGTAATGTATATTCCCTGTAGAAAAATTATAAAATGAGAAAAGCGAGTGACGACAAAGTAAAAAGCATGGTAATTCTCACACCTGAGCTATTTTGTTGCATTTTCTTCTAGTCTATTATAGATGCTCCTGCTGCTGGAACTCTCTGTCTCTAAGGTGATGAGCACAGAGCTCAGGGTCCCCATTCCTGCTCTCTCCAGATGCCATTTCCCCAGTCAGCTCACTGACTCCCCTCCTGAGAGGGCTGCTTCTCACTCCCCTTCCCCACCCTCAGTCTCCTGCACCCCCTCCCCGCTCCCCTCCCTGAGGTGATGAGCTCCTGTGTTTCTCACTCAGAAAGAAGCACTCAGGTGAGAACTGCACACTCCTCCCTGCCCCTCCCCCACATCTACACCTGTGTCCTCAGCTTCTAAGCAGTGATGGTGGAGGCGCCCCTCCTGTCTCAGGCTGCCCTCCATTTGGGCACCTGCATCATCCATTTCCCCCTCTCTGCTGGCTCAGCCATTCCACATAAAAACGTGCTGTCCTGACTCCCATGCAAAACCATGAACTAAAACTAAATAAACACAACAAAATCCTCCCATGAAAATCCAGCACCT
>CM053577.1:114434434-114458233 GCA_028646485.1 Cryptoprocta ferox
CTAACAGGAGAAACCCAACAGAGGACCATGGGGAGGGGAAGGAGGAAAAAGAGTTAGGGAGAGGGAGGGAGACAAAACACGAGAGACTCTTGAATACTGAAAACAAACTGAGCGCGGAAGGGGAAGGGGGAAAAGTAAAGGGGGGTGATGGTTATGGTGGAGTTCACTTGTGGGGAAGAGCACTGGGTGTTATATGGAAACCAACCTGACAATAAACTATAAAGTTAAAAAAAAAACTTCCAAAAAAAAAAAAAAAACAATTCTAGGGCCACCTGGGTGGCTCAGTCAGTTAAGCCTCTGACTTCATCTCAGGTCATGATCTCATGGTTCGTGGGTTCGAGCCCCGCATCAAGCTCTGTGCTGACAGCTCAGAGCCTGGAGCCTGCTTCAGTATCTGTGTCTCCCTCTGTCTCTGCCCCTCGCCTGCTCATGCTCTGTCTCTCTCTGTCTCTCAAAAATAAACATTTAAAAATTTTTTTAAAAAAGAAAACAATTCTATTTACACTAGCATGAATAAAAATAAAATATGTGGAAAACCGATCTCACCAAGGAGGCAAAAACTTGTACAGGGAAAACTAAGAAAATTGCTGATAGAAATCAGTGAAGACATTAAGAAATGGAAAGAATTTTCTGGATTGAAAGACTTAATATTATTAAGCTGCTAATAATACCCACAACAATCAAAAGATTCAATGCAATCCCTCTCAGAATCCCATGATATATTTTGCAGAAATAGAAAAATCATACGGAATTTTATTCAGGGTCAAGGGACACTGAAAGACAAAACGGTCATGAAAAAGAACTAATTTGAAGGTCTATTTTTGAATTTCATAATTTTGAAACTTCCTATAAAGTGACAGTAATCAAAACAGTGTGGTACTGGCATAAAAATAGATATACATACTTACAGATTAGTAGAGTCCAGAAAATAACTTGGATATATGGTCAAGTGATTATTAACAAGAGTGCCAAGACCATTCATTGGGAAGGGACCGTCATGTCAACAAATGATATTGGGAAAACTGGATATCCGCATACAAAAGAATAAAGTTAACCCATCCCTAATAACACGTTCAAAATAATCTCAAAATGGATTTAAGTCCTCATCATATGGCTAAAACTAAAAATCTTAGATGAAAAGCATAGGGCAAAGCTTCACAACATTAGATTTGACAATGATTTCTTTAATGTGACATGAAAGGTACAGGCAACAAAAGAAAAAATAGCCAAATTGGGCCCCATGAAAATTTAAAACTTTTGTGCATCAAAGGACAGTATCAACAGAGTAAGAATGAATCCTTAGAATGGGAGAAAATATTTCCAAATCACAAATCTGATGAGAGATTAATATTCAGAACACATTAGACAACTCCTGAGATGACAAAAGACAACCTGATTAAAAAGTGGTCCAAGGACTTGAACAGATATTTCTCCAAAGAAGTAACTACAATGGCCAACAAGCATATAAGAAGATATGCAACATCAGTAATCATTACGGAAATGCAAATCAAAACCACAGTGAGATACCACATTCTTAGGGAAAGAAGTGGTTGCTTCCAGCACTCGTACAAGGGGACAAATGAAGGTCCATGGATATCAGTTCACACCCACTAGAATGGCTACTATTTTTTTAATGTTTATTTATTTTCGGGAGACAGAGAGACAGAGTGCAAGCAGGGGAAGGGCAGAGAGAGAGGGAGACACAGAATCTGAAGCAGGCTCCAGGCTCTGAGCTGTCAGCACAGAGCCCGACACGGGGCTCGAACTCACAAAGTGTGGGATCATGACCTGGGCTGAAGTCGGACACCCAACCAACTGAGCCACCCAAGTGTCCCTAGAATGGCTACTATTTTAAAAATATCAAAAGAACATGTGGTGGTGAGCAGGAGAAGAAATTGGAACCTTTGAATATTGTCGGGAATGTCAAATGAGCAGCCACTATGGAAAACGGTATGAAGCTTCCTCAAAAAATTAAACATAGAATTATCATATGACTAGCCATTATATTTGTGGGTATATACCCAAAAGAATTGAAAGAAAAGACATGAACAGATATTTGTAAGCCCATACTCATAAGCAGCCTTATTTCCAATAGCCAAAAGGAATTAAGCAACCTAACTGTGCATCAATAGATGAAGGGATAAGCAAAATACGGTGTATACATGCAATGGAATACTCTACGGCCTTAAAAAGAAGGAACCACCTGACACACGCTACAGCGCAGATGAACCTTGAGAAGATTGTGCTAACTGAAGTAAACCAGCCACTGCAACACAAGTACTGTATGATTCCACTTACATATGGTACCTAGAATAGTCCAATTCATAGAGACAGGAAATAGAATGGCAGTTTGCAGGGGATGTGAGAAGGGGATAATGATGGATTTTTGCTAAATGGATAAAGAGTTTCAGTCTTGAAATATGAAAAGAGTTGAAGATGGTGTTGACGGTTGCTTGCAGTATGAACGTACTTAATACACTGAACAGTACACCTAAAAATGGTTATGATGGTAAATTTTACATTTTATGTGTTAAAATCATGGTAAATTTGGTAATTGATGGTAACTACCATAATTTTCTAAACATTAAAAATGAAGTTAATGATTTTTTTTAAGATGCAGGGAGTGGCCACCTAATTAAGTTTTGTGAATCCAGAGGTCAGGGGCATGCAGGGATATTCCCTCCAAGGTAAGACGTATATTGTTGCCTGCTGCATCTCTCACTGCAAAGAAAGAAGGACATGGCCCAGGGGAAACATGGGGTTCCAGCAGCACACATTTCACACCTAGGTGTATTGTTTGACACACCTCTGGATGACCTAGAAGGATTCTAGCTTTAAGTGGGACCAGGATAGAAGGATCCCTGCCATGCTACATTCAGATACCATCCATCAGACCCCATGAAAGTAGAAGTGTCAATGGTGGGAAAGGATGTAGTGTGGAGTAAGGAAAGTACTAGTAGGAGAATCACATGCTGGCATCTCAGGTATTGTTGTAAGGCCATGCCATCCACAGAGAATAGTAGATTCCCTTTCACAATTAATGTGTGGTTTGTTTCAAGACCTGAGAAGACAGAATGCTTTTCCATGGGACCCCAAGCAGGCATATGAT
Organism: Cryptoprocta ferox; assembly: GCA_028646485.1. NCBI lineage: Eukaryota > Metazoa > Chordata > Mammalia > Carnivora > Eupleridae > Cryptoprocta > Cryptoprocta ferox. Next base: position 114,437,544 of record CM053577.1, read on the forward strand.
TGAAAATGACCATATACAGGGCAGCTGGTGGCTCAGTTGGTTAAGCAACCGATTCTTGATTTCAGCTCAGGGCATGATCTCATGGTTTCTGAGATCGAGCCCCACATCAGGCTCCATGATGGATATGTGGAGCCTGCTTGGGTCTCTCTCTCTCTCTCTCTCTCTCTCTCTCTCTCTCTTTCTCAAAATAAACTTTTAAAAAATGACCATATATGCTGGCTTCTGTATCAAACACACTAGGGTCATAAATTAGCCAGGTCCACAGCAGTCTATCCTAAATGGAAATGGTCTGTCGGCACTGAAGCCTGAATCACATGTTAACACTCACCAGCAAAGATCCACCCCCAAAGAGGCACTGAAACACTAAGTAGACAAGTTGACCTTAGCAAGCCTGTATCACTGGTCAGCCCAGGACTTGTAGAATGGGCACATGCATGGAATGACCACTTGGAAGAGATAAAGCCACATATGGATCCAGCAACAATGATTCCCATTTAGTCTACTGCTACCTGCTACCTCTGAATGTCCAACCTGTCAGAAACAGAGACCAACACTGGGACCTGCTCCAGCACCATCTCTTGAGGTGACCAACTGTCCATGAAGTGACAAGTTGACTGCATTGAGCCCCTTCCACGTTGGAAGGGCCAGAGACTCAGCCTCGCAGGGACAGACACCTATGCCATGTGTGGGCTCTCATTTTCTACCAACAGAGCCAGTGACACTATCTAGGGGCTATTAAAATGCCTGATCTATGTGCTCAGAATTCCTCTTAGCACAGCATGTAGCTGGGGGTCCCCCCACAGTGAAGGAGGTACAGAATGTGCCATGACCATGGGATCCACCAGTCATGTCACATTTCAGATGACCCAGGTCTAGTAGGCCACACAGAATGCTGGATGACCTTCTAAGGCACAAGCTGTCAGTTTTAGGGAAAAGACTCTGCCATTTTCCATGATGCAGCATATTTATTGAATCAGACATCTCTATATGGTGCTGTGGTCTCAAGAAGAATGTGTGAGTCCAGGAACCAAGTGATGGAAGCAGGTATCACTCCACTTACCATTGCTTCCAATCCCCCACTGGGGGAAGTTATACTTCTTTTTTCTGCAATTCTGGGCACAGCAGGGTTGGAGGTCCTGGAAATGAGGATCGATTGAACTTCATACACATTATGGCTGCCACCAGGGATGTTTGGACTCCGTGTGCCCAGGGGAGGAATCTGCTCTTCTCCAGGCAGAAGTAATCCACCCTGATCCCCAGGAGGGGGTGGGGCTCCTCTTACACAACTGGGATAAGAGGAATACGGGGGGAACCCAGTGACAGAGTTGGGTGCCTGCTGTTTCTCCCTCACCCTGTTGTAACTATGAAAGGACAAGGGCAGGAACCCAGCCTGAAAAGGTCTTCATTTCCAAGGGCCCAACCCCTCAAGGAGGAAGGTTTGGGTCACACTCCCAGGTAGGCCACAAGAGCTCCCACAGCGGTGCTCTGTGATCCATGGCAGTATTCGTGCAGAGGTCCTGCTTCCCATGGGCTGGGTCCACACAGTAATAGGTCACAGCAGGGACACGAGGGCAGGCTGGTGTCTGGGCGGCATGGGGCTCTCTGACGGCTGACTGTAGCTGAGGACGCCTCTCCGGCCTTGCTCACCTTCACTTAGGTTGCCTGCTGGTCTGTGATAGTGCAACACACCTTTCTCCTGCGGACCATAACGTGGGGTCAGACTGGCATCTCGATCTGCTGGTTCTTCCAGCATTTTCTGTCTCCCTCTCCAATGCTCTGACAGGTGTTTCCTCTGATAATATTATGGTGAATTGAACCCTGTCTTGTCTTGGCACCTGCTTCCAGGAGGACTAACAACATCATTTCCATGTGTAAACCAACCACCTACTGCTTATTCCATCTGTAAATTCCTCCTCTTTGTCCAGCTCCTCCTTTCAGCCTCTGCTCCAGTGCATTTGCCTTTGTAGTATCTCATGAGCTAAAAGGTGTTTGTTGTTTTAAGTCAGTAATTTTGGGGGTCATCAGGTACACAACAATAGATTGCTAGTAAAGCTCTCTGAAATTTCTTTTATTCTACGTCTCTTTTATTTCCTTGCACTTTGAAAATGTTGCCTCTACTCACTGTTTGCAATTCCTCTCTTTTTGTTCTTGCTTTTATTTTCTATTGTCTTTTGTCTTTCTTTGTGTCCATCTGCCCCTCCTTCCCTTTCTCTGTCTTTATTATGGATGATTCTAAACATATAAGATAAAAGATTCCAAATGAATAATATAATACTAATAGTGGTGCTGAAAGGAAGCATATCTGGACTTAGAGGCTGCAATTATAATAACAAGGTATGTGGAATACAAGTAAAGGAAATCAAATTATTAATAGGGTCAGAACTGGACAGTCCCGCAACCAGGCAGTGATGGTCACACTTATTTCCTGCCCTTCAGGTGAAAGAGCTGCCTCTCAGTTTTCATTTTCAGAGCAATCGAAACAGCAACATAAACACATGCACACGCCTGGTGAAAGGTTAAACTGGCACGAGCACTTTGGAAATCAAGTTCGCGTGCGCCGGTCTGGTTACAGCACATCCTGCATATATTCCAGCAATCCTACTCCTGATCATAGACTCTGGGGGATCTCTGGCTGGTGTGTCCCAGAAGACACGTGCACTAACGTTTATGGGAAAAACTGGAATGACCACATAAAACATAAATAGGAAAATATCAAAATAGTGTGAGTCACAAAATGTAAAACTTTACAAGCAGTAAAAATGAGTGAACTACACTCACACATCAGAGATAAGTCCACTAGACATGACATTGAGTCACAGAAGAATATGTGCGGCATGTGTTTGCTTACAGGAAGGTTAAAAACAGGCAAAAAAAAAACCCCACAATATTTTGTTTGGGAATATATATGCTTATTGTAATATCTTTAGAGCAAGTCAAAGGAATTGTAACCAGGAGTCTCAGGATGGAGGTTACACATGGGGAACAGGATTGGGGATGGTCCACAGGGCTTCATTTCTTCTGTTTCTTGTCCCAGTGCAGGTGCCCAAGGGTTTACTGTATCAGAACTCCTTAAACTGGCATTTTTCAGGGGCGCCTGGGTGGCTCAGTCAATTAAGCGTCCAACTTCGGCTCAGGTCATGATCCTGCAGTTCGTGCGCTGGAGCCACATCGGGCTCTGTGCTGACAGCTCAGAGCCTGGTGCCTGCTTCGGATTCCATGTCTCCCTCTCTCTCTGTCCCTGCCCCCACTCATGCTCTGTCCCTCTCAAACATAAATAAACATTTGAAAAAAGTTGTTAAAAACTGGCATTTTTCAAATTGGAGTTTGTTAAGCATTCCAGGTTAATGTTTTTAAGAAAATTAAAAATGAAATACCAAAGTTCATTTCAAGGATACTTCATAAGAACTATTTGCAAGGGAACAAAACCACAGTCAATTATTCTGAACCAAGTTAAAATATACAGAAAGTTATAACAATAGCTTTGGCTACACATAGGTCATTTGATCTTTTGCTCACCAGCATCTCTATTGATTTCTGGCATACAATGTTGCATATGGTGTGCAAGGCAATTCTATCTTGTGAAGGATTTGTTGGGTCTTATTAACCTCACATGCAACTGGATTCAATACGTTCACAGAAAGAAGCAATACTTCGTTGCTTAATGTAAATTAAGCTAGAAATCATACAAAGGAATAACCAGTGATGAAATAGAAAAAAAATGAATGGAAATGACAACAGAGCTGCTTTAAAAAAATTAGTACATAGTAAGAGTGCTTTTCAGAATTTGTAGACGCCTAAATCTCTTCTACCAAATCTCATTGAAAACCATACTGAGAGATGTTAAATTTATTATAAATGTTCAATTTATATAAACTTCTCATTATTACTTTCCAAAGAGAAATTTGAAGCATTCAATAAAAATGAGTGAAAGAAGCATTTGACTTACAAACTCCAAAATCGATATTTAATTTTCATTTTGGTTTTAATGGGTACCTAAATCCTTGACATCCTCCCTTCCAGAGGTGGATCTGAATGTCCTTCTCTTGGGTGTGGCTGCACTGAACAATTCACTTCTTTTTTTTTTTAATTTTTTTAACATTTATTTATTTTTGAGAGTCAGAGAGAGACAGTGTGATCAGGGGAGGGGCAGAGAGAGAGAGGGAGACACAGAATCCGAAGCAGGCTCTGGGTTCTGAGCTGTCAGCACAGAGCCCAATGCTGGGCTCAAACCCACAAACCACGAGATCATGACCTGAGCCGATGTTGGACGCTTAACCGACTGAGCCACCCAGGCGCCCCTGAACAATTCACTTCTAACTGGCAGAAAAGGCTGATGAAATGATGTGTGACTCTGGGTCTCAGGACATAAAACACGTGGCAGCTTCCAGCTGGGTTTCTCTTTCTCTCTCTCTTTCTCTATCTCTGTCTCTTTCTCTCTTTCTCTCTCTGATTACTTGCTCTGGGAGAAGAAGCCACCTAGTTGTCATTAGCTATCTAATAATGGAAAAGTCTGCAAGGAGCCCAGCCCTCTTGGGACCATCTGGGAAGGAAAGGAGGCCTCTTCTAACAGTCACTTGAGGGAGCCTTGTTTCTTGTGAACCCCCCAGCTCCACTCAGGCCATCAGATGGTGCAGTCCTGGTGGACAACTTGACTGCGACCTTGAGAGAGGCCCTGAGCCAGCAGCACTCAGGTGAGCCTCTCCTGGAAACTCCTGGAGCCTCTCCCTGGGAAACTGTAGGAGACAATGAACACATGTTGTTCTGAGCTGCTGAGTCTTGGGTAAATTGTGATGCAGCAGCACATAACTTCTACAGGGTCCAAAGAACAGAATGAACTATCCCACTTTACTTTCTATTGGCTCTAAATTAACTATGAGATGTTATACATCATCAATTGGTTTTAAGATTTAAGAAGAATATCTATATCTAAGGGGACAGAATACATATTATTAACATTCAGACAATCTATTTATTTGAACTTTGATCTCTGACTGTGATTCAATTAGATAAAAAGGAAGAACCAAGCTGTCCCTGGCAAATTGCAAGATGGCTGCCCTAACCAACCTCAGGTTGTTCATATTCTTCCAGTTGTTGAATCAAACACTAATCCAGGTGCTAGTGTGAAAGGACTTTGCATGTGCAGTTAAGGGTTATATCAGCTGAATTAAAACAGCGGGGCTATGTGGGTAATGCTGACCTCATCACATGAGCCTTTAATAGGGCAGGGTTCTTCCTGAGTAAAGGCCTGGCAGAGTGAGCAGGACTCAGGGTGAGGGAGGCCTTTTTTAAATTTTTATTTTGTTTTTGAAAGTTTTTTCTTTTAATTTTTGAGAGAAAGAGTACAGAGCATGAGTGGGGAGGGGCAGAGACAGAGGGAGACACAGAATCCAAAGCAGGCTCCAGGCTCCGAGCTGTCAGCACAGAGCCTGACGCAGGCTTGAAACTCATGAACCTGAGCAAGATCACACGACCTGAGCTGAAGTCAGATACTTAACTGACTGAGCCACCCAGGCACCCCAAGGGAGGCCTTGACAATGGAAGAGGCCACCGGATAAGCAGTGCTAGTGGCCACAGGAACTGAGAGCAGCATCCCACTGACATTGTGCAAGGTAGTGGGGACCACAGTCCTCCAGCTCCAAGAAATGGAATTCTGCCAACAGCTCTATGCAAGCTTGGAGGGGATCTTGAGCTCTAGGTGCAAACACTGCCTGTGACACCTAGGAAAGAACCCTCAGCGTCATGCAGGACTGCTGACCTGCAAAACTGGGACACATGGACGGGTGCTGTCCCAGTGTGTCCATAGTGACGGGTAAGTCACTATGGTTGTGGGAATTTGTGCTGCAGCAATAGAAAACCACTGAACAGCCTCGATGTACATAGCGGTCTTGCCCCTGGAATGAATTTATGAGTCCTCAGGCACACTAGATGGATGAAATAAAATCTTTCTTCATTTTTGTTTCTGTATTTTTCACTTTATGATTTTGTATGATGGAATTAAATTCTAATAGTCATATTTCATTCATTCATTCAACACCATTAATTTAGTGCCTGTTATGCACCAAGAATGGCTTTCTATGCTGGGGAGACAGCTTTCACCAAAATAGCCCAAAGCCCCTGTGCTCATGGGCCCTATATTCTAGAGGCTTCCCAAGAGTGAGACGGAGCCATTGGAGCATTTTCAGTAAAGACATGACACGACCTGACTCACATTAGCAGGATCACTGACTCCTGTGGGGAGAAGAACCCTTGGTAGCAGGTGATGGGGTGGCACCACAATCCAGGACAGAGAGAGTGGTGGAGACTAAAGGGGAGGAGAGGGCCTGAGGGATGAGAGAGACAGAGAGAAGGTCCGCAGACCCAGGGTGAGGAAAAGGAGAGGTAAGGAATTCTCAGCAGTGGAATTCTCAGATTTAAAAATGTTGTTACACATATTTTTAATAAATCTCTATCTACAGGGCACAGCAAGACATTCTTCGCATCTAGTATTTACTATACTCTGGGGCTGCCTGAAAAACCATTGCCTCCTTATGATAATCAGGGTAAAGAAAATCATACCAAGTGCCCCAATAATATGCACATAACTTAGGTATTAATTCAAACACAGGAAATGAGTGAACACTGGTGAAGGGCATTTGACTGCACTGAACACTTGCCACTTGGAGGTGATTAAAGCTTGTCTACTCTTCCAGCGGAAATATACAGTAACAATGGTGCATCCATGGACTGAGGATATGTCCAGGACTCACACAGACGATCTCGGGGCTAGGGAATGAAGGTAATGTTAAAACACAGGAGTCACTGATATATTGTTTGGGAAAACCTAAGAGCTTTGTGAGTCTGACTGCTGTGCTGTATGGTCACTTTTCTGTCAGAAGGAGCCAAAATCACTTTTATGTTTAGATTCCTGATGCTCAGGGGTTACCAACATTGTGCTACCACTAGAGTTAATCAACAGGAAGGAAACTGGAATAAGGCACAGCTTCTCCAGGTGTAAAAAGAAAACCCCTGTCCCTCCATTTCTGTCCCCTGGGTGAGCTCACTCTCTTGTATTGGATGAGTTTTCTTCTAGGACAATGCAGAGGGAGAGAGGTAAGGCGTGGGATGTAAGAGAGTCCAGTTCAGGGAATATTCCGGGATGGACAGTGGAGGAAAAGGCAGCTGAGCCCAGCCTGTGGGTCCCTCCCTGGCTTCCTCAGACAGCCCCTGGGCCAGGACTCAGGAAGACAGGATGACAAAGTCACTTGACCACCGAGCACGAGGAGAGGGGACCGGGCAAAGTCTCAGAACCCCCTGGAGGGCCTGGCTCTCCGGGTCCCCTCCCGAGGGCGGTGTCTGGCGCAGGGAAGCCCAGTGTTGGGGAGGCCTCATCTCCCCTGGTTTTACTCGCTCTCACAGCCTGGGTCACGTCCTCCTGCCTGGATACTCAGGACGGGAGCCCAGTTCGCAGCATTCCCACTGCGGGTCGGGTTTAGACAAGCCAGTTAGCGTCACCGCTCTTGCCGGATACGAAGTTCTCGGGAACATGCTCCCCTCCGCTTCTCCCAAGACCCCGAGGGTCTCCGACATGGACCCCACAACCCGTTCTCTTCCTCTTACAGAGACCTGGTCAGGTGAGTGCGGGGTCGGGAGATAAGGGCTTCTGCCCGGCAGGAGCGAGGAACCACCCGGAGGGGACGCGGGCCCCCCCCCCCACGCCCCGGGAAGGCGCCTGTCCGCCGCCCCGACCCCAGACCCTCACCCGCCCCCGGCCCCGCCCCGGCCTGCCCTCCCCGGCCCCTCCACGACTCCGCCCTGTGTCCTCCACTCGGGGTCCCCTCCCCCTGCCCTCCCGGCCGCCTCCACCTGGGACCGGGCCCAGCGCCGGGAGGAGGGTGGGCGGGGTCTCACCCCTCCGCGCCCTCAGGCTCCCACTCCCTGAGGTATTTCGGCACCGCGGTGTCCCGGCCCGGCCGCGGGGAGCCCCGCTTCATCGCCGTGGGCTACGTGGACGACACGCAGTTCGTGCGGTTCGACAGCGACGCCCCGAGTCCGATGATGGAGCCGCGGGCGGCGTGGATGTAGCAGGTGGGGCCGGAGTATTGGGACCGCGAGAAGCGGATATTCTCAGACACCGCACAGACTTTCCGAGTGGACCTGCAGACCGCCCTCGGCTACTACAACCAGAGCGGGTCCGGTGAGCGACGCGGGCCCGGGTCCAGGTCACGACCCCATCCCAATGTCCGCCCTGTTGTCCGCCGGACTCGGGTCCGAACGTGACCCCGAGGTCCACCCACAAGCCCCTATATCCTGAAAGAGCCCAGGGAGATTGCTCGGGGTTTGTTCCTGATTTAAGCCGAACAGGCTCAGATCAAGGGCAACCCGGGGTTTTCTCGCGGAGGCGAGGCCAGGGTCTCAGAAGGACAGGGCTTTCTGGATGAGAAGTGGGGCGGGACAGGCGGATCCTCCGCGGATACAGTCAGTTCTCCAAGACCGGCGCGGATTACATCGTCCTGAAAGAGGACCTGTCCTCCTGGACCGCGGACAGGGCGACGCAGATGACCCGCCGCAAGTGGCAGGCGGCTGGTGTCCCAGAGCGCTGGAGGAGCTACCTGGACGGAGAGTGCGGAGAGTGCTTGCAGTGGCTGCGCAGGTACCTGCAGAACGGAGATCAGATGCTGCCGCTCGCCGGGACGAGGGCCTGAGGAACTTCCCCAGTCTTCCCTGAGCCTGGGGCCAGTGTCTCCCAATTAGGAGAGATAAACGGGACTGATGCCAGAACGCCCTCCCCCACTCCCCCCCACACCAAGGGTGGAGAGAGGAAAGAAACAACCCTGGTGTTCAGACTGGGTACCAAAGAGCAACCTGTCCAGAGTGCCCATGCTTCTCCTGGGACAATTAAGGAATACGTCTCCCGGGGATGGAGGGGGAAACCATCTCTGAAATAACTGATCAGCGACTCTGGCAGCGGCTTTAGGAACCATGAGGACTTTCTTAGTTTTATTCTCTGCCCCAGAACCAATGTGTTTGAGTTCTGACTTCAGCTTTTCTGAGTCACCATGCCTCCACTCAGGGCAGGACCAGACTTACCTTTTCTCCCTTCAGAGATCTCTTACCTTAGGCTATCTTGTCCTGGTTAAAGAACTTTCCAGACAAAAAGAGATCATCCCAGATGTCTATGCCCAGGCTGGTGTCTGGGTTATTGCTCCCTTCTCCCATCCCAGTTGAACTGTCCATTCTCAGGATGGTCACATGAGTGCTGCTGCAGTGACCCAAGACAGATGTGAATTTTTTTAATTTTCTGACCCTTCTCCTCAGACCCTCCAAAGACACATGTAACCCACCGCCCCATCTCTGACAGTGATGTCACCCTGAGGTGCTGGGCCCTGGGCTTCTACCCTGGCAGCTTGATGGGGAGGACCTGACCCAAGACTCTGAGCTTCTGGACACAGGTCTGCAGGGGATGGGACCTTCTAGAAGTGGGCAGCTGTGGTGGTATCCCCTGGAGAGGAGTAGAGACACACGTGCCTGTGCAGCATGAGGGGCCGCAGGAGCCTGTCACCCTGAGATGGGGTAAGGAGGGAAACCTGGGCACAGAACCTCTTCTCAGGGAAATCTCCCTTCTGAAGAACTTCAACAAGGTGGTGGCTTATGCCTGGGGTACAGGGCCCTCACTTTCCCTTCCCTTCCCTGAGCCGCCTCCTCTGCCCACCATCCCCATCATGGACATCGTTGCTGGTCTGGTTCTCCTGTGGTCACTGTTCTGGTTGGAGCTGTGATCGGGAGGAAGAAGCACTCAGGTAGGGAGAGGTTGTGCTTTAAGTTCTCTTATCCCACTTAATGGGAAGTACCACCCACCCCCATGTGCTAGTCCAGTGTGGAGTGGATTACTAGCAATTGCTTTTTAGTAAAACACATGTGAAAATGAAGGATGAATTTTCCACCTTGATGAATCTGGTGATGGGGACCTGATTTGCAGCAACCACAGGACAGAGAGGAAGGCCCCTGCTGAGAATAGACTATAGGAGGGCGGTTTGTCCAGTCCTTACACATGTCTTTCTTCGTGTTTCCTGATCCTGCCCTCAATCTGTAGTCACAGTTCTGGAAGGTTCCCTGGGGTTCAGAACTAGGTCTAGGACCTCATGGCTCTGCCTTCTCCATGGCCTCAAACATGATGTTTTCTTGCCACAGGTGGAAAAGGAGGGAGATACACTCAGTCTGCAAGTAAGTATAGAGGGAGTGATCCCTGAGACCCTGGGATAGTGTAGACAGGACCCCATGGGGAGCTCACCCACTCCATAGCTCCTGTTTTAGTCTCGTCTCCTGGGGGCTCTGACCACATCTGGTTTGTATTAACCCAGGCAGTGATGGTACCCAGGGCTCTGATGTGTCTCTCATAGCTCCTGAAGTAAGACCCTGGAGGACCTCAAGTGGGGAGGGATTGGACAGAGGGGACACAACTGGTTTATGGGGATTCTTTGAGTGGAACATTTTGAGCATGCAGTGAGTGGGGATGAGATTGTCACCACTTACAGTGAGTGATCTGAATTTGTTCATGACTATTTTCTTTCACAGTGTGAGCCAGCAGCCTTGTAGGGGACTGAGTGATGCAAGATTTGTTTACTTTCCCACCTTGTGACATCTGTGTCCCTGACTTCTCTTTCTGCAAAGGGCATCTGAATGTGTCTGTGTTCCTATTGCATAGTGAGACGAAGCAGGGAGACTGGCCCTCCCTACCCACCACGACCCCTCCCCACACTGACCTGTGTTCTCTTCCCCGACTTGCCTTTCTGGGCCAGCAGAGATGGGGCTGGTCCATCTCCATCCTGTGTATATATACCACAGCTTCTTCATCCATTTATCTATCAATGGATACTTGGCCTGCTTCCATATCCTTGCTATTATAAATAATGCCTGCAATAAATATAGTTTTCAAATTCGTGTTTTCATTTTCTTTGGGTAAATGCCCAGTAATAGGATTACTAGATCAGATGATAATTTTATTTTTAACTTTTTGAGGAATTTCCATACTGTTTTCCATAGTGGCTGCACCAGTGCACATTCCCACCAACAGCACACGAGTTCTTTTTTTCTCCACATCTTTGCCAACACTTGTTATTCTTTGTGTTTTTTATTTTAGCCATTCTGACAAGGTGAGAGGTGATAGATACCTCGTGTGGTTTTGATTTGTATTTCCCTAATGATAAGTGACGTTGAGCATCTATCTTTTCATGTGTCTGTTGGGCATCTGTATTCTTTGGAAAACTATCTATACATGCCTTCTGCCAAGAGATGGCTGTTTTAATTTGGGTGCTTACTGTGGACCTCCCTTAAAAGGTGAGTTTTCAGAAAAGATTTGATGGACCCAGGAATTACCCATGAGATTGTCTGGGGCAAGGTCCTTCCAGGCAGTGGAAATTCCAGTGTGAATGCAGAAGGGCAGGTGTGTCTGCGTGTTCTGGGAGGAGAAAGGAGACCAGTATGGCTGGAACAGAGAGTAACTGAGATGAGATACAGGTATGGCCAGACCCTGTAATCTTGGAGGATATCAAAAGGGTTTTGACCTTTGCTCTGAGTGTGATGGGAATTACAACACAGTTTGAGCAAAAGAGGGGCATGGTGGGGCGCCTGGGTGGCTCAGTTGGTTGAGCATCCAACTTTTGATTTCGGCTCAGATCCTGATCCCAGAGCCATGAGATTGATTGAGCCCCACATTGGGGCCCTGTGCTGAGTATGGAGCCTGCTTGAGATTCTCTCTCTCTCTCTCTCTCTCTCTCTCTCTCTCTCTCTCTTCCTCTGCCCCTCTCTCCTGCTCATGCATCCTCTCTCTCTTTCTAAAATAAAAAAAATTTTTTTGAATCAAAAAATTTAAAAAGAGGTACATGGGACAGCTTCTCCTTTGAAAGGATCACTTTGTCTGCTGTGCTAAGAACAAAATGGGAGGCAAGGGGCAGGTGAGGCAGTGAGGAAAGCAGTAGGAAACAGTTCAGCATCCAGACTGAGGATGTCTGCTCCTTCCACTGCGGTGTGAGCAGTGGAAAGAGTGTGAAGTGATGGGATTCTGGATACAATCTGTAAATAAACTTTATAGCACAATCTAATGGATTAGATCTTGAGTATGAGAAAGAGGAGCCAAGGAGGACCCCCACATTCTGGACTATGCAAGTAGAAAGATGGAGTTGCTGCCAGCAGAGATGGGGGAAGATTCTAGAAGAAGAAGCATATTTGGAGAGGGGCATCACAGACATTCAGTGAAGAGACGATGAGCTGAGATGTCTATTAGAAATACGAGGGAATCAGCTTGGCAGTCAGATGAGCGTGGATGAGTATGGAATTTACGAGAAATGTCTGGGCTGGAGAAATAGATTTTGGAGGTGACACCATGCAGTTGATGTTTAGAGCCTTCAGCATAGATGAGGTCACCAAGCGAGTGATGGCCATAGAAAAGAAAGGAAAAAGGACCAAACCCTGGACCCCCAGAGATCTGATCAGACCACACACTCAGAGCAGTCTGCACAGTCCTGGCTCCATATTTCAAGGCACATAGACCAGGGAGTCCCAAACTTCCCTGTTCACAGGACTCCCCCAGACACCGTGTTAAGGCTCACAAAGTGTGGAGTAGAGTATCAGATTGTGTGTTTATGACAAGGTGATGCTGCTGCTCCTCACATCACCCTTTCAGTAGCAAGAATGTAGATTAGGATTCCCGCACGGCTGTGCTTCGGCCTCACTTGTAGGGCTTGCTAAATAAGTGATTCCTTGATCTTGCACCAAATACTCTGAGTCTGTGGGTCTGGGGAGAGGCCTGTGCATTTTGTGAGAAGCCCCACAAGCAATGCTGGTGCTTAGCCAGATCTGGAGCCACTGAGGTCAGTGATCAGAGCAGCCAATGTGGGGAGGGACATTAAAATCACATTTAAATGCATTTTCTTTTCCCTTGTAAAGAGAGGAGCACACATACGTTGTCAGTATGAGATGTGATGTTGTGAGACACATGTCATTGTTGTATCCTGGGGTCCAGACAAGTGGGAGGACCAGGGAGTGGTTCATGGTTCAGCGTGACGAACACCTCGGCATGCTTGCTCTCTGCAACTACTCCCTTGATCAAATTTTTGGAGCAAACGATGGAATCCAACTTTTTTCAAAATATGAGATGATGTTGGGGAAGGCCACAAAGCAGGCTTGGGGCTACAGAGCCAGGAATGGAATACACAATCCCACCCCAGGTTGAAGCCCACACAGGAACCCATTGCCCCTACTGCTCTGCACAGACATCACCGGTCACACCACCGACTCCCCTGATGCAGGACACTGGGCCCTGAGTCTAGGACTGACGTTGCTGATGCTCTTGGCAACAGGATGTATTAACTGCCATACACGGCTCCTGTGCAAATGCTTTCTGCACAGTGTTAGCCTCGCTGACACCACCTCCTGGTGTCATGGCCAGCACATGGTCACCTGCCTGGTGGAGCCTCGTGCTGTGTCTAACTGGAAGAATGTTAGGAAAATAGGTTTTCCTTTTCTCTGGAGGGAGGTGGCTTCTACCTCCTAACAAGACTCTCAGTGTGGAATTCTAATTCCACCCTAATGGCAGTTCGGGTGCTGGGGGTAAGGGATGGAGAAAGAACGGCTAATCGCCATTCTTGGAGCACAGACCTGAGGCTGCAGCTTGATCTGGTCCTTTGCAGGCACTCAGGTTTGGCCGAAAGAACAAGCTAATAAATGACATCTCTCCTCTCATTCCCCTGATACTATTAGATCCAGCTTTTGTCTACTCCAGTTTATGCTGACAAATATATGGAATGGTATTGGGGCGTGTTGAAATGATTATTCAAAATGTCGTCGCCCTTTGTCTTTAACAACAGAACACCCGCGTCTGTAAGACTTCAGGGGGTCTCTGTGTGCACTGACGTGTCACGTTAATGTTTGTATTTCCCTGTGCATGGAAATACTCTGGGGAGACAATCTCTAACATTTATCAGTTTTTATGTGACTCTCACAAAGGACTAAATAACAAACAAACAAACCAAAAAAGCAAAACACCACCCTGGTTTTCTAGTGCAGCTGTAGGGTTCCTTGAAGTCTAAACTGTTAGTTATCAACTGAGAAAAAAATGGTTTATTTCAAATTTTTATTTAAATTCTAGTTAGTTAACATATAGTATAATATTGTGGATTTTAGTGATTCACCACTTATATATAACACCCAGTGCTCATCACAAGTACCCTCCTTAATACCCATCACCTACGTAACCCATCTCCCACCAATCACCCCTCCAGCAAGCCTCAGTTTGTTCTCTGCCTCATTAAGAGTCTCTTGGAGCACCTGGGTGGCTCAGTTGGTTAAGCCACTGACTCTTGGTTTCGGCTCAGGTCATGTTCTCACAGTTTCATGAGTTCAAGCCCTTGTCCGTTTCCGTGCTGCTAGCGGGGAGCCTGCTTGGGATTCTGTCTCTCTCCCACTCTCTCCGCCCCTCCCTGACTCGCGATGTCTCTTTCTCAAAATAAATGAATTAACTTTTTCAAAAAAATTTTTTTGAAAGAAGAGTCTCTTCTGGTTTGAGGAAGCAGCATTTTAGAATCACGACTCACTGTGGGGGTTAGTCTATCAGGGTCTCATTCCTGTTGGACACCAGGCTTTCACCTCTTTCTCTGCTCAGCTCCTCAAAGCAGCCTAAAGCTCGGATAGATTTCCTGCTTATCTCCTCAGTTTTGGCTAATGTCCTCAGAGCAAAAGTGAATCTGGAGCTCTGGGCCCCCTGACTTCACCCCTCCAGGCTAAAATCCTCTCCTAGGATGTTGGTTGGGCCTCTTCACTGTGTGTACATGTTGAAAATTTCAATAAGATAAACTATGTTTCATAAGGCTTCTCAGTTGTTCTCAGTGGGATCATGAGTTCCTAAATTATCTCCCTAACCAGTAGTCAGAAGACAAACTACTCTCTAGGCTGAATGTCAGAGTACAGTGTTGAAAGCTCCAGTTCTGAAGGGGAGAGAAGGAGAGCATTTGATCCTAATCTGGATGGGGCAACATCAGAGTGGGCATTAGCTCACAAGGTCAGGGTGGGGATCAAAGGTCTAAGAGGGGAGCGCTGGGGACAGAGGCGAAGGGCAAAGAGTCTCCCTTGTATACTTGGTCCCATATTCAATTACAGACCCAAAGGGACCTTCCGTTCCTATGTGGTCACTGACTCTCCCTTCTCTCTAACTGGCCCTTTCTCTGACCTTACTCAAGCCCCAGGATCTTTTATTAAAAAGGACATGAACGGAATTGGGGTCATTCTAGGCAGGCCACCCACAGAAAATGTGTCTGAAATCTCACACACACCCTAGTTATCTGTCAGGACCAGAGGTGGATGCAAGGGTCAGTCCTCTCCTCACCCTCCCTTGGGTGAGGCTAACAGAGGACTCTTTCCTTCCCTAAGGGGTGACCATGGAGGTGGTGGGTTCCCCCCAGGACCTAAGGGCAGCAGTAGCTCATTTGTAACCTCCAAGTGTAGGAGTAGTGAGTCCACACACTTCAGTCAAGTAGCACTTCAGGATCTTTGCAAAAGGTCTTTCCATTATCTTCCCCATCATCCTTGGCCTCGGTAGCCAACCTGCCTGCCATTGTCCATACTGTTAGTCCTCCTTCAGAGACATGAAATCCTCACCATTCTAAGGGACTAAAAGTGTCCCTGGAGAAGCTCCCATTGGGGTCACCAACATCTGTAAGACTGAGACAAGGGACCAAGAATCAATGACAAACCAGATTGAAAAGGACACCTGAAGCAAAATGCCACACACATTTCCCAGGCTGGGAGGGGAAGGGAGGGGTGGTCAGCACATTCCCCTGGCACAACATGGTGAAGACCCTCTGGTCTACAGTTGGGAAAGCCCAGCTGGTCCTTATAAGAATCTCAACATCACTCACAAGCCTTACTGGACAGTCCAAACTCTGCTGGCACTGCTAACACTACAGAAGTATTTCTGTATCCTTATCCTTCTGGTCTCAATAGTCAGGTCTCCTGTCCTCCAGCCACTATGCCCACAGCTCATGCTGTGATCAGCACAGTGGCTGTCCAAGCACTGGAACTGTTTGTGGTCCACGAAGGCAGTGGTAGGAAGCCAGGCTTGCTTATCCCAGGTGGACAGATGTGGTGTGAAAATACACCAGGCAGTGAATGTGAGGGGTGGAAACAGTTACCTTGGGGTCCAACAGGGAGTGGGCTGTGAACCCACCCACCCCCCTTCTGGCTCTGCTGTTCCCTGGGCTCCCCTCTGCACCCCACCTTTGTCCAAAGAAGCACCCCTGGGGGCCTGCTATTGCTTTATGCTGCTAAGACAGATGAGAGGGACAGAGAGACAGGCCAGGAGAGGGACAGGATGGACAGAGGAGACCAGAGTTAGGGGGAGGGACTGGGTTTCAGGGTCAGGTGTCAGGGATCCCCAAATGAGTAGGAGGAAGGTTAGGAAGTGCTTGCGCCAACTTTTCTAGACATCTTAGTATCTGTGGAGAACTAAGTGAAATCCCCACCCACTTCTATAAACACAAACCTCCACTAACTTTGATGGGCATTTCCAGAACCTCAAGATCTAATTCCAACAAAAGTGCATATGAGTCATCAGTCCTCAGGCAGAACAATCAGAAGAAACTGAAGGAGGTCGGGGGAGGAAAGTAAAAGCCTGGAATAAGTCCCAGTGAGAGGACAACCCTGAGAGCTGGGTTCTGCTTCACATCCACCTCCTTAAAGTGGAGATGCTCAAATGCAAACATGGCCCTGTACGTGTCTTCGCTGAGTCTTCTCTTTACCCATCAAGCAGTCATTGGCCCATTCTACCTTGGACACTTGATCCTGGGACAGTGAACCATCAAGGTCATCCAGCTGCTCCAGCCCCAGGCAATCCTTCTTGCTCTCCCTACTTCATAGAGTGAGCTCTTCTCCAAGAACAGGCAATTTATTTTTGTTGATGGACATGGCAAATAGGGAAGAATAAAAGAGAGCTAAGGGACGAGGACAGAAGGCTGTAGAAAGGGGTAGGGAAGAGGAGATGTCCAGGGCTCTGGGCGGAAGTAGAGATTGGTTACTCTCTTTGCCCAACACTCACTCAGATAGCCTTCCTTTGCTCCTCCTTCCTCATTATCAGTCTCTCCAGACTCCACGCTCACCAGCTCATAGTGAACTTAAGCAGTAAAATGACTCCAGATTTACCTCAATCAGTAAAAGTTCAGGGCGCCTGGGTGGCTCAGTCGGTTGAGCATCTGACTTCGGCTCAGGTCATGATCTCACAGTCCGTGAGTTCGAGCCCCGCATCGGGTTCTGTGCTGATAGCTCAGAACCTGGGGCCTGTTTCAGATTCTGTGCCTCCCTCCCTCTCTGCCCCTACCCCGCTCATGCTCTGTCTCAAAAATAAATAAAATAAACAAAAAAATGTTTTTTTAATCAGTAAAAGTTCTCCAGAAAGAAGCAGAAAGAGGGTTTGGAACCTCATGGTCTGGCCTCTGGATGCCTTGGACTTGGGGCCAAATACAATGTCCCTACCCACTGGTGTGGATAATATAAATGTAGATTATTAACTAACCCTGATTGGCTTCTCTACATCAAAACCCAGTGGAAACTAGACATAATGCTGTGTCATCTGTGCTTTGCTAAAGCAATCATAAATACCTGACACAGTGTATAAAAACTAAAGGTAATTCCCAGGATGACTTGCAGTTCCCAACATTTGGATCTCTGCTAAGCTGGGCTTCCCTACTGAGCCATTATGCTCAGTGTGCCCTGAAGATTTTGAGATCCAAACCTAGAGATGTTCAGGCTTTCATTATTTTATTTTTGGCAACAAGGCAGAATGTATCCCATTAGTCCGGACACGCTTTTTTTTTTAGACTGTTGGATGATAATAAGATTACCTGTCTAATTTCCTGCCCCCTTTTCCTTTTTTCTCATACCCAGAATCTCTCTGCATGAATCCCCCAGCCCCCAAACCTGATTCTGTGGATAGTACAGAGTCAAGAGCAGAGCCCTGAGACCAGATTGCCTGGGTTCAAATTCAGACTCCATCATTTACTTTTTGTGTGGCCTTAGGTAAGTGGATTAAACTCTCTATACCTGTGGGCTCATCTTGAAAACTAGAAAAGACACTTCAGTGATTTATTAATGTCTTAATACGTGCAAAGTACTATATAATTGTTAGATAATATTTTGGCTATTGTTTTATTATCATAATCTTAAGCCTTTCTCTGAGGCCTGCCTCTTCCCCAAGACTTTTTCACCGAAGGAAATTCACCATGGGAACTGACACTATCTGGTGCATTTAGACACCACTGGTTCGCAGTATATAACTCTACATATTGCGGCATCCTTAATCATATCCATCAGCTCTTTATCAGTACCCTGGGCCGTGCTAGTTCACCTTGACTTTCCTCAACCTGAAGCAAAGGAACTCTCTCTCTGCAATATAGTGCATGACCAAGTAAGGCATCATCTTTACTCCCTTCTTTTAAAAAAAATATATATATATTTACTCCCTTCTTTAGTTAGAATCTTCAGTCTGTGGTTTGCTAGTAAGTTCCAGTCTAGTCACTGACCTTAAGAGCAAGTCTATAAGTGGTACATGGCCTCATGAAATGATCCAGTGACATTCTTCTATTTCCACATTGAGCATATAGACTAGGTGTCCTTTGAGTCAAAAATTTTTTCCCCAAAATTAAAAGCTACTATGCACCAACCATAATGTTCTAAATGAAAAAATCTGTCAATGTCAAGTGTTGACAAGGATGTGAAACAGCTGAACACTGCTGTTGAAAAGAATAAATAGGTTCAACCAATTTGAAAATTAGTTTGTCCTTGTCTTCCAAAGATAAAGATTGACCTTCCCTATACTTGTGAATTGACTTTTAGGTATATAACAACAACAACAACAACAACAACAAAATACGTGCACCAGTGATGTATTCAAAGCAGTTTTGGTTGTGATAGTCAAAAGATGTAAACAATCCCAAAATTTATTAATAGTACAGTGGATAAACTGACACGTGTTCACGTAATAGAATGCTACACAAGTAACAAAAATGGACAAAATACAGTTACCCACAACTACACGAATGAATCTCACAAATAATATTGCCATGCACACAACACACAATGTTTTAAACAGAAAAGTTTTAAGCAGGAAAAAGTAATCTGTTGCTAAAATTCAGGTTAATGGTTATTTGGGGGCAGGAAGAAGAGCTTAGTGATTGAGAGGCATATGAGAAGGCTTTCTGTGGTGCTGGTAATATGCTATTTCTTGGCCTATGTGTTGTAAAAGGAGTGCCAATTTTGTGAAAATTAAACTGTTCACTGATGATCTGTGCATTTTATACTTGAATTAGTGAAATATAAATGAATCTCTCATCATTTTGGCACAAACTCATTTTTCTTTTTTTATTTTATATACTTTTTTCTTTTTTGTTTTTATTTACAAACTCATTTTAATAAACAAATAAATAGGGAATTCAAGCCATTATCCTATTTTTTGGTCAGAAATTTATTTCAGAGGACCCAAATTATTGACAGAGAAGCATCATCTTTCTAACAGGATTCCAATTAATAAATTCAGAATGAATGAGAAAAATTATCCTTTTATACCCCCTAATGAAGTAATGAATATAGGCAAAGATCATCAGTGGATGTTTGACCATTAGTTGAAAGATTGATGAGGGGACTTTATAGTGGTTGGATATAAGGTGGTCACCACCTGAGCCCACTAACCAATGTTAATGTCTCTACATGTGAAACTAGAGGGATATAATGGGGTATACACAGTGCCACCCATGAAGGGATTTTTGTCATTTATTGAAATTTTAAGGGACATAAATTTTTGTTTACTATTTCTTTTATTTCCACATATTGCTAAACACAAATCAATGAAACAACTTACTTAGAGCTAATGGAGTAATTAAATTTTTATTATTTTCTCACACTCTGAACAATTATCTCCTTTTCATACCTTATGTATGATGATTAGTCTTATGTCATCTTGACTAGGCTATAGTACCCAGTTATTTAATAACACTAATCTAAGTGTTACTGTGAAGACATTTTGTACATGTTAGAATTGGGTTTGTACATATGGTTAACATCTGAGATCATTTGACTTTAAGTAAGTTGAGGTTATCCTTGATAATGTGAGTGGGACTATTCTACTCAGTTGAAGACCCTAAGAGCAAAAACTGAGGTTTCCCAGAGAAGAAGAAATTCTGCCTCAAGACTACCACATCAACTCCTGTCTGAATTTCCATTCTGATAACATATACAGGGTTCATACTTGCCACTCTCTACAACTGTGTATGTTAATTCCTTAATATTTATTAAGGCCTGAAATGATTATGGGGTTTCTCGAATTGGTTCTCCAATTGATCAAATATAAAGGCACTAATGATTCTATCTTAAGCAGTAAAAAGGGCACTTGACAATCATTGCCATAGAGATGCTTAGAATGTCACCACTGGGATACTCCTAATCAAATACTTATAAAAGGCAAAGTACATGGGTGATCATATATTTGATATGTTAGAACACTTTCATCAAACTAACAAGCATAATAAGATTGGCTGTTTGCTATCGGATAAAGGGCTAGTATCCAAAATCTACAAAGTACTCACCAAACTCCACACCCGAAAAACAAACAATCCAGTGAAGAAATGGGCAGAAGACATGAAGAGACACTTCTCCAAAGAGGACATCCAGATGGC
>CM053577.1:114458733-114478653 GCA_028646485.1 Cryptoprocta ferox
TGACAATTATTCTAAATTCTTGTTCAGTTATGTTGTTTAAGCCTGTTTTGAGCAGTTCTGTGGCTGTGACTTCTTCCTGGGGTTGCTTTAGAGGAGCGTTCTTTCGTTTCGTCATTTTGGCTAGCTTTCTGTCTCTTGTCAGTTTTAAAAGCTCATTATGCCCTGTGCGCCTGTTAGTATTGCTCTATTAAAGGAGGCTCATTGACTGTCCAGGGCCTGTCGTTTCAGGAATTGTTCTTTTAATGGTGTCTCTCGGTTTCTCTTGTTGTGTCTTTGATTATTTTATTTCCCTGGTCAGTGATATCTGGGACTCTCCACCACGTGTACTTTGGCTTGTTTCTTGAGGTAGCCCTGAAAAGGAAACAGACTAGCATACAGGGAACAAAAGCAGGCACACGCACTGACAAATGAAACAAATAAGCAAGCCAAAAGGGGAAAGGAAGTAAAGAAAAAGAAAAGAAAGGAACAAAAAGAAAGAAGAGAAGAGAAGAAAAGAGAGAAGAAAAGGAAACAAAAACAAAAAGAAAAAGAAAAACAAGGTGGGGACAGAGACATTAAAAGTCTGTGGGCAGTCTAAAAGCATATAACCAGCCAAGAGGAGAGATAAGAATATGCTAAGGGGAATATATCTGGATGGCAGCGGAAAAGGAAAAGCAAAGAAGACAGGAAAAAAAAAAAAAAGACAACTCCCCTGTGCGGATGGGCGTGGTCTGGCGTCCCGTCAGGTCTCGGGGGCTGCTCTCTCCGAGGCCCCGCCTTGGTGGTTGTGGGGAGAAGTATGGCCCCGCCTCAAAATTTTGCCGGAACCAAGCGTTGCAACCGCCCTTCTGAGTCAGATCTCCCTGTGCCGCGGGCGAGCCAAACTGTATTCTCCAAGCTCTGCCTCACTTCCAAATCCCAGTCCGTGCAATTCAACACCGTCACCGGGGATGAGATGCGTTCCCGCTGGCAGCGGCCTCCCGGCCCTGCTTGCGCCGCCCTTTTTGAGGAGCCGCTGCTGCCGCCGCTTTTCAAGGCGCCTTTTGTGGCGCCACCACCGCTTTTCGCACCGCCGCCGCCTTTATCTGTGCCGCCGCCGCTCCCAGTGCGGCTTGGAGTGGATGCTGCTGCTGCTGCACCCAAGGAAGGATTCGCCGGCCAGATGGGACGGAATTCTCTCCCTGCACCCTGTCGTTATATATGGGGAGACGGGCGAGTTTTTCCTCCCTTAGAGATGGTTCTAGGTGCGTTTTCCGTCTCTCTTTCTCTTCCCCTGGTCTCTCTGGGGCACAGCGCTCTCCCTGTGTTGGGTTGGGGCTCCTTCCCCCTGCACCACGGGACCCGCCCGTCCTCTAATTTCCCAGATCACAGTCACTCACTCAGGCATCTTTGAGGTTGTCTTCTTTCTGGCATCTGTTTCTTCTTTCCCCCACCTTGGCATAAGCAGCGCTGACTCGGGCAGAGAGTCTTCCTTCTTCATCTGCAGAATCTACCAGATTGTCGATAGTCCCAGGGCTCGAGCGCCTGAAGGATACAGATCCCGCAGGTGAAAGGGTTATCATCTAGAATTTTTTTTTAGTGTCCTTTTGACTTGTTTATTGTGAGAGTAGAAAAATAGAAATGATTTTTTCATGTGATTTTTTTATCCTGCAACTTTCCTGAATCTACTTATTAATTTTAACAGGTTTTTTTTTTTGTGGAATTTTTTTTTGGTTTCTACATAGAAGATTATATAATCAAACAGGGATAGGTTTACTCCTTCCTTTCCAATCTGGATGCCTTTTATATCTTTTTCTTGCCTAATTACTCTGGCTATAACTTCCAGTATCATATTGACTAGAAATGGTGAGAGTAGGCATCCTTGCCTTGTTCCTGATCTTATGGGAAAATCTCTTAGGATTTCAACATTGATATTAACTGTGGGGTATTTATAATTGGATTTTATTATGTTGGGACAATTTCCTTTTATTCCTTGTTGGATAAGTGCTTTTATAATGAAACGGTGTTGATTTTTTTTTCTTTTTCTGCATTAATTGGGATGATCATTTTTTTTAACCTTAATTTTGTTAATGTGATGTGTTACTTGATTGATTTCCTATGTTGACACATCCTTGAATTCCATGATTAAAACCCACTTGGTCATGATGTATAATCCTTTTAAGATGCTCCTGAATTCAATTTGTTAGTATTTTGTTGAATTTTGCACCAATATTTATCAGGGATATTGATCTGTAGCTTTCTTATCTTGTAGTATCTTTGTCTGGCTTTGGTATCAGGACCATGCTAGTTTTATAGAATGACTTAAGAAGAGTTTCCCCTTTCTTTAAATTTTTGGCAAAAGTTTGAAAAGGATTGGTGTTAGTTCTGTGTTTGGTAAATTTCACCAGCAAAGCCATGAGGTTCAAGCTTTTCTTTGTCAGTTGTTTGATTACTAATTTAAAGTCCTTTCTTGTTATAGGTATATTCAGATATTCTATTTTCTTAAAATTGTGTCTTGGTAGGTTTTAGTTTCAGGGAATCCATCCATTTCATCTATGTTTTCCAAATGTTGGCAAACAGTTCTTTATAGTGCTCTCTTATAACCCTTTTTATTTCTGTAGAATAAGTAATAATATCTACACTTCCCTTTCTGATTTTATTATTATTTTATTTTTTACATTTTTAATGCTTATTTATTTTTGAGATACCAAGCGAGAGAGAGAGAGAGAGAGAGAGAGAGAGAGCGAGCATGGGGGAAAGGGGCAGAGATAGAGGGAGACCCAGAATCCAAAGCAGGCTCCAGACTCTGAGCACAGAGTCCAGTTGAGGGCCTGAACTCAGGAACCATGCATGAGATCATGACCTGAGCCCAAGTTGGATGCTTAACCCACTGAACCATCCAGGCACACCTCCTTTCTGATTTTAGTAGTGCGTTTTCTCTCTTTATGTCTTTAGTCAATCTAGGTGAAGCTTTGTCAATGTTATTGATCTTTGCGAAGAACTGCTTTTTGGCTTCATTGATTTTCTTGATTGCTTTTCTATTCTCTGTTTTATTTACCTTTGATATAATATGGATTCTTAACTTTTCTTCTGCTTGTCTTGAGTTTATTTGTTGTTCTTTTACTAGCTCTTAAGTTGTAGAGTTTGGTTGTTGATTTGAAATCCTTTTTGATATAAGCATTTGCAGCTGTAAATTTCTCCATTAGCATTGTTTTCCCTGTATTCTGTAAGTTTGGATATATTGAGTTTTGTTTTCAGGTGTCTCTAAATATTTTCTAATGATTTTTTTGGTGATATATTTGTTGTTTTACTGTTAAATTGAAACATCTGAACCAAAGTATTCACAATACTTATTATACTTTAAAGAGAATCATGTACTATAGTCTTAGACATAACCACAGAACAAGCAGAACAAAAGGCTTTAAAATATATCCACAGTGTATACTATTTCAATATTCATTCATTTACAAGTTAGACTGTTCTTTTTCTTGCTGTTAATTCTTTAAAGCTATGTATGTATGTATGTATGTATGTATTTATTTATTTATTTATAGCACGTGTGGATGAGTGGGGAGATGGGCAGAGGGAGAGAGAGAATCTTAAGCAGACTCCACGCTCAGCATGGAGCCCGAAGCAGGGGTTCATCTCATGACCAGGAGTTCATGATCTGAGCCAAAATGAGAAGTCAGACACTTAACCAACTAAGCCACCAAGGTGCCCATCTTTTTCTTACTGTTTCATTGTTTTATTCAGGCAGGATTCGTTTAAGGAAAAGCAACTTAATTTTTGTTTGCACTGCTTCATACAAATGTTATGAATTAAATGTTCTCCTTTCTCCTGCATCCAGGAGGGAATCCATGACATTCTCAGATAGTAATCTAAACCAATAGGTCCTACTAAAAATAGCCAAAGTTTCGACAAATAAATAGCCAGCCTCTTTGTGGTCTTGAAGAACATCTAATGGACTCTCAGGTATTCTTATAATGAAGAGTACTGCAATTCTATGAGATTCGTCAAAATTTAAAAGAGCATTGCATACAGAATCATTCTTAAAGCTCTAAATGCCATTTAAATGACAAAAATGAGAATTTCAATTAGTTGCTTCACAGGACCAAACTTATAAATCATAACTAGTTCAAATTCAGTACTATTGTGACTTCTCGTTGACAAGGTAACTAGTTGGTAAATTAATAGATGTCATAAAAATTAATACCTAACATTATTTTTTAAAGGAGATAACGTATGACAACCAGGGAATTCAAAAAACTAAATGTATTTTACAATATGATAACCATTTAAACCTTTATCCATATACAACAGGATGTAGGTCATCTCTAGTGAACTTGCACATTTTCAACAGTTTATTCTATTGTGAGTTTTTGAATTGTTTTAGATATACAGCTTTTATTGAACAAATATTATGTTGTATACCTGGATAAGACTTAGTACATTGAGATGTTTTAAAAATATTTTTTAGGTTTATTTATTTTGAGAGAGAGAGAGAGAAAGAGAGAGAGAGCAGGGAAGGGGCAGAGAGTGAGGGAGAGGGAGAATCCCAAGCAGGCTCTGTACTGTCAGCACTGAGCCCGATGTGCGGCTCGAATTCATGAACCGTGAGTTCATGACCTAAGTTGAAACCAAGTGTCAGACGATTAACTGAGCCACCTATGTGCCCTGAGATGTTTAAAAAATATCTATAAATTTGTTTTTGATATGCAAAAGCAGTTGGCAATAATTTTACAGCATTTGATTTTATAGAATTAAAATTTCACACAGTACTCATTTTGATGTTAAAAAAATTGACAGAAAAAATACAAATTACACAGCCTGATTGTATGGTACTGTTATTTCCAGTTTCTAGTTCTGGTAATTAAAACCTTCATTAACAATTCATTACCTGTACATTTATGAAGGCAGCTCACATGATTTGCAAACAAAACCTTCAGGTTTCATGTTATTTACCAAAGTATTCAGTGCAGCAAGAAAAGACAACCCAGTATGCAAATTTACAGACTAACTTGCACAGACCAGTTTCTGTGAACCAAACTGTTTCAACCTTTCAAGGTGCTGTCTCTAAAGTTCCATATCACTGTGACCCTCCCCTTCTACCCACAGAGGCTCCACGGGTCTTTGGCAAGTCTCAAACAATGTGAGGTCATGTGAAAAGTCACCGACTTCATCTTTAGTCCCGTGAATTATTAATACTGGAGAGGTTATCTTAGAGACTGTCAATATTTGGGAATGCATCCAAACAGTAGGTCTTCATGGAATCAGGAAAAGTGACAGGCATTCCTGAGGTCAAAGGAGAATGAAGACTAAGGGCAGCACTCTTACACCAAGCAGCAAAATCCACAGATGGTACTGTCCCTCTCTAATTTGGCCATATAGAATCACATTTTCAGGGCATTATCCATATTTCATCTTAAGAGCAAGCCAAGCAGCTTCTATATCTTCATAGAGGTTTTTGTCTGATGGTTTCCCAGAACTTGTGCCATCCCAGAATAATCCTATGAGAAAATATTACAATTATTCTGTGATCTCAGTCCTCTGTAAAGCTGCTCATATGACCAAGATCAACAACACTTCCATGTGACAAGAGTAAAGTGTACTTGACGTTGGGTGCACAAGCAAAATCATGCAGACAATTCTGTTGCCTTTACTGGCTCTAGTCATGAAACACTAATAGCATCTCTTTGTCTAAAGGAGTGCTGCCAGTCTGCTGGTTCTGATTGGTGTGAAGTCCAGAGGCTTCCACGTTCATCACGCCTCAGCATGTAAGTTGGATCATGTAGCAAAAATGCTAATTTTTAATCCATTTTTCTGGGGAAAACAGACAGTAGAAGAGGCCACATAGTTCACTAAAGGAGAGATCATGCTTCTGCAACTGAGGTATCAGGAGGAAAGGGCTGGGAGGGAGTGTCTGCCCATGCGCAGTCATCCACAAGGTGTGACCCATGCTTCAGCCTCTGCCACCACCCCTTCTTCTGGCACAGCAGACACCCCCCAGATGCAGCCAGGTCTTTCTTTACCCTACTTTCCTTTCTCTGCTCCTCCTCAGGCTCCACCGCCGGGCTGGCTCTCCTGGTGGGAGGAAGGAGGACAGGGAACTGAGGGGTGAGCAGAACCCTCACTAAGGCAGGAGTTGGTTGCTGAATTAAATATTTTTAAATAGTTTACTTGTGATTTCTTTTGGCCCATTGGGTAGGAGTGTGTTTAACTTCCTCCAATTTATATATTTTCCAATTTTCCTTTGGTTTTGATTTCTAACTGCATCTCACTGTGATTGGAAAAGATAGTTTGTCTGATAGCTCCTTTCCAATTCTGTTGAGTCTTAATTTGTGGTGTAACATATGGTGTATCCTGGACAATGTTCATTCACTGGGGAAGAATGTGTATGCTGTTATTTGTGGGTAGAGTGCTGTGTACATGTGTGTCAGATCTAGCTGGTTTCTTATGTTGCTCCAGCCCTGTGTTTCCTTACTTTTCTTTTGCTGGGTGCTCTATCCAGCTTTGGGAATGGGAGAGTGAATTCTCCGGCTACTATTGCAGGTTCCTACTTCTCCCTTTCCTTCTATCAAGTTTTGATTCATAGATTTTGTTGATCTGGCATTCATGCTACAAGTTTATAATTGTCAGATCTTCTTGCCTATTGAAACTTTTATTAATATTGGTCTCATATCAGTAGAAAATACTCCAGTTCTCTCTTGGTTACTGTGTGCAGGGGATACCTTTTCCCTCTTTTCACTGTCAAACTATTTGTGTTTTTGGATAAAGTGAGTCTCTTTTTGACAATGTAGAGTTATATCATCTTTCTGTCACTGTTCTGCCAACCTCTAGCGTTGATTGGGGTATTTAATTTATTTACATTTAAAGTAATAAGGACGGACATGTCTCTGTTATTTGGCTATTTTCTATATGCCTTATAATTATGTTGTTCCTCATTTCCTGAGTTGCCATTGTAGTTTTTGTTTAATATTTTAGTGAAATGACTTAATACCCTCTCATTTCCTTTTGCATATATTACTCTATAGACATTTTGTGTTTGCCATGGGTATCACATTACACATCCTCAAAGTATAGCCCTCTAATGTGTATTTCTACAAACTTATGTTCAATGACAGACAAGTCTCATTTTATACAGCTCTATCCCATCCCCTTGCAGTGATTGATGTCAGAAAATTACATCTTTATACCTTATCCCAAAACATACACTAATAATTGTTTTCATGTATTTGTCTGTTAAAGCAAGTCAAAACCAAAAAGTGGAGTTACAAGTCAAAGGTTATGATAATAGTGGCTTTTAAGGGGTTTTTTAAACGTATCAGTCATTTAAATCATGTAGAAAACAAACACTGGACTTACAAACCAAAGTGACACTAATACTACATTTACAATTGCCCATTTATTTACCTTCACTGAGATCAGTATTTCTTCACACAGCTTCAGTGACTGTCCAGTGTCCTTTCATCCTGAAGGATTCTCTTAAGCAGACCTTGCAGCGCAAGTGTAGTGGTAATGAACTCTCTCAGTCTTTGTTTACGAGAGAATGTCTTCATTTATCCCTCATGTTGAAGACCCATTTTGCAGATACAGGATTCCTGATTGAATATTTTTCCTATAACACATGGAATATCAGACTACTCCCTTCTGGTCTCTGGGTTTCTGATAACAAATCTGCTAACTTTTTAAGGAACGCTTGTATGCGATGAGTCACTTTTAGTGCTTTCAAGACTCTTTTTTTGTCTTTGGTTTTCAACCATTTCATTATAATGTGTCTTGGTGTGGATATCTTTGCATTCATCCTAACTGCAATTTATCATTCTTCTTGGATGTTTATATTCCTGTTTTTCATCAATTTGGATCAAGTTTTCAGCCATTATTTCTTCAAATAATCTCTCTTACTTTATTCTCTGCCTTCTGTCTGGGATTCCCACAATGCATATGTTGATCCTCTTTCTGGTATCACAGTGCTCCCTTAGCCTAAGGTCACTTGTCTTCAGTGTTTTTCATTTGGTTCCTTAGACTAGATAATTTCAGTTTTCCTATCTTCAAGCTCAGTGATTCTTTGTTCTGTTTACTGTAATCTGCTCTTGAATACCTCTAGTAAAAATTTTCATTTCAGTTATGGTACATATCAGCACTGGACTTTCCTTTCCGTTTCTTTTCATGTTTTGTATCTCTTTGTTGATATTTTCTTTTATTCATAGCTCAGTGTATTCACTTTTTGTGTCTTCCTTTAATGCTTTGAGCAACTTACAGACAATTAACTTAAAGTAATTATCTAAGTGTGTCTGGGTGGGTCAGTCAGTTAAGAATCTGACTCGGCTCAGCTCATGAGCTCATGGTTTGTGGGTTCAAGTCCTGTGTTGGGCTCTGTGCTGACAGCTCGGAGCCTGGAGTTTGCTTCAGATTCTGTATCTCCCTCTCTATGCCTATCCCCTGCACACAGTCTGTTTCTTTCTGTCTCTCAACAATAAATGAACATTTAAAACTTTTTAAAAATAAGTAAAGTACTTGTCTAGTAAGTCCACATTCTGATCTTTCACGGGGATATTTTCTGGGTTTTGTTTCTTTGTTTGACTGAATCATATTTTCCTGTTTCTTTGTATACTTTGTGTGTTAGTGTTAAAAACTTGTCATCTCAATCTTATCATGTGGTAACTCTGAAAACCAGATTCTTCCCATCAGCAGGTTTGTTTTTGTTTTGATTTTGATCATTGTAGTCTGTGTGCCAGAAATCAGCCATAGGTGTACATTTTAGCTCTTCTTATGTCACTTTTCAGCCTATGCTTTTCCCTGAGCGTGTGTGCATGCTAACTTTCTACATCCTTGCCCTCCCCTTCCACCAGTGATGTTCAGTGAGAATCCATGAGTGGAGTGGCATTGCCCCTGTGTGGCCAAGGGCTGACAACAAAAGCTCCTTTACCTGCTTAGCCAAGACCTCCCCAGGGTCTCCTTGGGCTACTGCACCAGGACAGGGCTCTACATGCAGGGGACATGCCTGCTTGGGTCAGGTTTGGCTTGTAAGTTGTTTCCCCAAATTTACACTGACTTTGATGTTTCCTCCTCATTGAGTAACCATGGACTCTGGCCTTATAGAAGAAAAAGGTCTCTCTAGGTCATTAAAGTTGGTTCCCAGATCTGTAGCCAGACCCACAATCATGCTGGATGTTCCAATACACACTGGCACTTTCCACGGAGAGGACCTCAAACCTAGGAGTCCCTTTCACTTGTTCCTGCTGCTGTCTCTGATGCTGGAGGCTGGAATACTGGCTCTTTCCTTCAGTGATGTAAATGCCATAATCTTCTCTCCTGACCACTTCAGCTCCCACTGTCTGCTACCATTGACACTTGAGTCTGGAGCTCTGGTATCCATGCTCAAATCTCATTTCTTCCCTGATGGCTGACCAAGGGGCAGCCAGCCAGGAGCTCCCAAAGGCCTCAATCCCTGTAGCTGAGCCAATGACCTACAACATGAAAAGCCCCTTCCTGAGTCCTAAACATCTCATGGGCATCTGGTGGTTAGGCGCTGCCTGTCTACAGTTCCCAATGTGATTGAAATGTGAGTGCAGGAGGCACTGTGCATAGTCCTGCTTGCTTTCTCAGGCAACCAAGACCAGCAGGCAGGCACTAAACTCATGTAGGAACATGTGCAGATGCATACACACATGTACAGGACCCACCACATCAAACACCCGTACACTTTCTCCTTTCCAGTCTCCAAGCAAATTTTAAGGAATTCTGGGCACAGCATTCATTCCCTCATTCCTTCTTTCCTTGCTTCCTTGCTTCCTTCCTATTTCCAAGTATATTAAGTGAACGCCTCTGTGCCAAGGTCTGTGTCAGGCCTGGTAATCATTTAATGAAACAGACAGAGAATATAATCTCCTAATACTTACAATCTTATAGGAAAGACAGACAATAAATAGAACATGATAATAGTAGTATATTATATGGTACATATTCCTGTGACCTATTGCTAGGTAACAATCTACAAATAAAACAACCATGTGTTAGGGACAGCTGAATGGCTTAGCTGGTTGAGCATCAGACTCTTGATTTCAGCTCAGGTCATGACCCAAGGTTGCGGGATGGAGCCCTGTGTCAGACTCCCTGCTGAGTGTGGAGACTGTTTAAAATTTTCTCCCTCTCTCCCTCTGCCCCTCTCTCCTGCTTTCTTTCTCTGTCTCTCTTTCTCTCCCTCTCTCATATTAAAAAAAAACAACCACCTTTTAATTCTCTCTCATTCTGTAGGTCAGCTGAGCTCTATGGGCATCTCTTCTGCTTCACGTGACATGCACTGGGACTTCCTTCATGTGGAGACCTGTATGGTCCAGAATATATCAGAAGTCCTCCTCACAGAGCTGCAGGTGGTGCTGGCTCTAAGTGGTGAGTACACTGAGGCTGTTAAAGGCCCTGTGCTGCCATGTGATGTTGATCCAGGTCTTGAAAGCTCACAAACTCTGGGGGAAAAGAGAAACCAGTAGAAGCCCAACTGGTGCAGAACATTGCTTTATGTGCTCTCAGGACTTCAGCTGCTCCAAGCTTGCCTCTGCCTTTCTCTGAAGGAGGATAACACCCTCACTTTTTTTATACAATATTTTTTCTTCTTTCTTTCTTTCTTTCTGTCTGTCTGTCTGTCTTTCTTTCTTTCTTTCAAGTCAAAGAGAGAAAGAGAGACAGAGAGACAGAGAGACATAGAGCAGGGGCAGGCCAAAGAGAGGGAGACAGTGGATCTGAGTGAACATTGTGCTGACAGCAGAGAGCCCGACTCAGGGCCGAAACCCACAAATCATAAGATCATGACCTGAGCTGGAGATGGATGCTTAACCCACTGAGTCGGCCAAGCAGCCCAATACCTTAACTTTTTTTCCCCTCTCACCCCCTTTTCCAACCCTTCCTAATCTCCCCCCACCATGATCCTTCAGCAGCCTTCTGCTTCAATCAACCACTACACACGAGTAGGAAAGGGCCCAAGGATCAAGGACAACACCCTGGAGCAGAAACTCAATACCTTCCTTCCTCTCAAGCCTCGACCCAACACCAAGCAGAGTACAGGGCTTCCCTGAAAGACATGTCCTGGTGTGTGTTGTTCTAGGTCAGGCAGTGGTCAAAACACAGCTCTTTCTCTCCCTAGCTCTCAGGTGCCCACCTCCACAA
The DNA here is from genome assembly GCA_028646485.1 of Cryptoprocta ferox. NCBI lineage: Eukaryota > Metazoa > Chordata > Mammalia > Carnivora > Eupleridae > Cryptoprocta > Cryptoprocta ferox. The sequence goes on from CM053577.1 coordinate 114,469,852, forward strand.
GCACCTGCATACTAAGGCTGCTGCCTGCTTGCTCTCCCCTCTCAACCACAGGCACTGACAACTTAGCCTCCTCCCTCCTGTAGCCGTGAGCCAGCAGCTCCTAACTGGAAGGCACATCAGAAAGCTCAGGTGACCAGCAGGCCCATCTAGAAATCGTGAGCTTCAGTGGGGTCTGTACTCAGGAGCACTCCATCCTCATAGAGGCCTGGCCTTGCCCTCCAACCTCACCCCTGGCCCCGGTTCCCAGGATGGGAGTCAGTCTCTTTAACAAATGGTGTTGGGAACACTGGACAGCAGCATGCAGAAGAATGAAACTGGACCACTTTCTTACACCATACACAAAAAGAAATTCAAAATGGACGAAAGACCTCAATGTGAGACAGGAAACCATCAAAATCCATAACAACTTCTTACTAGACACATTTCTGGAAGCAAGGGAAATAAAAACAAACATGAACTACTGGGAGTTCATCAAGGTAAAAACCTCTGCACAGGGAAGGAAACAAACAACAAAACTAAAAGACTGTTGATTTACAGAAAGGGAGAAGATATTTGCAAATGACATATCTGATAAAGGATTCGTTTCCAAAATCTATAAAGAACTTAGCAAACTCCACAACCGCAAAGCAAATAACCTAGTTAAGAAATGGGCAGAAGACATGAAAAGACATTTTTCTAAAGAAGGCATCCAGATGGCTAAGAGACATGTGAAAATACGCTAACATCATGAGAAAGAATGCAATCCTGCCATTTGCAGCAATGTGGATGGAACTGGAGGGTATTACACTAAGTGAAATAAGTCAGTCAGAGAAAGACAGATGTCATATGTTTTCACTGATATGTGGAATTTGAGAAACTTAACAGAAGACCATGGGGGAAGGGAAAGGGAAAAAGTAGTTAGAAACAGAGAGGGAGGGAGGCAAACCATGAGAGACTCTTGAATACTGAGAACAAACTGAGAGTTGATGCGGGGTGGGAGAGAAGGGAAGATGGGTGATGGACATTGAGGAGGGCACTTGTTGGGATGAGCATTCAGTGTTATATGTAAGTGATGAATCATGCGAATCTACCCCCAAAACCAAGAGCACATTGTATACACTGTATGTTAGCCAACTTGACAATAAATTATATTAAAAACAAACAAATAAATAAATAAACATGAAAAAAAGTAAATATGCTAACATTTTGCTGTCAGAATGGCTTAAATGAATAACACAGGAAACAACAACAGATGTTGGAGAGCATGTGGAGAAAGGAGAACCCTCTCTCAGTGTTGGTGGGAATGTAAACTGGTCTATCCACTCATGAGAACAGTATGTAGGTTCCTCAGAAAACTAATGATTAAATACCCTATGATCCAGCAATTGCACTAGTAGGTATTTACCCAAAGGGCACAAAAATACATATTCATAGGGGTACATGCACCCCAATGTTTATAGCAGCATTATCAACAGTAGCTAAACTATGGAGAGAGCTCAAATGTCCATCGACTGATGAATGGATAAAGAAGAGGTTGTGTACACACACACACAAACACACACACACACACACACATGCGCACACTGGAATATTACTCAGCCATCAAAAACAATGAAATCTTGCCATATACAACAATATGGATGAAGCTAGAATGTATTATGCTAAGTGAAATAAATCAGAGAAAGACAAATATATGATTTCACTCATATGTGGAATTTAAGAAACAAAACAGATGAACATATTAAGATTGGCTGATCTCAGTCCCATGACTTTTCTCATGTTTCCATGTTCACAGTCAGAAGACTTAATATTATCTACGTGGCAACATTCCTCAAATTCATCTATAGGTTCAACACAGTCCCTATCAGATACCTAAATAGCTCCTTTGTAAGAACAGACAAACTGATTATAAAATCATAAGAAAAGTCATGGGACTGAGATTAGCCAATCTTAAAAAAAGGAGGCCAAAGTAGCAGGACCCCTAATTCCCAATTTCAAAAATTTCCTGCAAAGCAAAAGTAATCAAGATGGTTTGGAGAGTCTTGTTCGAGGTACCAGCTTACCAAGGTCCTAAATTCATCTCCTTCCATGGACACAACAAATTTACAACTATATGGAAAATAATCTCCTCTAAAAAGACCTGAGCCTACACAACAAACAATAAAAGGACAGCATGAAAACAGGTAAGAGAGGCACAGGCACTCTTGCCAAAACAATGTTGCTGAACTTGTTTATTTGTTCTAATAGTTGATGCCTTAGGATTTTCTATGTACAAGGTCATGTCATCTGTGGGAACAGAAATAATTTTACTTTACTTCTTTTTTCCCCAATCAGTATGCACTTTATCCTATTTTCTTGCTCTCGAAACTCCAGCACAAAGTTTAATGGAAGTGGTGAGAGTAGAAATCCTTTTCGTGTTGCTGATCTAAGGAGGAAAACAGCTAGTCTTTCACCATTAAGTAAGTTGTTAGCTTAAGGGTTTTAATAAATGCTTTTAACCAGATTGAGGAAATTCCCTTCTGTTATCAGCTTTTTGGGTTTTTATCATGAAAGGATGTCAGATTTTGTCAAATGCTTCTTGCCCATCTGTTGAGATAAACATGTGGCTTTTGTTTTTACATTGTAGATATGGATGATAAACCAATATTGCATTCCTGGAATAAATTTCACTTGGTCATGGTGTACAACATTTTTGTTTTATGTTTCTGGATTTAATTTGCTACATTCTGTTGAGTTTTTCCAGGTCTACATTCATAAGAGATATTAGTCTGAGTTTTCTTTTCCTGTGTATCTTTGTCTGGCTTTGGTCTCTGAATAATACTAGACTCATAGAAGGAGTTGGGTTCCCTCCTCTCCTTTTTGGAAGGTTTTGTAAAGAGCTGTTTTTATTTCTTTAAGCATTTGGTATAATTCACAAGTGAAGCATTTGAAACTGGGTTTTTTGTGGGGTAGCTTTTGACCATTGATTCAACCTTCTACCTCATTATACGTATATTCAGATTGTCCATTTCTTCTGAGACAGCTTTTGTAGTTTGTGTCTTTCTATGAATTTTCCTATTTTATCTAAGTAGGTTAAATTTTTTGCATTATTGTTCATCATAATCTCATATAATTCTCTATTTCTGTATGGTCAGTCATAAAGTTCCCTCTTTCATTGCTGATCCTAGTAATTTGAGTTCTCTCTCTGTCTGTCTCTCTCTCTTTCTGTCTTTTTTAGTGAGTCTAGTTGAAAATTTTTCAGTTTTGTTGATCTTTCAAAGGATCACATTTGATTTAGTTTATATATTGTTATTTTATTCTCTTTTCTGTATTTCATTAATTTCCACTCTAATTGTTTCTTTTTCTTTCCTTTTGCTTGCTTTTGGTTTAGTTTGCTCCTCTTTTCTCTTTGACTTAATGTGGAAGTTTAGGTAATTGATTTGAAATGTTTCTTTTTTTTTAAAAAATTATTTATTTGTTTTGAGGGGGGAGTAGAATGAGAGGGAGAGAGAGAATCCCAAGCAGGCCTCATGCTCAGTGTGGAGCCCAACATGGGGCTCGATCCCATGATCATGAGATCATGACCTGAACTGAAATCAAGAGTGGGACACTCAACCGACTGAGCCACCCAGGTACCCCACTCTGTCTTCATTTTTATTAATCTTAAAGTGTTCTGTGATTCCATTGTGATATCTCTTTTACCCGTTGATTATGTAGAAGTTTGTTGTTTAATTCCGTGGGTTTCCCAAATTTCTTGCAGTTATTGATTGTTTTCTGTTATCATGCCGTTGTGATAAAAGAACATATTTTGCATTATTTATAGCCTTTTAAATTCATTGACTTTTGTTTTATGGCCAGCATATGGTTTATCCTCAAGAAATCTCCATGTGCATATGAATAGAATGTATATTCTGTTGATGGCTGCAATGTTCAATAAATGTTAGATTTCTACTGCTGGTTTATAGTATGGTTCAAGTCCTCTTTATGTTTATTGATCTCTCCATAGGTGTTCTATCATTTATGGTAAGTGATATATTGCAGTTTCTCACTATTATTGTTGTATTGTCTGTTTCTCAACTTCTGTCTGTTTTGCTTTCATGCATTTGGCGCTGAGTTATTAGGTGAATATATATTCAGAATTGTTTCATCCTTCTGATAATTTGACCTTTTTATCATCATAAAATGTTGCTGTTTATCTTTATTAGCACTTTAAAAAATGTTTATTTTTGAGAGGGAGGGAGAAAGTGTGAGCAGGGGAGCGGCAGAGAGAGAGGGGGATAGAGGATCTGAAAAGGGCTCCTTTGCTGACAGCAGAGAGCCCAGCGAGAGGCTCAAACCTACCAACCGTGAGATCATGACAGGAGCTGAAGTTGGATGCTTAACCGACTGAGCCACCCAGGCACCCCTTTACTGGCATTTTATATATATATAATTATATAATTTATATATAATTTTATTTATATTTATTTATTTAGAGTTTTTAAAAAAATGTATTTATTTTGAGAGAGACAGAGACAGTGCGACTGTGGAGGGGTAGATAGAGAGGGAGAAAGAGAGAATCCCAAGCAGGTTCCACAATGCCAGTTGCGGAACCTGACATGGGGCTCAAACCCACAAACAGTGTGATCATGATCTGAGCTGAAACAGAAACCAAGAGTCTGGAGGCTTAACCAACTGAGCCACCCAGGTGCCCCCCCCTTTACTAGCATTTTAAAAGTCCCTTTGTCTAGCGAATGAATGTATCCATTTCAGCTTTTTTATGGTTATTTGCCTGAGATAACCTTTTCTATTTCTTTAAACTATTTGTAATTGAATCTCAAGTGTGTCTACTCCGACAGCATAGTTGGATCTTGTTTCTTTTCAGTCCAACCATCTGTACTCTGATTGGCTTATTTAAGCCATTTACATGTAATGTTAATGTGGACACAGGTGGATTTATGATACCAATTTACTTTTCGGTTTTTGTTTTCCATGTTTACACTCATTCCTCTTTTAGTGATAACCGTTTATTATTTCATATTGTTAATTATATAATAGTTTATCTCTTTATTTTATAGTTACTTTCTTAAGGGTGCTTTTGCTTTTGCCATTTTTTTCTACATTTTTAGTTTCGTGATTTTTTTCTTTATGTCATGTACATAATATTTATTCAAATAACATATTTATATATTTATGTCATATCCTGGTCATGTTATATTTTATGTGTAATCAGTGCAATATTGAAGTTTTATGACCTTATTTCTACTACCTATTCTTTCTAAAGTTACTCAATCATAGTCTTCTTCCCATTTGTACTTTACATCTCATGCTAGGAGTGCTATTTTTCTTTGTGCAATTACTTGTGTAAATATTTTTAATATAATTTATTGGACTTCTGATTGCACAATGGGGTCATTGCCTTCAATCCCCACATTGTTTCAGGGTCACGTGGAGTCAGGCCCTCACCTCTAGGACATATTCTCCACAAGATCAGCAAGTTTGTCTCTTAGAGTCACTGAAGTATCCTTGAGGAAAAAATAGCGGGTCCTATATGTGGCACACGACATTATCCATGGAATAAGTGATCAGCGGAGAGGACCTCTCTCTTCTGGATGAGCCTCAGGCACAGTTGGTCTGTGGCAGCTCTTGCACAAAATGACCCCACCTTACCATCAGTGCTGTCTCTACTTCCCCCTAGGCTGCTTCCCCCTCCCTCTCCTGCTCAGCTCCCCCCTCCCACAGTGTTTCCCCTGCACAGCACAGCACACGGTTACAGTCCTGTCTTCAGAAACACTGTACTTAGGCTCTACATGAGACCCTGGTTTATAAATCCATGAATTTGGATGGGAGCCAGCACCAGCATCACTAGAACCAGGACAGGGAGAGGGGGCAGAGAAGAAGGGAAGGTAGAAACTAACTGAAGTTGAAAAAGAATGAGAAATTCTCAGATTCCTCTCTGTCTACATCCAGAATCTAAAGAATAATCCAGAAGACAGCTCTAGAGGGAGGGGAAGAGATGGATGACTCTAAAAATTCATCTCTCCAAACCACAGAGACTCCTGTGTGCAGGGGCTACCTAGGCCTGTGGGAGTGACAGCCCAAAGGACTCCTGCTGCTGTAACTGCCGGCGTCACCCGGGGAGAATGAGACAGGAACTCGTACACAAGAGCAAGAACAGGCCTGATGCTGCACAGAAACAAGGGGAAAAAAAAACACCCAAAAGATGGGGCTGAGACCCAAGATGGAGCCTGGGCTGACCTAGTCACAGGAAGCTCTTGCTGCACAAGCTTCTGGTGACAGATGACGTCCAAGTCCCTGTGATCACAGGTCCTGGTGAGACAAGGTTCCACAGAAGGGGCAAGGACAAGGAGCAGACACATGACCCAGCTGAGCAGTGAGCACATCATGCCAATGATGCACCGAGCACTGACTGGGCCGGGCCCCATCCACGCTCGGCTCCTCACAACCCTCTCCTGTCCCCACCTGCAACAGACACAGCACAGCAAAGATGCGGGTTCTGGAAGGCTCTCAGTGCTTTCATTTATTTTCTGTCACAACTTTACAAATCTCTTTTATTACCTCATCAACCTCACATACCCAGAATTACAAAACACAGACTCATATCTGGATTCTCATTTTCCACAGGAAAGTAACACGTCAGTACTCTGCCCAACCTGAAATAAAGACAGGGATGAAGACAGACCAGCCCTGTCTCTGCAGGAACAGGAAAGCAGATCAGAAAGGGAACAGCAATCAGTATGGGGAGGGGACATGGTGGGCAGGGTGGGCCAGTCTCCTGTGTCCTTACAATACGCTAATAGGAACACAGACACATTCTGACACCATCTGCAGAAACAGAAGTCAGAGGCTCTTGATGTCACCAAGTGGGAGTGGGAACAAATCTTGCATCGCTCAATCCCCCAGGGGCAGCTGGTGTCACACTGTGAAAAATTAATCATGAACACATTTAGGTCAGTCACATAAGTGCCTCATCCTCAACAGCCCCTCGCATGTCAACGTGTCCCTAGTGTCCCCACTCCTCCACTGCAGGTCCTCTGGAATCTTACCTTTAGGAGCCATTAGGGATGAATCAGAGCCCTTGGCACTGTCATCTCCTGGGGTAGAACAAACAGGATGTGATCAGAGCCATAGGAGATGAGACTAAAGGAGGAGCTATGGTCGGGAGGGGGATGAGCTCCTCATGGCGTCCTGTCTACACTTCCCCATGGTTTCAGAGATCACTCTCTCCATACTTACGTGCAGTGTGAGAGTAGGTTGGTCCTTTTCCTCCTGTGGGAAGAAAATATCATGTTAGAGACCTGGGACAGCTAGGCCATGGGATCCTAGAGCAAATTCCTAGTCCTGGTCCCCAGTGAAGTTTCCAGAATTCTGACTGAAGACTCAGGACAGGATCAGGAAACATGAAGAAAGAGGTGGGGGGTGGGGCGGCGCACAGGACCACCTAACTTGCTGGAGGTCTGTCCTCAGCAGGGACCTTGGTCTCTGTCCTGTCACTGCTGGGAATCAGGTCCCCATCACCAGAACTACTAAATGAAAATCTGCCCTTCATTTTCACAAGCGCTTTGCTCCAGAGTGAATGTCAGCAATGGCTCCAGAGTGGGCAGGTGCATGTGTGTGGATGGTACTTCCTAGGAACAAGGCAGGACCATGTGCTACCTAGGAAACCTCCCAGAAGGACAAGAGAACTCAGATCTCCCCACTCTGTTCCTACCTGAGCACTTCTTCCTCCAGATCACAGCTCCAACCACTACGGTGACCACAAGGACAGCGACAGCCACACCAGCAATGATGCCCGGGATGGGGATGGAGGGCTGAGGCAGCGGCTCTGGAAAGGGAAGGAAGGTGAGGGGCCCACACCTCTGGCTTCAGTCCTGACTTTGTGAAATTCTCCAGAAGGGCCCTGCTTTCCCTGACACCAGGCTCTACCCCAAACCCTCCTTACCCCATCTCAAGGTGATGGGCTCCGGCAGCCCCTCGTGCTGCACGTGGCACGTGTATCTCTGCTCCTCTCCAGAAGGCACCACCACAGCCGCCCACTTCTGGAAGGTCCCATCTCCCGAAGGCCTGGTGTCCACAAGCTCCATGTCCTGGGTGTGATCCTCCCCATCACGCTGCCAGGTCAGGGTGATCTCCACAGGGTAGAAGCCCAGGGCCCAGCATCTCAGGGTCACCTCACGGTCAGAGATGGGGTGGTGGGTCACGTGTGTGTTGGGAGACTCTGAGGAAGAAGAATCAGAAAACCCACACACCATGATTTACCTTTAGGGGCCACTGAAACTGCATCCATGTGAGCATCCTGAGGTGGACAGGGCAACTGGTTTGGATGGAAGAAGCACAAAACAGAGACACCAGCCTAGCTTTTGGGATCTCCTGATCCTTGTTAAGTTCTGGAATCAGGGAGAGAGCCCGGGGAGGAGGCTGCACATCTAAGGTGGGGACCACACCCCTGACTGTGGTGGAGGGTGAATGACTCACAAAATCTGGAGTCAGGTCTCCAAAGATGTTCTCAGGGTGAACAAGGCCTAGAGAGGGAAGGTCAGGGGTCACAAGGTGGCGGTCAGGGGTCACAAGGTGGCTGCCAGGGTCAAAGGGAACTGCTAATGGGTTATATCAGGGATGGGCTCAACCTGCGTCCCTGGGGTGGGGGGGGGGGAGACTGGAGTCCTTAGTGTCCTTTAGAGAAAAGCGCCCTCTAGGTGAGTCACCCTCTAGTAGGAATATGAACACCGAGGCGGATCTCCCTCTTCCCACCCGTGGGAGAGACTCTGTTCTGACCCTGAGTCCACTTTCCCTTCCTCGTGGGCAGCCAGCCCCAGTGGAGGGGAGATCGGGGAGGCCCCGCGG
>CM053577.1:114479153-114501969 GCA_028646485.1 Cryptoprocta ferox
AAATAAATAAATAAATAAATAAATATTTCCAGAACACAATCACTTCCTATTACTTTCCCTCCTCACACCCCAGATGTACAGCCAGTATCCCACTCCTAGAACACTGCACTAATTTCCCACAGTTTCCATACTTGTTGCTCATCCTTCACCTCTCAATTCTGCACAGCAGCAAACAGATGCTTCTAAAGAGAAGTACTGTTAGGTGGATCATCTGTTCTAAGCTCTCTGTTGACTCCAAATTTCACTCAGAGAAAACTCAAACCCCTTCTAATAATCAAGGCCTAGGCATCTGACCTCATTTCACATGCTCTCTGCTCCAGCCACAGTGGCCTCACCCTTCCTTGAACACAGGACATGCTCCTGCCCTAGTGCATGTGCACTGGAGGTTCCTCTGCCGGGAAAGAACTCCCTGAGACATGCTCTTCAACATTTCCTCATGTCCTTCACATCTCTCAGAGGTCACCTTTCCAGTGAGGCTCCCTCTGATAGTAAAGTAACCACCTTCCGGTCCCAGCACAGGTAACTCTCTGGGTCACCTTTCTCAAAGCACTTCCCAACTTACACACTTCCCTTATTTACCTGCACATAGTCTGTCCCTTACTACCAAAACATATGCCCCACAAGGCTGGAAAATTCTGCCTGTTCTTACATCACTGAGGTGTTTAGATGCTACAATAGTGTTTCTGTATCTGACAATTTAACAGTTGGATAAATGATCAGCATAGATCACCTGTCCCTTCCAGATGAGCCTCAGGCCACAGCTGTTTGTGACAGCCACCACTTTTCTCACCAGTGCTGGTCTCCCCCCTACACCCCACCTCCTCCATCCCACACCACCCCTCCTGCACAGCACAGGGAACAATGACAGTTCTTCCTTCACAAAAGGTGTACCTAGGCCCAAGGGTCATATATTGCAGACAAATGTGAATTCAGATTAGACATTGCTTTCTCTCTCTAGGAATTAGGGTTGGAACCAGGACTAGGAGCTCTAGAGCTAAGGGCGGGGGGCACCAGGAGAACAGAGAAGATACAAACTAACTGAAATTTAATAACGAGGAGAAAGTATCAGACCCTGTCTCTCACTCCGGAATCTGCTTTAAAAAAAAAAAAAAAAAGATGGGGAAAAGATGGAAAGAATGATCCAGAGCAGCGCTAGAAGGAGGAGAAGGGATGGATGAGTCTGAAAATTCATCTTGCAAATCCACAGACTCCTGTGTGCAGGGGCTCACTGGGCCTCTGGGGACAACGAAAGGCCCAGGCACCCCTCGGACTGCCCCAGACTGGGGGACACCAGAGGAAAATGGGACCAGAATCCTACACAAGAACAAGAACATGCCTAAGTCTCCACAGAAACATATAAACAAACAAACTTAAACAAGCAAAACTTGCCGGCTGAGTCCTGACCTGATCTAAGCGGAGGTGGTCCTGGTTGCAGGAAGCTCTTGCTGCTGGAGGTTCTGGAGACAGAAGAGATTCGAGTCCCTATGATCCAGAGCCTGATGGGACAGGGTTCCACTGAAGAGACAAGGACAAGGGAACAGCATTGGTGACGGAGCTGAAGAGTGACCATATCAAAGCCCAGGACGCACTGAGCAGTGACGGCACAGACCTGTCCATGCTGGCTTCTCACAGCCTCTCCTGTCCCCAGCCCCAGAGGAAGCACAGGGAACATTGCAGACCTTGGAAGGTTCTCAGTGCTTCTATTTATTTATTTTCTCAAACTTCAGGAGTCTTCTTTTTTAATTAACCCCTCAACCCCGCAAGGCAAGCACGGAAGAAAACAAATCTGCGTTTAAAACTTTACGTTCAACGAAGGAATAAGAGCCGCAGCTCCGTGGGAGACGAGGCACAGACAGGGACAGAGAGGCAGATGAGGGAGAAGCAGATGAGGGAGAAGGCAGGGCAGCGTAGGGCGGGTGTGCGGGGGGGGGGGGGGTAGGAGGGGGGGAAAGTGGGGAGCAGGGGTGCGACGGAGCTGGGCTCCCAGAGGTCGGGCCGGGTCAGGGCTGGGGGAAAGACCACAGAAAGTGGGAGCCTATACCCGCGGAGGGGCTGAGACCCCGCCTACCCTCGTCCAGGCTCTGCCGGGGTCCCAGGTGGAGAGGGCCTGGTGGTCAGGGGGAGGGGGAACCGAGGTGGGGAGAGCAGGGCGGAGTCAGGGAGGGACCGAGGAGGACAGGCCGGGGCTGGGCCAGGGAAGGGTGGAGGTCTGGGGCGGGGGCAGCGGACAGATACCTTCCTCGGGGTGAGCGCGGTGGTCGGACGCATCTCCTGGGGGTCCTGTGTCCCCGCCGGGCGGTCCTTTTGCTCTTGCCCCGCAGAGGCCCTTTCCTCCCGACCCCGCACTCATCCTCCCAAGTCTGGGTCACGGCCAGGGCCCCGACAGCACGGTGGTGGTGGGGGGGGGGGGTTTGCGAGGACCCATGACTCAAACCCTGAAGGTCTGAGGAGTAGAGGAGTCCAGGCAGGTGTTGTAGTGACTTTATAACCCGGAACCACGGTGTCGCTGATTGGCTTCTTCAGAAACCGGACATCCAACGGGAGTGCGAATTGGGGCCGCGTCATCAGTATCCAGGCAGGAGGACGTGACCCAGGCTGTGAGAGCAAGTAAAACCAGGGGAGATGAGGCCTCCCCAACACTGGGCTTCCCTGCGCCAGACACCGCCCTCGGGAGGGGACCCGGAGAGCCAGGCCCTCCAGGGGGTTCTGAGACTTTGCCCTGACCCCTCTCCTCGTGCTCGGTGGTCAGGTGATTTGTCATCCTGTCTTCCTGAGTCCTGGCCCAGGGGCTGTCTGAGGAAACCAGGGAGAGACCTACAGGCTGGGCTCAGCTGCCTTTTCCTCCACTGTCCATCCCGGAATATTCCCTGAACTGGACTCTCTTACATCCCACGCCTTACCTCTCTCCCTCTGCATTGTCCTAGAAGAAAACTTATTCCCAGTGAACTCGATAACAGAGAGTGAGGGCCCTGGTAACAGAGACGGAGGGATAGGGGTTTTCACTTTACACCTGACAAATTGGGTCTGATGCACCAGCTAGAGATTCCCACTGAGGCCAGTTTCCTTCTTGTTGATTAGCTCTACTGGTAGCACAATGGTGCTAATCCCTGAGCATCAGGAATCTAATCGGTAAAAGTGATTTTGGCTCCTTCCTGCAGAAAAGTGACCATACATCACAGCAGTCAGACTCACAAAATTCCTAAGTTTTCCCAAACAATATACAAGTGACTTCTGTGTTTTAACATTACCTTCATTTCATAGCCCTGAGATCATCTGTGTGAGTCCTGGACATATCCTCAGTCCTTAGATGCACCATTGTTACTGTATATTTCCGCTGGAAGAGTGGACAAGCTTTAATCACCTCCATGTTGGAAGTGTTCAGTGCAGCCAAATGCCCTTCACCAGCGTCTATGCATTTCCTGTGTTTGAATTAATACCTAAGTCATGTGCATATTATTGGGGCACTTGGTATGATTTTCTTTACCCTGATTATCTAAAGGAGGCAATGGGTTTTCAGGCAGCCCCGAGAGTATAGTAAATACTAGATGCAAAAAATATTTTGCTATGCCCTATAGAGATTTATTAAACATCTGTATAACAACATATTTAAATCTGAGAATTCCACTGCTTAGAATTCCTTACTTCTCCTTTTCCTCACCCTGCATCTGCAATCCATCCCTCTGCCTCTCTCATCCCACAGACCCTCTCCTTCCCCCTTCTCCCTCCTGGATTGTGGTGCCACCCCATCACCTACCACCTGGGGCTCTTCTCCCCACAAGAGTCATCGATCCTGCTAATGTGAGTCAGGTCATGTCATGTGTTAACTGAAAATGCTCCAATGGCTCTGTCTCACTCTTGAGAAGCCTCTAGAATGTAAGGCCCATGAGCACAGGGGCTTTGGGCTATTTTGGTGAAAGTTGTATCCCCATCATAGAAAGCCATTCCTGGTGCATAGTAGGCTCTCAATTAATTGTTGTTAAATGAATGAACGAAATATGAGTATATTAGACCTTAACTGCATCACATAAAAATCACTAAATGGAATACACCAAGAAGTCAGGAAAGGTTTGGTTTCCTGCAACTAGTGTGCATGATAGTTCACATTCATTTCAGTGGAAAAAGTGCAGTGTGCTGACTTGTTGCACAGTGAGCCTGTATATTCATTTTCTATTACTGCAGAGCTCAACTTAGTGGCTCTAAAGGACACTCGTTAATTTTTAAGTGTTTATTTATTTTGAGAGGATGGGAGGGGCAGAGAGAAGGGGAGAGAAAATCCCAAGCAGGCTCTATGCTATCAGTGTGGACCGAAAGAGGTACTCGAACTCACCAGCTGTTGAGATCATGACTTGAGCTGAAATCAAGAGTCAGACACTTAACCAACTGAGCCACCCAGGGGCCCCAACACACATTAATTTCCCTACAGTGTTTTAGTCAGAAATCTAGGCATGATGTAAATGGGTCCTCTGTTCATGATTTCACAAATCTGTGTTCTCATCTTTAGGTGGATTTCTCCTTCAAGTTCATACAGAGCTGGCAGCAGAATTCTGTTTCTTACAGTTTTAAGGCTGAAGTCCCCATTCCCTTGCCAGCTGGAATGGTCCCTAGTGCCCACAAGCATTTTTCGCCACTGTGCCCCTCCACTTTCATCACCAACATTAGAGAACCCCTTCACATTGAATCCCTCTCACACTTTTAATCGTTTTGCTGAGGAAGAAACAAGGCTTTTTAAAAATTTTTTATTTATTTTTGAGAGAGAAACAAAGTGTGCGTGAGGGAGGGGCAGAGAAAGAGGGAGATACCGAATGTGAAGCAGGCTCCAGTCTCTGAGCTGTCAGCACAGAGCCTGACATGGAGCTCAAACCAGCAAACCATGAGATCCTGACTCAAGCCAAAGCCAGACAGTTAATTGACTGAACCACCCAGGTGCCCCGAACCAAGTCCTTTTGAAAACTCACCTGATTAGGGCAGTCCAACCTAGACTAATCTCCCTGTTTTAAGGTCAACTGATTTGAGACCCTCCTACTGCAGGAGCACCTACACTAGTGTTTGATTGAATGACTGAGGGAAAGCTGAATAAACAGGGGTTACTTATTAGAGGTTCTTCATGCAATATGCCTATCAGGGCACTCCCACTACTTGGTGTCTGTCTCTTCAGGGCCATATCATCCCCAGTGATATTAAAGAGCCAATTCTAGGACAACCTTTCCTGCCGTGATCCCTGCGCTGTAGGGGAAAATACCGTCAAATGTATTTGAGCAATCCCTGGGGTAGGATGGGTGTAAATGACGTGTGTGGGTTCACTCTTGAGACTTGTGGCACAGGATGCACTCACACCAGGTGTCAGCTGGGTCTCGTACGCCTTGGAAAAGAGGTCTGGGGCTCCAGGTTGTGCCTCCACCACAAAGACCCCTTTTATACTTTCTGGCAGGAGTTTTAGGGAAGTTATCATCTTAGTCCTATAACCCCGATGTGCACATCTACACGGTAGAGTACCATAGAGACATTGAGATGCTATTTCCAAATAAATAATTTTTGCTGAGCTTATTAGATTGCTTAGAAATAAGGAGCCCATAGAAGTGTTTCTACTTTCGGTTTCCCAGTATTACCATCAAGGAGCTGGAGGAGGAGGTGCACAGGGACACAGAAACCTCAGCAATGGCACACCGGAGCTTGCGCGCTCCTCTTCTGCAATCCTGCCTCACCCCTGAGTCCGACCCCTGTGGAGTCCAGGGGTGCTCAGAAACTTCTTCCTCTCCCCACTGACACCCAGGCTTCTGCTCACACATCTCTACCTGACTTCCAGTCCAGACCCCACTCAGGCTTCTCAGTCAAATCCACCTGAGAGAAGAGCAGTGGGGGGTGTCCCCTTACCTTCACCCCACATGCGGCCACAGGACTAAGCAGAGAAGACCCCGCTGCCTTTCTCCTCCTTAGCCAGTCTCTCCCTAGGGTCTCCTTCAGCTCCCAGCACCTGGACAGGGCCCCAGACACCAGGGGGCGCCCTCATCCCAGATGATGCACAGAGTGTGGGTTTCTTTTCAAAAGCCACACTGCTACAACCCAGTCCCCTCAGAGACAAAGTGATAAGGAAGATGTGTGGTATATACACACATATACAAATATACATGATAGAATATTATGCAGCCACAAAAAGGATGAGATCTTGCCACTTGTGACAACATGATGGACCAACAGGGCAGTATGTCTGCAAAGTGAAATAAATCAGACCGAGAAAAACAAGTACCATATGATTTCATTCTTATGTGGAATTAAAAAACCAAACAAATGAATAAAGAAACAAACAGTAAGTAAGACCTTTAAATACAGAGAATGAACTGATGATGGCCAGAGGAAAGGGGGTTGGGAGGATGAGCACATGGGTGAGGGGAGTGAGAGACACAGGCTCCAGTTATGGAAGGAACAGGTCACCGGAATAAAAGGCACAGCACAGGGAATATCGTCAGTGATGCTGTAACATCATTGTGTGGTGACAGATGGCAGCTACACTGTGGTGAGCACACATGGTGTAGACAGAAGGTGAGTCACTGTGTTGTACACCTGAACTAATGTAATTTTTGTCAATTATATTCAAATTAAAATTTCTTTTTCAAAGAAATTAATTAGAAGGATTAAACTGTAGAAATACAATTTTATTAATAGGTCATGGATATTCTGGTAGTTTTTACATTCTTTGAAAAATTTCCCTCAGTTGGAGAACTTTTTTCTAGAGTATATTTTTTAAGTTTGTTTATTCACTTTGAGAGAGAAAGGGAGAGTGAGCATGGGTGGTGGAGGCACAGAAAGAGAGGGGGAGATAATCCCAAGCAGGCTCCACACCGTGTGGTGGAGACTAATTCAGGACTCAAACCCATCAGCAGTGACATCATGACCTGAGTCGTAACCAAGAGTCAGACTCAACCACCCAGGTGCTGCTTAATTGCATAATTTTTAAAAAGTACACATTTTGTGAAGTAAAATAGAGTAACAAAGCCAGTGATTAACGAATGGAGGGGAAAGCCACACTGAAATAACAAGTGCACATGAAAAAACTGGACGACCTACGTGAAACGGACAAATTCATACAAACAACCTACGAAGACTTAATCATGAAGAAACAGCCAACCTGACAAGACCCATAACTGGTAAGAAGGTCGAATCAGTATCAAAATAGAAAGACACATCCTGGATCAGGTGGCTTCACTGAAGAATTCTACCAAACATTTGAGGAAGAATAAACACCAGTCTCCTCAACGTCTTTCAGAAATGAAAAGGAGGGAACACTTCCTGACTCATTTATGTTGCCAGCATTACCGAGATCCCCAAAGCAGACAAAGACACTACAAGAACCGAAAACCAGCTTCACTGCCCTCGGACCCGGGCTCCCCAGCACAGTACATAGGTCCCAAGCCCTTGCAGAAACCAACCCTGAGTCGTGTTCTAAAATTACCTGACCCTGGATGCCTGGGTGACTCACTCAGGTAAGGGTCTGACTTCAGCTCAGGTCATGATCTCGCAGTTTGTTGGTTCGAGTCCCGCATTGGGCTCTGTGCTGACACCTTGGAGCCTGAGACTGCTTTGGATTCTGTGTCTCCCTCTCTCTCTACTCCTCTCCCACTCATACTTTGTCTTTCTCGCTCTCAAAAATAAATAAACAAAAATAAAATAACTTGACCACAAACAGTCACTTACAGATACCTACGAATGTGTGTGTGTTTCATTTTGATGTTGTTTGAAAAAATTCTGATAAATCAGGAAATGGGAGTTTAGGGGGGGTGGTGACATAAAAGGGGAAGTCATAGGGTGGAGGTTGGGGGGATGACATGGCAGGTGGCAGTAGTGCCTCCTTCACCCCCATGCCTGTTGTCACCTACTGAAGAGGGACAGACTGTCACCTTCCAACATGATGGGTGAGTCCTCTCCTATGGCTGCAACTGCAGAGAAAAGATGCACAGTTACAATAAGGCATGGAAAGGCTACATGACTTTGGCAGAAACACAGGCGTCTATACATGCATGTGTTTGTGTGGCGTGTGGGGTCAGAGGAGAGACTGGGGTGCAAAAAGAGAAATAATGGGTTGAGAGAGGAAGGGGTCCACACAGAAATAAACAAAAATCACAACATTGTGTCAAAATCGGGGGGCACAAACTTTTCAGGCACCCATTAGGCAACAGACACCCATTGCCTGCCCTACATGGTTCAAGACAAAGACACTGAGGAACATGGAGACTCTGAAGAGTTGGAGGAACCAGTTTCATGAGGTCAATACTCAGTGGAGAAGGAAATGTCCATCTCATCAGGCAGCTCACTACTATTGACCTCAATGTGACCCTGCACCTCACTGAGGATCTTGGCATTGTTTTAATTTGACACAAACGTGATGGCCAGCTGTGGGTCAACTGGCCTGCTCAGGCCTCCTGGAAGGAGACAGAAGGTGGCACTGGGAAGACCCCAAATTAGGAAGACACCCACAAGGAGGGATGAACATGTAAAGTATGAAGACATAGGAAATCAGGGAGTGGTAGGGGACACTGGCATGCCTGGGTGGGTGTGCAGCTTAGAAGATACAGGTAGGTGTGGGAATCCTCAGGCAGGTGATAGGTGATGGCAGTGTTCACCTGCTCAATGTCTATGCTTTGGCCACATAGTTTGGTGGCCACAAGTATTTGTCATTGAAGATCTTTCAACTGCTGACACCAAGAAAGCCTTTGTCAGAAAGAAAATTATAAAAATGTTCACAGTCCTTTCTCTCAGTGGTCTCATTTCCTCCCAAAGACATAAAACATCTTTTCATCTCTGACTCACCTCTCTTCCTGGGGCATCCCACGGTGGATGGCAATGGCTGGAAAATTCTGCTCCACCAGGAGCTGGGCCAGGGCCATGTAACACTGCACAGGCTTCACAAAGATCTCTGCCTGTGTGTGGAGAGTAGGAGGATGTGGGCCCATGGGTGTGTGTGTGGAGGGGAGAGAGACAATGTGCCAGAGTGGGAGATCTCAGGAAGTACACTCTCTGAATAACAGTCACTAAGTCCCTCTTATTCCCCGCTACATGATTCCTTTTTTGCTCTCAGTATAACTTACTCTTCCTTTCTCTCTTGTGGTTCTGATTTTCCTGAGCAGGTTGGCCTCTGAGAAGATACAGAAAACAGTAAGCAAATTTGGCAGACATGTTAGGAGACAGGAATGAGGTTACTCTATGAAAAAGGACTAAATACTAGAACTAGGGTCCCTAATTTTGGGAGTAGTTTTAGTGTGAATAAATTACACAATCGGTAAGCTGAGGGAATGCTTCTCCACAGGGAGTGATACAAGAAGAAATAAACACATTTTAGAACCCTAACTGGGCCAATGTAGATTGGGATTTTTAAGAATTTAAAACCCTTTTAGGTTTTATATTTGATGATTGCTTGAATTATTGGGATTTTCATTTATTGAATATCTGCATGACCGTCATGGAACATCATAGCAACACTCACCTCCCTCGTGCTCAGCCCCTTGGTATCTATCAGAAACATCACCAATCTGGCCAAAAAACACATTTATACTCAATCCTCATTATTCATAGATTCTGTATTAACAAATTTACCTATTTGCTAAAAGTTGGTTTAACCCCAAATCAATACTCATGGTACTTTACCATCATTCAGGGACATGCCCAGAGCAGCAAAATATTTAGTCACCTGACATGCATGTTGCCAGCTGAGGTCAAAATTTTTTGTGTAACTTGAAAAAGTCCTTCTCAGACATAAAAATTTGCAAAGACACTTTGACGTCAGAACACAAAATTTATGGTGTTACTTTGCCTACTGAAACACATACTAATAAGCTGGGACAATCAGCACAAAATTGTCAAGTGATGAAACAAGACATGAGTGTACAATAGGGAGTTTAGAATTAATCCCACCTGGATACTTGATTGTTGACAGAGGTAGGACTTTAGGAAAGAGGAAAAGGATGGAGTTTTCAATGAAAAATCAATCAACTATTAGCTATTCGTAAAGGAAAAAATAGATTCAACCTTTCCTTCACACCATACATGCAGAAAGAAATCGATTAAAATCTATAAAATTTCAGAAAGCGTTACAGAAAAGTATCTTTATGACGATGATTTAAGAAAGAATTTGTTAAACAGAACACAGAAGATATTTGTAATGGAGAAAAAGTTCCTCTATGTTATTTGGTAAAACTAATAATGACTGCTGTTATTCAAAAGTCATCATTATAAAGCTGAAAAGATAAGCCATATATTAGGAGAAATTGTTTGCCATACATGTTAGCAACCAAGTGCTAGACCACAGAATATGTAAACACTGCTCAGATCAGAGAGCATAAGACAGACTACGTAGTGAAGAAATGGCCTAATACATCCCATCTGCCAAAGTAAAGTGGAAGCCAGAAGGCAAGGGAGCATTTGGAGATACAGGAGTCCATTTCATATGTGGTCGATAGAGGATGGTCTCCCAGGGCACAGAGCAGGTGAGCATAGGAAAGTGGAGGAATGGGAAAGTTACAAAGAAGAACTCTAAATAATAAACATGGATATGGAAATGTGCTTTCTCTCCTTCGCTGATGGAAATGCAAATAATCACCATAGTGACAGACAGCGTGAATGCATCTGACACATGCTGTGTGGAAGAGCCCAGTCTCAAAGGCCTGCTTGGTATACTATTCCAATTTCAAGAAATGTCCATAATACATTTGGATACATAATACATTGTAGCTAATGTACTTGCTACAGAGACAGCAAGTACATTAGCGGTTGCTGAGGGCTGGGGAAAGGTGATGGCAGAAAGGGGGAGTGACTGCTAATGAGTACAAGGTTACTCCTGGTGTGATGAAAATGTTCTAAAAGTGACTGTAGCCAGTCACACAACTCTGCGAATATACTAAAAATGATTGAATTGTACGCGTAAATCAGTGATTGGTGTGTGCATAACATCTACATAAAGTTGTAATAAAAACCTATAATGAGATATATGCTAAATCCACTAGAATCTCTAAGTCACACTGACTGACTGTGAAGAAGTGGTGTCAGGGCAGACGGTGGAGCAGGAAGCATCAGTAATCCGCATCTCCACCTGGACAGCAGGTGCACTGGTGGAATCGGATAGAACTGTTATGGGAAGCTGGAGGGTACTGAAGTCTTGGAACTCCCAGGGGGAAGGCTTGGATGGTATGTTGCAGTTAATTTCAGTCATTTTCAGCCTGGCACCATAGAAGAGGCTACCATCTCCTGACCCCCAGGCCTCGTACAGACACCCAAAGTGATTCCTACAGCAGTTTGAACACAGCATGTGGAAGCTAAGGTGAGTGATTAGGCCAGTGCCCTCCAAACATCAAGAAAAGTGTTCTGCTTGCTGCTTTTGGTCAGGGGGATGCAGGAGACACGTAGGCAACCATGTTTGCAATTCCAGCACCAGTATGACAAGCCCTTTCTCCTCTGGTTGAAGCAAACTCAAGGGTATTTAAAGGCTTTCCCCTGCTTCATTCTCGCTTTTTTCCCCCCATTTTGCAAGGGAAATATATAAGGACTAGAACTTCGAAAAGCAACTGCAAATAACAGACACATTTAGAAAGTTACATGTGACCAGGGAAGGGTGCAGGCTCATAAATGATCTGAGAGGTTCTTAAGTTTACACCTTAGGTGGATTCCTGACACACAGACACTAAACACAACAGAATAACCAAAACACAAAAGCAAAAAACAGCAACCCAAAAAGCTTTGCAAACTCTGGGGCAGGGGAATGTCAATTTCCAGAATTATCACATAAAATCAAATGTGTAGTTTCAAAAAAACCAAAATCACAAAGCATACAAAGAAACAGGAAAGTATGACCCATCGAAAGGAAAGAAATCCATCAGTAGAACTGTATCTGAGGAAGAACAGATGGCAAACCTACTAGACAAAGGGGTTAAGGCAACAGCCGTACGGATATTCAAGCTGCAGTCAGGAGACGGACACTAGGAGCTCCCAATGCTTGTCTCTCAGGGAAAAAAACCCCAAAAAATTAAAAGTTAAAAATATGACATAAGTAAATAAATAAGTAGGGTATACCCCTTGCTTCTGTAAAATCATCAACACAAACAAGTAAACAACCACAAACTGTGACATGGCTCTGGGAAAGCTCTGGACTATCAGAGGAAACAGCAGAACCCTGTGGAGCACAAAAACCATGGGTTGGTGCACAGAAAAGCAGGGAAAGCATTTCACCTATGTCACCCCAGCCTTCAGTCTGGAGCAGCTCAGCACCAAGAAAGAAGCCCTCAGAGGGATTTCACCTGCAGGGAAAGAGAACAGGAAGACTCCAGCCATCTTGCTCGCCTGTCCACAACCATGGGTCAAAGAATAAATCGAAAAGGAAATTTTAAAAATCTTGAGAAAAAAACAACGGAAACAAAACATATCAAATCTCACAAGATGCAGGAAATCAGTCCTTAAGAGGGAAGTCTGTAGCCATAATTGCCTACATAAAGAAAGATCACAAATAAACAACCTAACATTACACCTCAAGGAACTGGAAAAAAAGAACAAACTAAGCCCAAAGTTAGTAGAAGGATGAAAATAACAAACATCTGAATGGAAATAAATGAAATAGTAAATATAAACACATTAGAAAATGATAAATGAAATGAAGAGTTGGTTTTTGTTAAGATAAAAAAAAGCTCACAAACTATTAGTTACACTAAGAAAATATGGAAGTGACTCAAATAAATAAAATTATACACAGAAGTATAGAACTTGTGCCTTGGTGGCTCAGTTGGTTGAAAGTCCAACTCTTGATTTTGGCTCAGGCCATGATTTTATGGTTTGGTTTGTGAGACTGAGCCCCATGCTGGCTCTGCGCTGACAGCACTGAGCCTGCTTGGGATTCGGTCTCTTCTCCTCTCTCTGCCCCTCCCCCCTTTCAAATTAAATAAATACACTTTTAAAAAAGTACACAACTGATTCCAAAAAGGTCATTAGATTTACTATGACAATATATAGCAACAAATTAGATCACCTAGAGATATTGGATACATTCCTAAAACCATACAGTAGGTCACCAAGAATCATGGACAAAAATAGAGAATCTAGACAGACCAATTACTAATAGCAGATTGAGTCAAGAATAAAAAGTCTCCCAACACAGTAAAGCCCCCAGGTGGCTTTACTGGTGAATTCTATCAAACATTAAGAAGAAGCGATACCAATCTTTCTCAAACTCTTCTAAAATATTAGAAAGAAAGAAATAACTTCCAAACTCATTTAATGGAGCCAATGTTACCCTGGTAGCAAAGACAGACAAGGACACAACAAGAAAAGAAAATTACAGCCAATATCACCTTGAATAAACATGCCAAAGTTCTCAACAAAATGCTCACAAAATGAATTCAAAAGCTTTTTAATTTTTTTAATGTTTATTCATTTTTGAGGGGGTGACATTGAAAGAGACAGAGCATGAGCCCGGGAAGGCAGAGAGAGAGGGAGACATAGAATCTGAAACAGCTTCCAGGCTCTGAGCTGTCAGCACAGAGCCCGATGTGGGGCTTGAACCCACCAACCATGAGATCATGACCTGAGCCGAAGTTGGACGCTTAACCGACTGAGCCACCCAGGCACCCCCAGAAGCTTTTTAAAAGGAATATAAACCATGATCAAATGTGGCTTATGCCTGGGATCCAGTGATGATTCGATACATACAAATCAATAAATACAAACCACATGAATAGAGTGAAGGGTAAAAATCACACGATCATCTCAATAAATGCAGAGACAACATTGAACAAAGGTGAACATCATTTCATGATAAAAACTCTCAAGGAATTGGGTACAGAAGGATGTACCTCAACATAATAAAGGCCCTAATGCCAAGCCCACAGCTAACATCATCCTCAATGGTGAAAAGCAAAGGCCTTTGCTCCAAGATTAGGAACAAGACAAGGATGCCCACTCTCACCGCTTCTATTCAACATCATACCGGAAGTCCTTGCCAGAGCACAAAGGCAAGGAAAAGAAATAAAAGGCATCTAATTGGAAAGGAAGAAGTGAAATTTTCTCTGTTTGCGGATGACATAATTCTTTTTTCTTTCAAGATTTACTTTCTTAGCAACATTCAGATATACCATGCAGTATTGTTAACTACAGTCACCATGCTGTACATCACATCCCCACAGCTTCTTTTATAACTGGAAATTTGTACCTTTTGACCCTCTTCACCTGTTTCACTCACCCTTTCACCCTCATGTCTGGTGACCACAGATCTGTTCACTATATTCATGAGCACAATGTTTTGTTTCATTTTTGAGGGGTATTGTTTGTTGGTTGTTGTTGTTGTTGATGTTCTTAGGTTCGACATGTGAGATCATATGATAATTGTGTTTTGCTGTCTGACTTATTTTACTTAGCATGACGTCCTGAGAGTCCTTCCATGTTTACACAAATGGCAAGATTTCATTCTTTTACATGGCTGACTGATATTCCACTTTAGGTGGTTTCCATATCTTGACTATGATATAATCTTATATATAGAAAATCCTAAAGTGTCCCAACAAAAAAACATTAGCACTAATAACAAATTCAGTGAAGTTGCGGGATACAGGACCAATATATAAGAATAAGTTATGTTTATATACCAACAATAAAATACCTAAAAGGGAATTCAGAAAGCAAACCATTTACAGTAGCATCAAAAACAATAAAATATTTAAGAATATATTTGACCATTTAAAGACATGCACACAAGGGGTGCCTGGGTGGCTCAGTCGGTTAAGCGTCTGATTTCAGCTCAGGTCATGATCTCACAGTTCCTGGATTCGAGATCTGCGTCGGGCTCTGTTCTGAGAGCTAGCTCAAAGCCTGGAGGCTGCTTCAGATTCTGTGTCCCCCTCTCTCTCTGACACTCCCCTGCTCATGCCGTGTCTCTCTCTCTCAAAAAAAAAAAAAGAATAAAAATAAATAAATAAAGACATGCACATGAAAAACTGTAAAACTCAGAGAAAAACATTTAAGAAGAGACACATAAATGAAAAGCTATCCAATGTTCTTGGATTCGAAGAATTAATATTGTTAAACTATCCACAGTGTTAAAGTGAGCAGATTCAATGAAATCCTAAACAAAATCACAATAGCAGCTTTCAAAGCAACAGAAACACTCCCTCCAAATTCATGTGGAAGCACAAAAGACCCCAAAGAGCCAAAATTATGTTGAGAAAGAACAACAGATCAGGAGGCATCACATTTCCTGATTTCAAACTACATTACAAAGCTGCAGCAATCAAAACAATATGGTACTGGCATGAAGGCAGGCATATAGAACAATGGAACAGAACACAGAGCCCAGAAATAAACCTGACATATATGGTAAACTCATCTCTGTCAAGGGTACCGACAACATACAATGGGGAAAGAATAGTTTCTTCAGTAAATGGTGATGGGAAACTGGATATCCATATGCAATGAATGACACTGCAACTAACAGTGATGTAACTTACATCACTGACAAAGATTAACCTGAATGGATTGAAGACTGTAAATGTAAGAAGTGAAACCAAAAAAACCTTCTAGGTGAAAAGCTCCTTGTCATTGGTATTAGCAATGATTTTGGGGATATCACAGCAAAAACATAGGGCGAAAAAGCTAAAGTAAACACATGGGACTATATCAACTGAAAAGCTTCTAAACAGCAAAGAAAACCACCAATAAAATATAAGGGAATCCTACAGAATGCGAGAAGTTATTTGCCACCCATTATCTGATAAGAGTTTAATATCCAAAATATATAAGTAACACATAGAAATCAAGGGATAAAATGAAAAAAAAAACCCCAAAATTTACAAATAGCAGACCTGAATAAGACCTTTGTTCAAAGAAGACATAAAAATTGGCAATAGGTACATGAAAAGGTGCTAGATATCACTAGTAATCAGGAAAATGTCAATCTAAACCCCAATGAGGTGCCATCTCACACCTGTGAGAACAAATGTTGGTGAGGTGTGGAGAAAGGGAACCCTTGGTCACTGCTGGTGGTATGGAAAACATTATGGAGCTTTGTGAAAAAAATTTTGAGTAGAATTACCACATGACCCAGCAATCCCCACTGTAGGATACATGTCTTAGAAATGAAATACGAATCAAAACACACTTTATTTTTTAAAAATGTTTTAAGTTTATTATTTATTTTGACAGAGAGAGAAAGTACGAGCAAGTAAGAGAGGGTCAGAGAGAGAGGGAGAGAGAATCTCAAGCAGGCTCCACACTGTCAGTGCAGAGCCTGACATGGGGCTCGAACCCACAAACTGTGAGATCATGACCTGAGCTGAATTCAAGAGTTGGACACTTAACCAACTGAGCTATTTTGGCACCCCAAAACACATTTCAAATAAAAAGTTTACAAAAGACAAAGAATATTACATATTACTACATCTTTCAATACAAGAAGATAGAATAATCATACACATTTACACACCTAATAACATGTAATCAAATATATGAGGCAAAACCTGACAGATCGAATGGGGAAATACACAGTTCTACAATAATAGTTGGAGGCTTCAATACCCTTATTTCAAGATGGACAGAAAAACCAGACAGAAAATAGAGGACACTGAGGACGTCAACAACACAGTGATCCCACTAGATGTAACACCACACACACAACATTCTAACACAAACAACAGAATATATGGTCTCTCAATGAGTTGGAGCCCCGCATCAGGCTCTGTGCTGACTGACAGCTCAGAGCCTGGAGCCTGCTTCGGGTTCTGTGTCTCCCTCTCTCTCTGACCCTTCCCCGCTCATGCTCTGTTTCTCTCTGTCTCAATAATAAATAAAACATAAAAAATTTTAATAAAAAAATAAAAAGCTTCTACACAGCAAAGGAAACAATCGACAAAGCTCAGAGGAAACCTATGGAATGGGAGGAGATATCTGCAAATGACATATCCCATAGAGGGTTAGCATCCAAAATATATAAAGAATTTCTAAAACTCACCACACCAAAATAAATAATTCAATCAAATTACCATCCATTGGTAAATCCAATCATTTACCATCAGGGAAATGCACATTGAAACTACAATGAAATATCACCTCACACCTGTCAGAAGGGCTAATCAACAACACAAGGAACAACAGGCGTTGGCAATGATGTGGAGAGAAAGGAACACTCCTGCACTTTTGGTGGAAATGCAAACTGCCGCAACTAAGTTGGAAAATACTATAGAGGTTCCTCAAGAAGTTCAAAACAGGGACGCCTGGGTGGCTCAGTCGGTTAAGCATCTGACTTCAGCTCAGGTCATGATCTCACGATTCGTGAGTTTGAGCCCCGTGTTGGGCTCTGTGCTGACAGCTCGGAGCCTACAGCCCGCTTCAGATTCTATGTCTCCCTCTCTCTATATTACCCTCTCACACGTGCACTCTCTCTCTCTCTAAATAAAGAAGAAAAAAGAAGCTAAAAATAGAACTACCCTATGATCCAGCAATCACACTACTGGGTAAACACTACTTTGAAGGAATACATGCACCCCTATGTTTATAGCAGCATTGTTTACAATAGCAAAGATATGGAAATAGTCCAAGTGTCAATCCACAGATGAATGGATAAAGGTGGTGTGTGTGTGTGTGTGTGCGCGCGCGCAAATGTGTGTACATAAAATATAATATGATCAGCCATAAAAAAAAGAATGAAGTCTTGCCATTTGCAACCACACGGATGGAGCTAGAGAATACAATGCTACGTGAAACAAGTCAGTCCGATTAGACAAATACCATTTGATTTCACTCACATGTGGAATTTAAGAAACCAAAGAGAAAAAGAGAGAGAGAAAGCCAGAAACAGACTCTTAATTACAGAGAACAAAATGATGGGTACTGGAAGGGATGGGGTGGGGCTATGGCTGAAATAGGTGATGGGGATTAAGAAGTGCACCGGTGGTGATGGGCACCGGGTGATGTATGGAATTATTAAATCAGTATATTGCATACCTGAAACTACCATAACACTGTATGTCACTAATTGGAATTAAAATAAAAACTATTTAAAAAGTTTAAAAAATGAAATAATCATGTTTTTAACATAAAATTAACTTAAAAACAGCTCTTTGGGGGTGCCATTGATACACAAAGACCTGCAGGTATTTAATGTGCACATTCTGATGACTGATTATGTGCCTAAATCATGATACCATTACAGTATGTGGGGGGGAGAAGTTGTGGAGGGGGCACTGTCCTTATCTCCTCACATTATGCTAACAGGAACAAGGACACATTCAGACACCTTCTAGAGATAAAGAAGTCTGGGGTTCTTGATGTCACAAAGGGGCAGTGAGAACAAACCTTGTATCACTCAGTCCCCCACGAAGCAGCTGGCTCACACTGTAAAACATAATCATGAACACATTCAAGTCAGTCATTATAAGTGGTGGCATTTGGAAAAACCCTCCATGCATTCAAAATGTCCAAGTCCAGAGGATCCCCTTAACCCAATCTCATCCCCTTTGCCCCAAACTCTTCCCACTGTAGGCCCTCCAAGGTCTCACCTTTATATATATTTAATGTTTATTTATTTTTGAGAGGGCGGGAGGGAAAGAAAATAGGGGAGAGGCAGAGAGAGATGGAGACGGAGAGTCTAAGCAGGCTCCACGCTCTGCTCTGTCAGCACAGAGCCTGATGCGGGGCTTGAACTCATTAATTGTTAGATCATGACCCAAGCTGAAGTCAAATGTATTAACCAACCTAGCCATGCAGCCACCCCAAAGGTCTCATCTTTAGAAGCCTTGAGAGACACATCAGAGCCCTGGGGCACTGTCACAGCCCCAGTACAAACAGGATGTGGTCAGAGCCCCAGGAGATAAGACTAAGGGAGAAGCTATGGGGTGGGTGAGCTGCTCATGGAGTCCGGTCTACACTAGGGTCTCAGGGATCACCCCCTCCATACTTACTTGCAGACTGAGTGTAGCTCCATCTTTTTCCCCCGATGAGAAGAAAACATCATGTCAGAGGCCAGGGAGAAGCCTGGGCCATGAGGTCCTAAAGGGACACCTCAAATTCTGGACTCCAAGGAAATTTCCAGAACTTTAACTATAGACCCAGGGCAATATTACATAATGTGAGGTAAGAGGACATGTGGAAACTAGATCAAACCCTCCTTGAGGTCTGTGTGCAGCAGGGTTTTCCCTCTGTCCATGACTGCTGGGAATCAGGTCCCATCACCAGAGGGATACTTGGACATTTTGAGTGCATGGTGGGTTTTTCCAAAGAGTGGTGTGATTTTCCAAAGAGTATTAGCAAACAGGGTCCCAGCTGGGTAAGCACATGCATGTGGATGGTGCCTCCCAGGACTGAGACAAGACATTGGAAAATTACATATGGCTTATACTCTCCCTTGCCCCCACATCCCTCCCCCCACCTCGTGCAAGAAAACTCAGACCTCACCCCTTTCCCTGTCGGAGCTCTTCCTCCTCCAGGTCACAGGTCCAGTGACCACAGCTCCAAGGACAGCCAGACTAGCAATGATTCCCATGACGGGGATGTTGGAGTGAGTCGGGGCTCTGGGAAGGAAAGGGAAGGTGAGAGTTTTGACCCCCAGACTTCCACTCTGATCGCAATGAAGGTCTACAGAAGGTGTCGTGGGTTCTGTTGTCTGAGAACAGAACTCACCCTTCCATCCTCCTGAGCCATCTCTCTCTAGGATAGGATTTGAAAACCCAGGGGAACTCCTCATCCTCAGGATCCAAGGAGGGGGGCAGGGAAGACTTCTGGTGTCAATCCCGTTTTCCTCCTTTTTGGTGGGGGCAGCAGGAGGTACAGCCCCAGCCCTAGGGGAGATCAGGGAGGCCTCACATACCTTCTTCCCTCAAGGTTTCTTTCCCTTTCTCCAGGTACCTGCGGAGACACCGCACGCACTCCCCCTGGAGGTAACATCCGGTAGTGCTCGCCCGCTCCGGCCTCCTCCCACTTGTGCGGTGATCCAAGCCACCTCTTCCGCCGCCCTCCAGGAATGCAGGTCCTCCCTCTGGGTGCTGTAATCGGCGCCCTCACGGGCGAACTGCTCACACTAGCGGAGGAGACTCGCCTCCGACCCCAGGTTCCAGCAGGAAGTCCCTTGGAAGGTGTGAGACCCTGGCCCCGCCCCGTATCCAGCCCCTCCCACTATCTCGCCCTCCGCGGACAGCCCCGCCCTCAGCCCGCCCCCTGCAGTCAGCCTCTTCACCCCCACGGTTCCCGCTGGCCGGTTACCCGCGGTGATTGGTCAAAGACCTCAGACACTGTATACAAAATCCCAGTGAATCCCCGCGGGTTCAACCCGGGTTGGGGGGCGGGGAGGGTCTCCTGGCCTCGGGGTGAATCTCGGACCCGGGGACTCGAGGAGACCCCAGCCGGTCCAAGGGGGATTCAGAGACCCGGTCGCCGGTCACTCACCGGACTGCTTCTGGTCATAGTATTGGAGGGCGGTGTGCAAGGTCAGCCCGGAGGTCTGTGCGTGCACCTTGGCGATCTCCATCTGCTCCTCCCAAACTGTGGTCCCTCCTGCTCCACCCACTGCACCCACCGCTCCACCCTCGGACTCGCGGCGTCGCTGGGGAATCGCAGGAACTGTGTCTTGTCCACGTGGCCCACCGAGACGCACACCGCCTCCCCGAGGCCGGGCTGGGACACCGCAGTGTGGAAACACCTCAGGGAGTGGCAGTCTGTGGGCGTGGAGGGCCTGAGACCCAGCTAGACCCTTCTCCCGGCCCAGCCCGGGTCCAAGGTGGAGGAGACTGGGAGGGCAGGGGGAGGCGGACCCGAGTGGGGGAGAGCAGGGCGGAGTCGGAGAGGGACGGGAGTGTACAGGCCTGGCTGAACCAAGGGCGGGTTGGGGCAGCAGACAGTCCCCTTCTCCAGTGGTTCAGTGTCTCCTCCAGGCTCTCCCCTTGCTCCTACCCATAAGAGTCCTTTTCCTTCTGACCTCCCACTCACTGGCCCAGGTCAGGGTCATGGCCAGGCTCCTGACAGCATCAGGAGACCCTGATTCTCTCCTCAGGGTCTGGAGAATCAGGGACCACATGAAGCTGATAGTATTCTCTAGAAACTGGGAGTGTGAACAGGAGCTTCTTCATGATTCCCAGGCAGGGAGACCTGACACAGGCTGTGACAGAGAGAAGTGAAACCAGGGGAGATAGGGACTCCCCATCACTGGCCTTCCTGCCTTTGTGCCTTGGACCCTGAGAGCCATGCCCTCCAGGGGACCAGGGACTGTGCCCCGCCCTCTCCTCTTGCAGGGAGCTCTCTCTGTCACACTGTTTCCCTGAGTTCTGGTCCAGGGCCTTTCTGAAGAAACCTGGTAGACACACCAGACTGGCTTCAGTTCTTTCTCCTCTCTTCCCTTCCTGGACACCCCTCCCTGAACTGGACTCTGCCCCTTACCCCTTACCTCTCTCCCTGGACTGACTGACTGACTGGCTGACTTGCCTGTTTATTTACTTGTTTATTCATTGTTTTTATTTAAATTCCAGTTAGATAACATACAGTGTTATATTGGTTTCTGTGTACAACGAAGTGATTCAACAATTTCATACATCACCAGGTGCTCTCATCTGGGGAGCAACATGCAAAAGAAAGAATAGGGACCACTTCTCACACCATACATGAAAATAAATTCAAAATGGATTAAAGACCTAAATGTGAGACCTAAAACCATACAAATCTTAGAAGAGAACACACTAAATAATTTCTTTGACATGGGCAGTAACAACTTCTTTCTAGATGTGTCTCATGAGGGAAGGGAAACCAAAGCACAAATAAAGCACTGGGACTTCACCCAAATAAAAAGCTTCTGCACAGGGAAGGAAATAACCTCTGGACTGTCTTAGAAGGAAACTTACTCCCGGGGAATTTAATGTTAGAAAGTGAGCTGGCTTTATAGGATAGTTGGTGGAGAAACAATGGTTTCCTGTCTAAACCTGGGGACCCTGTGCCTGGGGGCACTAGCTAGAGATTCTCACAGAGGCCAGTTTGCTTTTTGTTTATTAACCACAATCTTGATCACCACGAATGATCAACATTCTAATGTGTCAAAGTACTGACTTTACCCTTCATAGACACATTTGTCTAAACAGCCTTAAGCTTGCAATAACCAAAGCTGTAATTTTCACTTTCCCAAACCATGACTGAGGGTTTTTGTATTTTAAAATGATCTTCATTCTGTAGCTCTGTCTGTGAGTCCCAGCCAATCCTCAACACAAAGCAGCACATAGAAGTACAGTTTGTTACTGTATCTGATCTGTGCCTGGGCCTTGATTTATCAAGGTGACTAGGTGACAGCTGGAGAGGCTAATGCCATTGAGGAAGATTTTTTTTCTTACCTACATTTCCCCGAGAAGAGGGGCATGGCACACCACACAGGGCCACATGGGAACACCTAGGAGGGCCAGGGGGCAGAAGGAGAGGAAGGAAGCATGACTCAGAGTCTTGTGTTTTTCTCAAGAAAGGGAAGGTGGGGCTGGGGAAACATTTTAGAACTGACTAGTCTGAATATTGTTATCAGTGGGCTCTGGGTGATAAGAGCTGTCTCTAGAAGTCTGCTAGCTGGCCCTGGGTCTTTGGAGCAGAGGAATATTGCCTCCTGGAGTGTATGTACCTGAAAGAGAGATGATTCAGAATATGGGATCTGGATTGTTTAGTTACCAAAGGAAAAGGTGTGCTCCTGGGCAAGCACTTAGCTGTCTCTAAGAATAGACCAGCCAGTGTGGAGTTTAGTGAGTTCTTTGTAGATTTTGGATACTAGCCCTTTATCCGATATGTCATTTGCAACTATCTTTTCCCATTCCATCGGTTGCCTATTAGTTTTTTTTTTTTT
>CM053577.1:114502469-114524741 GCA_028646485.1 Cryptoprocta ferox
TTCGGGGTTTTTTGTGGTTCCATACAAATTTTAGGATAGTTTGTTCTAGCTTTGAGAAGAATGCTGGTGCAATTTTAATTGGTATTGCATTGAATGTGTAGATTGCTTTGGATAATAATGACATTTTAACAATGTTTATTCTTCCGATCCATGAGATGGAATGCTTTTCCATTTCTTTGTGTCTTCTTCAATTTCCTTCATAAGTTTCAGCATACAGATTTTTTACATATTTGGTTAGGTTTATTCCTAGGTAGTCTATGGTTTTTCATGCAATTGTGAATGGGATCAGTTTCTTGATTTCTCTTTCTGTTGGTTCATTATTGGTGTATAGAAATGCAACCGATTTCTGTACGTTGATTTTGTACCCTGCGACTTTGCTGAATTATGGATCAGTTCTAGAAGGCTTCTGGTGGAGTCGATCTGGTTTTCCATGTAGAGTATCATGTCATCTAACAAAAAGTAAAATTTGACTTCTTATTTGCCGATTCTGATGCCTTTTATTTCCTTTTGTTGTCTGATTGCTGATGCTAGGACTTCCAGCATATGTTAAACAACAGTGGTGAGAGTGGACACCCTTGTCATGTTCCTGATCTCAGGGGGAAAGCTCTCAGTTTTCCCCCATTGAGGATGATATTAGCTTTTTTTTTTTTTAGAAATTCTGACAGTTTTATTCATTTTCATGGACAGAACATTACAGAAAAGTAAACTGTTCAATTCTAAACATAATAGTAGTGCACCAGGGCTTCGTTTTCAAACCTGTGTTCTAGTGTTAAAAATCACTTGTGAATGTGTACCACTTCTTTTCTAGGATTCTACAGCACCAAAAGGCATTACAATTTGTCTTCCTGTCAAATATGAAATCTTCAGTGTTGCTCTAAGATTTCACGCACCCTCCCATATCCCCTTGAGATTTCTGAAGGTGAAGAAACCTCACTGAACACAAAGTTGTAAAGCAAACCAGCTCTAGATGAACAGGGCTGTTACTGGAGGTGGGCTGTACTGTTTGCACAACGGAAATCACCAGGTTTCATTGCTAGAGAAGTGCAATCTTTCTGTTTCGGTAGCTATGTTTTGGCTGCAAGAGGCAGAGAGGAACTCAGGCTGTCAAAATGGGGATCGGTGTCTTAGCGACCAAACAAAAACTCTCAAGGATGCTACTGAACATCAGGTGTGACTAGAACCAGGTTTGAAATGCAGCTAAAACTTTTCCATCTTTTATTTCCTCTTTTCTCTGTATTGGATCATTTTAGAGCAATCACCTGTACAAGCTCTATTTTCAGTTCTTTCTAGGTTCACACCCTTCATCTTGCCAACAAAGAGAGACAGAGTTCCTCTGTGGTCCGCAAGAGAAAAATTCTAGGACAGAATTTTGAATCAACGGTCTGAGTGCTGGCTTTTGTTAGAGTGGGCTATATTATTTGGATAAATAAAAGCACTATGTTCTTTCTAGAAAATGTAAAACTTTCATATATTTGTCGGATATTTTTTGGAGAAAAATAGCAAAATGTAACTCAAGCTTGTCAGGTAGTGGTTTGTTGTCTTAGTGAACAAATTAAAGGAGCCCAGGGAAGCAGTGAACCCACCCCAAACCTGATTGGACTCGACCTTTCCTGCTGGAAGGGGTGCAACAGCCTGTCCAGAAAGGGCTGTCCTGGGCCCATGCTGCCACTATAGGGTGAGGGTGTGACTGATCTGGGTTTCCCTGTGAAGAAGCCATGTGGTTTTCCCACTAAGCTATGCCCGTCAACTTCCATGCTTTCAGGCCAGAAAGGATCACTGAACCCCCAGCTACCTTATTCTGCTCTCTCTACTTGTTAGTGAGGAGAGAGGCCATTTATCCGAGGCCCCTCACAGATGACAACAGTGCTTTCAGCTCTCAGGCTGGAGGAGCCTCTCACTCTCAGAGAGAGGTCTAGGGTCATGGAACAACTGTCCTTTCTTTCCCTCAGGAGGAAGTGGGTGCATCTTCCAGCCCCTATAGCTGGGTCCCCAGCCCTTGCAAATGGACTTCCTGAAATCGCAAGAAAGATGGACTTGCTGCAGGGTCCAGAGCATTTCAGAGTTCAGAAGAGAATTTGAGGTAGACACTTGTTCTGCCTTCTTCCTTATAAGAGTGGCAATGCTTATAATGAATTGTGAGATTATGCATCATCACCATAGAGGTGAAGTAAGAGAGCATGTTCCATACAGGGAACCCAACTCACAGACATGTCATTTACAGTCATTAAAATGTGGGAAAATTATAGAGAAACTAAAGGAGCACTTCTTTTGACTCACATCACATATGATCCCTTCTTTTACTCATGATAAAACTGAACCTAGAGTATTTCTATCATCTCTTCATGTTGCACAACTTGGACACAGAATCAGGATCAAATCCAATGTCCCTTCATTTGAAAAGTCTTGCACTTTGTTGGAGTTCACTCAACAGCTTTTCAAAATGACCCAACAAACAACACATATCCATCAAGTTCATGAACTTCTGAGGAAGACATGGCCTGAATGAATTCATCTAATGGAAGAGCCAGCTCAAGGCAAGATTCTGTGTCCCTTCTTCCTCTTTTAAATGAACTTGACTCCATGGCAAACAAACTGTTCTTTCATTTCTTCTTCCAGAGCCCGTGTCTGCTGACCTGGAGCAGCACTGGGGATCTGGGTCCCATCACAGCATCAGGAAGAAGCATCCAGGACAGGACAATGTGAAGACCATTGTGGCACCAAAGAGAGGGAGTTTACACCTCATATTATGAATGAGGAGGTGCTTTTCCTTCCCACTCTTGTAAGAGAGATGGCCAGCTCTTCAGCACCTTCTCCTCCTCCCTACTTTGTGGAAGGTCCTTGGCACTTGCACTGTCCATAGGCCTGGGAGACAGGAGCTTTTGTGAGGCCCTAAGGATTCCAGAGAATCATGCTCAGGGACCAGGGAGAGGGACTCATGGTTCTTGCACCAAAAGGCATCTTCATTACTTCTCTGGAGTTTGGTTAACTAGTTTTTGGAAAACCTTGTGAGAGATTAGAGATTTGAAAGATGTTATCTTACTGACACTAGGTCAGCACATAACACCTTCTCCATTATTTTCCAGCCATAACATGAGGAACTCCAACCTGACAGAATAACAAAGAAACACCTGGGGACAATCAGATCCAGGGAAATTGCTAAGTCTAATAATGTGACCAAGGCCAAAGATGAACTGAAAGGAAAATATTTATTTATTTATTTATTTATTTATTTATGAGCGAGACAGGGAGAGAGAGAGAGAGAAGGAGGGACAAAGGAAAAGAGAGAATCTCAGGCAGGCTCCATACTCAGCTCAGAACCTGACTTGGGGTTGAATCCCACCAACCTGGGATTCTGACCTGAGCTTAAATCAAGAGTCTGAAGAAAATGAGCCACTCAGGGGCTCCAAGAAAGTAGAATATATAGAGATTTGGGGGAGATCACAGCAGTACTGAACTAAAGAAGTCCCCTTCCTCCACAGGAAATATGTTCCTAGACCTCCAGGGGCTGCCTGTGATAGCAGATAGTTCCGAACCCTAAGTGTACTACTATGAGGTTTCCTATATGTTCACAAGCACGATCAAGTTTCATTTATGAATTAGGCACAGTAATAAATTAACAATAACTAAAAATGAAAGAGAACAAATGTAAGAATATACGGTAGTAAAACTTATGCATTATCCCATCCCTCCCCCCAACTAATCTGATGTACTGCACTCATCCTACTTCTTGTGATGATGTGAGATGATAAGAGGCTTACATGAGGAAATAAGGGAGGTGATTGAGGTCAGCATTAGGATGCAGCGTTAAGCTACTATTGACCTCCAACCTTATGTCAGAAGGAGGATCATGTGCTTCCAGGGTGCACTTGACCCTAGGCAATAGAAACCACAGACAGCTACACCAGGGACAAGGAAGTACAGCTATAGTGACACTTCCATGGGGCCACGTGAGAGTGATGAGAATGTACTGGGAGCTTCTGTGATCCAGGTCCTTCCATATACGTCCTCCTAACTTATGATGCATCCAAGGCAGATTCTAGCACACAGAACTCCTAACAAGGAAGCAGATCCACAGGCAAAATCATTCACATGTTCAGATCACATAGCCCATAGGCTGTTTAGCTGGAACCTATCCCGGCTCTGGCTGCACTTTGCTTGTGTGGTCTGCTTCCCAAGCCTATCCTTCTGCCTGTCCAGCCCTCCAACCTGGTGTCCATGTGACACATGGGTCCCCCAGATGCAGAGTAGGCACCGCAGCATGAAGGCTAAGGAGAGGGAATGTCCAGGGAGGGTGCGGGCCCAGACTGTGTTCTCCCTCCCTGAAGACCCATGTCCACTGGCATTGTCCTTTGACAGAAGTCATATAGATGAGGCACAGGACAGGGACTGAGAGCCATCTCCACGGGACTCTTCAGCAGGGACCAGACAGGAGCACAATATCCACACCCCAAGGAACCCAGGGTCTATCTTTTAAAGGGGTCACCATGTTATTGTTCAGGACTCCTTCACAGGGAAAATAGTCCCATTCTTTATTTTCAGTGGACCAAGAATCAGCTGACCCTGCAACCCTGAGCTGGACTAGCTTCCCCATGGCCTTTCATGACACCTGCTCAGTGATGTGTTCATTACCAGAGCATGTTGGGCCCACACGGGGCATCAGTGAAGAAAAAAATGTGACAGATTCCCTGCCATCACATCAGGTGACTCTCAAGGAGAGCATGACATCTGTGTTCTCCACATATCAGATGTCTCTGCCGCACTGGCTGCTGGGAGAAGACTCGGCGTGTGTGTTCCAGGTGCTGCACATCATTGTCCCATCCACAGGCCACAGCCCACCCCTGCCCAGGTTTCCCACCATCTAAAACACAGTCTTGAAACTTTGAGTGCACGAGAACCTAGGTGCTTGTTGATGATGCATATATCTGGGTCTACCGACTGAGAACCAGATGCAAGACGTCTGGGGCAGAGCTTGAAAATTTGCTCTTTGAGTGGTGCCCCAGGTAGTTGAAGATCACACCTTGAGGAACATGGTCCTGGAGCTGTGTTTCTGATATTCCAGCATGTAAGCGAATTCCATCAGGATCTTGTTAAAAATGCAAATCCTGATCCTGTAAGTCTGGTGCTGTTCCCAAAATCAATTCTCCTGGGCATAAAATGTGGAACATAAAGATTCGGTGTTAGTCTAGATTCCTTCACCTTCTTTATAAGGATTTCACCATGTGTTGTGACCTTCAAAATCCAGTGTTCAAAAGTCAAATGGCCTGACAATCAACAGTTCCATTCATGAAAGCCCAGGAATCTATGAGCTTCAGTCAGTGTCATCTATGTGATCTTTGGGCAATTAATGTCACCATAACTGCAATGAAACTCCATTGCTGTGGGCTGGTAGCAGCTTCCCATCCACAGTGGATGGCTGCAGTCCTTTTTTGCATTTGCCACATGGGAACACTGAGCTCTCTCATCAGTGAACCATGCTTCAGTATCAGATGGCAAATCTGCAGTCAAGTCCCACAGAGGCTAGTGGCTCTGGTAGAGCAGCCAAGGAGCACATCTTCTGCTGACCAATGATTTGTGCAGTTTGCTGAGGCTTCCGGGTACAAGATTTGCCCTCAAGAAGATGTGCCATTTCTGCTTCCCAGGGAGGATTCTTTACACTTTTCATCCTTTGTGATGTGAGAAGAACCCTTATGTGATCAGAAATCCCCCATTGTTCTTTGGGGGATAACAATTGTTATCTGATGACTCTGGTGCACATACATCTCCAAGGGCTGGTGCTTCTCAGAACTGGAGAGAAGCCTCCAGTTCAAATGCCCAGAGCCAACGAGGAATACAGGCATCTCCCTGATGAAGCTTACAAGCAACCATCACATGGGGGAGAGTCATGGTCATTTCAGCTTCTGAGGAGGATGGAGGTCATGGCAGAGCTAGTTTCAGATTTAACTCAACCACTTTCAATGCCTCTATTCAAACTTCGCTGCTTTTCTGGTGACTTGGTGCAGATTAATGTAAGACAATTCTCATGTACAGAACAATTTTTTTCTAATATTATAGAAGCAGATGGATGGGAGGTGGCAAAGGGATGTCCTTCTATGTCACTGTGGGTTATATCCAGTCAGCTTGGGCCCAGATCCCTGACCTCCCTGTATTTCAGCTGGAGAAGCCTGAACACGGAACTGGTGCCTGAATCCACCTTGTTCTCAGATCAGATCAAAGGATGGGACCTTTTCACCCCAAATTCTCTCTCAAGTGAGACTTTCGGTAATGGCAAGAGGAAGGGGTTGAGTTAGTTCCTCCCTAGAACATATTTATGAAAACTGTAGAAAAGCATTAAATATAAACATTTGAAGTCCCTGAAAAGTAAATGCATGCAGGTAGAAACATGAGAACTTTAATCTTGAATAACCACTGCTACAATGGGCAAGAACCGCAAGTTCCCAGCCTTCTCTCCTCTCGGTGCTCTCCTCCCCCAGCGTAACTGCAGCCCAGTGGCTCATGGGGCAGATGACAGCAATCACAGTGCCAAGGAGCTGGACATTTAAAGGGGAAATTTGAAAGTGAGGGAGCAGCAGAGGGGTGAGACCTGAAATCTGAATAGAATCTCTGTCAAAATCCCTGGATGAGCACCACACTCTGCATGGCTGGGGGACACTCAGGAGACACTGCTGATAAAGCAGAAGGAACCAGAGGGAGGTCTAGCTTTAAAGACACTTGTCCTGACCCAATCTGGGATTTGGTGCCATGGACTTATGAATTCTCCAATTGGCACAAGGCTCGGGCAGCAGCACAGAAAAAGGGCAGAAGAATCATACTGGGGGCACCTGGCTGGCTCAGTAGGTAGACCTTGTGACTATTGATCTTGGGTCCATGAGTTCAAGCTCCACACTGGGTGTAGAGTTTACTTAAAACATAAAATACTGGATGAAGGTCAGATTTTATGGCTGGCCCAGCATTTGGAAATTTTGGGGAAATACCAGGCACAATGCAACCACAGAGAAGGAAACTCTGAGGAGAATCTGTACAAACCCTTGGCTGACCAACCCACAGAGGGAGAGGAGCTTACTCAAGACCCAGGATAAAATGCAGCTCTTGGATATAGGAAAAGCAGGGCATAGACAACAGCTGTCAGCAACGTGGGGGTTCAGGTCATAGTGGGGTTCATGCAAGTTAGACAATTCTAGGGCAAAAAAATCTTCAACAAAATAAATAAAATAGATTCCAGATTTGCTAAAACATAAAATGCATAGTCCACTTTTAAAGGACATATTTTAAAGGACATGCAAAGAAACAGAAATGTGTGACCAAGAGAAAGTCAACACAATCATTTTCCCAGTGTGCCGATTCCCGGATGTTGCAATCAGCACCAAATGCTGCCACGAGCTCCAAAGAATGAATAAATATGTGTTGGAAGAATTTAAGGAAATCAAGTTATTAAAGAGTGAACAGAAAGGAAATCTGAATGAAGAAGTGGAATGTACAAAGAAGACCAAATAGACATTCTAAAACTGAAAGGGGGGAAAATGTAATGAGAGTTCAATGGGTAAGGAAGGCTGGGAAGGCAGAATGAAAATCAACGAGGTCATATATAAATCAATTGAAATTGCCCAATCCAAAAAATCAGAGAAAAAAGATTGAAGAGAAACTTACAAAACCTCAGAAATCCACAGAGAATAAAAAAGGCAAACAAATGTTCAGGGTCCAAAAATGGGAAGGAGGAAAAAGGGCAGAAAAATATTTGAGAAAATCATGTTTGAAAACTCCTCTAATTTAGTGCAAAAACCTTGAGCATCTAGATCTGAGAAGCTCGTCATTCACCAGACAAGAGAAGCAAAAGAAAACCACACTGAAGCTCTTTCATGTCCACGTGAGGAGAATCAAAGGGAAGACAGGGTCACCTGGGTTAAGTCAGAGGGTTAAGCGTCTGACTCTTGATTGCGGCTCAGGTCATGATCTCACAGTCGTGAGACAGAGACCTGGGTCCATCTCCACGCTGAGCATGAAGCCTATGTAGGATTCTCTCTCTCCCTCTCTCTTTGCACCTCCACTGCTCATGCTTTCTCTCTCTCTCTCTCTCTCTCTCTCTCTCTCTCTCTCTCTCTCTCTCGATAATATATATGTTTAAAAACAAAAGCAAAAAGCAAAAAAGAAAAGAGACATCTTCAAAGTCGACAACACCTTCCACACAGGATGTGGTGGTTATAAAGTGTTCACAGATTCACTGAATCTCCCCCCATGAAGAGGTAGAACTAATTCTCCTCCTCTTGTGTGTGGACTGGACTCAGTGATCACCTTTAATGGACAGAATAAGGGGGATGTGATGGTGTGTAACTTCAGAGATCAGGTCTCAGAGGGACTGTGGTTTTCTCTCTCTCTCTTCTGTTTCTTTCCCTCCCTTGGATTCTGGATTTGGAAGAAGGCAGGTGCCCTGTCAGAAAGATCCCCACTTGCAGAGAGGCCCACGAGTGAGGAGCTGAGGCTTCCCCCTGAGAGCCCGCGGACACTGAAGCTCCCTGCCAGGAGCCAAACATGGGAGCATGAACTTGATCCTCCAGCCCATGTCACACCTTCCCATCACTGTGATTCTAGTCTCGTCTTGGCTGCAACCTAATGAGAAACCCTAGCTGGAGCTGCCCCACTTCCCTGTCCTTACACTTCTGATCCGCAGGAATTGTTTGCCATAATAATGTCATATGAAGCTGCAGAATCGTGTTATAATCTGTGACACCGCAATGGATAATCATACAGACGTTGGAGACTGGACATGGGTGCTGGCATCACAGACACTTTACAGGAGGCAGGTGCTGAGGAGCGGGGCAGGGGTGGAGTCGGAAGGACTGTGAGATGAGAGTTTAGGAGGAAGAGATGAGCAGGAATGCTGGAAATTTTTAAGGAAAGGGGCAGAGGCATAGAAAAGGAAAGGAGGCCTCTGGAGCCCTACAATCCTACTGGGGAGACACAGGCTGAAGACGGGACGCCACTGCAGACACAGCCACATGTCCCAGAAAGATGGGTCACCAGTGTGCAGAGATGCTAAGACACAAGCTGCCTGTGTGCTGCATACAAGACGTGCACTTTCAGGACACCTGGGTGGCTAGGTTGGTTAAGCATCCAACTTCAGCTCAGGTCATGACCTCATGATTTGTGAGTTTGAGCTTCATGTCGGTCTCTTGCTGACAGTATGGAGCCTCTTTGGAATCTGTCTCTCTCTCTTTCTGCCCCACCCCTCAAAAATAAATAATTTTTTTTTAAAAAGACGTGCACTTTAACTATGAAGACACAGGTGAAACAGCTGGGCCAGGCAAACTGTGACATGAGGAGGCTGATATACTAATATTGGTAGCAAAAGAGATTTGAAAAGAGAACACATTGCTGGACATCAGGAGAGCCTCTCGTGATAAATCTAATAGAATGGGAAATGTCACGAGTGTAGACAGACAGAAAGGAGAACAGTGGTTGTCCAGGGCTGGGGGCTGGGGAGAGGACCAGATGCAAAGGGCCATCAGGAAACGTTAGGATAAAGGACCTGTTTACTATACTCCTCGTCTGACTAGTTCCATGTGTCTAATCCATTACTGACATTCCTCTTCCTGTGCACTCACACCTGGAGAATTTTATGTCATCTGAACACCTTGTGAAATAAAAGAAAAGTAGGGAGGAAATGGCACAGAAAAGGTAAATATAAACTAGGTAAATATTACTAAGGAGGTAAATTTTAGATAAATGTATTATAGATAAGTATATCCTAGGAGAATTCATTGTGAGCTCCCCTGCCATGAACTAATTTTAAAGGAAGTTGTGCAGGCCAAAAAGAAATGACACTAGATGTTAACTCACAAACAGAATGGAGTAATTAACACCAGAAATTGTGTTATTCTGTGTATGTACATTTTCTTCTTAACTTCTTTAAAAGACATGATTGTTCCAAACACTAAGTAGTTCATCATATAATCTGGCTTACAATGTATGTTGTGACACATGTAACAACACTAGCACAGAGGGGGCTAAATGAAACTCTATTCCTGTACTTATTGGATGGAGTTCAATGTTACCTTAAGTAGATTGTGAAAATTTAAAGCTGCAGGTTTCAATTCCTACAACTTCAATAAAAATTAACGGAAATAAATATAGCTAAACAGTCACTAGAAGAATCAAATCATAAACAAACCTATTTGCTTGAAACAAAGCAAGGTAGAAAAATAGGTACAAGAACAAAAAAAATGAGACACTTCAAAAAAAAAAAAAAAGAACAAAATGATAGACCCAAATCGTACCGTGTCAGGAATCATATTCAATATAAACCAACTAAAATTCCACTCAAAAGGTTGACATTATCAGACACAAATATTAAGATGGACTATACACTATGTAGAATAGAAACACTTTAACTACAAACCCAAAAATAGGTTAAAGCTTAAAGGGTGAAGGAATTAATGTTCCACGGGAATAAAAAGGATAAGAAGTCTGGAATGTTGCAAAACAGCTGTCACACAAGGAGCATCGATAGAGACAAAGAAGGACTTTCTATAAGGATAACAGGTCAGCATCACAGCAAAACAAAGTAATGAATGGAGAGAACAACCTCAGTACAGAGCTCTAAAACAGGTGACACATAAAGTGGAAGAAGGGTAAAGAAATAGACAAATTAACTATTATATTTAGAGATCAATACTCTTCTCCTGGTAATAGAACAGGTAAGGATTAGAGGACTTTAACCGTTCCGTGAGCCAAAATAGACCACAGACTGGCCCTAACTAAATGTGAAGGCAGTGAAATTACAGAGTACACTCTGTAACCACAGTGACATTAAATTAGAAATCCGTGACATGAAGAGCTCTGGAAAATCCCCAAATATTTGGAAATTAGGCCACACGTCAAACTCCTGGGTCATCATGGCTTAGAGAAGCAATCACAGGGATGTCATATTTCTCAGTTCCTGGGTGACAATGTACA
Organism: Cryptoprocta ferox; assembly: GCA_028646485.1. Taxonomy (NCBI): domain Eukaryota; kingdom Metazoa; phylum Chordata; class Mammalia; order Carnivora; family Eupleridae; genus Cryptoprocta; species Cryptoprocta ferox. The sequence continues at coordinate 114,513,417 of CM053577.1, forward strand.
GAAATGACAGTGTGAGGTCTGTAGATGCAACACAAACAAAGGTTGTGATTTCACCATTCGCAGGAACAGGAAGCCAGGCCTGAGGGACGCAGGCAGCAGGTCCCTGTTTCGAAGGTGCACCAAGGGTTAGAAGAGGCAGCACTCCAGGGTCCTGGGCTCTCCGGGGGGGGGGTGGGGAGGCACCCATCAGGTTCCAACCCTGCACAGGAGCTTCCCCCCATGTCAATCTTGGGCATGGTGTTGAGACCCCTGGGTCTGCAGACCTGGAGAGAGGGGAGGAGAGGTGACACATTTGGGTGATGGGGGAAATGTTAGGAAGAAGCCTGGGCCTGACTCATGGCTCATCTCCTTGTAGCCCCTGCAGTGTCCAGGCTCCATCCCACATCCTGTCTCAGAGCTCCAGGAACGTAGCCTCCATGGCCCCAGCTGTTGGACACCTCCCTGCCGGAGGCCTTGGGGCTGGTCCTCCTGGAGCAGTGGTTTCCTGTCTTCACAAAGAGAGAATGTCTCCAGGTAACAGGGGCTGTGACACAGGGGTGGCTGTGACACAAGCAGGTGGCTGTGAAATCTTAGCCCAGGGAGTGGGATCCGGAAACTCTAGAATTAGAACCAGGTCTTTTCAAGGTGCACAGGCCTTGCTCGCTCCTCCTCTAAGATCCTTGCCTCTCCCTGCCTCTCCAGCATAAAGGGGTCTTGCTCTGGAGGAGGGGAAGCCCCTTAACCACCTCTCCTCTCTCTTCCTTTCTCTTCATTCCAGGATATTTGAACTATTCATACTGTAAGTATGGAAAAATGCCTAAACTTAAGTACAGTATCTTGACCAATTACAGAGTGTAATGTGTAATGTGTAATTGTGTAATGACCATCAAGTGCAAAACAGAGACGTCTACCAGGGCCCCAGCCAGATGCCCCCTTGCCTCCTCCACACAGAGTCCCTCCTCCCCCACAAGGGTCCCCTACAATGACCCTTCCCCTGACCTCTGGTCCCTGGTTTCCTCCTCCTGCACTCCTGTTGGCCTTCATCCCCTAACGTCACTATTCCTACCTCTGCTCACTTCGCCAGGAGCTTCCCCAGGTTCCAGGTCATCACCCAGGGGAGCTCCGCCCATCTTCCTCCCCCCTCCTCCTCCCCTTCTCTACCACCTCTTAGGTGTGGAGAATCCAGACTTGGTTCCCTGGAGGAGGACCCAGTAGCCCTGGAAGCAGCATCAGGAACATATGACAGGGATTCCAGGGTCAAAGTCGCATTAGGCCCATGGGGAGAAGCCCCAAGGGCACTCAGGTTTCCTGTCGTCATCCCTGTGGCCACCGGGGGTCGCTGTCGCTCTCCGGTTCCGCACCGCCGGGGAGAGCTGAGGCCTGAGCTGAGTCAGGCCCCTATGGCTGACTGGCAGGCTGGAGGGGGGATGAAGGTGCCTTCTGAGCAGCCCTGGGGGCAGGAGCGGGGGTGGGGTAGGGGTCAGCGGAGAGAAGGGACTCTGGAGCCCTGTCCAGACAGTTTCCATCTATTCTCCCCACAACCCCTCTCTCTAGGCTCTTGAACAGCCCCAGGAAAACTGAAAAGTTGACACTTTTTCCTCCTGGATGTATTACTTCTCTGACGGCCATTGTCAAAAAAGAAACTCTTTTATTTTAGAATAGTTTGAGATTTACAGAGAGTTACAAAGTTAGTGCAGAGTCCCTGTATGCCCCACACTCCTTGCCCCTGTTATTAACACGACCCTCACCCTCATGCATTTACCACAGATAATGATGCAGTACTCATACATTACTACTGAACGCCACACAGGATTTGCTTTTATTGGTTTTGTTTTCTCTTCCAAGATCCCTTCCAAGATACTACATTGAGTTAAGTCCCAATCATGTCTCCTTCAGGCTCCTCTGGCTGTGACCACTTCTCAGTCTTTCCTTTTGTTTTTTTTTTTTTTTTTTTTTTTTGGTTGTTGGAGGAGAACTTTCAGATATATGTAGACTATCTCTTCTTGTGAATTAGGCTGACTGAGCCTATGCAGTTTGGGAAAATCACAACTGGATGGGCCATTCTCAACACAACATATCAAGAGCATGCAGTGATCCCTTGATCATCACTGATGAAGTTAACCATCACCTCCCGGCGAAGGTCATCTTGCCCAGATTCTCCTTGTGAAGTTTCTTTTTATGCTTTGTCCCCTTCATAAAGAAGTCTTTGGAAGGAAGTCACCATGTGCTGTCCACAGTTAAGGGCTGTCCCACTATGAAAATGTGTCTGCAGGTTGTTGTGCAAACAGGAGTTCTCTAATGATTCGTGTAAACACCTCAGAGAGGCATCAGCAGCTTGCATGTTTAGTCTGTTTGGCTTTATAAGAAACTGCTGACTGACTCCCACAGTGACTGTGCTATTTTGTATTCCTGCCCTTAGTGACTGAGGCTTTCTGTTGCTCCAAGGCCTGGTCAGCACTTGATATTATCAGTGTTTGGATTCCCATGATTCTGACAGGAGTGTGATGGGAGATCGCTGTTGTTTCCCTAATGACACCTTCTGTTGAGCACCTTCTCATGTGCTTATTCACCATGAGTATATCTTCTTGGTGAGCTGTCTCCTCAGGTTTTTGCTCATTTTTTAAAATGAGTTGTTTTTTATCATTGCTTTTTAAGGGTTTTATGGATACTATAAAACAAGTCCTATATCAGACATGTGATTTGCGCGTATCTTCTCCCGATCTCTGTCCTGAACTTCTTTATGGATATAACAGTAGATGTATATGCACGGATGTAGTTTTTGGGTTGGAGAAAAGAGAAATGGCTCACTGTGATGGATTTTGGGGAGAGAACTTGGGTGACTGGGGGATGAGGGGTTACCATGCGACTTCTTTATTTTTGGATATTTATGATTATCTACTGGATTCTTTTGCATGTGCTGGAGTCATGTTTTCAAAAAATAAACTAGTATAAAATCCTTAACACGTGACAGATCAACCTCAGACTATTAAATAAGACTTGGGTTCTGATCTTCTACTTTAGGACCAGTCATCTTTTCACAGAACTATTTTGCCTTTGAAGTTCCATTTCTGAAGCAGGTGGGCCAGATTGTGTGGACAAATTCTCCCATGAGAATAGCTTAAAATGCCATGTAACATACAAAAACCATCACCTAGGAAGCATTAAAACTGACAAGGTATGGCGCCTTGGGTGCCTTGTATGTTGGGTGGTCTTGTATGTTGAGCATCCAACTCAGCTGAGGCCATGATCTCATGGTTCCTGAGTGTGAGCCCCACATCGGGCTCTGTGCTGACAGCTTGGAGCCTGAAGCCTGCTTCAAGTCTCTCTTTCTGCTCCTCCCCCACTCACGCTCTCGCTCTCTCTCTCTCTTCCTCTCTCTCAAAACTGAATAAACATTTTCAAAAAACCTGACAAGATAGTAGTAAATGAATAAAGGAGCACACCCCAGAGGAAGAGAAAGATCCTGGCTTGCCTCCACCCTCCCATCTCCCAGAGAACAGGGTCCTGAGAAATGGAGCAAAGGCTATGTGAGTGCCCTGCCCCTGTAGACAGGCCCAGCCCTTCCAGCTCTGTGGCCTAGCTGCCAACTTTCCTACCATCTCCTTCCTTTTTAAAGTGTAATGGAACATGTATAAACTGGTTAGGATGTGTATATATGATGGAAAATATACATGAGGGAAAATATTCCCTGTAGAAAAATTATAAAATGAGAAAAGTGAATGATGACAAAGTAAAAAGGATGGTAATTCTCACACCTGAGCTATATTATTGCATTTCTCCTAGTCTATTATAGATGCTCCTGCTTCTGGAACTCTTTGTCTCTAAGGTGACGAGCACAGAGCTCAGGGGGCCCAGACCTGCTCTCTTCAGATGCAATTTTCACAGTCAGCTCACTGTCCCCCCTCCTGAGAGGGCTGCTTCTCACTTCCTCCCCAGTTCTCAGTCTCCTGCACCCCCTCCCTGCTCCCCTCCCTGAGGTGATGAGCTCCTGTGTTTCTCACTCAGAAAGAAGCACTCAGGTGAGAACTGCACACTTCCCTCTCCCTCCCAGACATCTGCACCTGTGCCCTCACCTTCTATATGATGGTTGAGGTGCCCCTCCTGTCTCAGGCTGCCCCTCCATTTGGGCACCTGCATCATCCATTTCCCCCTCTCTGCTGGCTCAGCCATTCCCCCATAAAAACATGCTGTCCTGACTCCCATGCAAAAACATGAAACAAAACTAAATAAATCACAACAAAATCCTCCCATTAAAATCCAACACTTGCTCCCAGGACTCTGCCAACTTGCACCCATCTCTATGGCCTCTGTGCAGAACTTCCCTGACTCCATTTCTCACACACTATGTTGTCTTTAGCATATGGATAGAGACACAGAAGGTTAAAAAGTCAAATACTTCTGCAGTACTTGAGGTCAAGACAGATGTCCCCAATCTTCCATGCCCCCCCTTTCCTGAATCTCAGAGATCACCTGCACTGGTTCTTTTAGCTGATTCTCTGATTATTTCTTCTGTGCCTCTAAATAGCCTGCTTCTTGCACCCATTCTCTGGTTTTCAGGTTTATACATCATCTTTACTGAATTGGTTCTTCTTTCACACTCTCCCATCTGCCCCATATAAAGTTATAACTTTGATTGGCTCAATGTGTATTGTTTGCATTTTGATGACTGTGAAATGCTAGTCACAACCAAGCATTCAGTAGACTATGATTACTTTACCTTTCCTGATTCAACTTATTATTTTCCCAGAGTACATACATATCTTATCCTTCATTTGCTTACTTTCTGTTGCTCTCATTTAAATCCTTTCCAAGCTCCCCCTGGGTAAATCTTCATGAATATATTCAAGCCCATACACTATTCCACCATCCTCATGTCTGTGCAGACACCTGTCCCACAGCCCTCAGTCCTGCCCCATGTGGATGGGGTGCCTGCACACCTGGGGAAAGGCTGACACCCGGACCCCCTTCAGCTCTACCTGGGTGCCCTCTGCCTGTCTCCTTCTGGCTCTCTGTTGCTTGATCCCACATGCTCCCCTCTTTTGGTTTTCTCCGTCATTTTCCCCATTGCCTAGTAGTATCCTGTGGAAGGGAACGTGGAAAGTAGACACCGACACTCTAAACATCTGATGTGCCTTTAGGCTACCCTTGCCCTGATTCACACAGTGACGGGATGGAAACTCTGTGCTGGACACAGTTGTCCTCAGGATTTGGGGACTCTATGTCATGTCTTCCAGCTGCCAGGCCTGTGTTGTTGTGTCTTGGAGTTTTCAAGGTGTCTCATCCTCAGCCCTCTTCCTGACATTTCATTGTGATGTTTCTTCATGTGGATCTCTTGTCATCCACTCTAGTTAAGAACTTGGGTAGGACTTTCAACATATGTGTTTTCCCTGTCAACTCTGAGAAATATTCTTGAAATTTATGGAAACAAATTTTAAGAACCAAACAGGTCTTCTCTCCTGCTGACATCACCTCCTGATGGTATTATTTTGGGGAAGTACAACTGTAATGATCCAATTTATTGACTAAGTTATTCATTTCTAGGGTCACAGTTTTAACTTCCAAGAGCTCTTTCTTGTTCTATGATTGTTCACCACTGTGTATGGTTCAGATTCTGTTCCATATGCCATATGCCTCTTACACACTGTAGATGTGATTGATTCTAGTGGTAGGGGCCCTGTTAGGTCTCCTTTCATCTGTTCTTGGGATATCCTGACCTCTCTCCACACACACTCATCTCAGGAGTGACTTAGGATTGTCTCTGTCAATTCTCTAATGCCCACCTCACACAGGACAGTGCCAGTGTTGTGTCACCAGGGGCTCACACTTGTTCTTCATTTTACATCTGGAGTCAGCTGACCCTCAGCCACTGGAGGCCTCGAGATGTACTTGGGATGATGGGCTTTAGTTTGATTTGAGCAAGTAAGTCACACTGCCTCTGAATGTCCTCCTAGATTCTCAGCTTGGCAGCTTCCCATCACATAACATTCTGGAACATTGCACCAATTCACTTGCATGGAGTGCACAGTCATACCTACCTCCTGATGGACAAGGAACCAAAGAAAGACATGTCAACAAGGCCTCTGTGTGCCAATGTTCTGGGTTGAACCCTGGTTCCACTACCTTCTTATCCTCCCCGAGTCTCCCTTTCCCTATGGGGTGTCTCATGGCTTTGCTTTGATGGTTCACTTTGACTCTGTGTACATCATATGTGATAATGCCTGAGACATATTCCACTACTTATACTTACCATTATCATATTGATTATAGCATGACATGGGATTGAGCCCTGCATGGATTGAGCCTACTTGAGATTCTCTCTCTCTCTCTCTCTCTCTCTCTTTCTCTCTGTGCCTCTCTTCTCTGCTCTCACTGTCTCTCTCTCTCAAAGAAAAAAGAAAAAAGTATAGGGGCACCTGGGTGGCTCAGTCAGTTAAATGTCCAACTTCGGCTAAAGTCATGATCTAGCAGTCTGTGAGTTCGAGCCCCACATCGGGCTCTGTGCTGACAGCTCAGAGCCTGGAGCCTGCTTAGGATTTTGTGTCTCCCTCTCTCTCTGACCCTCCCCCACTTGCTCTCTCTCTCCCTCTCTCTCTTTCTCTGAAAAATAAACACTTAAAAAATTGAAAAAAAAGAAAAAATGTATACAGAAGTTGAGTCGCTGTGTTGTACACCTGAAACTAAAGTAATCTTGTGTGTCAACTATATTCAAATTTAAAATACTTCTGAAAAGAATTATGTTAGGAAGAATAAACTGTAGGGATACATGGGTGGGTCAGTTGATTGGACCTCCGACTTTTGATTTCAGCTCAGGTCATGTGTGATCTCCTGGTTCATGCGTGGGAGACCTGCATCAGGCTCTGAGAATGGGTGCGTCCTCTCCTATGGCTGCAACTGCAGAGAATACATGCACAGTTACAATAAGGCATGGAAAGGCTAAGTGAGATTGGCGAAAACACAGACACCTATACATGCAGGTGTTTGTGTGGGGTGTGGGGTCAGAGGAGAGACTGGGGTGCAAAAAGGAAAATTAATTGGATGAGAGAGGAAAGAAATCCCACCTGGAAACAAACAAAACATCCCAACATGGCTACAAGATCGGGGGACGTAACCTTGTCAGGCACCCATCAGGCATCAGGCACCATTGCCTGCACTACACGGTTCAAGATAAAGTCACTAAGGAACAAGGAGACTCTGAAGAGTTGGAGGAACCAGTTTCATGAGATCAATACTCACTGGAGGAGGAAATGTCATCTCATCAGGCAGCTCACTGCTACTGACCTCAGTGTGACCTTGCACCTCACTGAGGATCTTGGTATTGTTTTCACTTGACACAGATGTGATGGTTAAGCCCTTGTGGCCAAACTGGAAGGAGACAGAGTAGCACTGGTAAGATCCCAAAGTAGGAAGACACCCAAAAGGAGGAACACGGATGTAAGGTATGAAGAGATAGGAAATCACGGGGTAGGAGGGGACACTGGCATGCCCATGTGGTTGTGCAGCTTACCCAAGCAGGTAGGTGTGGGAATCCCCAGGCAGCTGGTAGGTGATGGCAGTATTCACCTGCTTAATGTCCATGCTTTGGCCACATAGGTTGGTGGCCATAAGAATTCGTTATTACCAAGAAAGCCTTTGTCAGAAAGACGATCAGAAAAATATTCACAGTCCTTTCTCTCAGTGGTCTCATTTCCTCCCATGGACACAAAGATATCTTTCCATCTGTCACTGACTTCTCCCCTTGGCACATCCCACAGTGGATGGAAATGGGTGGAAAGTTCTACTCCACCAGGAGCTGGGACAGGGCAATACAATGCTGCACAGACTTCACAAAGATCTCCAGCTGTGTGTGGAGAGTAGGGGCATGTGGGCCCGTGTGTGTGTGTGTGTGTGTGTGTGTGTGTGTAGGGGAGCAGACAATGTGCCAGAGTGGGAGATTTCAGGAAGTACACCCTCTACATGAATCCCGGTAAGTCCCACTTATTCCCCGCTATATGATTCCTTTTTTGCTCTCAGTATAACTTACTCTTCCTTTCTCTCCTTACTTCTGATTTTCCTGAGCAAGTCAGCCTCTGAGAAGATACAGAAAACAGTAAACAAATTTGGCAGACATGTTAGGAGACAGGAATGAGGTACTCCATGAAAAAGGGCTAAATATTGGAGCTAGGGTCTGGAATGACCATAACCAATATTCCCATTCATGAAACATTAAACCTAAGACCTACCCTAATTCTGGAGTAGCTTTAGTGTGAATAAATTGCGCAATCCATAAGCTGAGAGAAAGCTTCTCCTAAAGGAGTGATACAAGAAGAAATAAACACATTAAGAACCCTAACAGGGCCAATGTTTATTGGGATATTTAAGTATTCAAACGTCCTTCCAGATTTTTAAAAGTTTGTTTATTTAACTGGAGACAGAGAGAGACAGAGTATGAGCAGGAGAGGGGCAGAGACACAGAGAGAGAAAATCCCAAGCAGGCTCCATACTGTCAGCACAGAGCCTGACACAGGGCTCCATCTCACAAACCATGAGATCAAAAATCAGACCCTTTACCAACTAAGCCAACTAGGATCCCCAAAACACCTATTCTTTAATTATTTTTCATGGGTTGTAGCTATTTTAAAATATGGAATCGAAGACAGAAGAAACAGCAGCCTCCACATCGGGAACTGGTCTGGCTCTGACAGCTGGGCCTCAGTGTGGTCAGAAGCTGGCTGATGCCACCACTGGGCCATATTATTCTCCTGCAGGACATGAGCCTGTCATCTCACAGGACATCAACATGCAAGGACACTCTGAAACCATGACATTACTCTGTCTAATTACAGACGAAAACAAGCCACTGCACAACACACAAAATACCAAACATCTCCCTGTGCTGGTTAATGTGAGCAATCGCTGCTCTTTACCATTACTTTTCTTCCTCTAGTTTTTATTTAAATTCCAGTTAGTTAACATATTGTAATATGGTTTCAGGAGTAGAACTGAGTGATTCATCACTTACATACAACATCCAGTGCTCATCACAAGTGTCCTCCTTAGTACCCATCACCCATGTAGCCCATCCCATTTACCCTGTGATCCTCCCATAAGCTTCAAAGCTTCTGTACTGACCAAATTTTCTGTTGGGATTTGTGGTAATGTTAAAACAAATGTGACTTTCTCATAATCCCATTCCAGTCCAATCAATCCTGGAACATCTGTGTTACTTGGTGAAACAACACACAACACGTTACTTAAAAACAATCGTGCATCAGTACAAGATCCATTCAACATACAGATGGGCCTATGGATTTAATGTAACAGAGAAGGACACAGTTAATGATGCTGTTTCAGAATCTAGTTTGCAAATAACTTCAGAGAAAATACAACTTGTATAGTTTTAACAAAATATCAAAGATGAATATCCAAAATTATCTGAAAAGGTTATGACACATATTATTCTCCTATATTTGATCAAGGACATAAATTTTTTCATATACTTCAATCAAAACAACACAATAGACGCAGAAGCAAATCTGAACATCCAGTGGTCTCTAATGAGACAGACAAGAAGAGATGCAAAACTGTGAAATGAAACAAAACCACTGTTCTCATTTGGGAACATTGTTATATTTCATACAAACAATATTGCTGTTTTCATCTGATTGTAAATGAATTAATAAATATTTAAACCTGTTTTATTCCTACTATGGTAAATATGGATAGGTATAATCCAAAGACACACAGATGTAATCCAAATTATCCCTGGGATCCTCACTAATTTGTAAGACTGTATAGATGTCCTGAGAACAAACTGTTGGGGAATCGCTGACTCACACAGCTCCTGGGCCACGACGCAGGGAGACAGTGTGACAAAGAGCGCTCTGTGCGGTAGGTGAGGCGTCGGGGCAAAGCATCAGGTCCCCTGGCCTGCCTCTCAGGGTCTCACGCCCCGGGGCGGTGTCGAGGGCTGGGAAGCCCAGTGTTGGGGAGTCCCCCTCAGCCCCGGTTTCACTTCTCCCTGTCACAACCTGTGTCAGGTCCTTCTGGCTGGATACTGATGACGCGACCTCGGTTCACACTCCTATTAGTGTCAGGTTTCCGGAGAAGCCAATCAGCGGCACCGCGGTTCCGGGGCATAAAGTTTCCGCATCCGCCCCGGGTATCAGCCCAGGTATACATTTCTCCTCAGACCCTGAGGATGCGGGTCGTGATGCCCCGAACCCTCCTCCTGCTGCTGTCGGGGGCCCTGGCCGTGACCCAGACCTGGGCGGGTGAGTGTGGGGTCGGGAGGAAAGGGACTCTGAGGGAAAAGAACGCGGGGATAGTCCGGCGGGGACGCAGGACACCCGGGAGAGGCGACTGTCCGCCGCCCCGACCCCAGACCCCCACCCGCGCCCGGCCCCGCCCCGGCCTGCCCTCCCCGGACCCTCCACGACTCCGCCCTGTTGTCCCCCACTCGGGTCCCCCTCCCCCTGCCCTCCCGGCCGCCTCCACCTGGGACCCGGGCCCCGCGCAGGGAGGAGGGTCGGGCGGGGTCTCACCCCTCCGCGCCCGCAGGCTCCCACTCCCTGAGGTATTTCAGCACCGCAGTGTCTGAGCCCGGCGTCGGGGAGCTCCGCTACTTGGAAGTCGGCTACGTGGACGACACGCAGTTCGTGCGGTTCGACTGCGACGCCCCGAGTCAGAGGATGGAGCCGCGGGCGGCGTGGATGGGGCAGGTGGGGCCGGAGTATTGGGACGGCGAGACGCGGAGGGCCAAGGACAACACACAGAATTACCGAGTGAGCCTGAACAACGTGCGCGGCTACTACAACCAGAGCGAGTCCGGTGAGCGACGCGGGCCGGGGTCCAGGTCACGACCCCCAACCCCACGGACGGCCGGGGTCGTCCGAGCGCAGCCGCGAGGCCGCGGGACCCCCAATCCCCCCACCCGGGAAGAGCCCGCGGGAGCTTTTAGGCGGTTTTACTTTCGGTTTCCCCCGAATCACTGCTGCTCTGGGGGCGGGGCGGGGCCAGGGTCTCATACATTACAGGATATGTACGGCTGCGACGTGGGGCCGGACGGACGCCTCCTCCGCGGGTACAGTCAGTTGGCCTACGACGGCGCGGATTACATCGCCCTGAACGAGGACCTGCGCTCCTGGACCGCGGCGGACACGGCGGCGCAGATCACCCGCCGCAAGTGGGAGGTGGCCGGTGAGGCGGAGCGCTATAGGAACTACCTGGAGGGCACGTGCGTGGAGTGGCTCCTCAAGTACCTGGAGATGGGGAAGGAGACGCTGCTGCGCGCAGGTACAGGGGCCGCGGGGCCTCCCCGATCTCCCCTCCACTGGGGCTGGCTGCCCACGAGGAAGGGAAAGTGGACTC
>CM053577.1:114525241-114558168 GCA_028646485.1 Cryptoprocta ferox
TACCCCAATGTTCATAGCAGCACTTTCAACAATAGCCAAATCATGGAAAGAGCCTAAATGTCCATCAACTGATGAATGGATCAAGAAGATGTGGTTTATATATACAATGGAATACTACATGGCAATGAGAAAGAACGAAATCTGGTCATTCGTAGCAAAGTAGATGGACCTCGAGGGTGTCATGCTAAGCGAAATAAGTCAGGCGGAGAAGGACAGATACCATATGTTTTCACTCATAGGTCTAATAGGAGAAACCTAACAGAGGACCATGGGGAGGGGAAGGAGGAAAAAGAGTTAGGGAGAGGGAGGGAGACAAAGCACGAGAGACTCTTCAATACTGAAAACATACTGAGGGCGGAAGGGGAGGGGGAAAGGGGAAGGGGGATGCTGGTCATGGTGGAGGTCACTTGTGGGGAAGAGCACTGGGTGTTATATGGAAACCAACCTGACAATAAACTATAATGTTAAAAAATAATAAAAATAAAAATAAAAGTATGTCATAAATGCGGTGAAAATAAAGCACAAAATTTGTTGGTTTGCATTGCATGTTTTTATTTTAAAAATTGCATGCTTAAATGAAGTTAAAGAGTATAATTAAAAATTTTATTAAATTCAAAAAAAATATTTCAAAAAAAGAAGTGATGTGGAATAGCTAGAAGGACCAGGTTACCTCTTTAAAAGGTAAGCAGTTTGCTGTATTTTTTGTATTATTAATTTATTTATTTTGGGAGAGACGGAGAGCATGTGCACACAACTGGGAGCAAGGGAGGGGTAGAGAGAGAGGGAGAGAGAATCCCAGAAATCCGGTGCAGAGCCCAATGTGGGGCTGGAACCCATGAACCGTGGGATTGTGACCTGAGCCAAAATCAAGCGTCGGAAGCTCAGTGAACTAAGCCACCCAGGTTCCCCAAGAAGTCACCATTTTTACTTGTCAGGATTCTTTACAGGGAAAGAATACTGTCATTCTTTATTTTCAGTTGACCAAGGATCTGCTGACCCTGTATCTCTGAACTGGACTTGCTTCCCCATGGCCTCTCATGACACCTGCTCAGAGATGTGTTCTTTACCAAAGCATGTTGGGCCCACATTGGGCATCAGTGAAGACAAAAAGTGACAGACTCCCTGCGATCACATCAGGTGACTCAAGGAGAGCATGACATCTGTGTTCTCCACATATCGGATGTCTCTGCTGCACTGGCTGCTGGGAGAAGATTTGTGTATGTTTCAGGTGCTGCACATTATTGTCACATCCACAGCCCACAGCCCACCCCTGCCCAGATATCCCACCTTCTAAAGCCCAGTCCTGAAACGTCGAGTGCATGAGAACCTAGGTGCTTGTTGACAATGCACATTCCTGGGTCTACCCACAGAGAACCAGACGCAGCACCTCTGGGGCAGAGCTTGAGAATTTTCTCTTTGAGTGGTGCTCCAGGTGGTTGGAGATCACACCTTGAGGAACATGGTCCTGGAACTGTGCTGCTGACATTCCAGCACATAAGCAAATTCTGTGAGAATTTTGTTAAAAATGCAGATCCCGATCCTGTAAGTCTGATGCTGTTTCTGAAATCCAGTCTCCTGGTCACAAAATGTGGAACATAAAGATTCAGTGTTAGTCTAGATTCCTTCACCTTCTTTACAAAGAGTTTCACCATGTGATGTGCCCTTCAAAATCCAGTGTTCAAAAACCAAATGGCCATTTCCACTCATGAAAGCCCATGAATCTATGTGCTTCGGTCAGTGTTTCAGTTGGTATCCCCTGTGTGACCCTTGGGCAATCATGTCACATAACTGCACTGAGTCCATTGGCATGGGCTGGTAGCAGCTTCCCATCCACGGTGGATGGCCACAGTGCTTTTTTGCATTTGCCACACGGAAACACCGAGCTGTCCCATCAGTGAATCATGCTTCACTATCAGGTGGCATATCTGTGGTCAAGTCCCTCAGAGCCCGGTGTTGCAGGTAGAGCAGCTGATGAGCACGTCTTCTGCTGACCAATGATTTGTGCAGTTTGCTGAGTCCTCCAGGTACAAGCTTAGCCCTTAAGAAATTGTGTCATTTCCACTTCCCAGGGAGGATTCCTTTCACTTTTCATACCTCTGTGATGTGAGAAGATCCCTTATAAGATGAGAAATCCTGTTGTTCTTTGGGGGGGATAACAATTGTTACTCAGGAGGATCTGATGACTCCAATGCACTTACCTCTCCAAGGGCTGGTGCTCCTCAGACCTGTACAGAAGCCTTCAGCTCAAATGCCCAGAGCACAGGGAGGAATACAGGCATCTCCCTCATGAAGGTTACAAGCAACTGTCAGACTGGGGAGACTCATGGTCATTTCAGCTTCTGAGGAGGATGGAGGACAAGGCAGAGCTTGTTTCAGCTTTAACTCAACCACTTCCAAGGCCTCCATTCAAGCTGCACTCCTTTTCTGATGACGTGGTACAGATAATATAAGAAAAATTTCACAAAAAAAATGTGTGTATAGGGGTGCATGTCTAGCTTGGGGGTAGAGTATGTGAGTCTAGATATTAGGGTCGAGAGATCATGGCCCACTCTAGGGAGTAGATTGTACTGAAGATTAAAGAGAATTAAGATTTAAAGGGCTTGGCTGGCTCAGTCAGTGATGTTGGGGTTGGGGTTGTGGGGTTGAATCCCATGTTGGTTGTAGAAATTACTTTAAAAAAAGTAAAATCTTAAAAAAAAGAAGAAGAAGAAGAAGAAGAACATGTTATTTTGAATACTACAGAAGCGTGGCACCTGGGTGGCTCAGTCAGTTGAGCGTCAAACTTCAGCTCAGGTCATGATCTCACAGTTCGTGGGTTCAAGCCCCGCATCGGGATCTGTGCTGACAGCTCAGAGCCTGGAGCCTGCTTCAGATTCTGTGTCTCCCTCTCTCCCTGCCCCTCCCTGCTCATGATCTGTCTCCCTCTGTCTCTCAAAAATAAATAAATGTTTAAAAAAATTAAAAAAAGAATACTACAGAAGCAGTCAGCTGGGAGGTGACTGGGGGCATCATTCTCTGTCACTGTGGGTTCTATCCAGTTAGCTTGTGTCTGGATCCCAGGCCTCCCCGTATTTCAGCTGGGAAAGCCTGAGTATGGAACCCCAGGTTCCTGAGTCCACCTTGTTCTCACTAGATCAGATCACAGACTGGGACCTTTTCATCCCAAATCTTCTCTTAATTGGGATTTCCGGTAATGGCAGGAGGAAGGGGTGGAGTAAGTTCTTTCCCAGAATACAATTATGAAAACTGGAGAAAAACATTAAAAATAAACATTTTAGGGGCACCTGGGTGGCTTAGTCAGTTAAGCGTCCGGCTTTGGCTCAGGTCATGATCTCACGGTTCGTGGGTTCAAGTCCCGCGTCAGGCTCTGTGCTGACAGCTAGCTCAGAGCCTGGAGACTGTCTTCGGATTCTGTGTCTCCCTTCTCGGTGTCTCTCCTCTTCTCTATGACCCTCCCCTGCTCACACTCTCCCTCTCTCTCTCTCTCTCTCAAAAATAAATAAAACATTAAAAAATTGTTTTTAAAAAAATAAACATTTGAAGTCACTGAAAAGTAAATGCAGGGAGACAGAAACATAAGAACTTTAATATTGAATAATATTATACCACTACGATTGGCAAGAACCCCAAGTTCAGAGCCTTCTCCCCTCTGGGTGCTCCCCTACCCCCAGTGTAACTGCAACCCAGTGGCTCACGAGGCAGATGACAGCAGTCACAGTGCCAAGGAGCTGGACATTTAAAGGGGAAATTTTGAAAGTGAGGGAGAAGCAGAGGGTTGAGATCTGAAATCTGAATAGAATCTCACTCAAAATCCCTGGATAAGCACCACACTCTGCATGGCTGGAGGATGCTCAGGAGACACTGCTGATAAAGCAGAAGGAACCAGAGGGAGGTCTAGCTTTAAAGACACAACTATCTTGATCCAATCTGTGAGTCTGTGCTTTTGACTTATGAGTTCTCCAATCAGCACAATGCTCAGGCAGCAGCAAGAAAAATCATCCTGGCCCGCTCAGTCAACAGACCTTGCAATTCTTGATCTGGGTCAACACTGCAAGGTTTAGGTCATAGTGGGCTCCATGCAAGTGAAACCCTTTCAGGAAAAAAAATTTTTCAAAAACACAATAGAATAGATTCCAGATTTGCTAAAACATAAAACACAGAGTACACTTTTAAAGGACACATTCCCAGACATGCAAAGAAATGGAAATGTGTGACTATGAGAAAGTCAACACAAACGTATTCCCCTTGCGCCCAGATGTTGGAATCAGCACTGAAGGCTCCCACGAAGCTTCAGGAAATGTGTTCAAGAATTGAATAAATACGTGTTAAAGATATTTAAGAAAATATTGTTATTATGGAGTGAACAAAATGACATTTGAATGAAGAAATACAATGTACAAAGAAAACGAAATAGAAATTCAACAACTGAAAAATGTAATGAAAGGTCAATGGGCAAACTCCACTGAGGGCCTGGGAAGGCAGAATAAAGAATCTATGAGGTTGAATATAAATCAGTAGAAATTACCTAATCCAAAACCACAGAGAAAAGATTGGAGAGAAACTAGTAAAACCTCAGAAATCCATAGGAGAATATAAAAAAGACAAATAGACGATCACAGTTCAAAAATGAGAAGGAGAAAAAAGAGCAGAAAAAGATTTGGAGAAATAATGTTTGAAAATTCCTCTGATTTAGTGCAAAACCCTTGAGCATATAGATCCAAGAAGCTTGTAACCAACCAGACAAAAGAAGCCAAAGAAAACCACACCAAGTTTCACCCATGTCCATGTCAGGAGAATCAAAGAGAAGACAAATCTTCAAAGCAACAGAGGTTAGCGACACCTTTTACACAGGACATGGTGGTTTTAAAATGTTCACAGAGTCACTGATACTCTTCCCCCATGAAGAAGTAGAACTAATTCTCCTCCTTTTGTGTGTGGACTGGACTCAGTGACTCAGTCTCATGGACAGAATAAGGGGGACGTGATGGTGTGTGACTTCAGAGATCAGGTCTCAAAGGTACCATGGTTTTCTCTCTCTTCTTCTCTTTCTTTCCTTCTTTCAGACCCTGAATTTGGAAGAAGCCAGGTGCCCTGTCAGAAAGATCCTCACTTGCAGAGAGGCCCACGAGTGAGGAGGTGAGGCTTGCCTGTGAGAGCCCATGCACACTGAAGCTCCCTACCAGTAGCCACACATGGGAGCATGAACCTGATCCTCCAGCCCATATCACTGTGCCTTCGCATCGCTGTGATTCTAGTCCTCTCTCAACTCAACCTAATGAGAAAACTTAGCTGGAATCCTGCACTCCTCTGTCCTTACACTTCTGATCCGCAGGAATTTATTGGCAGAATAATGTCATCTGAAGCTGCAGAATTGTGTCATAATGTGTAACACTGCAATCAATGGATAACAATACAGATGTTGGAACCTGGACGTGGGTGCTGGCATCACAGACACTTTACAGGAGGCAGGTGCTGGTGAGCAGGACAGGGGTGGAGTCAGAAGGACTGTGAGGTAAGAGTTTAAGAGAAAGAGATCAGCAGGAATGCTGGAAATTTTCAAGGAAAGGGGCAGAGACATAGAAAAGGAAAAGAGGCCTCTAGAGCCCTACAATCCTATAGGGAGATGCAGGCTGAAGACATACACCACTGCGGACACAGCCACATGTCCCAGAAAGATGGGTCTCCAGTGTGCAGAGACGTTAATACACAAACCGACTAGGTGCTGCTTACAAGACATGCACCGTTCACTATAAAGACACAGGTGGAATGTAAGCTGCTGGAACAGCTGTGCCAGGCAAACTGTGACATGAGGAGGCTGAGGGGCTATATTTATATCAGGAATAAAAGAGATTTGAAAAGAGAAAGCGTTGCAAGAAATAAAGAGAGCCCCCTGGTGATAACTCTAATAGAATGAGAAATGTCACAAGTACAGACAGAAAGGAGACCAGTGGTTGCACAAGGCAGGGGGCAGCGGGAGAGGACCAGATGCAAGGAGGCATCAGGAAACATTAAGATAAGGGACCTGTTCTCTATACTCCTCATCTTACTAGTTCCATGAGTCTAAATCATTGTTGATGTTTCTCTAACTGTGCATTCACACCTTGGGAATTTTATCTCATCTGAAAACCTTAAGAAATAAAACCAAAAGTAGGGAGGAAATGGCAAAGTAAAGATAAATATGAAATAGGTAAGTATAAATGAGGAGTAAATTTTAGACAAATACAAACTAGGAAAATTCATTGCAAGCTCCCCACCATGAACAAATTTTAAAGGAAGTCCTGCAGGCCAAAAAGAAATGACACTAGATGTCAACTCATAAGCAGAATGGAGTAATTAGCAACAGAAATGATATTATTCTGTATATGTACATTTTATTTTAATTTCTTTAAAAGACGTATGACTGTTCCAAAAACTAAGTAGTACATGATGTTATCTCGCTTACAATGTATGTTGGCGACACATCTAACAATACTAGCACAGAAGGGGCCAAATGAAACTCTATTTCTGTATCTACAGGATGGAGATCAATGTTACCTTAAGTAGATTGTGAAAAGTTAAAGATGCAGGTTTCAATTCCCACAACTTAATGGAAATAAATAAACAGAAATTAACAGAAATAAAAATTAATGGAAATAAATATAGCTAAAGAGCCACTAGAAGAATCAAATCATAAACAAAAACTATTTGCTTGAAACAAAAGAAAGTAGAAAAGGGGCACAAGAATGGAAAAGACATGAGATACTTCAGAAACAAATAGCAAAATGAAAGACCCAAATCCTACCATGTCACGAATCATATTCAGTATAAACCAACTAATATTCCACTCAAAATGTTGACATTATCAGACTGCATAAACATCAAGATGGACTATATGCTATGTAGAATAGAAACACTTGAACTACAAAACCGAAAAGAAGTTAAAACTTAAAGGGTGAAAGGAATGAATATATAAAAAGCATAAGAAGTCTGGAATGTTGCATTAATCTGAAGTAAAATAGGCTTTCACACAAGAAGCATTGCTAGAGACAAAGAAGGACTTTCTATAAGGATAAAAGGTCAGCATCACAGCAAAACAAGGTAATGAAGGGAGAGAAGACCCACAGTACAGAGCTGTTAAACAGGTGACACATAAAGTGGAAGAACGGTAAAGAAATAGACAAATCAGCTATTATATTTAGAGATCAATACTCCTCTCTCATTAATAGAACAATTAAGGATTAGAGGACTTCAACCATACCATGAGCCAGAATAGGCCACAGACTGGCCCTAAATAAATGTGAAGGCAGTGAAATTATAGAGTATACTCTGTGACCACAGTGACATTAAATTAGAAATCCGTAACATTAGGATCTCTGGAAAATCCACAAATATTTGGAAACTAGAACACATGTCCAACCCCTGGGTCATCATGGCTTAGAGAAGCAATCAGAAGGGATGTCAGAATTGTCTGTACCAGGGTGACAATGTACAGATGACAATGTGAGGTCTGTAGATGCAACATAAGCAGCGGTTGTGATTTCACCATTTGCAGGGACAGGAAGCCAGGCCTGAGGGACCCAGGAAGCTGGTCCCTGTTTCGAGGGTGCACCAAGGGGTAGAAGAGGCAGCACGCAAGGATCTGGGGCTCTCCAGGTGGGGGAGGGGACCTCCCTCCAGGTTCCAACTGTGGGGGTCTGACTTCTGCACAGAAGTCCCCCCCCACCCCCGCCAGTCAATCTTGGGCATGGTGTTGAGACGCCTGGATTCTGCAGGCCTGGAGAGAGGGGACACTTTTGGGTGATGGGGGAAATGTTAGGCAGAAGCCTGGGCCTGACTCATGGCTCATCTCCTTGTAGCCCTCTTGGTGTCCAGCCTCCATCCCACCTCCTGCCTCCAAGCTCCAGAACGCACCCTCCATGGCCCGAGCTGCTGGGCACCTCCCTGTCGGAGGCCCTGGGGTTGCTCCTCCTAGAGCCGTGATTCCCCCATCTTCACAAAGAGAGAATGTCTCCAGGTGGCAGTGGCTGTGATACAGGGGTGGATGGCAGGCGGTTGTGAAATCTTAGCCCAGGCAGTGGGATTTGGAAACTTGAGAATTAGAACCAGTTCCCTTCAGGGTGCACAGGCCTTGCTTGTCCCTCCTCTCAGTTCCTTGCCTCTCCCTGCCTCCCCAGCAAAAGGGGGTCTTGCTCTGGAGGAGAAGAAGTTGCTCTTCTTTCCCCTTCATTCCAGGATGTTTGAACTATTCGTACTGTAACTATGGAAGAATACCTAAACTTAAGTACATTTCCTGACCAATTACAGAGCTAACCCCTGTGTAATAACCATCAGATGCAAAATAGAGACATCTACCAGGGCCCCAGACAGATGCCCCTGTGCCTCTTCCAGACAGAACCCCTCCTCCCCCAACAAGGGTCTCCTAAGATGATGCTTCCCCTGACCTCTGGTCCCTGATTTCTCCTCCTACACTCCTGTTGGCCTGCATCCCCTAACGTCACTACTTCCTACCTCTGCTCACTTCTCCAGGAGCTTCCCCAGGTTCCAGGTCATCACCCAGGGGACCTCTGCCCCCTCCTCCTTCCCTTCTTCTACCACATCTTATGAGTGGAGTATCCAGACTTGGTTCCCTGGAGGAGGATCCTATAGCCCTGGAAGCAGTGGCAAGAACAAGTGACAGGGACTCCAGGGTCAAGGTCCCATTAGGCCCCTGGGGAGAACTCAGTTTTCCTGTTGTCAGCCCTGTGGCACAAGGGGGCGCTGTCGCTCTCTGGTTCTGCACTGCCGGGGGAGATGACTGGGCTGAGCTGAGTCAGGCCCAGATGGCTGACCTGCAGGCTGAGCATGGAGTGGGGAGTGGGGCTTCTGAGCAGCCCTGGGGGCAGGTGCGGGGGTGGGGCAGGGATCAGTGTAGAGGAGGAGACTCTGGAGCCCTGTCCTGTGTGTGCAGTTTCCATCTGTCCTCCCCAGGGCCTTAAACAACCCCAGGAAAACTGAAAAGTAGAGTTTTGCCCCCTGTACCTATTACTTCTCTGAGGGCTATTTTAAGGAAGAAACTCTTCTATTTTAGAATAGTTTGAGATTTACAGAGGAGCTACAAAGTTAGTGCAGAGTCCCTGTATGCCCCCATACAACAACAAACTCAGTTGCTCCTGTTGTTAACACCACCCTCACCCTCATGCATTTACCACAGATAATGACATAGTACTCTTACATTACTACTACTGGACTCCACACGGGATTTGCTTTCATTGGTTTTGTTTTCTCTTCCAAGATCCCACCCAAGATACTCCAATCATATCTCCTTCAGGCTCCTCTGGCTGTAACCATTTCTCAGACTTTCCTATTTTTGATGCTTGAGGAGAACTCTCAGGTATACTGTAGACTATCTCTCATTGTGAATTAGGCTGACTGAGCCTGTGGGGTTTGGGAAGACCACAGCTGGACGGGCCATTCTCCACACAACATATCAAGAGCATAGTGATCACTTGATCATCACTGATGAAGTTCACCTTCACTTCCTGGCTAAGGTCGTCTTGCCCAGATTCCCCCTGTGAAGTTCCTTTTTATGCTTTGTCCCTTTCCATAAAGTGGTCTTTGGAAGGAAGTCAGCATGTGCAGCCCACAGTTAAGGGCTGTCCCACTATGAAAACGTGCCTGCAGGTTGTTGTGCAAACAGGAGTTCTCTAATGAGTTGGGTAAACACTTCAAAGAGGGAATCGCAGCTTGCCTGCTTAGTCTGTGTTTGGCTTTATAAGAAACTGCTGACTGATCCCCACAGTGACTGTGCTATTTTGTATTCCTGCCATTAGTGACTGAGGCTCTCTGTTGCTCCAAGTCCTGGTCAGCACTTGATATTATCAGTGTTTGAATTCCCATCATTCTGACTGGAGCATGATGGGAGATCACTGTTGTTTCCCTTTGCATTTCCCTAATGACACCTGCTGTTGAGCACCTTTTCATGTGTGTATTTTCCATGAATATACATCTTTTTGGTGAGCTGTCTGCTCAAGCTTTTGCTCATTTTTTAATGAGTTGTTTTCTTATTGTTGCTTTTTAAGGGTTTTATGGATATTATAAAACAAGTCCTATATCAGACATGTGATTTGCAAATATCTTCTCCCAATCTCTGGCCTGAACTTCTTTATAGATATAACAGTAGACATATATGCACAGATGTATTTTTTGGGTAGGAGAAAGGAGAAATGGCTCACTGTGATGGATTTTGGGGAGAGAACTTGGGTGACTGGGAGATGAGAGGTTACCATGTGACTTCTTTATTTTGGGATATTTGTGATTATCTACTGGATTCTCTCGTACATGCTGGAGTCATGTTTTCAAAAAATAAATGAGTTTAAAATCCCTAACACTTGACAGATCAACCCCAGACAATTAATTAAGACTTGGGTTCTGCTCTTCTACTTTAGGACCAGTCATCTTTTCACTGAACTATTTTGCCTTTGAATTTCCATTTCTGAAGCAGGTGGGCCAGATTGTGTGGACAAATTCTCCCATGAGAATAGCTTAAGATGCCATGTAACATACAAAAAACATCATCTAGAAAGCATTAAAACTGACAAGATAAAAATAAATGAATAAAGGACCACACCCCAAAAGGAAGAAAAAAAAACCCTGCTCGTCCCCACCCCACAGCCCTATGCCCTAGAGAGAAATGGAGTAAAGGCTGTGTGAGTCCCCTGCCCAGGGCATAGACAGGCAGGCCCAGCCCTTCGAGCTCTGTGGCCTGAGCTGCTGACTATCCTATCAGCTCCTTCCTTTTTAGAGTGTAAAGAAAGTGTATAAACTGATTATGATGTGTATGTATGATGTACAATGTATATGATGTATATTCCTTGTAGAAAAATTATAAAAGGAGAATAGAGAATGACAACAAAGTAAAAAGGATGGTAACTCTCACACCTGAGCTATTTTGTTGCATTTTCTTCTAGTCTATTATAGACGCTCCTGCTGCTGGAACTTTTCTCTCTAAGGTGATGAGCACCCAGCTCAGGGTCCCCATTCCTGCTCTCTCCAGATGCCATTTCCCCAATCAGCTCATTGTGCCCCCTCCTGAGAGGGCTGCTTCTCACTCTCTCCTCCCTCCTCAGTTTCCTGCACCCCCTCTCCGCTCCCCTCCCTGAGGTGATGACCTCCTTTGTTTCCCACTCAGAAAGAAGCACTCCAGTGAGAACTGCACACTCTCCCTATCCCCCCACACACACATCTGCACCTGTGTCCTCACTTTCTAAGTGATGGTGGAGGCACCCCCCTGTCTCAGGCTGCCCCTCCATTTGGGCACCTGCATCATCCATTTACCCCTCTCTGCTGACTCAGTCATTCCTCATACAAACATGCTGTCCTGATTTTTTAAAAATTTAAAAAAATTCAACACTTGATCCCATGACTCTGCCAGTTCCTGCCCCATCTCTATGGCCTCCATGCAGAGCTTTCTTTACTCCTTTTCTCACCCACTATCTTGTCTTTGTAGCAAATGGATAGAGACAGAGTTTTAAAAAGTCAAATACTTCTGCAGTACTTGAGGTCAAGTAAGACGTCTCCAATCTTCCATGCCCCCCCTTTCCTGAATCTCAGAGATCATCTGTACTAGTTCTTTTAGCTGATTCTTGCTTCTGTGCCTCTAAATAGCCTGCTTCTTGCACTCATTCTCTGTTTCTCAGGTTTATTCATCATCTATACTTAATTGGCTCTTCTTTCACACTCTTCCATCTGCCCCATATAATTATTTTATAATTTTGATTACCTCAATTTATATTTTTATGACCGTGAAATGCTAGTCACAACTGAGCATTTAGTACACTATGGTTCCTTTACCTTTCCTGAATCAACTTATTATTTTCCCGGAGTAAATAACTATCTTATCTTTCAATTGCTTAGTTTCTGTTGTTCTCATTTAAATCCTTCCCAAACTCCCCCTGGTAAATTTTCATGAATATATTGGAGCCATCTGCTATTCCACCATCTTCATGTCTGTGCAGACGCCTGGCCCTCAGCCCTTGGTCCTGCCCAATGTGGACGGGATGCCTGCACACCTGGGACAAGGCCAACACCTCGACCCCCTTCAGCTCAGCCTGGGTGCCCTCTGCCTCTCTTGTTCTGGCTCTCTGTTGCTTGGATCCCACATGCTCCCCTCTTTGAGTTTTCTTCATCATTTCACCTATTTTGCCTAGTGGTATCTTGTGGAAGGGAATGTGGAGAGTAGACACTGACACTCTAAACATCTGATGTGCCTTTAGGCTACCCTCATCCTGATTCACATGGTGACGGGATGGAGACCCTGTGCTGGACATAGTTGTCCTCGGGATTTGGAGACCATGTGCCATATCTTCCATTCATCAGGCCTGTGGTGTTATGCCTTGAAGTTTTCAAGGTGTCTCATCCTCCACCCTCTTCCTGACGTTTCATTGTGATGTGTCTTCATGTGGGTCTTTTGTCATCCACTCTAGTTAAGAACTCGGATACGACTTTAAACATATGTGGGGCGCCTGAGTGGCTCAGTCGGTTGAGTGTCCGGCTTCGACTCAGGTCGTAATCTCATGGGTTTGAGCCCCACGTAGGGCTCTGTGCTGAAAGCTCAGAGCCTGGAGCCTGCTTCTGATTCTGTGTCTCCCTCTCTCTCTGCCCCTCGCCTGTTCACGCTCTGTCTCTCTCTCTGTCTGAAAAACTAATAAACATTAAAAAAATTTTTTAAAGACTTCAAACATATGTGTTTTTCCCTGTAAACTCTGAGAAATATTCTTGAAATTTATGGAAACAAATTTTAATAACCAAACAGGTCTTGTCTCCTGCTGCCTTCACCTTTCGACTGTACTACTTCAGGGAAGTACAACTGTAATCATCCACTTTATCGACTAAATTATTCATTTCTCTGGTCATAATTTTAATTCCCAAGAGCTCTTTCTTGTTCTATGATTGTTCACCACTGTGTGTAATTCAGATTCTGTTCCATATGCCATAGGCTTCTTACATGCTGTAGATATGATTGATTCTAAAGGTAGGGGACCTGTTAGGTCTGCTGGTGATCTTTCCTCAGGATATCCTGAACTTTCTCCATATAGCATTCATCTTGGGGGAAACTTATGATGGTCTCTGTCATTTCTGCTAATGCCCACCTCCCACAGGACAGTGCCAGTATTGTGTCACCAGGGGCTCACAGTTGTTCTTCATTTCACATCTGGAGTCAGCTGACCCTGAGCCACTGGAAGCCTCAAGATGTATATGGGATGATGGGCTGTAGTTTGATTTGAGCAGGTAAGTCACACTGCCTTGTAATGTCCTCCTAGGCTCTCAGCCTAGTAGTCTCCCAATGCAGAACATTATGGACATTATAGAACATTGCAACAGTCCACTTGCATGGAGTGCATAACCACCTCCTGATAGACAGGGAACCAAAGGAAAAGAGTCAACAAGGCCTCTAAATGCAAAACTTTCTGGGTTGAACCCTGCTTCCACCACTTCCTTATCCTCTCTAAGTCTCCTTTTCCCTGTCTGTACAAAGGGATCTGCTATGGGGTGCCTCATGGGTTTGTTTTCATGATTATCTTTTACTCTCTGTGTACATCACATGTTGATATTCTACTATTTATACTTCCCATCATCATATTGATTATAGCACTTAGATAAGTTCCATTCTCTGTTTTTATAAACCACAATTCAAGAAACATCCCTGAAATATACTTCAAAAATTTTTTAATGTTCATTTATTTTTGAGAGGGAGAGAGGAGAGAGTGAGAGAGACAGAGAGATAGAGGATGAGCAGGGGATGAGTAGATGGAGACAGAAAGAGAGACGGAGACACAGAATCCAAAACAGGCTTCAGGCTCTGACTGTCAGCAAAGAGCTCACCTGGGCCTCGAACTCACCAACTGTGAGATCATGACCTGAGTTAAGGCTGGACACTTAACCAACTGAACCACCCAGGCGCCCCCTGAAAATATACTTTTGACAACATATATGATTATCTTCTTAGGATAAACTCCTAAAGGAGGGGCACCTGGGTGGCTCAGTCGGTTTAGCATCAGACTCTTGATTTCAGCTCAGTTCATGATCTCCAGGTTCCTGAGGTCCAGCCTGGTGTCAGGCTGCTTGGGATTCTCTCTTTCCTCTCTCTCTGTCCCTTTCCCTGCTCCTGCATGCACTCTTTCTCACTTTTTCTGAGAATAAATAAATAAACATCTTTTAGTAAAGTCCTCAAAGGGAATGTCTATGTCACAGTATAATCATATTTAAATTATGAAGACACATTTCAGAAGAACCCTTTAAAAATTTTTAAGCCAGTCTTCACTCCCATCACCCTTTATGGTGGTGTATTTTCCCCAACCTTTATTGGATACTCTCATCACCTACTTTCATTTTGCCAAGTTGAAGATTCCAAGGTTTATCCCCAGTTTTTATTCTACATTCACATTTTGTTTATATTTATTTATTACTAATATATGTGTGTGACATTTTGTGTCTTCCTTTCCAAACTGTTCCCTAATATTTCTAATTATCTTTTTCTTTTTTTCTTTTCTTATTATTTGAGTGCACTTTACACATACTGTTCCATTCTGTTCAGGCTTACAACATAGTGATTCGTCATATAATCCAATAGTTGCACTCTTGGGTATTTACTCAAAGAAATGAAATTCTTTTTTTTTTTTAGTTTATTTATTTGAGAGACAGAGAGAGAGAGAGTACACAAAGAGGAGAGGGTCTGAGAAAGAGGGCGAGGGACAGAGAGAGAGAGAGAGAGAGACTCCCAAACACGCTCAGTGCTGTCAGCACAGAGCCTGATGCAGGGCTTCAACTCACAAACCGTGAGTGTGCATATCCAAACTATGGAGTATTGTGTAGACATTGAGATGCTATTTCCAAATCAGAAATGAGTTTTGTTGAACTGAATTTTGAAACATTTAGAAATAAGGAGCCCAAAGAAGTGCTTCTACTTTTCGGTTTTCCCTGTATTACCATCAAGGGGCTGGAGGAGGAGGTGCACATGGACACAGAAACCTCACAATGGCACACCGACTCCTGAGCCCTCCTCTCCTACAATCCTGCCTCACCCCTGAGCCTGACCCCTGTGGAGTCCAGGGCTGCTCAGAAACTTCTTCTTCTCCCCACTGATGCCCAGGCTTCTGCGCAGACATCTCTATCTGACTTACAGTCCAGACCCCACTCAGGCTTTAGTCAGAATCCACCTGAGAACAGAGCAGTGGCAGGTGTCCCCTCATCTTCTACCCCATGAGGGGCCACAGGACTAAAGAGAGAAGACCCAGATGCCCTTTCTCCTCCCCAGCCAGGCAGGCCCTCCCTAGGGTCTTCTTCAGCTTCCAGCATCTGGACAGGGCTCTGGACACCAAGGGTGCCGTCATCCCAGATGGTGTTCAGAGTGTGAGGTTTTTTCAAAAGTCACACTGATACAACTTGTATCCACCTGTAGACAAATGGATAAGGAATATGTGTGGTATACATACACATACATATAAATATGTGTTGCCACTTGTGACGACATGGATGGACAAATAGGGTAATGATGTCTGCTAAGTGAAATAAATCAGACTGAGAAAGACAAGTACCATATGATTTCACTCATATGTGGAATATAAAAAAAACCAAATGAATAAAGAAACAAACAGCAGAATCAGACCTATAACTACTGAGAATGAACTGATGATTGCCAGAGGGAAAGGAGTTGGGAGGATGGGCACAATGAGTGAGGGGAGTGGGAGACACAGGCTCCAGTTATGGAAAGATCAGCTCATAGGAATAAAAGGCACAGCACAGGGAATATCATCAGTGAGACTCTAAGATCATTGTGTGGTGACAGATGTCTGCTACACTGTGGTGAGCACAGCATGGTGTAGTCAGAAGGTGAGGGGTCCCTGGGTGGATCTGTAGTTTCTCCAGTTATGATCCCAAGTCATGGGATAGAGCCTCTCAGGGAACGAGCCAGCTTCTGATTCTCTCTCTCTCTCTCTCTCTCTCTCTCTCTCTCCCTCCCTCCCTGCCTCTGCCTCTCTTCCTTGCTCTCACTGTCTTTCTCTCAAAAAAAGAAAATGTTGAGTCACTGTGTTGTACACCTGAAACTAATGTAATCTTGTGTGTCAATAATATTCAAAAATAAAATATTTTTTTAAAAAAATTAATTAGGAAGAATAAACTGTAGGGGTGCCTGGGTGGGTCAGTCAGTTAGGCATCTGACTTTTGATATCAGCTCAGGTCATGCATGATCTCCTGGCTCGTGGGTGGGAGACCTGCATCAGGCTCTGCAAATGGGTGAGTCCTCTCCCATTGCTGCAACTGCAGAGAAAAAATGAACAGGTTGACAGAAACACAGACCCCTATACATGCAGGTGTTTGTGTGGGGTGAGGGGTCAGAGGAGAGACTGGGATGCAAAAAAGAAAATTAATTGGACAAGACAGGAAAGGGATCCCACATAGAAAAAGCAAAACATTCCAACATGGTATCAAGATCGGGGGGCATAAATTTGTCAGGCACCCACTAAGGCATCAAGAACCATTGCCTGCACTTTATATTTCAAAACAAAGTCACTGAGGAACAACAAGACTCTGAAGAGTTGGAGGAAACAGTTTCATGAAATCAATACTCACTGGAGGAGGAAATATCCATCTTATCAGGTAACTCACTACTACTGACCTCAGTGTGACCCTGCACATCACTGAGGATGCTGGCATTGTTTTCATTTGACACAAACATGATGGCCAAGCCTGTGGGGCAACTGGCTTGACCAGGCCTCATAGAAGGAGACAGGGTAGAACTGGAAGACCCAAAAGTAGGAAGACACCCAAAAGGGCGGACGAGAATGTAATGTATGAAGATGTGGAAAATCAGGGGGTGGGAGGGGACACTGGGATACCTGTATGGGTGTGCAGCTTACCTGATTCAAGTAAGTGTAGGATTCCTCAGGCAGGTGGTAGTTGATGGCAGTGTTTACCTGCTCAATGACCAATACCTTGACCACAAGAATTCATTATGGAAGGTGTTTAAACTACTGACACCAAGAAAGCCTTGAAAAATATTCACAGTCCTTTCTCTCAGTTGTCTCATTTCCTCCCAAGGACACAAAACATCTTTCCATCTCTAATTCACCTCCTCCCTTGGGACATCCCACAGTGGGTGGCAATGGTTGGCAAGTTCTGCTCCACCAGAAGCTGGGTCAGGGCAATGCAATGCTGTATAGACTTCATAAAGATCTATCTCCCCTGTGTGTGGAGAGTAGGGGGATGTGGGGCCATAGGTGTGTGTGTGTGTGTGTGTGTGTGTGTAGGGGAGAGAGACAATGTGCCAGAGTGGAAGATTTCAGGAAGTACACCCTCTACATGAATCCCACTAAATTCCTCTTATTCTCTGTTACATGGTTCATTCTTTGTACTCCGTATAACTTACTCTTCCTTTCTCTCCTTTGGCTCTGATTTTCCTGAGCAGATTGGCCTCTTAGAAGATACGGAGAACAGTAGTCAAATTTGGCAGACATACTAGGAGACAGGAATGAGGTACTGCATGAAAAAGGGCTAAATATTGGAATTAGGGTCTGCAATGACCATGACCAATATTCCTGCTTATGAAACATTAAACCTAAGATATACCCTAAATCTGGGAGTAGTTTTAGTGTGAATATGTTATACACTCAGTAAGCTGAGAGAATGCTTCTCCTCAAGGAATGATACAAGAAGGAAAAAAAAAAAACTTAAGAACCCTAACAGAGCCAATGTATATTGAGATATTAAAGAAAAGTATGAGCAGGGGAAGGGAAGAGACAGAGAGAAAGAGAGAATCCCAAGCAGGTTCCACGCTGTCAGTACAGAGCCTGACACAGGTCTCCATCTCACAAACCATGAGATCAAGAGTCAGACACTTAACCAACTGAGCCACCCAGGATCCCAAAAACACCAATTATTTTCAAAATATAGCTATTTTAAAATATGAAATTGAAGACAGAATAAAGAGCAGCCCCACATTGGGAACTGGTCTGACTCTGACAGCTGGACCTCAGTGTGGTCAGTAGCTGGCTGATGCCACCACTGGGCCATGTTATTCTCCTGCGGGACATGACCAGTCATCTCACAGGACATCAACATACAAGGACACTCTGAAACCATGATATTACTGTGTCTAATTACAGACAAAAACAAGCCACTGCACAACCCACAAAATACCAAACATCTCCCTGTGCTGGTTAATGTGAGCAATCGCTGCTTTTTTACCATTACTTTGTTTTTCTCAAGTTTTTATTTAAATTCCAGTTAGTTAACATACAGTGTAATATTAGTTTCAAGAGTAGAATTGAGTCATTCATCACTTACATACAACACCCAGTGCTCATCACAAGTGTCCTCCTTAGTACCCATCACCCACGTAGCCAGTCCCATTTACCCTGTGATCCTCCCAGAAGCTTGACAGCCTCTCAGCAATGACCACCTTTTCTGTTGGGATTTGTGGTAATATAATTGTGGTAATATAATATAATTCAATTCCACTGTAATCAATGTTGGAACACCTATATTACTTAGTGAAACAACACACAACATGTTACTTAAAAACAATCCTGCATTAGTACAAGATCCACTCCATGTGCAGATGGGCCTATGGATTTAATGTAACAGAGAAGGAGACAGTCAATGATGTTGTTCCACGTTCCAGTTTGCAAATAACCTCAGAGAAAGTACAACTTGTGTAGTTTTAATATAGTATCAAGGAAGAATATGCATAATTATCAGAAAAGGTTATGACACATACTATTTTCTGATGGTCAAGGAAGTAAATTTTTTCATATACTTCAACCAAAACAACACAAGAGATGCAGAAGCAAATCTGAACATCCAGTGGTCTCTAATGAAACAGACAAGAAAGAGACTTGTAAACACATAAAATGAAAAAATCACTGTTCTTACAGCCCCGTTTATTTGGGAAAATTTATTATTTTTAATAAAAACCATATTTCTGTTTTCATATGATTGTAAATGAATTTAAAAATATTTAAACCTGTTTTATTCCTACTATGGTAAATATTGATAGATAAAGCCCGCAGACACAAAATTATCCCTGGGATCCTCACTAATTTGTAAGACTGTATAGATGTCCTGAGAACAAACTGTTGGAGAATCAATGACTCACACAGCTCCTGGGCCACGCCTCAGGGAGACAGTGTTACAAAGAGAGCTCTGTGCAGTAGGTGAGGCCTTGGGACAAAATCCCAGGTTCTCGGCCCAACCTCTCAGGGTCTCAGGCCCCAGGGCGGTGTCGGAGGCGGGATAGCCCACCCAGGTTTCACTTCTCCTTGTCACAACCTGTGTCAGGTCCTTCTGCCTGGATACTGATAATGCGGACTCGGTTCAGACTCCTATTGGTAATGGGTTTACCAAGAAGCCAATCAGGGGCACCTCGGTTCCCGGGTATAGTCTCTGCACACGCCTCCGGTTCCTGCTGCCACTCACATTCTCCCCAGACCCCGAGATGTGCTGGTCGTGATGCCCCGAACCCTCCTCCTGCTGCTGTCGGGGGCCCTGGCCATGACCCAGACCTGGGCCGGTGAGTGCGGGGTCGAGAGGAAAGGGACTCTGAGGGGCAGGAGCAAGAGGACCGCCCGGCGGGGACGCGGGATCCCCGGGGAAGGCACCTGTCCGTCGCCCCCACCCCAGACCCCACCCGGGCCTGTCCCGGCCTGCCCTCCCCCCTCCCCGCTCCGACCCTCCACGACTCAGCCCTGCCGTTCCCTACCGGGTCCCCCTCCCCCTGCCCTCCCGACCGCCTCCACCTGCAACCCCAGCCCCGCGCCGGGTGGAGGGTCGGGCGGGGTCTCACCCCTCCGCGCGCCCGCAGGCTCCCACTCCCTGAGGTATTTCCACACCGC
Source organism: Cryptoprocta ferox (assembly GCA_028646485.1). Classification (NCBI taxonomy): domain Eukaryota; kingdom Metazoa; phylum Chordata; class Mammalia; order Carnivora; family Eupleridae; genus Cryptoprocta; species Cryptoprocta ferox. Next base: position 114,545,089 of record CM053577.1, read on the forward strand.
GATGTCCCGGCCCGGCCGCGGGGAGCCCCGCTTCATCGCCGTGGGCTACGTGGACGACACGCAGTTCGTGCGGTTCGACAGCAACGCCCCAAATCCGAGAATGGAGCCGCGGGCGCCGTGGATGGAGCAGGTGGTGCCGGAGTATTGGGACCGCGAGACGCGGATCGCCAAGGTGCACGCAGAGATTGCCCTACCGAACCTAAAGACCGCCCTCCGCTATTACAACCAGAGCGAGTCTGGTAAGCGATGCGGGCCGGGATACAGGTCATGACCCCCATCCCCACGGATGGGCCTGGGTCACCCCGAGTCTCGGTGTCTGAGCACAGCTGCGAGGTCGAGCGACCCCGTAGTCCCCCGAGCCGGGAAGAGCCCGCGGGAGCTTTTAGGCCTGTTTAACTTTCGGTTTGGGTTTTTAGGTGGTTTTATTTTCGATTTGGACTTAATCACTGCTTCTCTGGGATCGGGGACGGGGCCAGGGTCACACAGCATCCAGAGAATGCATGGCTGTGACATGGGGCCGGACGGACGCCTCCTCCGCGGGTACAGTCAGTTGGCCTACGACGGCGAGGATTACATCGCCCTGAACGAGGACCTGCGCTCCTGGACCGCGGCGGACACGGCGGCGCAGATCACCCGCCGCAAGTGGGAGGTGGCCGGTGAGGCGGAGCGCTATAGGAAGTACCTGGAGGACAAGTGCTTGGAGGGGCTCCGCAGGTACCTGGAGATGGGGAAGGAGACGCTGCTGCGCGCAGGTACAGGGGCCGCGGGGCCTCCCCGATCTCCCCTCCACTGGGGCTGGCTGCCCACGAGGAAGGGAAAGTGGACTCAGTGGCAGAACAGCCCCCTTCCCACGTGTGGGAAGAGGGAGATCCGCCTCGGTGTTCATATTACTACTAGAGAGTGACTCACCTAGAGGGCACTTTTCTCTAAAGGACACTGAGGACTCCAGTCTCCCCCTGGGACTCAGGCTGAGACCATCCCTGAAATAACCTATCAGCAGTTCCCTTTGATCCCGGCAGCCACCTTGTGAACCATGACCTTCCCTCTGAAGGCTTTGTTTTCCCTGAGAACATCTTTGGAGATCTGACTCCGGGTTTTCTGAGTCGTTCACCCTCCACCACAGTCAGGACCAGAGTGTGGTCCCCACCTTAGACCTGCAGCCTCCTACCCGGGCTCTCTCCCTGATTCCAGAACTTAACAAAAATCAGGAGATCCCAAAGGCTAGACTGGTGTCTGTGTTTTGTGCTTCTTCCATCCAAACCAGTTGTCTTGTCCACCACAGGATGCTCACATGGATGCAGTTTCAGTGGCCCCTAAAGGTAAACCACAGTGTGGATTTTCTGATTCTTCTTCCTCAGAATCTCCCAACACACACGTGACCCGCCACCGCATCTCTGACCATGAAGTGACCTTGAGGTGCTGGGCCCTGGGCTTCTACCCTGCAGAGATCACCCTGACCTGGCAGCGTGATGGGGAGGATCACACCCAGGACACAGAGCTTGTGGACACCAGGCCTGCGGGAGATGGGACCTTCCAGAAGTGGGCGGCTGTGGTGGTGCCTTCTGGAGAGGAGCAGAGATACACGTGCCATGTGCAGCATGTGGGGTTGCCCAAGCCCATGACCTTGAGATGGGGTAAGGAGGGTTTGAGGTAGAGCCTTGTATCAAGGAAAGCAGGGCCCTCCTGGAAAATTTCACAAAGTCAGGACTGAAGCCAAAGATCTGCGCCTGTCACCTTCCTTCCCTTTCCAGAGCTGCTTCCTCAGCCCTCCATCCCTATCCCGGGCATCATTGCTGGTGTGGCTGTCGCTGTCCTTGTGGTCACTGTAGTGGTTGGAGCTGTGGTCTGGAGGAAGAAGTATTCAGGTAGGAACAGAGTGGGGGAATCTGAGTTCTCTTGTCCCGCTGGGGGGCTTCCTAGGTAGCACATGGTCCTGCCTTGTTCCTGGGAAGTACCATCCACATACATGTACCTGCCCACTTTGGAGCTGTTACTAACATTCACTCTGTAGCAAAGCATTTGTGAAAATGAAGGACAGTTTTTTACTTGGTAATTCTGGTGACAGGGACCTGATTCCCAACAGTCATAGTATAGAGAGGAAGATCCCTGCTGAGGACAGACCTCCAGCAAGTCATGTGGTCCTGTGCCCTCCCACACCTCTTTCTTCATGTTTCCTGATCCTGTCCTGGGTCTTAAGTCAGAATTCTGGAAACTTCATTGTGGACCAGGACTAGGAGGTTGCTCTAGGATCCCATGGCCCAGCTTTCCCAGGCCTCTAACATGATATTTTCTTCCCATAGGAGGAAAAGGACCAAGCTACTCTCATGCTGCATGTAAGTATGGAGGGAGTGATCCCTGGAACCCTTGGATAGTGTAGGCAAGACCCCATGGGGGAGGTCACCATCCCACCATAGTTCCTCCTTTAGTCTTATCTCTTATGGCTCTGATCACATCCTGTTTTGTTCTACCCCAGTCAATGACAGTCCCCAGGGCTCTGATGTGTCTCCAACGGCTCCTAAAAGTAAGACTCTGGAGGGCCTGAAGTGGGGAGGAGTGGGGGCACTATGGACACTTTGACATGTGGGGGGCTGTTGAGAATGAAGGTACTTATGTGACTGACCTTAATTTGTTCATGGTTAACATTTTTCACAGTATGAAACCTGCTGCCCCTCAGGGACTGAGTGATGCAAGATTTGTTCCCACTCCCATTGGTGCCATCAAGAGCCCCTGACCTCTTTCTGCCAACAGTGTCAGAACATGTCTGTGTTCCTATTATCATAATGTGAGGACACAGGAGACTGGCCCACCCTGCCCACCATGACCCCTCCCCATACTGATTCCTGTTCCCTTTCTGATCTGCTTTCCTGTTCCTGCAGAGATGGGGCTGGACCGCCTCAAACCTCATCTTTATTTCATGTTGGGCAGAGTGCTGATACTTTTCTTTCTTACTGAAAATGAGAACCAGATACGAATTTGTGTTTTGTAATTCTTGGTACGTGGGCATGATGAGGTAATAAAAGAGTGGATTTGTAAAGTTGCAACAGAAAATAAATGAAATTACTGAGAACCTTCCAGAATCCGTGTGTTTGCTGTCCTGTGTCTGTTACTGGTGGGGATAGGAGAGGGCTTTGAGGAGCCGAGCGTGGACAGGGCCTGTGACCAGTCAGTGCTCAGTGCATCATTGGCGTGATGTGCTCACTCCTCAGCTGGGTCATGTCCTTGCTCCTTCTACTTGACCTTTATGTGGAAACTTATCTCACCAGGACCTGTGACCACATGGATTTTGATGTCACCTGTCACCACGACCTTGTGCAGCAAGAACTTCCTGTGACTGGGTCAGCCCAGGCTCCATCCTGGGTGATGCCCTCAGCCCCCATCCTTTGGGTGTATTTTTTCTTTGTTTCTGTGGAGCATCAGGCCTGTTCTTGTTCCTGTGTATGAGTTCTTGTCTCACTCTCCCCAGTTGACCCCAGCAGTTACAGCAGCAGGAGTCCTTTGAGCTATTGTTCCCACAGACCTTGGTGAGCCCCTGCACACAGGAGTCTCTGTGGTATGGAGAGGTGAATTTTCAGAGTCATCCATCTCTTCCCCTGCCTCTAAAGCTGTCTTCTGGATTATTCTTTAGATTCTGGAGGTAAACAGAGGTGGAGTTTGAGAGTTTCTCATTCTTATTAAACTTCAGTTAGTTTCTACCTTTCCTGCCTCTTTGCCCCCTCTCCCTGCCCTTAGTTCTAGTGATGCTGGTGCTGGCTCCCATCCAAATTCATGGATTTATAAAGCAGAGTCTAACTTAGATTTCTATTTGGTTGGAGAAAGGGCCCCATAGAGCCTAAGTACAGTGTTTTGAAGACAGACTGTAACTGTGTGCTGTGCTCTGCTGTGCTGTGCAGGGGAAATCTGTGGGAAAGAGGAGCTGAGCTGAGAGGTGGGGGCAGCAGCCCTGTGGGAAAAGTAGAGGCAGCTAACTGATGGTGAGGTGGGGGCACTTTGTGCAGAGATGCCATGGACCAGCTGTGCCTGAGGCTCATCCAGAAGAAAGAGGTCCTCTCCACTGATCACTTGTTCCACTGATAATGTTGTGTGCCATGTACAGGACCCTATTTTTTCATCTAGGACACCTCAGTGACTAAGAAGAGGCAAATGTGCTGGGCTTGTGGAGGATATGTTCTAGTGGTGAGGGCCAGACTCCACTGACCCTGGAACAATGGGGGGATTGAGGGTAATGGCTCCATTGTGCAGTCAGAAATCCAAGTATAACTTTTGACTCCCCTGAAACTTAAGTACTAATAGCCTGCAATTGATAGGAAGTCTTTCTGAAAACACAACAGTTGTTTAACATACAGTTTGTACATTACATATAGTATGTACTGTATTCTTACAATAAATTAAGCTGGAGAAAATGGTAAGAAAACATAAAAGAAAATGCACTGACAGAAAAGTCCACATATCGGTGGATATGTGCAGTTCAAACCAGTGTAATTCAGAGTCAACTGTATATTGTATAAATGTGGTAAATAAGGGAAGTGTTTAAACTGGAGGTTGGCAAAGAGGTGGAAAATGCATAGACTGAAAACTGTAAAAAGCTTACAAAAGAAATTGAGACACACCCAAAAAATGGAAAAATATTCTGTGCTCCTGGATTCAAAGAACAAATATTGTTAAAATGCCAATACTACCCAAAGCAATCTACATATACAATACAATCCCTATCAAAATAACACCAGCATTCTTCACAGAGCTAGAACAAATAATCATAAAATTTGTATGGAACCAGAAAAGACCCCAAATAGCCAAAGTAATCTTGAAAAAGAAAACCAAAATTGGAGGCATCACAGTCCTGGACTTCAAGATGTATTACAAAGCTGTAATCATCAAGACAGTATGGTACTGGCACAAAAACAGACATTCAGATCAATGGAACAGGATAGAGAACCCAGAAATGGACCCACAAACATATGGCCAACTAATCTTTGACAAAGCAGGAAAAAATATCCAGAGGAATAAAGACAGTCTCTTCAACAAATGGTGTTGGGAAAACTGGACAGCAACATGCAGAAAAATGAACCTGGACCACTTTCTTACACCATACACAAAAATAATCTCAAAATGGATGAAAGACCTAAATGTAAGACAGGAATCCATGAAAATCCTAGAGAAGAAAGCAGGCAAAAAGCACTTTGACCTCAGCCACAGCAACTTCTTACTCAACACATCTCTGGAAGCAAGGGAAACAAAAGCAAAAATGAACTATTTGGACCTCATCAAATTAAAACTTCTGCACAGTGAAGGAAACAATCAGCAAAACTAAAAGGCAACCAACAGAATGGGAGAAGATATTTGCAAACAACATATCAGATATAGGGTTAGTATCCAAAATCTATAAAGAACTTACCAAACTCATCACCCAAAAAAACAAATAATCCAGTGAAGAAATGGGCAAAAGACATGAATAGACACTTTTCCAAAGAAGGCATCCAGATGACCAACTGACACATGAAAAAATGTTCAACGTCACTCGTCATCAGGGAAATACAAATCAAAACCACAATGAGATATGACCTCACACCTGTCAGAGTGGCTAACATTAACAATTCAGGCAACAACAGATGTTGACAAGGATGCAGAGAAAGATGATCTCTTCTGCACTGCTGGTGAGAATACAAACTGGTGCAGCCACTGTGGAAAACAGTAAGGACATTCCTCAAAAATTAAAAATAGAACTACCCTACGACCCAGCAATTGCACTACTAGGTATCTATATATCCAAGGGATACAGGTGTGCTGTTTCAAAGGGGGCACATGCACCCCAATGTTTATAGCAACACTATCAACAATAGCCAAAGTATAGAAAGAGCCCAAATGTCCATTGATAAATGAATGGGTAAAGAAGATGTGGAATATACAATGTGGATATACAATGGAGTATTATTTGGCAATCAAAAGGAATGAAATCTTGCCATTTGCAACTACATGGATGGAACTGGACGGTATTATGCTAAGTGAAAATAGACAGAGAAAGACAAATATCATATGACTTCACTGATATGAGGAATGTAAGATACAAAACAGATGAACATAAGGGAAGGGAGGCAAAAATAATATAAAAACAGGGAGGGGGACAAAACATAAGAGACTCTTAAATATAAAGAACAGAGAGTTGCTGGAGGGGTTGTAGGGGGGGAATGGGTTAAATGGGTAAGGGGCATTAAGGAATCTACTTCTGAAATCACTGTTGCACTATATGCTACCTAACATGGATGTAAATTTAAAAATTAATTAATTGATTGATTGATTTAAAAATAAATAAAAATTAACTATAAATAAATAAATATATTAAAAAATAAATTGGAGATTGGTAGGTGCTTTGAGGAAAGTGACCCAGAGAGTTACCTGTGCTGGGATGGGGAAGGTGGCTACTTTACTATCAGAGTAAAGCCTCACTGGGTAAAGCCTATCAGAGGGAGCCTCACTAGGAAGATGACCTCTGAGAGATGTGAAAGGCATGAGGAATTGTTGAAAAGCATGTCTCAGGGAGTTCTTTCCAGGCAGGGTAACCTCCAGTGCACATGCACTAGGGCAGGGGGTGTGTCTTGTGTTCAAGGAAGGGTGAGAGGCCACTGTGACTGGAGCAGAGAGCATGTGAAATGAGGTCAGATGTCTAGGCCTGAGGATTAGAAGGGTTTTGAGTTTTTTCTGAGTGAGATGTGGAGTCACCAGATGGTTTAGAACAGATGATCCACCTGACCCAATTCTTTTTAGCAAAATTTATGTGCTACTGTGCAGAAATGACCAGTAGGGCAACTGGAGGAAGCCAGTGCAGTGTTCTAGGAGGGGGATGTCAGCTGTACATCTGAGGTGTGAGGTGGGAAAATAATTGGAAGTGACTGCGTTCTACTTAGCATGTGTGTGTGTGTGCGCGCGTGCGCGCTGGATACATTTAAAAATGGACTTTGCAGCATTTCCTAATGTATTAATTCTGGGTTGGGAGAAGGAGGAATCAAGGACAGCATTCGATATTTCAGACTGCAAGTAGAAATGAGGAGTGCCTTCCAGGGAAACAGGGTAGACTATGGAAGTAGGACATTTGGTGAAGCATCATTGTAGGCACCCAATTTAAGAATGTCAAATCTGAGATTGTTAGAAATGCATGTGAGGTTATCAGCTGGATATAGAGTACAGGGTGGGAGAAATATCTGGGTTGGAGAAATACATGTGGGAGGTGATACCATATAACTGATATTTAAAGCCTTCAGCATAAATGAGGGTACCAAGGGGGTGATGGTCATAGAAGAGAAAGGAACAGGACCAAATCCTGGACTCCTCAGCACTAAGCAAGCTTATCAGAGCTCACACCCAGAGCATACTACACAGTTCTGGTTCTACGTCGGGAAGTCACATAGACCAGGAGGCTCAGTCTTTAGTGTGCACAGGAATTTCCTGACTTAGAAAGATCTAGACAGTATGGAGTAGAGCATGAGATTCTGGGTTTATAATAAGGTTGGTGTTGATGCTGCTGGTCTTCAGATCACGCACTGAGCAGCAAGCACATAAAACAGGATTCCCACATAGCCGTGCATCAGCCTTTCCTGCAGGGCTTATAAAGTAGAATCCTGGGTCCACGCCCAACATTCTAAGATGGTGGGTCTGGGGAGAGGCCTGAGTATCTTGTAACAAACCCACAAGCAATCTTGGGGTTCCACCAGATAGGGAAGAAGTAAAGTCATTGATGAGAGCCCTCATTGGGAAGGGGTCTTACATCCACATTTAAGTGTGTGGGATTTTTTTGTAGGAAGAAAAATGCAAGACCATATAATATACTACTATGTTTTATTTATTGTCTGTCTTTCCTGTCAGTTTGTAAGGGTTACAAATTTGTGTTGTAATGTCCGTTATGTTGTGTCTGTTTTATTAAATGATTACCAGGCCTAACACACAGATTGGCACAGAGGCATTCACTGATTATACATGGAGGAATTAATGAGTAAATGAATGAATGAGTGAAAGAATGCTGTGACTAGAATTCCTTAAAGTTTGCTTTGAGGCTGGAAAGAGGAAATTTTATGGGTGTTTGATGTGGGGGAAGGTCTTTTATGTTGTGTGTATACACATGTGCATACATCTGCACATACATCTCCTATGTGAGTTTAGTAATTGCCTGTTGGTCTTGGTTGCCTGAGCAAGCAACCAGCACCGTGCAAGCAACCAGCACCGTGCACAGTGCCTCCTGTACTCATATTTCAACCACATGGGAATTGCAGACAGACAGCACCTAACCACCAGATGCCTCTGAGATGTCTTGGGCTCCAAAATGGAATTTTCCTGTATTGCAGATCATTGGCTCAGCTTCAGAGTTTGAGAGCCTTGAGAGCTCCTGGCTGGCCACCCTCAAATCTCTTGGTCAGTCATCTGCCAAGATTTGAGCTTGGACAGCAGAGCTCCTGTCTCAGGTGTTAGGGGTAGCAGAGAGTGGGGCCTGAAGTGGTCAGTATGGAAGCTTCTGGCACCTACATCATTGAAGGAAAAAGCCAGTATCCCAGCCTCCAGCATCAGAGGCAGCAGCAAAAAAAAAAGTGATATGGACTTGCGGGTCCAAGATCCTCTCCATGGAAAGTGGTAGAGTGTGTACTGGAGCATCCAGCATGTTTGTGTTATGGGCTGGAGATCTTTTTCTTCCCTAAGACCAGAGTCTCTAGTTACTCAATGCAGAAGAAACATCAATGTCAGTGTAGAGTTTGCGAAACACTTTACAAGCCAAACATGAATCAGACAGGTGTGTCCCCTGTTTGTAGAGCCTTGTCCTGGTGCAGTAGCCCAGGGAAACCATGGGAGGTCCTGGCTAACCAGGGAAAAGGGGAGCTCAGGGCTTCTATCTTCAGCATTGTGACCACACAGGGACATTGCCACTCTGCTCTCAGATTCTCACTGAACATCACTGGCAGAGGGGGTGGGCAGGGAGGTAGAAAGTTACCACACACACATGCTCAGGGGAAAGCATAGGCTGAAAAATGACATGAGAAGAGCTGAAATGTACACCTCAGTCTGCTTCCCGACACACAGACAACAACAATCAAAAATCAAAACAAAAACAAACCTGCTGATGGGAAGAATCTGATTTTCACAATTACCATGTTATAACATTAAGATGACCAGTTTTCCACAACAAAATATAAGTATACAAAGACACAGGAAAATATGATCCATTCAAAGTAAAAAAAAAAAAAGTCACTGTGAAAGATCAGAAGGTGAATTTACTAGAAAAGTACTTTAAACCAACTATATCTAAGATGTTCAAAGAATTAAAAGAACTCACAAAAAGCCAAGAAAATTAAGTATGAATAAAATAAAACATCAACAAAGAGGTATAAAACATGAAAAGAAACTAAAATGAAAGTCCAGTGCTGATATGTACATTAACTGAAATGAAAAATTTACTAGAGGTATTCAAGAGCAGATTTTAACAAGCAGAAGAAAGAATTACTGAACTTGAAGATAGGACAATTGAAATTATCAAGTCTGAGGAACAGGATGAAAAAAACTGAAGACAAGTGAACAGAACCTAAGGGAGAACTGAGACCCCAGAAATGAAATCAACATATGCATTTTGGGAGTCCCAGACAGAAGACAGAGAAAAGGATAAAAGAGATTATTTGAAGAAATAATGGTTGAAAACTTCCTTAAACTGATGAAAGACATGAATATAAACATCCAAGAAGAATACCAAATTCCATTTAGCATGAACACAAAGACATCCCCACCATGTCACATAGAACCAAACAGTTGAAAGCCAAAGGCAACAAGCCTTGAAAGCAGTAAAAGAAAAGTGACTCACTGCATATAATGGTTCCTTAAAAAATTAGCAGACTTGTCATCAGAAACCCTAGAGGCCAGAGGGCAGCAAGCTGATATATTCCATGTGCTGAAAGAAAAACACTCAGTCAAGAGTCCTTTATCTGCAAAACTGTTCTTCAGAGTGAGGGAGAAATGAAGACATTCTTTGGCAAACAAAGGCTGAGAGAGTTCGTTAACACTATACATGCCCTACAAGATCAGCTAAAGGTAATCCTTCAGGATGAAAGGACACTGGACAGTCACTGAATCTGTGTGAAGAAATATAGATCTCAATGAAGGTAAATAAATCGTTAGTTATAAACATAGTATTAGTGTGACTTTTTTGTAACTCTAATTTTTGTTTTCTACATGATTTAAAAGACTGATACTTTCTTAAAAAATACCTATTTGCTTAAAAGCCACCATTATCATAATTTTTAATTGTAACTCTACTTTTTGTTTTTCACTTGATTAATAGACTAATATACAAAAGCAATTATTAGTCTATGTTTTTGGACAATGCATAGAGATGTAATTTTCTGACATCAATTACTGCAAGGGGATTGTATGGAGCTGTATGAGACTTTTTGTCTATTATTGAAGATGAGCTTATAGAAATACACATGAGAGGGCTATAATTTTAGGATGTGAAAGATGATCCCCATGATAACATGAAGAAAATGTCTATAGAATAATATATGCAAAAGGAATTGAGAAGAGATTTAAAGTATTTCACTAAGAAACTAAACTAAACAAAAAACTAAAACAACAAAGGAAATGAGAGACAACATTATTATAAGGCATGTAGAAAATAGCCAAATAACACAGACATGTCCCTCCTTATCAGCAATTACTTTGAATGTAAATTAATTAAATACTCTAATCAAAGCTAGAAACTGGCAGAACAGTGACAGAAAGAAGACCTAACTCTATGTTGTCTAAAACAGATTCACTTTATCCAAAAATACAAATAGCTTGACAGTGAAAGAAGGAAAAAGGTGTCTCACACACACATTAACTAAGAGATAGCTGGAGTATTTCTACCAATATCAAACCAAATAGATTTTAAACAAAGAAATTTAGAAGAGACAAAAAAAGGACAGTATATATTAACAAAAGTTTCAATAGGGAAAGAAAATATGACAATTAAAACCTTGTAGCATTTAATAATGGTCATTTAGGTCAACTAAATATGTGAGCAAAGCTTGATAAAAGGGAGAGGTAGACAGACCCACAATAGTAGCTGGAGAATTCACTCTCTCATTTTCAAAGCCGGATAGGGTACCCAGCAGAAGAAAAGTAAGGAAACACAGGGCTGGAGCATCATAATAAACCAACTCTGACACACATGTACACAGCACTCTACCCACAAATAACAGAATACATTTTCTTCTCCAGTGCACATGGGACGTTATCCAGGAAACACATATGTTAGACCACAAATTAAGATTCAACAGAATTGAAAAGGAGATATCAAACAAACTACCCTTTCCAACCACAAAGGTATGCTGTTAGAAATCAAACACAAAAGGAAAACTGAAAATATACAAATTGGAGGAAATTAAACACACTCGTAACCAATGGGCCAAAAGAAATCACAAGTAAACTATTTAAAAAATATTTAAGTCCAGTGACCAACTCTTCCCTTAGGGAGGGTTCTGTTCACCCCCTCAGTTTCTTGCCAGCCTTCTTCCTGCCAGGAGAGCCAGCCCTGTGGTTGAGGCTGAGGAGGAGCAGAGAAAGTAAAGTAAGGGTGAAGAAAGACCTGGCTGCATCTGGGGAGTGTCTGCTGTGCCAGAAGTGGAGGTGGCAACAGTGGCTGCAGTGTGGGTCGCACCTCGTGGAGGACTGCGTGTGGGCAGGGGCCTCCTCCTGGCACTTTCCTCCCGACACCTGGGCTGTGCTGCCTCAGGTGCAGAAATGAATAATCTCTTCTTTAGATACCTATGTGGTCTCTTTTATCCTCCTTACCCTGGGAAAATGGCTTCAAAATTAGCATTTTTGCCCCTCCCCCATCCAACTTACACGCTGACATGTGAAGAAAACGGAAGGCACTAGACTTCATACCAGTCGGAACTAGCAGACTGGCAACACTCTTCTCACAAAACATGCTATTGAGTGTTTCCTGACTAGAACCAGTAAAGGCAAAGGTTGTTCACCCAATGCCAAGTACACTTTACTCTTCTCACATGGAAGTGCTCTTGATCTTGGTTAGATTAGGAGCTTTACATAGAACTGGGATCAGGGAGTAATTGTCATATGTTTTCATATGATTATTCTGGGTATGGCACAAGTTCTGAGAAACCATCAGACAAGAACCTCTATGTAGATATAGAAGCAGCTTGGCTTGCTCTTAGGACAAGGTATGGGTAATGCCCTGAAACTGCGATTATATATGGCCAAATTAAAGAGGGACAGTACCATCTGTGCATCTTGCTGCTTAGTGTAAGAGTGCTGCTGTTATTTTTCATTCTCCTTTGACCCCGGCAATGCCTGTCACTTTTCCTGATACTATGAAGACCTACTGTTTGGATGCATTTCCAAACATTGTCAAAGTCTCTAAGATAACCTTTCCAGTATTAATAATTCACAGGACTGAAGATGAAGTTGGTGATTTTTCACATGGCCTCACATTGTTTGAGTCTTGCCAAAGACCTGTGGAGCCTCTGTGGTTAAAAGGGGCAGTCCACAGTGATATGGAACTTTACATAGAGTACCTTGAAAGGTTGAAACAGTTTGGGTCACAGGAACTGGTTAATTTGTAAAATAGTCTAAATTTGCCTACTGGGCTTTCTTTTCTTTCTTGCTGAACTGAACTCTTTGGTAAATAATATAAAACCTGAAGGTGGGGCACCTGGGTGGCTCAGTCGGTTGAGTGTCCGCTTTCGGCTCAGGTCATGATCTCACGGTTCGTGGGTTAGAGCCCCATGTCGGGCTCTGTGCTGACAGCTAGCTCAGAGCCTGGAACCTGTCTTCAGATTCTGTGTCCCTCTCTCTCTGACCCTCCCCTGCTCATGCTGTCTCTCTCTCTCCAAAAATAAATAAAAACAGGAGAGAGAGACAAGATGGCGGAAGAGCAGGGAGCTCTGTAATCCGCGCACGCCCGTATGGATTGAACTGAGAGGGACTGAAGGGATAAAACTTGGATTTGCAAGTGGGGGAAAGAAGAAACAGACGCCAGAAAGAAGACAACCTCAAAGATGCCTGAGTGAGTGACTGTGATCTGGGAAATTAGGGGACGGGCGGTCCCGG
>CM053577.1:114558668-114581049 GCA_028646485.1 Cryptoprocta ferox
GTTCTGTGATTTTTCTTAAATATCAAAATGAGTAGTGTATGAAATTTTAATTCTATAAAATCAAATGCTGTAAAAGTATTGCCAAATGCTTTTGCATACCAGACACATTTATAAATGTTTTTAAAGCATCTCAATGTACTAAATCCTATCCAGGTATACACAGGTAATATTTGTTCAATAAAAAGCTGTATATCTAAAAGAATTCAAGAACTCATAATAGAATAAACTGTTGAAAATGTGCAAGTTTGGGGCACCAGAGTGGCTCAGTCGGTTGAGTGTCAGACTTCAGCCCAGGTCATGATCTTACCCCTGGTGGGTTCAAGCCCCGCGTCAGGCTCTGTGCTGACAGCTCAGAACCTGGAGCCTGCTTTGGATTCTGTGTGTGTGTGTGTGTGTGTGTGTGTCTGCCTCTCCCCCACTCCCATTCTATCTGTCTCTCAAAAATGAATAAATGTTTTTAAAATTTAAAAAAAAACATGCAAGTTCACTAGAAACGACCTAAACCCTGTTGTATTGGGATAGAGATTTAAATGGTTATTTTATTGTAAAATACATTGAATTTTCTCCATTCCCTAGTTATCATACATTCTATCCTTTAAAAAAATAATGTAAGACCTAATTTTTATGCCATCTATTAATTTACCAAGTAGTTACCTTGCAAATGACAAGTCAGGATAGCACTGAATTTTAACTAGTTCTGATTTGTAGGTTTGGTCCTATGAGGCAACTACTTAAATTCTCATTTTTATTATTTAAATGGCATTTAGAGCTTCAAGAATGACTTCGTAAGCAGTGCTGTTTTAAATTTTGGCTAGTCTCGTAGAATTTCAGTACTCTACATAATAAAAGTACCTGAGAGTCCCTTAGATGTTCTTCAAGACCACAAACAGGCTGCTCGTTGGTTGTTGAAATTTTGGCTATTTTTAATAGCCACATTAGGCTATTAATAGGCCTAAACCAGTCTAAACCAATATTAGGCTATTAATAGGCCTAACCAAACCAGTTTAGATTACTATCTGGGAATTCCATGGATTTACTCCTGGATGCAAGAGATAAGAGAATATTTATTTCATAAATTATATATTGACCCATGTAGTTAAAAAAACAAAGCTCAAAACAAAAATTAAGTTCCCTTTCCTTGAATGAAACCTGCCTGAAAAAAAAAAATGAAAGAAGAAGAAAGAGAGGGGCACCTGGGTGGCTCAGTCAGTTAAGTGTCCAATTCTTGATTGTGGGTCAGGTCATGTGAGATTGAGCTCTGTGTCAGACTCCATGCTGAGCATGGAGCATGAAGCCTGCTCAAGATTCTCTCTCTTTCTCTCTCTCTCCCCCTCTTCTACCCTCCCACTCATGCAATAAATAAATAAATAAATAGCTTTAAAGGATTAAAAAAGGGAAAAGAACAGAATGTAATCTAATTTGCAAATGAATGAATACTGGAATAATACACACTGTGGATATATTTTAAGGCCTTATATAGTTTTAATTGCTCTGCTTGTTCTGTGGTTACGTCTAAGACTCTAGTACATGATTCTCTTCAAAATATATCAAGTGTTGTGAATACTTTGGTTCAGATGTGTCAAATTAACAGTAAAACAAGTATACCACCAAAAGAGGAATTAGAAAATATTTAGAGACACATGAAAACAAAACTCAATGTACCCAAACTTATAGAACGCAGGGAAAGCAATCCTAATGGGGAAATTTACAGCTGCAAACGCATATATCAAAAAAGAACAAAGATCTCAAATCGACAACCAAACTCTATAACTTAATGAGCTAGTAAAATAACAACAAAGTAAACTCAAGGCTAGCAGAAGAAACAAGAATCAATATGGTATCCGAGATACATAACACAAGGAATAGCAATCAAGAAAATCAATGAAACCAAAAACTGGCCCTTTACAAAAATCAATAACATTGACAAAGCTTTAGCTAGACTAAGAGAAAAAGAGAGAAAACACACTACTAAAATCAGAAGGGAAGGTGTCGATATTATTACCTATTTTACAGAAATAAAAAAGGATTATAGGAGAGTACTGTAAACAACTGTTTGCCAACAAATTGGAAAACCTAGATGAAATAAATAGATTCCCTGAAACTAAAATCTACCAATACAGAATTATAAGAAAATAGAATATATGGATAGACCTATAACCAGAAAGGATATTAAATTAGTAATCAAAAACCTGACAAAGAAAGGCCTTGGACCTCATGGCTTCATTGGTGAACTCTACCAAACAATTAAAGAACTAACACCAATCCTTCTCAAACTCTTCCCAAAAATTTGAAGAGAAGGGTAACTCTTCTTAAGTCATTCTATAAAGCTCACATGGTCCTGATACCAAAGCCAGAGAAAGTTACTACAAAAAAAGAAAGCTACAGATCAATATCCTTGATGAATATTGGTGCAAAAGTCAACAAAATACTAGCAAATTGAATTCAGGAGCATATTAAAATGATTATACACCATGCCCAAGTGGGATTTATTCCTGGAATACAAGGATGTTTCAATATAGGAAATCAATCAAGTTAATAAATCACATTAACAAACTTCAAGTGAAAAAAACACATAGTCATCTCAATGCAGAAAAAGAAAAAAATTAAACATTGTTTCATTATAAAAGTACTTATCCAACAAGGAAGAAAAGGAAATTATCCCAAAATAATAAAATCCAATGATGAATACCCCACAGTTAACATCAATATTGAAAGCCTAAAAACTTTCCCCCTAAGATCAGGAACAAGACAAGGATGTCTGCTCTCACTATTTCTATTCAACATAGTATTGGAAGTTGAATGAATTTTTTTAAATTTTTAAAAATTTGTCTATGTTTATTTTTTAGAGAGAGAGAGAAATCATGAGCAGGGGAAGGGCAGAGAGAGAGGAAGACACAGAATCCAAAGAAGGCTCCAGGCTCTGAGCTGTCAGCACAGAGCCTGATTCAGGGCTCAAACCCACAAAACATGAGATCATGACCTGAGCCAAAGTCAGACGCTTAACCAACTGAGCCACCCAGGGGCCCCTGTATTTTCTTTTCTTTCTTTCTTTCTTTATTTTTATTTTTTTAAATATAGTTTATTGTCAAGTTGGTTTCCATATAACACCCAGTGCTCATCCCCACAAGTGTCCTCCTCCATGACCATCACCCCCCTTCCCCTTTCCCCCTCCCCTTCAGCCCTCAGTTCGTTTTCAGTATTCAAGAGTCTCTCATGATTTGCCTCCCTCCCTCTCCCTAACTCTTTTTCCCCCTTCCCCTCCCCATGGTCCTCTGTTAGGTTTCTCCTGTTAGACCTATGAGTGAAAACATATGGTATCTGTCCTTCTCCGCCTGACTTATTTCACTTAGTATGACACCCTCCAGGTCCATCCACTTTGCTACGAATAGCCAGATTTCATTCTTTCTCATAGCCATGTAGTATTCCATTGTATATATAAACCACATCTTCTTGATCCATTCATCAGTTGATGGACATTTAGGCTCTTTCCATGATTTGGCTATTGTTGAAAGTGCTGCTATGAACATTGGGGTACATGTGCCCCTACACATCAACACTTCTGTATCCCTTGGGTAAATCCCCAGCAGTGCTATGGCTGGGTCACAGGGGAGTTCTATTGATAGTTTTTTGAGGAACGTCCACACTGTTTTCCAGAGTGGCTGTACCAGTTTACATTCCCACCAACAGTGTAGGAGGGTACCCGTTTCTCCACATCCTCGCCAGCATCTAGAGTCTCTTGAATTGTTCATTTTAGCCACTCTGACTGGCGTGAGGTGGTATCTCAGTGTGGTTTTGATTTGTATTTCCCTGATGATGAGTGACGCTGAGCATCGTTTCATGTGTTTGTTGGCCATCTGGATGTCCTCTTTGGAGAAGTGTCTATTCTGTTTGCTGATAAACTGTAACATTAAAATCTTAGTGTGAGCAGTTCAACATTAACTTAATTATATTTAGTCGTATCTGACAGAAGCCTGTGTGTGCAATGAGACTTAGAGAATATCAACAAGAAGTAAATCCCAATCCTGAGTTCCTAAAATCTAAACTAGAAGGAAATTCTAGAAACCATAATGATCTTGTTGTCCTTTTATGGTAAACTAGCTCAAGGTAGAGTGAATGATGTGTGTGCACGTGTTTTTGTGGCTATGTTTTCAACTTCATTGGGTAAATAGCAAGAAACATAATTGCTGGATCATATGAGCAGAGGGTGTCTTCCAGTTGATTTACATCTTCATTGACTTCTTTACTCAATGTCTTGTAATTTTCAGTGTGCAAGTGTCCTACTAGATTCTTTAATTTAATAACCAAGTATTTGATTTTTTTAAATGCTATTCTAAATGGAACTGTCTTCTTAACGTCCTTTTCAGATTGTTCATTGTTAGTGTATAGAAATGAAAATGATTTCTGTATGATTTTTATCCTGAAACTTTGCTGAATTTATTCATTTTCTCTAACAATTTTATGAGGGTGTTTGTGTGGAATCCTTAGGGATTTCTACATATAAGAGGATATCATCTGGGAACAGATACAATTTTACTTCTTCCTTTCTGATTTGAATGCCTTTTATGTCGTCTTTTTTTTTTGTAATTATATTGGCTAGAATTTTTAATACCTTGTTGAACAAAGGTGGCAAAAATGGGCACCCTTGTATTGTTCCTGATTGTAAAGGAAAACTTTCACCCTTTCACATTTAGTATGAAGTTAGCTGTAGTGTATTTATCTACAGTCTTTTGTTGAGGTAGTTTCCTTATGTCCCTATTTGTTGAATGTTTTTATAAGAAAAGAGTGTTGAATTTTGTCAAATGCTGTTTTTCTACATCAATTGAAATGATCATGTGTTTTCCCTTAATTCTATTAATGCTGTTTTACATTCATTGTCTCATATGTTGAACTATATTTGCATTCCAAGAATACATCCCAGTTTATCGTGGTGATGCTGCTGAATTCAGTTTGCTAGCATTTTGCTGAAGATACTTATGTAAACATTCATACAAGATATTGATCTGTAGTTTCCTTATATTGTGTTTGTCTGGCTTTGCAATCAGGACAATATTGGCCTCCTTGAATAAGGCTGGAAATGTTCTATCTTCTTCAGTTTAGAGGTAGGGTTTGAGAAGGATTGGTGTTCTTTAAATGGTAGGATTCACAGTGAATCCATCAAATCCTTTTCTTTTGTCAGGAGGTATTTGATTACTGATTCAATAATCAATTATTGATTCTCTTCAGTTATTCCATTTCTTTATAATGCAGTTTTACTGGTTTTTCATTTCTAGGCATTTGTTCATTTCTTCTAGATAATCCAACTTGATGGTACACAATTGTTCATCTTTATTTCTGTAGCATAGGTAGTAAAATCCCCCACATATATTTCTGATTTTAGTAATTTAAGTCTTGTGACTTTTTCTTAGTCAATCCAGCTAAGTGTTTGTCAGTTCTATGGATCTTTCAAAGATCCAACCTTTGGTTTCATTGATTTTCTCAATTGTTTTTCTATGCTTTATTTTATTTATCTCTGTTCAAATATTACTTCCTTTCTTCTAGTAACTTTGCTTCTTCTTTGTTCTGTGTCTAGATCATTAAGTTTAGAGATTGGTTGTTGATTTGAGATCTTTCTTCTTTAAAAAAAAAAAACTTTATTATATTATTAACCGAAGTATAATTAACTCAGAGTGTAATATGTGTTCAAGTGTGTGATTCAACAATTATGTGCTTTACTCAGTGCTCATGTCATCACTATAATAGTTCTCTTAATCCCCTTCACCTATTTCACACACACCCCACCTCCCTATTGGCAACTATCAGTTGTTCTCCATATTTAAGAGTCTGTTTTTCTGTTTCTTTTTTCCCTTTGTTTTGTTTCTTAAATTCCAAATAGTGTTTGTCTTTCTCCGACTTGTTTCACTTAGCATTATAACCTCTAGATCAATCCATGTTGTTGCAAATGGCAAGATTTTTTTCTTGGCTGCATTTATATATTTTTATATATATATTACCTATTGACAATTTGTATGTCTTCTTTGAAAAAATGCCTATTCAGGTCTTCTTTATCCTTTCATCTATGGATGGACACTTGAGTTGCTTCCATATCTTGGCTATTGTACATAATGCTGAATAAACATAGGGGTGCATATATTTTTTCAAAATCGTGTTTTCATTTCCTTGGATAAATACCCAGTTGTGGAATTACTGGGTCATATGGTAATTCTACTTTTAGTTTTTTGAGAAACTCCTATACTGTTTTCCACAGTGGTTGCACCAGTGTGCATTCCCATCAACAGTGCATGAGGGTTCCTTTTTCTCCACATACTCGCCAACACTTGTTATTTCTTGTAGTTTTGATTTTAGCCATTCTGAGGGGTGTAAGATAATATCTCATTGTGGTTTTGATTTGCACTTGCCTAATGTTGAGTGATGTTGACCATCTTTTCATGTACCTGTTGGCCATCTGCTTATAGTCTTTGGAAAGTGTCTCTCATGTTCCCTGTCCATTAAAAAAAATTTTTTTTTTGAGAGAGAGCAAGTGGGGAGGGGCAGAGAGAGAGGGGAGCAGAGAATCTGAAGCCAGCTCTGCACTGAGAGCAGCCAGCCCAATGTGGGGCTTGAACCACAAGTTCATGACCTGAGCCAAAGTCAGAAGCTCAACCTATTGAGCCACCTAGATGCCCTATCCTCTGCATTTTTTAAATTGGATTATTTGGTTTTTTGGTCCGGAGGTGTATACATTCTTGTATATTTTGAATATTAACCCCTTATTGAATGTCATTTGCAAACATCTTCTCCCATTAGTAGGTGGTCTTTTTGTTTTATTGATCTTTTTTTTCCACTGTCCAAAAGCCTTTTATTTTGATTTAGTCTCCATTGTTTAATTTTGCTTCATCTCCCTTGCCATAGGAGACCTACCTAGAAATTTATTTCTATGGCTGATGTCAGAGAGATTACTGCCTATATTTTCTTCTAGGAATTTTATGGTCTCAATTCTCACATTTATGTCTTCAATCCATTTTGAGTTTATTTTTGTGTGTGGTGTAAGAAAGTGGTTCAGTTTCATTCTCTTGTATGTGGCTGCCCCTTTCCTAGCAGCATTTATTGAGGAGACTGTCTTTTCCCCATTGGATATTTTTGCCTCCTTTGCTATAGATTAATTGACCATGGAAGTGTCAGTTATTTATAAATGCTTCCTTCTTTTTTAATGTAAGGATTTGCAGCCATAAATTTCCCCCTTAGCACTGTGTTTCCACCTTCAGTCTGTCAGGTTTTGCCTTATATATTTCAAGAATGTGTTATTAGGTATATAAATGTTTATAATTATTCTATGCTCTTATATTGAACTATGTATTAATATGCACTGCTCTTTGTCTTTTGTAACTGTTTTGTTTAAAGTGTGTTTTGGGGCACGTGGGTGGCTCAGTCAGTTAGATGTCCAACTCTGGATTTCATCTCAGGTCATGATCTCAGTTTGTGGGTTTGAGCCCTGTGTCAGGCTCCATGCTGACAGTGTGGATCCTGCTTGAGACTCTTTCTCTCTCTCTCTCTCTGCCTTTTCCTCACTCATTCACACACACTCTCTCAAAATGAATAAACAAAAATTTTTTAAATATGATGATTCATATTTCATTCCCTATGATGCATACCCTGGAGTGGCATTGCTGGATTAAGTGGTAGTTCTACTTAAAAATTTTTTCATGAATTCTGTACTGTTTTCCATACCACCAGCCATGGCCAATGGTTACCTTTTCTCCACATACTCATGAGCATTTGTTTCTGGTCTTTTTTATAATAGCCATCCTAACAGGTGTGAGATGACATCTCATTGGGGTTTAGATTGGCATTTTCATGATGATTGGTGATATCAAGTACCTTTTCATGCACCTATTGACAATTTGTATGTCTTCTTTGAAAAAAAAATGTCTATTCAGGTCTGCTATTTGTGAATTTTGTTACTTCCTTTTATCGTCTTGATTTCTATGTGTTACTTATATATTTTGGATATTAACCTCTTATCAGAAAATGGGTGGCAAATTTTTTCTCCCATTCTGTAGGTTGCCTCTACATTTTATTGGTGGTTTCATTTGCTGTGTAGAAGCTTTTCAGTTGATGTAGTCCCACTTGTTTACTTTAGCTTTTGTGCCCTGTGTTTCTTGGTGTCATATCCCCACAATCATTGCTAATACCAATGACATGGACCTTTTTCCCTATTTTTTCCATAGGAGTTTTATAGTTTCACGTCTTACATGAAAGTCTTTAATCCATTCAGGTTTATTTTTGTCAGTGATGTATGATATAAATGCAGTGTCATTCATTTACATGCAGATACCCAGTTTCCCATCACCATTTACTGAAGAGCTTATTTATTCCCCATTGTGTGTTGTTGGTACCCTTGACAAAAATGAGTTTACTATATATGGGGGTTTATTTCTGGGCTCTGTGTTGTGTTCCATTGTTCTATGTGCCTGGTTTTATGCCAATACCATACTGTTTTGATTGCTACAGCTTTGTTATGTAGTTTGAAATCAGGAAATGTGATGCTCCCAGATATGTTGTTCTTTCTCAACATTATTTTGTCTATTCAGTGTCTTTTGTGTTTCTGTATGAATTTGGGGGTAGTGTTTTCTGTTGCTTTGAAAGCTACCATTGCAATTTTGTTTGGGATTGCATTGAATCTGGAGATCACTTTGAAACTATGGATAATTTAACAGTATTAATTCTTCCAATCCATGAACATTGGGTATCTTTTCATTTATTTGTCTCTTAAATATTTTTCGTCAGAGTCTTCTAGTTTTTTGTGTGTACATGTCTTTCAATGGTTAAATATATTCCTAAGTATTTATTGTTTTTTGATGCTACTGTAAATGGTTTGCTTTTTGAATTTCTCTTTTACATATTTTGTTGTTAGAGTATAGACATCTTATATTTATATATTGATTTCAAATCCTGCAACTTCACTTAATTTATTATTAGTACTAACATTTTTTGTTGGGAGACTTTAAGATCTTCCATATATAAGATTATATCACAGTCAAGATATGGAAACAATCTAAAATGGAATATTAGTCAGCCACGTAAAAGAATGAAAACTTGTCATTTGAAACATGGAGGGACTCTGAGGACATCATGCTAAGTAAAATAAGCTAGACAGCAAAAGATGAATACCACATGATCTCACTTACATGTGGAGCCCAAAAACAGCAACAACAACAACAACCAACAAACAACACCCCTCAAAAAAAAAAAAAAAACATTGTGCTCATGAATACAGTAAACAGATCTGTGGTCACCAGAGGTGGGGGTGGGACGGTGAGTGAAACAGGTGAAGGGATTAAAAGGTACAAATTTCCAGTTATAAAAAAAACTGAGGGTATGTCATGTACAGCATGGTGACTATAGTTAACAATACTGCATTGTATATTTGAACATTATTAAGAGAGTAAATCTTGAAAGAAAAAAACTTATATCATCTGCAAAACAGAGACAATTTCACTTTTTCTTTTCCAGTTTGGATGCCTTTTATTTCTTTTCTTCGCCTATGTGCTTTGGCTAGGACTTCTGGTATGATGTTGAATAGAAGCGGTGAGTGTGAGCATCCTTGTCTTGTTCGTGATCTTGGGGCCAAGGCCTTTGCTTTTCACCATTGAGATGATGCTAGCTGTGGGCTTGGCATTATGGCCTTTATTATGTTGAGGTACATTCCTTCTATATTCAAGTCATTGAGACTTTTCATCACCCCAGGCATAAACCTCACTTGATGATGGTATATGTTCCTTTTAAAATCTTTTGAATTTGTATTGCTGGCATTTTGTTGAGGATTTTGGCTTCTTTATTCATCTGTTGTATTGACTGTAATTTTCTTTTCTTGTAGTGTCTTTGTCCGGTTTCGGCTTCGCTACCAGGGTAATGTTGGCTTTATTAAATGTGTTTGGAGGTATTTCTTTCTCTTTAATATTTTAGAAGAGTTTGAAAAAGATTGGTATTAATTCTTCTTTACATTTGATAGAATTCACCAGTGAAGCCACCGGGGGGCTTTCCTGTATTGTGAGATTTTTTATTCTTGGTTCAATCTCTTACTAGTAATTGGTCTACTCAGATTCTCTTTTTTTTTCATGATTCAGTCTTTCTGACTTCTATGTTTTAGTATTTCTAGGTGATCTAATTTGTTGCCAAATATTGTCATAGTAGAGTCTTATGATCTTGTGTACTTTTGTGGAATCAGTTCTGTATTTTTGTTTACAATTTCATTTATTTGAATCACCTCCATTTTTTCTTAGTGTAGCTAATGGTTTGTCTATTTTGTTTATCTTCTCAAAAAACCAACTCTTCATTTCACTGACCTTTTCTAATGTGATTTTGGTTGCTATTTCATTTATTTCCATTTGGATATTTGTTATTTTCATCCTTCTACTAACTTTGGGCTTCGTTTGTTCTTCTTCTAGTTCCTTGAGGTGTATTGTTAGGTTGTTTATTTGTGGTATTTCTTAACATGGACATTTATTGCTATAAGCTTTCCTCTTAAGGGCTAATTTTGCTATATCTCGTGAAATTTGATATGTTCTGTTTCCATTTTTGTTTACCTCAAGATATTTTTTAATTTCCTTTTTGATTTAGTCTTTGACCCATGGTTGTTCAGGTATGTGTTGTTTAATATTTGTTACTTTTCCAGTTTTGCTACTGCTACTGATTTCTGGTATCATACCATTGTGGTTGGAAAAGATACTAATATGATTTCAATGTTCTTAAATATGTCAAGACTCCTTTCATGATCTACAATATGAACTATCCAGGATAGTGTTCTGTGTACACTTGGGAAGAGTGTGTGTCCTGCTTCTGTTGAATTGAATATTCTGTATGTGTCTGTTAGAGCCGAGTTTAAATATAATATTTCCTTATGATTTTATGTCTGAATGATCTATCCATTGTTGAAAGTGGAGTATTAAAGTCCCACTATTTTTGCATTGCTGTCTATTTTTACCTTCAGGTCTGTTCGTGATTGCTTAATATATGTAGGTGATCTGATGTTGGGTGCATACATATTTACAACTATTATCTCCTCCTGGTGAATTGACCCCTTTTGTCATTACATAATGACCCTTCTTTGTTTACACCTTTTGTGTGATCTTAGTTATTCCTGCACTCTTTTGCTCTCCATTTGTATGGAATACTTTATCTATCCCTTCACTCTGAGTCTATGAGTGTACTTTTTTTACTTTTTTAACATTTATTTTTTTTTAAACATTTATTCATTTTTGAGAGAGAGAAAGAGAGAGAGAGAGAGAGAGAGAGAGAGAGGGCGAGTGGGGGAGGGGCCGAGAGAGAGGGAGACAGAATCCAAAGCAGTCTCCAGGTTCTGAGTTGTCAGCACAGAGCCCGACATGACACGGGGCTCGAACCCACAAGTGGTGAGATCATGACCTGAGCCAAAGTCGGATGCTTAACCGACTGAGCCACCCAGGCACCCCATGAGTGTCCTTAAAACTAAAGTGAGTCACTTGTAGGCAGCAGGCTTTTGTTAATCTACTTAGTCACTCTATATCTTTTGATTGGAGAATTGAGCCCTTTCACACTTAGAATCAATGTTGCTAGGTAAGAACCTACTGTTTTCTTAACTGTTTTCTGTAGTTCCCTTGTTGCTTTCTTCATCCTTTTCTACCTTCCATTGTGAATTGATAATGTTTTGTAGTACGATCCTTTGGTTCTTTTCTCTTTGTCTCTTTTGGTTTCTGCTCTGTGGTTACCATGAGGCTTTCATACTCCATCCTGCAGTCCTCACATTCTGTCTTAAACTGATATCATCTTAACTTCAGTTGCATAAAAAACCTCTACACATTTACTCCTCTGCCCACATTTTATGTTGTTGATGTAACAATTTACATGGTTTGCTATGGTGTACTCATTAACCAAGTGTTATAGCTATAGTTATTTTAACAGTTTTGTCTTTTAACCTTTGTAGTAGAGTTAAAATGATTTACACTCCACCATACAGTATGAGAGTATTGTGACTTTGAGTATATATTTACCTTTACCATTGCATTCATACTTTCATATGTTATCATATCATTAATTAGTGTCTTTTCCTTTGTGTTTGAAGAAATCCATTTAGCATTTCTTGTAAGGCAGATCTAGTGGAGATCAACATCCTTGGATTTTGTTTGGGAAATTTCATCGCTCCTTCATTTCTGGACAGTTTTCTTGGGAAAAATATTCTTGTTGAGCAATTTTTACTTTGAGCACTTTCAATATATCAAACCCGCTCTAACGGCCTGTAACGTTTCTGCATTAATATCTTCAATCTTGCTGAGCTTCCTTAAAATAAGTATTTTGAATTCCTTTTCAGGTAACTCACAGATCTTCATCCCTTTGGGATTGGATGCTGGAAAATGATTGTGTTCCTTTGGTAGTGTCCTACTTCCTGGTTTTTAGTGTTTTGGGGCTTTGTGGTTCATGTATATGCATTGCAGAAGTAGCCATGTTTTCCAGCCTTTTCAGACTAGCCTCAGTGGGAAAGACTTTCATGAGAAGGTGGTACAAGAACACAGTCTAAGTGGATGCAGCTTTTCCAATTCTGGGAAAGGTGCAATGGTTTAGTCTGTGTGCAGCTCCATCAGCTGAGATCAACATCTACAAAGACCAAGTGGGGTCCTTGATTGGCAAAGCTGTCACCTGTCTGTGATGGCAGTGGAAACTGGGGCTGTTGGGGTCCTCAGTAGAAGGCTGCTAGTGTCCTCCCCTCTTCTTGCCTGTGGGGAGAAATTGTAGTCAAGGGGATTCCTCCCAGTACCAGGTCTGGTGTGCTGGCACTCAGAGTGCAGTGGAGCTAGGATCTCAGTCTTGGAGGTGTACAGAACCAAGAGAGAAGTGGGGGCCTGGGACACAGGAGCTATTTCTGTGGCAACGGCACCAGGGTCTGAAGTCTGGGTATGGGCAGATCACCCACAGAACCAGATACTCTGTGGCTTACAGTAGTGACTCAAGCTCTAGGGAGGGAGCAGAACACAGCAGTGGCAGGGGCCCAGGACTAACAGGGTATGGCAGTGCCTGGGACTCAGAGGACATGGCCCAGAGCGGCATACCTCAGTGATGGGGGGTCAAGGCCTCACTTTAGGTCCCATAGGTGGGACACAGAGCAATAGCACTATGGCCTCAATGATGGAGGGTCAAAGCTGTGACTCAAGACCCAGAAAGCAGGACACAGCACAGTAGCAACATAGCCATAGTGATGGTGGGTCAAAGCCCCAATTTAGGGTGCATGGGGTGGTGCACAGAGCACCTATATAGGTCAATGCTCCCATTCAGGACTCATGGGGAGGGGTGTAGAATAGCAGCTGCATGGCCCTAATATTTGTAGGTCAAACCTCCAATTCTAGAGCAAGGGGTGTAGCACAGCGCAGCTGCATCTCTACCCCTTGTAGATGGTGTGGTTCTGTGATGTCCTAATCCCAGAAATTGGAGCACAGCAGGGACTTGGACCCTGGGGGCAGGTCTCGCCACAGTGAGAGTTCCAGTGCTGGGAAGGAGATGAAGTGGCAGGGACTCCGGGCATCTCTATCAGCTGGGTTCAGCAATTGTCAAGATGTGGGGGTTCTTGGTAGCAAAAGATACAGATTATCAAGTGAACAGGATGGCTGGAGTCCTCATGTTCTCTTCTCCCTGCAGGCGAAATCCTTCACGAGGCATTTTCCTTAATACTGAGCTGTTCCAGACTGAAGTATGGGGTGACACAGAAAAAATGCTCCCCATGCTTTTCTATGCATCCATCTTTGATTTTTGTGCTCCACAGAGTTCTTCTATTTCCTTGTGATAGTCCAGAGGTTTCCCAGAGCCATAGTCATCAATTTCTGGTTATTTATTTATTTTTGCATTGATGCTTTTATAGAAGCAAGGATGGAGATGCCTGTGTGGCTCAGTCAGTTAAGCTCCCGACTTCAGCTCAGGTCATGAACTCCGAGGTTTATGAATTTGAGCACCGTGTCAGGCTCTGTGCTGAGAGCTCAGAGCCTGGAGCCTGCTCGGGATTCTGTGTCTCCCTCTGTCTCTGCCCCTCCTCTGTTTGTGGTCTGTCTGTGTCTCTCTCTCAAAAATAAAATAAAACATTCTAGAAACAAGGGTGTACCCTATTTATTTATTTGCTTATTGTCATATTTTTACATTTTAATTTTTTGTTTTTGTTGTTTTTCTGTAGAGTCAAGCATTGGAAGCTCCAAGTCTCCATCTCTTAACTTCAGCTTGAACATCCATAAGACTATTTTTTTAACATTTTTGTCCAGTAGTTTGCCATCAGTTCTTTCTCAAAGATTGATTTTTTTTCCTTTCAATGAGTCATACTTTCCTGTTTGTTTGTATCTCTTGTGATTTTTTTTTTTGAAAACTGGACATTTGATCTTATGTGGTATCTATAGAAATCAGACTCTTTCCTTCCCCAGAGTTTGTGGAGTTTTTTGGTTATTGTTTTTTGCTTTTGTGTTTTGGTAGTTCTGTTGTGTAGAGTGTCTCCATGCCAGGAATTAACCTAAGGTGTATACTTAAGAACCTCCAGATCGGGGAGAGGCCAAGATGTCAGGGCAGCATGGAATTTCTCTTCTTTTCTCCTCCCTAACATGCAGCTAAATCAGGATCAAATCATTTTTTACACCTAGAAAATTGATCTGAGGATTAACACAACAATCTGCATAACTCGAGCCAGAGAACTCTGTAGGTACATGGCATGGAGAGGTGAACTGGAGGAGAGAGAAGCCACAGAGGGTAGGGAATGGAATTTGTGGAGAGGATAGAGAAAGGGGGGAGTGTAAAGGTAAAGCACTCCCCCCAAAAGTAGCTGGAGAAAAAGAGAAAAAGTAGAAACACCCACAATTGCCTGAACAAGAAAGGGAGAAAGAAGAAAGGAGAGGGTTTCAACATCATTTGGAATCTATAAACAGGGCAGAACAGCATTGGAAATTCTACAGCCCAATACTTGGCAGTACTCTGGTGGGCAGGGTGAATCCCCAGGATCTGGCAGTGAGATCTGAGGAGGGGTCCCCAGGGCACATGGGGAGAAGTGGTTCCCCTGCTACCCTGCTAGGAGGGCATTTGGTAGAGGTTGTACAACTTACAGGCAAAGATCCCAGCAGACCCCAAAGAACACAATTGCTGGTATTGGAACAGAAACACCAAGGTACAGTAAAACCTGACGCGGGTTTTGTCTTGTGATTTACCATAATCCCTGAAATGCTGCCGCTATGAGGTCACACAAAATTATTCTGGGGCAAGTCAGCATCCAGTCATAACCTCTGAGTCTCTACAGCAGTGTGATCACAGGAAAGTTCCCAAGGGACAAACCAGCATCTGGCCATTGCTCCACAAGACCCTCCCCTAGAGGGCCGGAGCAGTTCCAAGCTGCAGGGCCCTCAAAAAGAGGCGTTTGGAAACACAGCCCCATTTGAGATAAAATTAGGGAGGGAGTTGTTGCCTGGCAGGCTGATGGCTTGGACATGGACAGTATAGAAACAAGGAGTGGATAGAAGCCAGAAACAATGGAGGGGTGCTTGATTCTCGATGTGGTGGAGCACAGAGTTCTGATGCTAGAGACTGGGAAGTTGGGTGACTCCATTTTCACCTCTCCCATGATGTGCACGCATGCGCTGCACACTCACCACACCAACCCACCCCAGTAAGCTAAGCAGCTACACCTAGTGGAGAAGAAAGCTGTTACACCAAGCCCCATCCAACTACACCAGCCAGGCCCTAGAGGATGACCACAAGTCTCTGCCTGCTTAGTGTATTCAGTGAGAGAAAGAGAAGAATATGGTAGGAGGTGAGGAGAAAAAAAAATGATGATAATGTTACCCGAAGAAGCTATATAGTCTGATTATTCCAGAGAAAGAAAGGAAGGTAGCATCAAGAGAATGGGTTAAGTATGACTGTTTAGGAGAACCAATGTCCCGCATGACCAGTCCAGCAGAGGGGAGAGATAAGAATGAGATGAGGGAAAATATATCTGAATAGCAAGAATTGATCTAATCACAGCAATACATCAATGTTGGTCTTTCCTGGGCTGCGGGGGGGGGGGGGGGGCGCGGTAAGCAGCTCTCCAGTGAGGATGGGCGTGGTTTGGTGTACGTAGTTCTCACCTCCACTGCGGATCCCTCGGGTTGCTCCCCGATGCCCCACCTTGGTGGTTGTGGGGAGAAGAATGGCAGCTCCCCAATCCTTTCTCGAACCAAGCGTTGTAACCCACTCTTTTGGGTCCGATCTCCCTGTGCCTCGGGCTGGCCAAGTTGTATTTTCCAAGCCCCGCCTCGTTTCCAAATCCTAGTCCATGCACTTTAATGATACCTGGTGCGAGATGGGATGTACTCCCACAGGTGGGCGGCTTCCTAGCAGGGGATCAAGTAGGGAGAGTAAGGGAGCAGCTGAGCAGTTTCTCCTGGCACCGCCTTGGATCAGAGCGCCGATCCCAAGGAAAACGCGCCAGCTAGAGAGGAAGGATCTCTCTTTCTGCGTCCTGCGGATGGGATGATAGGATCCCTCTCTGTACCGGGCCAAGGTTTTTCTCTTCTCTAGAGACAGTTCTATGAGCGTTTTCAGCCTCTCTTTCCCTTCCCCTCGTCTCTCCACGGCTCTGGGTGCTCTCCGTGGCTCTCCGTGGAGGGGGTTCCCTCCCCTCTGAGCCTCCGGGTCCCAGCCCGTTTTTATCTTCCCCAGTTCTCACTCACTCATGCACCTATGAGGCTGTCTTCTTTGTGGACTCTGTGTCTTTTCCTCCCAGACTCTTGCAGATCAGAATATTGTGGCTTCAGTCCTTCTTAGTTTGATAGATGCAGGCAGGCAAAAATTACAGAGCTCCCTACTTCTCCGCCATCTTGCCCCACCTATTTTTTTAATTTGATTATAGTTGACACACATTTTCAGGTTTACAACATAGTGATTTGCCACATCATCCAATGATTCCATTCTTGGGTATTTACCCAAAGAAATGAAAACACCAATTCTTTAATAATTTTTTGAATGGACTGTAGCTATTTTTAAATATAGAATTGAAGAGAGAAGAAACAGCAGCCCCCACATCTGGAACAGGTCTGAAACTGACAGCTGGGCCTCAGTGTGGTCAGAAGCTGGCTGATGCCGCCACAAGACCATATTATTCTCCTGGGACATGAGCCAATCATCTCACAGGACATCAACATCAGACAAGGACACTCTGAAACCATGACACTACTTTGTCTAATTACAGACAAAAACAAGGGTACTGTACAACCCACAAAGTACCCAACATCTCCCTGTGCTGGTTAATGTGAGCAATCACAGCTTCTTTACCCTTACTGCTTTATCGTCACTCTGGTCTGTCCTGCCTAGAAATGAGATTCACTGAGATGGTCAAGCATAGAATTGCCCACATGTCCTGACGACATGCAATCAGGAGTGGGCCCCAGCTTCCACGGACCCTCCCCAAAACACCCATCCAAAGCTCATGTCCTTATACGTTCCAACACCTTCATATTAAGGTGCCTCATGGCCCCAGAGGAGTACGTTCTTTCTCACTGCAACAAGTAATAGATCCAACTTGAATGCCCACAGCTGCTCCTGGTGGTCTTTGGCTGGAGAACACTGAAGTATGTTACCCTTTTGTCTGTAAGAATTGATTTTATGTCTTTTAGTTTGATCATGACATGTGTTTGTATCTTTGTGAGTGTGTGGTTGATATGCAGAAATTTTGTTTTTCTTTATTATTTTCATATCATGATTTTCAAATCATTGTGCCATACCTAGAGAATTCTTCATCCCACAATTGTAAACATTTCATGTATATTTTCACCTTGGTAGAAATGAGGAGCAGAGGGTTTCTAGGGTGAAGGAAAACACAGAGAAATGTCTGAATTTGGGCAAAAGTATGGGGAGGAACAACAGGTAAAAGATTCTAAGGTGGTGGAATCTAAGATGTAAATCTTCTGCTTTAGGATTTTTACAAGTATGTATAGGGGCTACAAAGGTATCTCATATATGTTGTGTTCAATAAATCTCTCACTTGGGCTCAGTGAAGATTTATGTGCCTGCTTATGCTTACCAGGTTAACACAAACAACACCAAGGCATCGAAGGTAATAGAAACTAAAATTACCTCCAGGCATGGGCATTTTTGAACAGTTAATTTGATTTGATACATCATGTTTTGGTTAATCTCTATACACTTTAGCAGTTATAATGCATTATTAATTAAACTTTCAGACTGTATTTTAAGGGTATGTCTCAAACACACATAGACAAATCCATGACTTCTATACAAGGATAAATTTAATATATATATACCTATGAGTCACACAGTATCTTTTTTGAGGATTCTGAAAACTAAAAACGTTCTAGATATGTACTGTCCAGATGGAGACCACTAGGGACACCTGGATGGCTCAGTTGGTTAAGCGTCTGACTCTTGATTTCAGCTCAGGTCTTTATCCCACAGTTCTGCAGTCGAGCCACACGTGAGACTCTGCACTAACAGCACGGAGCCTGCTTGGGATTCTCTCTCTCCTTCTCTCTCTACCCCTCCCCACCTCTCAAAATAAATTAATTAATTTTTAAAAATAGTAGCTACTAGCCACATATGGCTACTTATATTCAAATTCCTTTGAAACAATTAAAAATGCAACTGCTCAGCACACTAGCCCCATTTCAAGTGCCACCTGTATTTCAAGAGCCACATGCAGCTCGTGACCACCATGCTAGACAGGGCAGATATAGAACAATTCCTTCATCACAGAATGTTGTATTGGACGGTACTGCACTGCATGCTTTGTGGGCCTCAAGTCAGATGCATTAGACACATGTAAAATGTAAGGCCAATATTATTTCTCTTACATACCACATGAGATCTCTGTCTGGGATGTGAATACATAGTAAGGTGGTGTATCACAAAATCAAAGTCGGTCATGCATGGGTCTGATGCCTTCAGGCACAAACTGTTCTCAATTACAAACTGTAAATACCTGCCCCTCCACCTCCCTTCCCGGACTGAGGACACTCTCTGGCAGCAAAATTCCAGGAGGTGAGTTCTGTTCCAGGTCCCCTCAGGGGCTAAACTCAGAGCTAAGTTATCAGAGCCAAGTCTAGCTCAGAGAAAGGGATTCTGCTAAGTGAAGAGGAGGCCAGGGCAGTGATCAGCTGGGAGACTCTCCCAGGTTTATTCAGAGCAGCAGTTCTCAAAGTGTGCTCTGTGGAACACCTGAAGTCACTGAGGCCCTTTCACAGAACATGAGGTTTAAACTATTTTCATAACAGTACATAGACCATACTTGCCTTTTTTCTATGTTGGCATTCGCAGTGAGGTAAAACTTAGCCAGAATGGAGGTTATAGGTCCAAACTACAATAGTTGTTATTCTTTACCACTACTTATTTCCATTAAAAAAAAAAAAACCAACATATTAGTATCGCTTTAAAACACCCTGGTCAAAGCATTATAAATTATCATCTTTACCAAAATATTCCAAAATCCACATGTTCTTTATTTTTTATTTTTTAGAGAGAGAATGAGAATGCAAGCAGGGGAGAGGAGCAGAGGGATAGGAAGAGAGAATCTTAAGCAGGCTCTACACTCAGTGCAGAGCCCAACATGGGACTCGATCCCATGACCCTGGGACCATGACCTGAGCTGATATCAAGAGTCAGATGCTCAACAGACTGAGCCACCCAGGTGCCCCTTTAATCTACATTTTAAACACGTGTTACGTGATGACTTGGGATGTATGGCACTTCTGCTACATCCCTAAGCCCCAGGGAAAATAATCCCCATGATCTTAACTGGCATGTTTTGTGTGTGTGTGTGTGTGTGTGTGTGTGTGTTTCTTTTACAGAATGCCATTTTTACTTGAAGGAATGAATGATACAGAAACTTGGATTATTTAGGCTAGGATATTTGGCAGACAGTTTCTTGAAAAAGGACATGAACCTTTCCCTTCACAAAAATCAGCTCACATGAGACAGCTGGCAGTACTTGTTGCCTTGATAAAAAGAAGCTCTCAAGAGAAAATCAGGAGGACTTTGGAAAACTTGTGATCCACCAATAATCCTGACAGCTTCTCATACTAACAAACTTTTCTGTTGGGGTTTGTGGTAATATTAAAACAAATGTGACTTTCTGATAATTCCATTCCAGTCTAATGAACACTATCTATATCAAATAGTGAAATGACACTTAAAACCAATCATGCATTAGTATAAGATCCATTCAACGTGCAGATGGGCCTATGGATTTAATGTAACAGAGAAGGAGACAGTCAGTGATGCTGTTTCAGGTTCCACTTTGCAAATAACCTTAGAGAAAGTACAACTTGGGTAGTTTTAATACAGTATCAAAGATGAATATGCATAGCTACCTGAAAAGGTTATGAAACATACTATTCTTATATTTTTGCAAGGATGTAAATTACTTCATATACTTCAACCAAAACAACACAATAAATGCAGAAGCAAATTTGAACATCCAATGGTCTTCTGAGACAGACAAGAAAGAGACTTGCAAAAATGGAGATTATAACAAAATCTACTCTTCTCACTATGCTGTTTATTTGGGGGAAATGGTTCTTTTTTATAAAAACAGTATTTCTGTTTTCATGCCATGGATTATTAATATGACCATAAACGGATTAATAAATTTTTAAACCTTTTTATGGTAAATATTGATGGATATAATCCACAGACACACGATTATTCTCGGGATCCGCAGTAATTTGTAAGACTGTATAGATAATCTGAGAACAAAATGTTGAAGAATCACTGACTCACACAGCTCCTGGGGCACGACTCAGGGAGACAGTGTGACAAAGAGCTCTCTGTGAAGTAGGTGAGGGGGTCTGGGCAAAGTCCCAGGTCCCTGGGCCTGGCTCTCAGGGTCACAGGCCCTAGGGCGGTGTTGAGGAATCCCCATCTCGACTTCTCCCATCTACTACGTGTTAGGTATTTCTGCCTGGATACTGATGACACGATTTCAGTTCACACTCCTATTGGTGCCGGGTTTCCCGAGAAGCCAATCAGCGGCACCACGGTTCCCTGTAACCAAATCTCCGCTCCCGCCCCCGGTACCAGCTGCGACTCACATTCTCTCCAGACCCTGAAGAAGCTGGTCATGGTGCCTAGAACCCTCCTCCTACTGCTGTCGGAGGACCTGGCCATGACTCAGACCTAGGCCGGTGAGTGCGTGGTCTGGAGGAAAGGGACTCAGGAGCGAGGGGACCGCCCGGCGAGGACGGAGGACCCTCAGGGGAGATGCCTGTCCGCCGCCCCCACCCATCCCGGCCCCGATCTGTCCTCCCCATTCCTCCCCTACTCCGCCCTGCTCTCCCCCACTCGGGTCACCCTACCCCTGCCCTCCCGGCCACCTCCACCTGGGACCCGGGACCCGCGCTGGGAGGAGGGTCAGACGGGGTCTCACCCCTCCGCCCCGCAGGCTCCCACTCCCTGAGGTATTTCTCCACCGTCGTGTCCCTGCCCGGCAGCGGGGAGCCCCGGTACTTGGAAGTCAGCTACGTGGACGACACGCAGTTCGTGCGGTTCGACAACGACGCCCCGAGTCCGAGGGTAGAGCCGCGGGCGCCGTGGTTGGAGCAAGAGGGGCAGGAGTATTGGGACAGGGAGACGCGGAGGGTCAAGGAGACAGCACAGATGTTCCGGGTGAGCCTGCAGACCGCCCTCGGCTACTACAACCAGAGCGAGCACGGGTCCAGGTCATGACCCCCATCCCCACGGATGGACCAGGGTCGCCCCGAGTCTGGGTCCGAGCGCCACCCGGAGTCTGCGGGAATCCTCCACGCCGCCGCCCACGGCAGTCCCTCAACCCGGAAAGAACCCCTTGTAGTTTTTAAGCGGTTTCACTTTCGGTTTGGACTAAGTCGCTTTCCTGTTGAGACTGGGAAGGTCTGGGGGGCTGACCGCGGACGCCGGGCTGACCGCCGGGAAAGGGCTCTGTGGGCGGGGCTGACTGCGTGGACGGGGTGGGGGCCAGGGTCTCATACATTACAGGATATGTACGGCTGTGACGTGGGGCTGGACGGACGCCTCCTCCGTGGGTACAGTCAGTTGGCCTACGATGGCGAGGATTACATCGCCCTGAACGAGGACCTGCGCTCCTGGACCGCGGCGGACACTGCGCCGCCGCACGTGGGAGGTGGCCGGTGCGGCGGAGCGCTATAGGAAGTACCTGGAGGGCACGTGCGTGGAGTGGCTCCTCAAGTACCTGGAGATGGGGAAGGAGACGCTGCTGCGCGCAGGTACAGGGGCCGCGGGGCCTCCCCGATCTCCCCTCCACTGGGGCTGGCTGCCCACGAG
Organism: Cryptoprocta ferox; assembly: GCA_028646485.1. Taxonomy (NCBI): domain Eukaryota; kingdom Metazoa; phylum Chordata; class Mammalia; order Carnivora; family Eupleridae; genus Cryptoprocta; species Cryptoprocta ferox. Next base: position 114,580,947 of record CM053577.1, read on the forward strand.
GAAGGGAAAGTGGACTCAGGGTCAGAACAGAGTCTCTCCCACGGGTGGGAAGAGGGAGATCCGCCTCGGTGTTCATATTCCTACTAGAGGGTGACTCACCTAG
>CM053577.1:114581549-114596502 GCA_028646485.1 Cryptoprocta ferox
CCGCGGGGCCTCCCCGATCTCCCCTCCACTGGGGCTGGCTGCCCACGAGGAAGGGAAAGTGGACTCAGGGTCAGAACAGAGTCTCTCCCACGGGTGGGAAGAGGGAGATCCGCCTCGGTGTTCATATTCCTACTAGAGGGTGACTCACCTAGAGGGCGCTTTTCTCTAAAGGACACTAAGGACTCCAGTCTCCCCCCCCACCCCCACCCCAGGGACGCAGGTTGAGCCCATCCCCGAAATAACCCATTAGCAGTTCCCTTTGACCCTGGCAGCCACCTTGCTAACCCTGACCTTCCCTCTCTAGGCCTTGTTCTCCCTGAAAACATCTTTGGAGACCTGACTCCAGATTTTGAGTCATTCACTCTCCACCACAGTAAGGGGTATGGTCCCCACCTTAGATGTGCAGCCTCCTCCCCGGGCTCTCTCCCTGATTCCAGAACTTAACAAGGATCAGGAATCCCAAAAGCTAGGCTGGTGTCTGTGTTTTGTGTTTCTTCCATCGAAACCAGTTGCCCTGTCCACCTCAGGATGCTCACATGGATGCAGTTTCAGTGGCCCCTAAAGGTAAACCACAGTGTGGATTTTCTGATTCTTCTTCCTCAGAATCTCCCAACACACACGTGACCCGCCACCCCAGTGCTGGGCCCTGGGCTTCTACCCTGTGGAGATCACCCTGACCTGGCAGCGTGATGGGGAGGATCACACCCAGGACATGGAGCTTGTGGACACCAGGCCTGCGGGAGATGGGACCTTCCAGAAGTGGGCGGCTGTGGTGGTGCCTTCTGGAGAGGAGCAGAGATACACGTGCCACGTGCAGCACGAGGGGCTGCCCGAACCCATGACCTTGAGATGGGGTAGGGAGGGTTTGGGGTAGAGCCTTGTGTCAAGGAAAGCAGGGCCTTCCTGGAGAATTTCACAAAGTCAGGACTGAAGCCAGAGGTGTGGGCCCCTCACCTTCCTTCCCCTTCCAGAGCCGCCTCCTCAGCCCTCCATCTCCATCCCGGGCATCATTGCTGGTGTGGCTGTCGCTGTCCTTGTGGTCATTGTGGTGGTTGGAGCTGTAATCTGGAGGAAGAAGCGCTCAGGTAGGAACAGAGTTGGGGGATCTGAGTTCTCTTGTCACACTGGGGGGTTTCCTAGGTAGCACATGGTCCTGCCTTGTTCCTGGGAAGTACCATCCACACACATGCACCTGCCCACTCTGAAGCCATTACTGACATTCACTCTGGAGCAAAGCACTTGTGAAAATGAAGGACAGATTTTCATTTATTAGTTCTGGTGATGGGGACCTGATTCCCAGCAATGACAGGACAAAAAGGAAGGTCCCTGCTTAGGACAGACCTCCAGCAAGTCAGGTGGGCCAGTGACCCACACCTCTTTCTTCATGTTTCCCAATCCTGTCCTGGGTATTCAGTCAGAACTCTGGAAATTTAGTTTTGGACCAGGACTAGGAGGTTGTTCTAGGATCTCATGGCCTAGCCATCCCAGGCCACTAACATGGTATTTTCTTCCCACAGCAGGAAAAGGACCGAGCTACTCTCACGCTGCACATAAGTATGGAGGGGGTGATCCCTGAAACCCTGAGACAGTGTAGACAAGATCCCATGGGGACCTCACCCCCACACACACACCATAGCTCCTCCGTTAGTCTCATCTCCTGCTGATCACATCCTGTTTATTCTACCCCAGGCAGTGACATTGCCCAGGTCTCTGATGTGTCTCTCATGGCTCCTAAAAGTAAGACTCCGGAGGGCCTGAAGTGGGGAGGAGTGGGGATACTTGGGACACTTTGATATGCAGGGGGCTGTTGAGGATGTGGCACTTATGTGACTGTCCTAAATGTGTTCATGATTATTTTTTGTCACAGTGGGAAGCCAGCAGCCTGTGGAGGACTGAGCAATGCAGGATCGTTCACACTCTCACTTGGTGACAAGACCCCGTGACTTCTCTTTCTGCTAGTGGTGTCAGAATGTGTCTGTGTTCCTATTAGCATATTGTGAGGACACAGGAGACTGGCCCACCCTGCCCACCATGTCCCCTCCCCATACTGATTGCTGTTCCCTTTCTGATCTGCTTTCCTGTTCCTGCAGAGACAGGGCTGGTCTGTCTCCGTCGCCATGTTTATTTCAGGTTGGGCAGAGTACTGACGCGTTACTTCCCTATGGAAAATGAGAATCCAGATATGAGTCTGTGTTTTGTAATTCTGGGTGTGTGGGGTTGATGAGGTAATAAAAGAGAAGGTTTGTAAAGTTGTGACAGAAAAATGAAAGCACTGAGAGCCTTCCAGAACCCGCATCTTTGCTGTGCTGTGTCTGTTGCAGGTGGGGACAGGAGAGGGCTGTGAGGAGCCGAGCGTGGATGGGGCCCGGCCCAGTCAGTGCTCGGTGCATCATTGGCATGATGTGCTCACTGCTCAGCTGGGTCATGTGTCTGCTCCTTGTCCTTGCCCCTTCTGTGGAACCTTGTCTCACCAGGACCTGTGATCACAGGGACTTGGACGTCATCTGTCACCAGAAGCTTGTGCAGCAAGAGCTTCCTGTGACTAGGTCAGCCCAGGCTCCATCTTGGGTCTCAGCCCCATCTTTTGAGTGTTTTTTTTTTCCCCTTGTTTCTGTGGAGCATCAGGCCTGTTCTTGCTCTTGTGTACGAGTTCCTGTCTCATTCTCCCCGGGTGACCCCAGCAGTTACAGCAGCAGGAGTCCTTTGGGCTGGCGTTCCCACAGGCCTAGTTGGGCCTTGCATACAGGAGTCTCTGTGGTATGGAGAGGTGAATTTCAGATTCATCTATCTCTTCCCCTCCCTCTAGACCTGTCTTCTGGATTATTCTTTAAATTTTGGAGGTAAAGAGGAGGAGTCTGAGAGTTTCTCTTCATTATTAAACTTCTGTTAATTTCTACTTTCCCTTCCCCTCTGCCCCCTCTCCCTGCCCTGGTTCTAGTGATGCTGGTGCTGGCTCCCATCCAAATTCATGGATTTATAAAGCAGGGTCTTATGTAGATTTCTATTTGGTTGGAGAAAGGGCCCCATAGAGCCTAAGTACAGTGTTTCTGAAGACAGGACTGTACCTATGTGCTGTGCTATGCAGGGGAAACGCTGTGGGAGGGGTAAGCTGAGGGGGTGGGGGGAGCAGCCCTGGGGGAAAAATAGAGGTGGCACTGAGGGTGAGGTGGGGGCACTTTGTGCGGGCGCTACCACGGACCACCTGTGCCTGAGGCTCATCCAGAAGAAAGAGGTCCTCTCCACTGATCACTCGTTCCACTGCTAATGTTGTGTGCCATGTACAGGACCCTATTTTTTCATCTAGGACACCTCAGTGACTAAGAAGAGGCAAATGTGCTGGGCTTGTGGAGGATATGTTCTAGTGATGAGGGCCAGACTCCACTTGACCCTGGAACAATGTGGGTATTGAGGGCAATGACCCCATTGTGCAGTCAGAACTCCAAATATAACTTTTGAGTCCCCTAGAACTTAAGTACTAATAGGCTACTGTTGATGGAAGCCTTTTGATAACATAAACAGTTCTTTAACACATATTTTGTATGTTATATGTATTATATACTATATTCTTAAAAGAAATTAAGCTAGAGAAAATACTAAGAAATCATAAGGAAGAAAACATACATTTGACAATACTGTCAAAAAAGTCCCCATATCAGTGGACAGGCACAGTCCAAACCAGTTTAATTCAGAGTCAACCGTATATTGTATAAATGTGGTAAATAAGGGACATGTTTAAATTGGAGGCTGGTAGGTGCTTTGAGGAAGGTGACTGAGAGTGTTTCCTGTGCAGGGACAGGGAAGGTGGCTACTTTACTATGGTGGTAAGGTGACCTCTGAGAGATGTGAAGGACATGAGGAAATGTTGAAGAGCATGTCTCAGGGAGTTCTTTCCCAGCAGGGGAACCTCCAGTGCACATGCACAGGGTGGGGTTTGGGGGGGGGTCCTGTATTCAAGGAAGGGTGAGGCCACTGTGCCTGGAGCAGAGAGAATGTGAAATGAGGTCAGATGCATAGGCCTTGGGATATTAGAAGGGGTTTGAGTTTTCTCTGAGTGAAATTTGGAGTTAAAAGAATGGACAGATAAACGTGATTGACATTCTTTAGAAGCCTCTGTGTGCTCTTGTGCAGAATTGAGAGGTGAAGATGGAGTGAGTCGTAGGGAAAAGTGTAGGAAACTAGTGCAGTGTTCCAGGAGGGGGATGTCAGCTGTACATTTGGGGTGTGAGGAGGGAAAATCATAGGAAGTGATGGAGTTCTGGATATATTTAAAGTTGGACTTTGTTGCATTTCCTAATGCACTAATTTTCATTGTGGGAAGGTGTTTTATATACATATTTGAATTGTCTTTTTGTAGGAAGAAAAATCGAAGGCATGCTGGGAGGTACACATTTTCTCTCCATGGGGCACAGCCAGGTGGCAGAATGAGGAAGTGGTTATCAGCTCAACATAAAATCTCTGAGATACTAAGAGTGTAGATCTTAAATGTTTGCACCACACAAAAGGGAATTGTAACTATGTGATACGATGCAGGTTAATACTGTGATGCTAAAACTGTGATGGTAATCATTTTGCAGTATAGAAATGTGTCAAATCAAAAGCTTGTACCCTTAAACCTACACAATAATATATGTCAATTATATCTCCATAAATCTGGAAAAAGATTTCTGTGAAGTCTTGCTCTCTATAACTATTCCCTACATCGATTTCTGACTCTTTATGAAACATATGTACAGTTACAGAGACTTAGGGATGAGAGAAAGAATTTGGGGCCTTGTTCTATTTCAAGGAAAGTAACAAAACAGGCTTGAGTCTACACATCCAGGAACAGAATCCACAATGGACCCAAGGTGGAGGCCCACACACAATGAGGGCCCTTCTTCTGGGTTTAGATGCCACTGTTCACACCACTGAGTCCTCTGACATGAAACACTGGACCCTAGGCTAGGACTGCTATTGCTGCTGCTCCTTGCAACTTCATGACACCACTGTCACTCAGTGTACCTAATGCATATTAGCACTGTCTGAGCCTATCTGTCACATTTCTTGAATCAGAGTCTGATGGTTGGTCATGTGAGTGTTGAAGCTTCATGCCATGTCCCATGCAAGACTAGCAAAGTGAGTTCTCCTCTCTATGAATGGAGGTGGTCTCTGCCCACCCCACATCAAGATTCTTTAAGTGTGGGGGCACTTGGCTGGCTCAGTCGGTGGTGCATGTGACTCTTGATCTCAAGGTTGTAAGTTTGAGCCCTACACTGAATGTAGAGATTACTTAAATATAAAATATTTAAAAAGAAGTTCTTTAAGGATGGAATTCCTTTACATGGGAAGAGAGGTACAAGTTCTGGGAATGGACACTGCGGGGTCAGGAATGGAAAAGAATGACAAATTCAACATTTAGAACAGTGATCTGAGACTAGAACTTGATATGGTACATTGTAGGCACTCAAGTTGGCTTGGATGAAGAAGTGACTAATAAATGGCATCTTTCAGCTTATTCCCTTGATAGTTGTTATGGGATCTACTCCAGTTCTACTCACAAATAAGTGGTGTAACATTGTCGGGTGATGAAGTGATTGTTCAAAATGTCTTCACCCAGCCTTTTGTCTCTTCCTAGGATTAAAAAAAAAATCCAAATACAAATATGTAACACTTGAGATGATGTGTGTATATACATTGACATTTTATATTCTGGAGAGACTAACCATAATTTTATCAGTTTTTATGTTACCTCCACAAAAGTCTAAAAACTTATTCCGCTTTAGACACTGTGCTCCTCCACCTCTGGTCCATGAACAGCCAATAATCAAACCGTCTTTAGCAGATCCAATGACTTGGTATACAGCTCATTTTTGTCTTGGTGATTACCAGCCTGAGACAGGATAAGGTGGAGGTTTACTTGCTTACACTCATTTCCAATTTCTGTATGTATCTGTTTGTGGCCTGATGAACAGTTCACAGACCAGTGCTGGCCCACAGAAGATGCAGATCACCACCAGGTTAGGTGGAATTATACACTAGCACCTACTCTGGTGCCAGATAAATAGCAGAAGTGAAAAAATAGTTAATTGGAATGCCATTTCCAATAACAAGGTAGACTAAGTTTTAAGGCCTCCTCTTCCCCTAAAAACAACTAAAAATCATAGAAAAAATATAATAAGTATCTAAGAGTATAGTAGAATAATCAAGAGAATAATCATTTAGACCAAACTATAAATGTGGGCAATAGACCAAAGAGAAAATTGTTCTGATCCTTAGGCCATTTTTCAAATCTAGAAAATCTTAGCTTGGTTTCTCAGGTTCACAACCTTAATAGACAGGAAATGGTGCCCCAGAGCTTATTCATGTGAGGAGCATGAAAGACCTCCTCTCCCTGAACTTCTGGGAAATAGGTTCATATCCTCAGAATAGGATAAAACATCAAATCTGCTCTATCTGGGAGCCTGGGTGGCTCAGTCATTGAGCATCCAACGACGACTTCAGCTCAGGTCATGATCTCCTGGTTTATGAGTTTAAGCCCCATGTGGAACTCACTGCTGTCAGTGCAGAGCCTGCCTCAGATCCTTTGTCCCCCTCTACCTCTGTCCCTCCCCGGCCCACACGCTCTCTCTCAAAAATAAATAAATATTTTAAAATACATTAGGTCTAAAAAAATTATCTAAATAAACCAAATTCACTTTTTTTAAAAAGAAATCTGCTCTATTTTCAAGTACCAGAGTATTCTAAGGAAATGTGCCTTTGAGCCAGCAAAAAATGAGCAAACAACAATTTCAAAAATTTTGCAGTCACAGACTAACCTTTCTGTGATCAGTGGTCCAAATTTGCTTTACCATTGGCCACTGGACCAAAATAAGTTCATGTCATTAGTTTAATTGTCCTGGATTGGTGATGATCCCAAAATTATAAAAAATAAGTTTTGGGGCACCAGGTGACTCTCAATCATGAGTTTAAGCCCCACATTTGGTGTATAGCTTACTTAAAAAATAAAATAAAATATTAAATTTAAATTTTTAAAGAAAGAGTTTTTTTAGCATTTTCTTTTCTTTTAAGTTTATTTTTGAGAGAGAGAGTATGAGCAGGGGTAAGGCAGAGAGAGAGGTATGTAGAGAATCCCAAGCAGAGCCCAACATCGGGCTCAGTGTCACATACCATGAGATCATGACCTGAGCTGAAATCAAAAATCAGACACTTAACCATCTGGGCCACCCAGGTGTCCCTGGAAAAAAGATATTATTTATTTTATTTTATTTATTTAAAATTTATTAAAAAAATTTTTTTTAAAAGAAAGAGAGGTGCCTGGGTGACTCAGTCAGTTGAGCATCCAACTTTGGATCCGGTCATGATCTCAGGGTGAGTTCCCCAACCCCACCCCCGTCCTGCTCCAGGCCAGCCAGTCAGCTGGAGCCCATTTTGATCCTCTGTTCCTCCCCTCTCTGCCTCTCCCTGCTCTCTCTCTCTCAAAAATAAATAAATGTTTTTTTTAAGGGTCAAATCACCATAAAGATGAAACAATAAACATAAAGACAAAACAATTCTAATCATATATTCACCTAATGACTCAGCACCAAATACATGAAAACAAAACCGACAGAAACTGAGAGAGAAATGACAAAAATACAATATAGTAAACTTCAGTATATCACTTTTGATAATAGAACAACTATGCAGAGATCAATAAAGATGAAGACTTCAACCACACTATAAACCAACAATAGAAATTTTATATTTATAGAACACTCCAGCCATCAACAGAATATACATTCTTTTCAAATGCACGTGGAGCTTTCTTAAAGATAAACCATATGCTGGGCTGTAAACCTCAGTGAATTTAAAAGGGTAAAAATAATAATAAAATATGTTCTCTTATCACAGGGACATGATACTAAAAATCAATCCATAACTGAAAGAACTTTAGGAAACTCACAACTATGCAGAATTAAACAACACACTTCTACATAATCAAAGGGTCGAAGAGGTATCAAAATTATCTCACCTGTTCATGAGATGGAGCCGGGCTTCGGCCCCTCCCTGACAGGGTGGAATTTACTTGGGATTCTCTCTAACCTGCTTGGGATTCTCTCTCTGCCCCTCCCCAGCTCGTGTGTTCTCTCTCTCTCTCTCTCTCTCTCTCAAACTAAATAAAACAAACAAAAAATGATGTCCTGGACTAGAACCACCAAAGTGATTTATTTTCTAATCTCATTGGGACCTTGAGCCCATATGGACACTAGAGGGCGTACTGAGATTGGTAGAGCTATAAGGAAGGTGTCTGACCACCAAAAAAGTCTTTTAGATTGGGCTTTCCTCCTTAAACCAAGATTTGGTCCATTTTCTAGACCAAACAGATTGCATATGTTGAGTAATCATGCCCTTCTTTTACCTTTTAATGAATGAAAGACAAATATGTAAAGTGAGATAAGGCATTTAAAAAGAAAATAAAGTGGGTGCCTGGGTGACTCAGTCTGTTAATCATTGACTCTTGATTTCAGCTCAGGTTGGTGAGTAGGAGCCCTGCATCAAGCTCTGTGCTGACAGCGTGGAGTCTGCTTAGTATTCTCTCTGCCCCCTACCCTGCTTGCACACTCCCTCTCACAAAATAAATAAATAAGCTTTAAAACATTATTTAAAAAAGAAAAAGAAAATAACGTGATGAATTAAAATGGTAGTAAATATCCTCCTTCAAGGACAGATACAATTTTCAGGGAAGTTTTTAATATTATTCCTCTCATTTTTTTTAACGTTTTTTATTTTGAGGAGTATTTTTTTTAAGTTTATTTTTTATTTTTTGGAGAGAGAGCACTCGAGAAGGTAAGGGAAAGAGAGAGAAGGGGACAGAGGATCTGAAGTGGACTTTGTGCGGACAGCAGAGAGCCTGAAGCAGGGCTTGAATTCAAGAACAGTGAGATCATGACCTGAGCTGAAGTCAGATGCTTAACTGACGGAGCCACCCAGGTGCCCCTATTTTAAGTTTTTCAATTTCATTTGTTTTGTCTCTTTTGGAAATATTATTTGTTTTATGTTTTTTGGTTTTCATTTTATGTTTTGATTTGGTTCAAAATTCAAAATCTTCAAAAAGGTAAGAAGTCTCTTTCTCAGCCCTGCCCCATTCCTGACAGGCAACCACTGATATTAGTTCCTTGCTTATTCTTCAAGAGACATTTTATGCCTATGCAAGCAAACATTAATTAATTAACATATACATTATTTTCCTTTTCATATAAATTTTGACATATGCTTTTCCACACCTTGCTTTTTTACCCTTACCCATATACCAAGGAGACAATCCCATAAGTATGTATTAAGAACTTCCTGTGTCTTTTTATTTTTTATCCATTGTGTAGATACACAGTGCTGCTTTTTTAAATGTTTATTTTGCGAGAGAGAGAGAGAGAGAGAGAGAGAGAGAGAGAGAGAGCGAGAGAGAGAAAGCAAGAGGGACACTCGAGGTAGGAGAGGAGGAGGGACTGAGGTGGGGAGAGTAAGAGGCTCTTAAGCAAGCTCCACACTGAGCCCCAGGTGGAGCTTGATTCCATGACCCTGAGAACATGCTGAGAGAAATCAAGAGTCAAACAGTTAACCAACCCAGGTGCCCCTGGAAACACAATGCTTCTTAACTAGTTCCTTACTAATAGATATTTAGATGGTTTATAAGGTTATATACATATTTTGGGTTTTTTATGTGTATTTAATTTTGAGAGAGAGAGAGACAGAGACAGAGAGACAGAGAGACAGAGTGTGAGCAGGGGAGGAGGGACAGAGAGAGAGGGAGACACAAAACCAAAAGTAGGTTGTTTTATGCTGACAGCTCTAAGCTGTCAGCACAGAGCCTGACATGGGGCTTGGACCCACAAACTACGAGATCATGACCTGAGCCAAAGCCCAATGCTCAACTGAATGAGCCACCCAGGAGGCCCAGATTGTATTTTTTAAAGTTTATTTATTTATTTTTGAGAGAGAGAGAGAGAGAGAGAGAGAGAGAGAGTGTGTGTGTGTGTGTGTGTGTGTGTGTGAGCGAATCGGAGAGGAACGGGGAGAGAGAGAGAGGGATTGAGAAAATCCCAAGAAGGTTCTGCACTGTCAGCACAGAGCCCAACTCTGCGCTCAATCCCACAAACTGCGAGATCATGACCTAGGCTGAAACCAAGAGTTGGATACTTAATCGACTGAGCCACCCAGGTGCCCCTAGGTTTTTTTGTTTTTAAAATCTATGCCGCAATATTTAATTTTGAATACAGTCATCTTGCAGGTATGCAAGTTTATTTTTGGACACATTCCTTGAAGTGGGACTGCTGGGTGGATACATTTTTTAATTTGGACAGAAATTACGATATTGCCATTCATAAAAATGTGACCAGTTTGCAATTCCATCTGCAATATATTTGAGTACCTGTTTTGGTATGCTATTTTTTTTAAACTATGAAAATATGTAGATACATGTTTTGGGGTCATTTCTGCATAGATGATATTTGAAATCCTGGAACTGGATAAAACTGGAATGATTAAAAAGACAGTAAGAGCAGAGCAAGCAGCCCAGATTAAGTTCTTAAATATGCCAGTATTTAAAGCAAAAGAATTCAGCAAAGGAGACTGAGAAGGGGCAATCAGGAAGAAAATTAGAACTGTATAATGTCCCAGAAGCTTAAGGAGAGGCAAGGGAAGTATAAAATAATACAATCACTCCAGAGAACAGTTTGGCATCATGTGGTAGAGATGTGCAGTAATTCCACTCCTTTAAACATATCCTAGGGGAATTCACACAAGGGACCACGGAGAGATGCCCCAGAGCATTCATGATGGAAACAAACTAAAGGTTAAGAAAGAGAGGGGATAAATTGTAGCATATTCACACCAGGGATCCCAACTAGCAACAAAAATATATGAACTATTTGATTACATGGATTCATCTCAAATATAATGTTAACTGAAAAAGCAAGCTACAGAATGATACATTCAGAGAGAAACGATTTATACAAAGTCTCAAAGCGGGGCGCCTGGGTGGCTCAACGGTTGAGCTTCCGACTTCGGCTCAGGTCAGGATCTCATGGTTTGTGGGTTCGAGCCCAGCATTGGGCTCTGTGCTGACCGCTAGCTCAGAGTCTGGAGCCTGCTTCACATTCTGTGTCTCTTTCTCTCTCTGCCCCTCCCCTGTTCATGCTGCCTCTGTCTCTCAAAAATAAATAAATGTAAAAAAACTCAAAGCATGCCAAATAAGGGATCCTTTTAAAAAGTCTTGATAAAAGGGTGTTTGGCTAGCTCAGTGGGTAGAACATGCAACTCCTGATCTCAGACTCATAAGTTGGAGCCCCACATTCGGCATAGAGTTTACTTTAAAAAAAAATGAAATGAGGTTATGGTGGAGGTCACTTGTGGGGAAGAGCACTGGGTGTTACATGGAAACCAACCTGACAATAAAGTTAAAAAAAAATAAAAAATAAAATAGTCAAAAAAAATGAAATGAAATTATTAGTAAATACACCAAATTGCACACACACCCCACAGTTAGTCCTTGCCTCGGCAGTGTTAACGGAACCCCATGCATATCAGAACCATACAAAATGAGGACCGTCTGCATATATTTCTATTATTCACTATGTATATTGCATATAGCAAATAATAAAAAAAGGTTAAAAATTGACAAACCTGAGTGGTGACTCTATAAAGCTTTCTTTTAATTCTCTGTTGTTTTCTTATAATAATAAAATAATAAAATTTGTGAAGTAAATCCAAAGAAATTGAGCAAAATAAATATAAGGAAATAGTTGTCAAGTGTGGCAAAAGCCCCTGAAAGTAAAGATGAGGACATACATAGTCATCTCCGTTCATACTGGGTATGTATGTTTGTGACCTTGACCAAAGCAAATTTCCTGGAGAAATGTGAGCCAGAGCTCAGAATGAAGTGGATAGAACCAAGAAGGAAGGATGAGGAAGTGTGGATTACAGGGGCAAACAGAGCCTTAGGTGTCAACCTCTGGGCGTGCGGTAGGGTGTGGAGGACAGGGAGGCAGGACAGGATTCTGAGCGAGCTTCTTTGGGTCCAAACCTTAGAAGAAAAGGAATGAACTCTTATTTTGTTCTTTCCACAGTCTTCAGAAAGATCTTCGGAAATCGTTTTACATGCTGAAAGTTTACAAACTCTTTCTCCAACAGTTCCTGGGTCCCTCAAAGAAATTAAGAACTTTGGTGGACTTCTTAATACAAAGACAAGGATGTGAAGTTCCTGAGACTAGACTTCACCATCTGGGCCACGATTTTCAAGAATGTGTGAAAAATTAGTAGATTTTGCTTTCCAGATTTTTTTAAAATTCTTCATTAGAATGTTTGCAATGAATGTGTGTGTGACAAAGGATTTGGATGTGGAGTATATAGGCAACTCCTATAATCTGACAATGAAAAAAACAAAAACAACAACAACAAACATGAGTAAAAGATTTAAAATAGGCATTTTACAAAGGAAGATACATCAATGGTCTATGGTCAATACATATATGAAAAAGGTTTCAACATCAATTGTCATCAAGAGAAAATGAAAAGTAAAACCACAATGAGAAACCAGTATGCACCCATTAGAATGGCTAAAAATAAAAAAATTAATAAACTATGTGTGGCTCAATGATCATCCGACTCTTGATTTGGGCTCAGATCAGGATCCCAGAGTGATGGGATCAAGCCTCTAGACAGGCTCCTCACTGACCATGGAACCTGCTTAAGGTTCTCTCTCTCTCTCTCTCTCTCTCTCCCCCTCTTCAGCTTCCTTTTTCTCTCTCTCTAATATAAATAAATAAATTAATTAATTAAATAATTAAAAAATGTTTGTAAGGATGTGGAATGACCTGAACTCTCATCTGTTGCCTATAGGAATACAAAACAATCGGGGCTCCTGGCTGGCTCAATCAGTAGAAGAACATGCAGCTCTTGATCTTGGGGTTGTGAGTTCAAGCCCCATGTTGGGTGTGAAGATTACCTAAAAAAAAAAAAAAAAAAAAAAAAAAAAAAATATATATATATATATATATATATATATAGCAATCACTTTGGAAATCAGTTTTGCATCTTCTAATAAAGTTAACAAGGACTCCATGACTTGCATTTACATTCCTAAGTTTTTACTCAAGAGAAGTGGAGATGCATATCCATTAAAATGGTGTACAAGGATGTTCATAGTTGCTTTATTTGTAATAGCCCCAAACTGGGAAAACCCCAAATGTCCAAAAATTGTTGTATGATCTACAATAGAATACTACCCAGCAATAAAAATGAAGAACAATTGATACACGCAACCGCATGGACAGATCACATAGATACTGTGCCAAATGCAATAAGCCAGACACAAAGAAGGCTACACTCTATGAGTGCATTTGTATGATGTTTTTAAACAGGCAAAAGTACTGTATGGGAATAGTGGTCAGATCAGTGGGTGCTTGGCGGGGGAAGTGAGACTGACTGAAAGGGGGCAAAGGAAACTTCCTAGGGTGAAGGAAGCATTCTATATTTTGGGCAACATGGCTGTATGTATTTGTTAAACCTCATTGATAGATTCACTAAAAATCTGTTCATTTCACTTTGTGTAAATCATACCTCAATTTTAAAATGTTTATAATAAACATTTTTTAATGTTAATAAAAATGAGTTAATTGGAGGCAAGATGTATGAAGACATCTATTGCAGCATTATAAAGGCAAAAACTGGAAATATCCAAATACATACCATTAAGGGGCCAGTTAAGTAAATAAGAATGCATGGAATTTTCAGTTTTTGTGGCTCCTTTATCTTTTTTAGAATGTAACAGTGTATTGTCTACTTTTTAAAATATCTATCTCCTTTCAATTGTAGATTCTTTGATGGTAGGGACCACACCAATTTTTGCTAGTCTGAAAGTAAAATATTCTGTATTGTTATGCCTATAAACACAGGAATCATTTCTTTTTTTAGCTCTGGGACTCTCTTTGGACCCCACCTCATTCCCTTTCAATCTATCAAATACCATTTATATGAGGTTGAAGCCCCACAGAGAGTGTGGAGGTTGCACAGACAGCTTTTACAGGGTGGATTCACAACTGGTAACACGAAATACCAGAGAAAAGTGAAGTGGAAAGAGCTCAAAACTCCTAATCTCTGGTACTTCCACATTTTAAGAGAAAAGAGAACATGTACTAAACAACCACAGGATAACAATATAAGATCATATATATCCGCAAGCCAACATTTTGTGACTTGTATGATTTCAGGAAAGAAAGAGATAAATGTGGCCAGAAGAGGAAGTAAGGGTTTGGGAGGCAGAGGGAAGAAGGGATGGGGAAAGTAGCTCACTTCTTTGTAGCATATGCTGTTTGTCAGGAACTTTATATCAATATCTCTTTTAATCTTCACAATGTTCGTGTGAGGAGGAACCTTCCATTTGAGAGTTCTATAACTGAGAGTCAAGGGTTGAATTTTTTTAATGTTTATTTATTTTTGAGAGACAGAGAGAGATCTGGAGGAGGGGCAAAGAGAGGAGGGCAGGGGATCTGAAGCAGGCTCTGCTTGGACAGCAACAAGAGCCCCAACGTGAACTCACAATCTGTGAGACCATGACCTGAGCTGAAGTCGGACGCTCACCTGACCGGGTCACCCAGGTGCCCCTGACACTCAATGGTTTATATTTTGATTCTACCAAATCACTAGGAGCGAAGATAGATCGATACCCAGGACTCCTGCCTCCAAGCCTACACTGTTTCCATTATTCCACCTCAGGACTCCTAAGTAGGGGAAGATTTTGAATGGGTCATGGGGCTGGGAATAATGCGCGTGCTGATCTGCACTAAAACCACAGAGAAGCAGGACGCCGAGTGGCTCAGTCAGTTAAGCATCTACTTCAGCTAAGGTCAGGATCTTGCTGTTCATTGGTTTGAGCCTCACATCAAGCCTCACATCAAGCTTTGCACTAATGGTGTGGAGCCTGCTTGGGATTCTCTCTGGG
>CM053577.1:114596602-114613042 GCA_028646485.1 Cryptoprocta ferox
ATTCAGCACTCCTTCCTTCTTCTTCCTCTCTCCAACATGGCTGGAAGAATAGGAAGGAAGGAGGGATGGAAGGAAGGAAGGAAGGAAGGAAGGAAGGAAGGAAGGAAGGAAGGAAGGTAGGTAGGAAGGAAGGAAGGAGGGAGGGAAGGAAGTAAGGAAAAACTGCTTTTGCCCTTCTTGGGCCCTCCCTTTCCTGGGATCTCAGCCTTTCTACCATCTACCTTTCCCTACACCAGCCCATTCACTTTGTAATCAAGAGCCTGTTAAGACAGCCACTGCTCTCAAGGAGTTTAGGGTCAAAGATGGGAACAAAGACACTAAACTTGGTTGTAATAATCTCCTTCTGTGTTAAAATTAGGTGTCACCCCCATCATTGGAGGGAGGACAGAGGTGATGTAGGGAAGGGGACCTGGATAGAGCTGACACATAGGGTATAGTAGGTTCCAGAACTCTCTTTACTAGAATTCAAGTCTGGACGCTGATAAATAACACCCTTCTGACTAACTTTCTTTCAGTCTTCCTGAGAGATGTGCAAGCTCATTCCAAAACAAGAAAGGCAGGTGAAGTGAAGAGACAGGTCTCCAAGTACATAGGCTCAGGACACTTGGGTTTTATTGGTCACCACTGCCTACCCAGACTCTACCTAGGTCCACCCTTCTTCCAAACCTGTCATAGCCCTTGACTACATTCCACAGGGCTCACCATAGAGATCCTGGCCACAGTGAGCCTCAGAACCAGACTGTTGAGAAATGAAGCAACATATAGACCCTGGCTGAATTAATCAACTTGAGACAGAGATAAACTTGGCACTTTTAGCCCCCTTTACAGGTTTAATTACAAATCCAAATGGCCTGAAAACCCAAGAAAGGTCTCTCAACTAATCAGCCACTATATCTACACCTGACAAAGATACAGGAAAAGGGGCATTCTTAAGAATGGAAACTGTGGACGGGCGCCTGGGTGGCTCAGGCAGTTAAGCAGCCAACTCTTGATTTTGGCTCAGGTCATGATCTTAGGGATCATGAGATCAAGCCCTGCATTAGCTTCTCTGCTGACAGCATGGAGCCCACTTGGGATTCTCTCTCTGCCCCTCCCCTGAACGCTCTCTCTCTTCCTCTCTCTCTCTCTCTGTCTCTCAAAATAAATAAATAGTTAACAAAAATGGAAACTATGGAACTAGAAACTACTTCCGTGGTTTGTGAATATAATCTGAAAATATAAATGAAAACACCCACCCAGCAATTCACAATAGGGAATATGACTTTTAGAGAGAATTTAAGGTTACAAATATGTAAGGATTTTTTTAAGATTTTTATTTTATTTTATTTTTAACTGGATTTTTAAAAGTTTATTTATTTATTTTGAGAGAGAGAGAGAGCACAAGAGAGAGGAAGAGAGAGAAAATCCCAAGCAGACTCTGCTCAGCATGAGGAGGGGCTCAATCCCACAACCCCAAGATCATGACCTGAGCTGAAACTAAAAGTCGGATGCTTAACCATCGAGCCACCCAGGTGCCCCTGAAGATTTTATTTATAAGTAATCTCTGTACCCAACCATGGGGCTTAAACTCATAACCCAGAAATCAAGAATCACATGCTCTACCAACTGAGCCAGCCAGGCACCTCTGTAAGGATGTTTATTGTAACTTTATTGTAGTGTTGAACTGGAAACAACCAAATGATCACCAAGAGTGAAAAGACTGGATAAAAGGTGATATGTTCATACTATGAACTATCACACTTATTAAAAAGGTGATTTATGGGGCGCCTGGGTGGCTCAGTCGGTAAAGCAACCGACTTCGGCTCAGGTCATGATCTCACGGTTCATGAGTTCAAGTCTCACGTCAGGCTCTGTGCTGACAGCTCAGAGCCTGGAGCCTGCTTCAGATTCTGTGTCTCCTTCTCTCTCTGCCCCTCCCCCACTAGCACTGTCTCTGTTTCTCTGACTCAAAAAATTGAATAAACATTAAAAACATAAATAAATAATAAAAAGGTGATATATATATATAAATGTATATATGTGAAGATATGTCTGTAAGTTTATGAGTATCATGAGCAGTATTATCCTATCTTTGTAAGAGCACAAAGTAAAAGCCTCAAGTATGTGGATATCTGTTTGTATGGTCAGCAGAGAAACTTGTGGATGGGTATATATAGCTGTTAATGTGGTTACTTACTGGTAGTGAAAACAGTGCATTTGTTAACTTTTCTTTCATAAAGTTTTGGATTGTTCACCTATAACAGCAAGCATGCACTACTTTTGTAATTGAAATTTTATACTCTATATACATCAAAAGCTTCTTGGTCATGGTGTGCAACAGTGTTAATATATGTAATGCCACTTAAATGTATTTCATGTATACTTACTTAAGAATAGTTAAAATGGGGAGACTCCTGGCTGACTCAGAGCATGCGGCTCTTGACCTTGGGATTGTGAGTTCAAGGCCCACCATAAGTGTAAAGATTAGATAAATACATAAATTTTTTAAAAAGTGCTTGGGGCTCCTGGGTGGCTCAGTCTGTTGAGCCTCCTACTCTTGATTTCAGATCAGGTCATGATCTCACGATTCGTTACTTCAGGCTTGGTGTCAGGCTCTGCCGCGTTGACAGTACAGAGCCTGCTTGGGATTCTCTCTTTCCTTCTCTCTCTTCATTTCAAAAATAAATAAATAAACTTTTTTTAAAAAATGCTTAAAATGGTAAAATAAAATTTTATGTTACGTATATTTTACCACGATTTAAAAATAAAACCAAAAAACTTCAGCTGCATCTTCAAATGATCCTGTGACTGAGAATGGAAGTTGGGACTGGTCGAGACTGGGAAATCAGAAATGAATTTTTAAAAACACGATATTTAATTGGTGGAGTCCGAACATTAAAAAAACTCATAATCCCACAGTGATGGGGGGATTAAATCCAGAATTCTAAAATCGAGGTGGACCGGAGGCGGGATTTTGTGCTCCCCACCTGCAGAGCACAAAATCCCGCCTCTAACTGTATTTAGTCCAATGGGATACAAGGAAAGGGGAAAGTCCCACCTCTCAAGCAGCTACGGCCCATTGGGAGGCTTTCTGGGTCGTGCCGCAGGGGTCCTGACGCGGCAGGTAAAGTGCGCTCGCCCCGAGCAGGGCCTGCGCCGGCCGCGGGCGCCAGAGACTTGGGCAGATAAGCGCCCCTGGCCCCGATGGCCCGCTGCTCTTCGGCCTGCTGCTGTGCTTGATCGGGGAGGCTCGTTCTGGAAACCAGGCCAGTGAGCGCGGAGGCCGAGTGTAAGGGGGCCCTGCTCAGTTTTCCAAGCTTAATGACCTCCAGCCCCTCTAACGCCCAGCCCAGCAGCCAGAGGCTGCGAAACTGAGAAACTGAGGCCTGAGGGGCCGAGTGCTTCACTCCCACCACAGGGGGCCTGACGGTGCCTCACTTGGGCGCTGAGTTGTGAGGAGTTGGGGGGGAGGGGGGCTCAATTCACTTCACACACCCTTCCCCAAACTGTGGCCTTTATGGGGGCCCTTTGTGACCACTTCCTCCTCAGCCAAGGAAGGCTGGGGAGATGGAGGTTGCCAAGTCTGAGAAAGGATAGGGGGTAGGGTTTCCTCTGAAACCGGTTGCTTCTCATAGATTACCCCGAATCCTCTCCCCTACATTTGAACCTTAAATTTAACCCCTACACTTAGTCCTACAGCAGGGCAGGATATGAAGAGAAAAAATGGATTTTATATCAAACTGATTTTTGCGTGCGCGCGCGCGCACACACACACACACACACACACACACACACACACACACCCCTACTACTTTCTGCTTGGGAAGAGAGTTGCGAAGAGAAATAAGGTCAGCAAAATGTGTAGGGTCTTAAGGCTTCCCAAAGGAGGAGTGAATTCTACCTGTGGAGGTGCAGAAAGGCTTGAGAGGAGGTGGCTGACATTGACTGCGGAGATAAGACAAACTAGAGAGGGGAAAGAGCACTCCAGGCAACTGCACAGCCAGAGTGGCGTTCTGGGAACCACAAGTAGATCTGAAAACCAGATGGGGGTTGGGGTGCGGGTGGGAATGAGGGTGTGGGGAGAGGACACAGGCTGAATCAGAGCACATGGATTGTTATTGCTATTTGCTGTCTGGGTACTTAATACACTTGAATCTCAGCCATATCACTTTAGGTCTTATTTTCCTGGGTTACAGATGAGAGATGCAAGCTTAGAAGTTCTGTTATTTCCTAAATGCACACTGTTGGTATGTTAGTGAGTGAGGAATGTCAGGGCAGGTCTTTCTGATTACAAATCCTAGGCCAATTCCCACTTCCCCACAGGAGCAAGGGCAAGAAATTAACTGTGTTTTTGAAGAGAGGTGGTTGGAGGAGGGGAAAGGGGGGAAACTGAAGCATCTCAGGCAAAGCAGTAAAATGATTAGATTTATATTGAAAATAGCTGCTAGCGAGAGATGGTAGGAACTGCAAGACAAGTCCAGAGATGAATGGGTTTTTTTTCCCAGAGGGAAAACCCATTTACTCATAAAATGCCCAGAGGGTGGGGCTTGAGGAAGTGATTCAGAAAACCTGATGTCACTGCTCAGGCACTGGAGCCAGTTGGGGAGACCTGAGGAGAGGAGTCAGCTCCCAAGCAGGAGAGTGACAAGAGAGAGAAATCCAGCCAGGGTCACAGGCTGATGAGAGAGCATCTAAGATAAGGGCTGCAAAGAGTTGGTGGATTTAGCAATTAGAAAGTGGCTGGTGACCTCAGCTGTATCATACTAAGGTGGAGGCAAAAGCAAAATTTGATGAAATATGTATTTACTAAGTGGAAAAAAGAAGTTTAGAGTGGAATCTTATTTTTTTTGTTTAAAAAAGTAGGTTACATGAACAGTAACCTGGAAGAACATTCACCAAGCTGACAACAGTGATTATCTTGGGAGGAAGGGTGTTGGAAGGCCTATTTCTTTCTTCATGATATTCTGAGATAGTTGATTTTTTGATTGGAAAAAATAAATCAATTAAAACATTTTGTGTATTTAAAGTGTGTGGGGGCTAAAGAAGTAGAGAAGGAAAATTCATTCTGGAAGCTTGTTGGGGAGAGAAAGAGTGAGTCCTGTTTCTGAAAAAGGAGCCAATGATAACAGCAGCTACATTTGATTAAGAATGTTTCAAGAAGGGGCGCCTGGGTGGCTCAGCTGGTTGAGCCTCTGACACTTGATTTAGGTTCAGGTCATGATCTCACGATTTGTGAGTTCAGCCCCACATCAGGCTCACTGCTGTCAGCCTGTCAGTGCAGAGCCTGCTTCAGATCCTCTGTTCTCTCTCTGTCCCTCCCCCACTTGTGCTCCCCCCCCAATAAATAAGTAAATATTTAAAAATGAAAAATAAAGTTTTAAGGAGCATCTGGGTGGCTCAGTTGGTTAGGCACCCCACTCTCGATCTCAGGGTTGGTAGAGAGAGTTTGGGCCTGTATTGGGCCCCACACTGTGCTCTCAGCTGGGCATGGAGTCTACTTAAAAAAAATGTTTTAAAATACCCTACTAGGTGCTTTTTTGGGTGTAGAGGAATTATCTCAAGTCCTCTAAGGCATTCTTTCCTCATTTTTATACACGAGGAAAGTAAGGCTTGGTGAGTTAAAACCTTGTCCAAGACAGTACATCTCATAAGGATTATCAATGAGGTACTTGTTAAAAATAGATTCTTGGGCTTCCTTCAAACCTCCTGAGACAGGCTCTGGAGAGGAAAAGCCTGGAAAACAGATAGTCCAGGTGATTCTTAGACTCTAGAAAGCTTGGGGAGCACTGCACTCTACCCTTGGGTCTCTCTCAAGAGCTGGCACTCAGGGGAGGTTTTCCTGCTAGGTAGAAGGGAATAACCAAGGGATCAAAGGGAGGCCAAGGAGTTAACTTTGAACAAGAAAAGGGATGACCAATAGGGAAGTACAGCCATAGAGGAATGTGGAGGGGGTATGTGTATCACAGATTAGCCACAGACTTCTGAGTTAAGAGCCAGAGCTCACTTCTGAAATAAAGGGCTGTAGCAGCATAGTAGATGTTTTGAGGCCAGGGTAAGGGTTTAATGTGGCTAGTGGGTGGAGCAGAAGGGAGGGATGAATCTTCCCTTGACAGTGGACAGTCCCAGGAAGACTCTGGGACATGGAACAGCAGCAGGAGTACAGAGATGCTCAAACATTCCTGTCCCAAGATAGTCAAATGAAGGCAGGGAGTAGTGGGAGATGAAAGTAGAGAAGTCAGTCTTTGAGGGGCCCTGTTTAGCCTGCTAAGGAACTTGGACGTCATCCTGAGGACAAAAGGGAATCCTTGAAGGAACAGAAGAGTGGTATGCAGTAAGATATGTGTTTCCAGATAGATCACTGATTGTATCAGGAGGGCAGATTTTAAATGGTTAAGATGGAGAGAGGGAGAAAAAGAATAAAAAAGACTGGAGAGAGGGAGACCAACTGGAAAGACTCTGGCTATAACCCGAACAAGCCATGCTATGGGTTGGTTTGATGGGAATAGAGAAGAATGTCCAGGTTCAAGAAATAGGAAGTGAAAAATGGGCAAGGCTTGGTAATTGTTTGAATTAGGAGGTGTTGAGGGAGGCAGCAATCTAGGATAAATACCCATGTAAAAGACACTTGCTGATTGTTTGGGAATACCCAGTTCTGCTATAGAAGACAAGAAAACAGGGGCGCCTGGGTGGCTCAGTCGGTTGAGCGTCCGACTTCAGCTCAGGTCATGATCTCACACTTGTGAGCCTGAGCCCCACGTCAGGCTCTGTGCTGACAGCTCAGAGTCTGAAGCATGCTTCAGATTCTGTCTCCCTCTCTCTTTCTCTGCCCCTCCCAACTCTCTCTCTCAAAAATAAATAAACATTAAAAAAAATTTTTTTTAAAAAGAAAACAAATGGGATGGATGGAATTTATAAGAAGTGTTACATGTGGGTAAGTAAGTTAGTAATCTGTGGGACACATTAGACATTGACAGGTAAGTAGAATATATTTCTGTGAATTGAGATAGAAAGGGAGGGAAGACTGCTTTGCCACTGCTGCTCCCTGTCCCACTGGTGTGTGTGGCTCTCCATAAAGCCCCTGGAAAGGAGCCCATTGCAACATGTGGGGCCCTTGGCTTCTGTCCTCCAGTAGTACTCCAACTAACTTAGTTGAGGGACAGGCTGCCTCTGACCCCTGAATCTCTGGGACCTCAAGCCACCTATTCCCAGGGGATGGGACTGCTTGGAGCCAGTAGTCCACTGAGATGCCCTTTGACATGAGCAGAGGCTCTCCTGTCCTGGGGAGCACCAAGCCAATGCTAGGTCTCTGCAGGACCTCAGAGAGCAGGCAAGGTAGACCAGGAAGAGGTGGAGGAGGGGGGGATTCAGCTGGTCTGTCAGTGGCCCACATGCCCTCACCTTTCAGAGCCTCCTTGTTCTAAGCTCCTGCCCCCCCCCCCACACACACTCTGGATCTTCTGTGGGCTCCTGCCTTCTGTGTTGACCATTGTGGGTGCTGCAGTGCACCTTTCTCTGGAAGAAGTAGAAGAAGAGCAGCAGGTATGCTCAGAGTATTAGAGCCAGGAGTGACCCTAAGGATGTTTTGGCATCCCTCTCTCTGGGAGGCTGAGGCAGGGATTTAAAGAGAATATCTGAAGGAATATGAAAAGAGAAGGGAGTAGGTTAGGATTTTTGTTTCCTCTCTAGCTTTTGGCTTGGGTATCTCCTTCCCAGAATACACACACACACACACACACACACACACACACACACACACACACCCCTCAGCTCTGTTTTCCATGAGAAGTTTTGCCTCCTGAAGCATGTTTCTTGTAACCTCCCAAGCACTGAAAACCAAGTCCAAATTGGCCTGTCAAAATCTTCCTACATAACTCAATCAGACTTGATGGAATACCTGCCAGATCTCCCAGGAAAGCTGCTTGGAGTTGGGAGATGGGGTGCAGAAATGCCAGTTGCCAGCATCTTATTTAGTTCCTCCTTCTCTTACCCCTCCAAACCCCAATTTCTCTTCACAAGCGTGCAGAGAGAAATCTATATTCCCATGGCAAAGAAGTGATAAAAGTAGATAGGAGGGTGTATGGGAGTGAGGCAGCAATTTTATGTTTGGGCTGGAAGGAAATGTAGGGTTCATTTAGTCCAATTCCTCCTGATTAGGTGAGGAAACTGAGGCATGGATGGAGGAGGTGCCGTTGGCTGGAGAGTCAGAACCAAGGCCAAGAACCCTGCTCTACAGACATTTAGTTTACTCCTGACTACTTCTCCCAGGCTCCTACCCCTCCCACTTTTCCCACAGACTACAACAAGCAAACTGGCTCCTCTATTTGAGGTGAGTGTCCAGACCGGGGGAAAAGAAGACATTGGTTTGCACGCCTGGAGAGAGATTGGAGGATCACTGTGAGGAAGGGCAGGTGACAGTTTACAGGGATTGGGGAATATGTATACATTGAGATTAGGGAGATAATCTCTCAGGGTGGGCAAAGCCTGAACATTTCTCTCCTCAGCCCTCCTTGTTTTCTTCTGCTACAGACTGACAGAACCCTGAAATCAAAATAAGTGGTTTGCCATGCTGGTGTAGAGCAAGTCTCCATTGATCGCCATCTGAGCTTTTTTAGCTGGTTTTCCCAAACAGCACCCCCATGCCCCAGCAAGGGGATAGTTAGGCTGACACCTCTTTGCAGCCACACTAGCCAGTCACTCCTGGGGAGTGCTGGACCTCACCTGCCCTCCCTGCAACCAGATACTTGCATTTGTCTCTGTGCAGGGCCTTGACATTGCACTATAATGAAGATGTATGTGGTGAGTTTGTGAGCCCGGTCCTGAATTAATTTTGGGGACTTGAAGTTTTTTAGTGACTCTCTAAGATCCAGGAAAGTGAAGCCTGGTCTGATAACCTCGCTTCCAGTCTCCTCTAGGTCAACAATCTTGGCTGCCCTGCAGACGCTGGCTGGCAGAAGGGCAGTCGCCTACCCTTCAGGATGAACAGGAGGGTGGAGAGGGGGAGGGGAGTGTGTCTCAGCCTGGGTCAGCCCTAAGAACCCCAGGAGGGGCTGGCTAGGACTCCAGACAAACTTAACTTGCCGTTAAGGTTCTGACTCAGACTCCAGGCAAGCACACGGCTGACCTACAGCAGAGGTCCCACCACGGGCCAACAGGGATCCCAACACCCGCTCCTCTTCTAGTTCTCTCTCTGGAATGGGTCTCTTGCCCAGGCCGGCAACACCACCTGGAGCAGCCACAATTTGTAATCTAAAAAAATAAGAGGGTGGTGTTGAGTGGGAAAGTTGGGAACGTGTTTGAGGAGTCGCTGGGAAGATGGACAGCAGGGACTCTCTGAATTCGCATGAGGAGAGAGGTTTCTAAAGGGTGGTGAGCTGAGAAGCACTGGTGTTGGGGATTTCAGCCAAGTCCCAGGACTGCCCCTCCCCCTCCTCCAGGAGGCTGTCTTCTTGGCAGACAGCAGATAGATGCATGACAAAGGTGCCGTGATGGCTCTGTCCTGGGGGTGGGGGAGATGGCTGGGGAGGGGCCCCCTTCTGTTCTAAAGCACGTCTCTCCACCCCCATCAGGCCTCTTAATCTATCTGCCTTTTGGGCAGTTAGTGGCTTAGAGGTGAATACAGTTCCGGCTCCACTGCCCTGCTGCCCTGCAGATCTTCCAACAGACCTATGGGAAGTGTTGAAATGCATGCACACAGTTAGTTGTACAAAATGTACATA
This sequence comes from Cryptoprocta ferox, assembly GCA_028646485.1. Lineage (NCBI taxonomy): Eukaryota > Metazoa > Chordata > Mammalia > Carnivora > Eupleridae > Cryptoprocta > Cryptoprocta ferox. The sequence goes on from CM053577.1 coordinate 114,606,298, forward strand.
CAGATGGGCACATGAACAGGGCTGTGTTATACAGACTCAGGGGGGAAAAAACAGGCACAAAAAAAACTCACTGATGCCAAGGTAAAGACAGCTGGCTACGGTCAGAAGGGCCCCCCAGGACACCCAGCCCCTCAGAAGGCAGACACTGAGCCACCGACCCCAGCAAACAACCACAGACAGGGCCGAGCTGAAGAGATGTCGTCAGAGGTCAGTGTCAGTGTCCCTAGGCTCAGGATTCTGACCTTCCAAGCTGTGGAGAACTCTGATCCAGTCCCCCAATTTACCTAGTGCCTCCATTTAGGGCAAGTTTGGGGAGCAAACCAGCCTTTACAGACAGGATCTCTGAGGGCTATTCTCTTGCAAACAGAATCCAGCACTAAGCCAGCAGTGTGAGCCCTGGGGACAGTCAGGGAAGCCCAGAAAAAGAGGCCCTGGGGGAAGAGTTTAGGGCAGGCTTCCTGCACCCCCTCCCCAAATTGCTTTCCACCTCTTCAGCATCTTTCCACCAGCCACACTAAACAAAGTGGATCTCTTGGCCTTGGGGGTCTGGGGGAGGGGTAGATGACAAGGCTGGACACCTGAGTCCTCCAGAGGAAGGGGAGCAGGATACCTAGGTCCCAGCGGGGGGACCTGTCTGAGGCTCAGGCTTTGAGGGGATTGCAGGGGGATGGTGTTTCTGGAGTTCTTTTTAGCTGCTCTGAGGGGGATTCTGTGTGGGGGACTGGGGCTGGGGGTTGGGGGGCAGGAAGCTGTCCCCAGGGGAGCCATCCAGGCCCATTCAAGGGTTGAGCACTTGTTTAGGGTTAGAGCTGCCCCCTCTGGGGACTGGGATTGTCCAGCCAAGGCCATTGTCCTGCCCCCTTCCCCCCAGTTCCTTCCAAGCTACTTTGAACCTGAAGTCTGATGTTTTTCTCCCCAGCTCTCTCCTTTGGCTTTCCCCACCCAGGGCCTAGGGCTGGAGGCCTGGGCTGGGGAGGGGGAGGAGGAAGAATGGCCAACAATGGGGCCAGATATTCGGGTCTTTGACGGGAGGGGGGGGGATGGGGGGAGATGGAGGGATGGGGGGAGGGGACACGGAGGCTGATGCGGGGGGGGGGGGGCACAGTAGGGGGCCTATGGGGTGTATGTGTCTGATCCCTCCGTCTGGACAAAGGTTAGAGAACGTGGGCCCAGTCAGTCCAGAGTCTGGCCCTTAGAAAGGGAAGTAGAGGGTCAATCTCTGGGTTCAGTAGGTAAGGGGGTGCTGGAAGGGAGGCCTTGTCTGTCAGTCTGCCCTTGGAGATGGGGTGAAATTCAGCAGCCTTGGCAGATGGGTACAGGGCATCTGTGGCTTTGGAGTAACTGAACCTGGCCAGTAATCAGAATGGGGATGTCAAGGTCCCTGGGGGATTTGGGCAAGAGGGAGGACAGCAGTGGGTGGCTATTAAGGAACTGAGGGGTAGTTAACCGCAGTCCTAGGCACATACACACTCAAAAACGTTTAAGGAGCGGAGAGGATGGCTGTGCACCAGTGAGAGAAGGCACGAGCATCTTTGGAGGGGGATCAAGCACCTGGGCTCCCTAAGAACTCGAAAGAAGTGTCCAAGTGACTCTAGACAGTTCTGAGGTGTGCAGAGCCCAAGAGGGGGCAGGCAGCCTGTTGGGAGTTGGAAATGAAGGTCCTAATGAGGGGCCCGCATCAAGGGTCTGGGGCCTTGAGAGGCACCTAGCTGGAGCTCCCTGGCTTTCCACCCCCTCCACAGACCACCGCCACCGTCAGGCAAACACCCTTCGCCTCAGTTTCTCCCACCCCCACCGCCCTCACCTCCACCCATCCAGGGGGCGGGGCCAGAGGTCAAGGCTAGTGGGTGGGATTGGGGAGGGAGAGAGGTGTTGAGTAGTCCCTCGGAGAGCCCTCATTTTTCCAGGCCCCCGGCTTGGGGCGCCTCCGTTCCCCATGGCGGGACACCTGGCTTCCGACTTGGCCTTCTCGCCCCCGCCGGGCGGTGGAGGCGATGCGCCGGGAGGGCCGGAGCCCGGCTGGGTTGACCCTCGGACCTGGCTGAGCTTCCAAGGCCCTCCCGGCGGGTCAGGAATCGGGCCCGGGGTTGGGCCGGGCGCTGAGGTGTGGGGGATTCCCCCGTGCCCCCCGCCGTATGAGTTCTGCGGGGGGATGACGTACTGTGGGCCTCAGGTTGGAGTGGGGCTGGTGCCCCAAGGCGGCCTGGAGACCTCTCAGCCGGAGGGCGAAAGGGGAGCCGGGGTGGAGAGCAACTCCGAGGGGGCCTCCCCGGAGCCCTGCGCTGCCCCACCTGGGGCTGTGAAGCCGGACAAGGAGAAGCTGGAGCAAAACACCGAGGAGGCGAGTGAGCTGAAACGGGGCTGGAGAGGGTGGCTGGGCTGGCAGGGGGCAGCCAGGGAGGGGGTGGTGGCTGCCTAGGCCTGAAACCCAAGAGGGGAGCAGAGGCGACGCCCCAGGCGAAGAGGGCTGTGTGGCCTGAGAGCAAGGGCAAGGTGGGAACCAGAAGTCAGAATTCAGAGAGAAGGAGCAGGTGAGGGCAGGGCAGCCCCGGGGAGTCGGAAGCTGCCCCAGGCTGGCCTTGCTTCCCTCCCGGCCCTTGTCAAGTAGCACCTTTCCACTAGGCCTGGCCTGGCCAGGGTCCAATCACTCATTTATTACCAGCCCAGTACCAGGCCCAGCTTGGGGTTTGAGTCCCTTCTCCCACCCTTGGCCTTCCTTGAACATTTGATCCTTACCAGACTCAGTATCTTGGCCTTAGGGTTAAGTGTGGCCTGAGGGCAAAAACAGTGCTTATCCCAGCGTTATTGTTCCTGAAAGTCTAGGGTGTGACTGATTTCTGATAGAAGCTCCTGTTTGTGCTGCGTGTGTGGCCGTGTGGGGTTGGGTTTACCTCCCGTCAAGTTTAGGGCTTGTCTTCCCTTGACCTCTGCCTCAGGGCCAGTGAGTCACCATTATGCAACGTGCACACCCTGGCACCCCCTTGGTGGAAGAAGTCCTCTCCAGGCCATCTCCCAAATTTAGGGTCTGCTGAGGGATTGAAAAGACTTCTGCTTCCAGCCCTGCTGAGGACTATTAAGGATGTATCTTCCAGTCCTCCCAAGAGACAAGTGTAAACAATTAGAGATCAAGTACTAAGCCTTTAGACCTCACCAAAGGAGGTGTGAGCGGTTCTGCCGACCGAGTGGCCCTAGACTTTGTAGGTGGTGACTGCTGAGCCTTGAATAATAATGACTGCCAATTGTGGTCCATTTCCTAAGTGCCTGGCTGGTGTGCTCAGCTCTTACATCATTATCTCATTAAACCACCACAGATCTCCCAGGGAGGTATTATTAGCCTTTTTCACGGGTCTTAACTACTAAATGATGAAGCTAAGATCTGAACTGGGGTTACTTTATATCAAACTCTCAAAGTAGGATTTGGAGAAGCCATTATGGGAAGCTGAGAACATTTATAGGTCTGAAGCATGGACTGAGCAGAAGTTGGGAATGGAATTTGAATTTGATGTGATTGGTCACCGTTGATAATGCTTCCCTCAAAGTTTCTAGGACTGCACAAAGGTTTAGCTGCTCTTCTGGTCCTCTTGGCCACTCGCCTTCACTGGAGTGCCCCAGGGCTCAGTCCGTCACCCTCTGCTCTATCCACCTTTCCTTCCTCTCATCCACCCTCAAGCTCAAATGCCTTTGGACAGGACTGCCACATTTTCTGTCTCCTGCTGTGATGGCTCCATGAACTCCACCCCATCCATCCCCAACCGGTCATCCTCATTCCTTTCACATTCTACATCCCATCTTTTGGAAGCACAGCTATCTTCACCTTGGAAATACACCCTGAAGCAATCGCTACAGCCACCACCATCTATGTGGGGGTTACTGCAGTTGTTATGAGTCATACCCTCATTTCCTCCTTAGTCTGTTGTCAACATGTCAACCGGAGTGAGCATTTTATTTTTATTTTTATTTCTTTTAAGTTTTGTTTATATATTTTGAGAAAGAGACTGTGAGCACGGGGGTGGGGCAGGGAGGTGGTGGTTCAGAGAGAATCCCAAGCAGGCTCCGTGGTGTCAGCGAAGATCTCACAAATCCTGAGATCACAACTGGAGTCAAAACCAAGAGTCAGATGCTTAACTGACTAAGCCACCCAGGTGCCTCTGGAGTAAAAATTTTACTATTTTATTTTATTTTATTTTATTTTTTTAATTTAATTTTTATTTTTATTATTTTAAAAATTTTACATTTTTGATAGAGACAGCACAAGTAGGGGAGGGGCAGAGAGAGAGGGAGACACAGAATCCAGAAGCAGGCTCCAGGCTCTGAGCCGTCAGCACAGAGCCGTCGCTGGGCTTGAACTCACAAACTGTGAGATCCTGACCTGAGCGGAAGTCGGATGCTCAACCGACTGAGCCACCCAGGCGCCCCCAAATTTTATTTTTTTTAATATTTATTTGAGAGAAAGAGAGAGTGTGTGCACGCATGACCTGTGGAGGGGCAGGGAGAGGGAGGGAGAATTCCAAGCAGGCACCACGCAGTCTGTGCAGAGCCCAAATAAGGGCTCAGTCCCACGACCATGAGATCATGACCTGAGCCAAAATCAAGAATCTGACGCTGAACAGAGTGAGCCATCCAGGCGCCCCTGGAGTGAGCATTTTAAAATCAGATATTTTCCTCCACAAATCCATTCAGCAGCTCTCCGTTTCACTCTCACTGTAGCATCCACAAGATCTGCCCTGCTCGTCCCTTTGTCTTTGTGAGCTCCTCCCTATCCCTTTCTTCTATCTTTGACCCTGCTCCAGCCACACAGGCCTTGCCACTGCAGGGCCACCCACCTCAGGTCCTTTCCACTGGGCTCTTTCCCTTTGCTCAAGCGTCATTTTCTCTATCTTATTTAAAATTGTCACCATCCTCAGTCTCCTACCCTGCTGTACTTTAATCCTCCTGTATTTTAATCCATCCTGCTGTATTTTTTTCCATAGTGCTTCTACCATAGTAACATACTGGATACTTATTTGTGTCTCCATGTTACAATGGAAGCCCTGACGCCAGGGCTTTTTGTCTAGTTTGGGTAGCCGCTGGTTAATAGAAAGTGTACAATAAATCTGTTGAATTAATCAGTGAGAACCCCTGTATGTCACAAAAGGATACAGTAAAAATAAGGAATCATCAGAGTTTTTAAATGAGCACCAACTGTCTACCCATTGCTTAATTCATACCATTTTGACACCTTTTTGTAGTGTGTTTGTGTACGTGCATGCCATGTCATACCCTGGGAGGAAGCTGGGGGAGAGCATATTGAGAATTAGAGACATGTGCCCTTTAGTTTTCTAGTCTCAGCTGCCTCAAACTGGCGTAATAATTGGGTCAAGAAGCTTTTGTGGGAATGAAATGAGCTAAGAGGCAGCAGCTCCCTTCATTACCTGACAGGTATTCATTCTCATCGAGGCCAGGCCCTGCCTTTCCATCTATGCATGAATGGTGCTCTGCCATCTACCCTATGTGTTGCTTTCTGGGGTGAATGATGCTTGTAGATAGGTTACTTATAGATATTTGGTGGGCAGTCTGGATGCAGATACTCCCACACACCATTCCTTGGGGGCTACAGTCAGGTTCTTGGGGCCCAGATGGGAAGGGGGATCGACAACTGGTGTGTTTGTGTTCTCACATGTCCTCTTCCTTCATTTATGAATGTAGTCCCAGGACATCAAAGCTCTGCAGAAAGACCTGGAACAATTTGCCAAGCTCCTGAAGCAGAAGAGGATCACCCTGGGATATACTCAGGCCGATGTGGGGCTCACCCTGGGGGTTCTCTTTGGTGGGTCTCCCTCAGCATGTCCTGACACAGAGCACAGGGACCACATCTCCCCTGGAAGAACATACCTGAACTCAGGGCTTTTCTTCCCACCAGGGGAGCAAAGGAAGGGTGTTTCAGGAGTGGACTCATCCCCACACATGAAGAGGGTAGAGAGGAAGGGGGGGGAAATACTAGGACCTTGAGTTTCCTCTGGGAAGAAGTGGGATCCTGGTGTGGGATCTTGGGAAGGCAGGAAAAGGTGGGGAGGCCCTGGGTCTTGGGGTAATGAAGGTATTGCCTTCTGCCTCACCTTGCTTCTCTTTCCACTGGCCTCCCCAGGGAAGGTGTTCAGCCAAACAACCATCTGCCGTTTTGAGGCTTTGCAACTCAGTTTCAAGAACATGTGTAAGCTGCGGCCCCTGCTGCAGAAGTGGGTGGAGGAAGCTGACAACAACGAAAATCTGCAGGAGGTGAGGGGGGCAGGGATGGATCCTCAGGGGTCTGCTGAGTCTTAGCCTGGTTTTCAGTGCTTCCATCCACGGCTCCCAGCTCTCCCTCCTGGGGCAATGGTCCTCAATGGGATGGAGTGGAATTCTCAGTTCTGCTGGGAGGCGATCCAGAGTCATCTGTCTAAACCCACCCTTCCAGGATTCTTTCCATACCAACTACTGCAGGTGACCCGTCCAGGCATTGCCACCTTAGCAATTTGCTCTTGAGTCACTGACTTCATGGTGCTCAGCAGGCTCAAAGTCTGTCATTCCATTTTCCTCTCTTGTCACTCTCTCCCCACCTCACCAGATATGCAAAGCAGAGACGCTTGTGCAGGCCCGAAAGAGAAAGCGAACAAGTATCGAGAACCGAGTGAGAGGCAACCTGGAGAACATGTTCCTGCAGTGCCCGAAACCCACCCTGCAGCAGATCAGCCACATTGCCCAGCAGCTCGGGCTGGAGAAAGATGTG
>CM053577.1:114613542-114690863 GCA_028646485.1 Cryptoprocta ferox
CCTCTGTGTCTGTCACCACTCTAGGCTCTCCCATGCATTCAAACTGAGGTGTCAGCCTTTCCCAAGAATGGGGGCCAGAGGAAGGGGGGATAGCTAGGGAAAGAGAACCTGGGGTTTGTACCAGGGCTTTGGGATTAATTTCTTCATTCACTAAGAAAGGATTTGGGAACACAAAGGGTGTGGGGGCGGGGAGTTTCGGGGGGTACTGGTTGGAGGGAAGGTGAAGTTCAAGGATGCTCTTGTTTTTTAATCCCCACATCACTTATCACTTTCTTAAATAAAGAAGCCTGGGACACCATAGGTGGATACTTTTGTCTTTGGTTTGTCCTCCTTTGGTTAGAAGAGAGGCTGGGGATACCCAATAGTTATGTATTAATAGCTCTTGGACCCCAATAACCCTGAAATCAAGGTGCCATTTAAACTGTCAGTCACACAATATCAGTGGGAGAGCCAGTATTAGAACCTATTTATTTGTAGAAAGTCCCTATAGGTATGAACTAGTTCTTCAGAGCCTGTGACTTGGAGTCCTAGGGAAATTTGAGTGGAATACCTCATTTTTATAGCCCATTCCCTATTAGGAGCTGGCTTTTTTTGCTTTCCCTACTCTCTACTCTGGAAGTATCCTTAGTGGCGTTTATATTAAGGAATCTTTTTTTTTTAATATTTTTATTTTTGAGAGAGAGAGAGAGAGACAGCGTGAGCAGGGGAGGGTCAGGGAGAGAGGGACAAAGAATCCAAAGACAGGTTCCCAGCTCTGAGCTAGCTGTCAGCACAGAGCCTGATGCAGGGCTCAAACCCATGAACCATGAGATCATGACCTGAGCTGAAGTCTGACGCTTAACCGACTGAGGCACCCAGGTTCCCCAAGGAATCATCTTTAAATACTTTCCTTCTGTATATTGCCCCCAAGTAGAAACTCCATCATGTGCTTTGTTGAAACCAAAGTCCATTTGGTTTCCACTTAAGGTCTTGGCCTACTTTGTCCATGAGTGCCTCCTCAAATCCTCATGTTCTTGTCCTGGCTCTGCCATTACTTAATTGGGGGTAATTGGAACCCTTGCTTGGAGCTGTTTCCTTGATGTTAAAAGAAGAAAACTTGGGTTGGTAAGTCTAAGTAGGGATAGAAAGGAATGGACATAAACTGCAATAGGTCAAGATGGGATGAGCTACAGAAACCCCATTTTGACAGTATTTTAGCTTGGTGTAAGGCTCACGAAAGGGAATCTGTGTACTGTACATGGGTTAGGCTGATCCACACTGGACCAGGTCAGCATCCACTCTAGCTGGTGTACCAGGTTTTCTCTTCCACAGTAGTACTTGTGAAAGTTGTAAAGGTTCTGCCATCCTAATGGACTTGACCAAACCATTCACCTTATTTTAATGGCAGTGGATCTGTTTTCCTTTAATCTAGAAATTTTATCTCTTCTCCAGTCTCCCACCTCCAGCCCATTCCACATCAAGTGAGCAGGTTCATAATTCTCTGCTTTGTCTGCTCATCTCTTCTAAGAGTCTGAATTAGTTTTTCAGACCGTACCATTCTCAAGAATTGGAAAGCAAGGAGTGAGTATCAGACCCGCAAAAAGAATAGATATCTAAGAGTGAATGAAGCTTATTTTTTATTTGGAAATAGAAGCAAAGCTCTCAAAATCCAGGTCATGATCATGGTCGGTGGCAGTGGTTTACCCACAATGTAAGAGTTTTGGGGCTGTGCCCTAGGTTTTCCCAGAATGCCTTATAATGCCATCCAAAAACTTTAAGCATTCACTTGTTCCAAGTCTGAGGCTTTTATCTGCTCAGGCATGACTTCTGCAATTGATGGATACTCTGACCACAGACATTCTAGTGCCTGTGACAATAAGAACCTAAGCTTGTAATGGAATTTCCAACTTGCTGGCAACTTCCCAGAGGCAGCAAGATCTTTGGCAGGAAACCATCTCTTCTATCACCTTGGTCATGAGTGCCTGCTTCAGGCCTTGAATCAATATCCATAGCAATGGACATTTCCCTTATAGTCATTCCCTCCTGGGAGGCAAGGAAAGAAGGGGCCATTTCTTGAGACCCATTAGTGGACACAGTGGGGCACCAATGGGTGCTCTCTGTCCTCTGGTACCTTGGTGGTGGGCCTTAGGTCTGGATGCCTACATGGCACTCTGGGCACCGGAAGTCAGCCTCCTCGGCAGCCTGGATGCTGCAGCCAACACAGGCCATGTGGAACCAGACATCACAACCATCACACTGAACCCAGGCAACTGTTTCTTCTTCGGGCAGGCAGCAACAAGGGGCTGCACAGGGCTCCCCACCCCCAACTGCAGGGGGAGCCCTGGGTGTGCTCACTGACTGCTTCCGAGGACGTCCACGTCGGTTTCTGAACAAAGTGACACAAAAACCAGGGTCACTGGAAACCTGTAGAAGCAGCCTAGAACTTGCCCCTGAATAATCACAGAATGAACCTAGATAGGCTCACTGGCCTAACAGTGAACCTGAATAGTAGAGCTGACCAGGTCTTGCTGATCCATCTGTCTCACCTCTGTCCAGCCCCCATCCTCATCCCCATTCCTATGCCCAGAGCAGAGGGCCACCTCCCAGCCTGTGGCTCTAAAAAGGAACCAAAGGGAGGTGCAAATTGAGAAAGATCTCTCTCCACTTACCCACCAGGTGTCCGTGGGGTTGTCTCTACACGGAGTTTCTTCCTGGGCTCTATAAAGGCTGAGGCAGAGCTCTCAGGCATCTCTCCCTCATCATCCAGCTCTGCCAACACTCGATGAGCTGATTTCCTCCGATTTCTTTGGGGTGGGGCAGAAGGGGTGGACCCCACCTCCCTAGGGGGAGTGGGAACAGGCTGGCTCTGTTGCCCACCCCCAGTCCGGGAGAAGGTAAGGGGCTGGGGCCTGAGCTTGCTGAGACTGCCGATGGAATTGAGGATCAGTGTGGCTTTTGGGGCAGGGGAAAGGGTGCTGAGGGGGCGCTGTGGGGCCCCCTGGGAGGGCAGCATAGGCCGGAAACAAGCCCTGGTTCCCTCTTCGCCACTAGACCGCGGGATGGTAATGGCTGCAAAATCTTGAGGTTTGACTCGGACTTGCTGAAACATGAAGTAGAACTCCGAAGGGCTGGTTCCTGGGGACCCTACAGGGCCAAAGGTCACAAGGTCTCCATCACTCAACTCCAGTCTGTGACCCCTTGGGAGTCGGACATTATTGACCAAAGTCCCTGTTGATGGAGGGCACCAGACAGATACAGAGAATGACAAAAACAGAAATGACCAAAGTCAGGACTGGAGAAATCTGGCCTCCTTTGGTTTTTTGGGGAACATGAGGAAGAACATGACATCTGTCATCAAATTCTCACATTTGAAGTCCCTCAGCAGGTGACATCAGATATTAAGCTCCTTGTGAGTGGAGAACAAGTTTATTTTTCTTATGCCCGTGGACTTCTTCCTTCACTCTGCTGAGGTCCCATTGAGGTCCCCTTCTCAGACATACTCTCACCCGGGCTCCAACACAAAAACAGTTATTGGCATACCTCAGACTGGGTTGAGATCTTGGCTCCACCCTTACCAGCTGTTACCTGGACAAGTTAGCCTCTTTATGCCTCATTTTCCTTGTCAATGCACTTGAACAGTACCTGGCTCATACAGTAAGCACTAAATAAATGTTGGCTACTATAGTTATCTAATCTCCACAACACACCAACAGACCTTACAAAGCCTTACATTTTACCTATGAGGAAACTGAGACCCAGAGAGGTAAAGTGACAGGTCTGAGGTTTCACCAGGGGACAGTGGCAAAACCCAGGGCCCTTGAGGCTGACTGCAATTGCCTGCAAGTCAGGGAGGAAGACATATGCCCTGCTTATTAAAACAATCCAACATATCATAACTGCCGTAAGACAAGAACAAGGTATCTCAGCCAATTTAGAAACTGAGTCAAGTCTGAGCTTGGCCCCCAATGGTCCCAGAACATCCCTACTGTGACACTTCCCTAATGATGGCCCAGGCCCTGGATCTACCTCCCCGCCCCTGTTTGGATGGTTCCAGCTAGGCGGGGACCATCAAGGGCCAGCCCCACAGAGAGCTTCTGGCATTGCATACCTTTAGTGGGAAGATGCAGGTCTGGACTACAACTGTCCATCCAACCTGATAGGGAGTTTGGGAGGCAGGCAGGGTGGCTGTGGAGCCCCTTAATCATTCCAGCCCAGAACTGTGACTGCCCAGACACAGGACTGCCCTGCTTACTGCTCACCTTGGCTGCTGTGGTCCTCCAGGCTGACCCTCCAGTCATCACCCCGGCGCTCTGCGTGCAGCTCCGCATGGACTCCAGAGATGAGGCCAGGCTCCTGCTGGGGCTGCAGGGCCACATCACACAGATCGGCCCTACGGCCCAAGCGATAGGTGCAGCCAGCCCCGCTAGGCGGGTGGAAGGTGAAGAGATCACCACCCCTGCCGCCGCCCCCTATGCGCAGCAGCTGGAAGCAGGGCAGCATGGGCGGTGCCTCCCCTGCACCACCTCTTCCACTTCAGGAGTCCATCACCTTTCCCACTCCTGAGCCACGCACGGTGGCCTAAGTTCACTTTCTGTCTGAAGCAAATTTGAGCTGTGCTTTGTGCAATTTAAACTCTGAGCACAGGTCTGAGTTTTCACCAGGGGCCAGTGGCAAAATTCAGAGGAGAACCCAGACCTGAGTAGTGCAAATTCAGAGTGCAAGGAGCCTAGGCATGCGATGCAAATAAAATTGTCTGTCAAGCAGCTTTGCAACTGAAAACTTCAGGGAAGGTCCCAGTGCAGTGCAAAAACGAACAACGTCCTATGACACTTTAGTTGAACCGGATCCTCAGGCCAGAGTATTCGGGGAGACTCAATCTGTGCAAGGCAACAATACATTAGGCAGCTTCTAGGGAAATGCAAACTGTAGTTGTGTGTATAGGGATTCCTGCTTCTGTACAATACTAACTTGTCACCTCAGTGTACTTTGGAGGAAAGAAACTTCTTCCTGTCAGACTTGCTTATCCAAATAAGTAACCCTCCTGCTCGCCCGCGCCTCGCTCTTCAGGCCAATCCCTCGCTCTAACTGGTTATCTTGAAACTCAGTGGGAAGTGAATCCACTGTCCTCCCCCAAAAGGAAAGCAGATCTAAACCCTGGCTTCCCAGCTTCTCCGGGTGGGATAAAAACAGGGGAAAGAGTTCCCCGAGATCATGTAAGGCAAACCCAGCCTTTGCCCTCCCCTGCCCAGCCCAGCCCAGTTTCCGATCTACCGCGGTGCAGTCTCCAAGTAGTGTCCTCTCCAGGCAGTGCCAGACTGTGCGGCGGCGCCGGGATCCCTCCGGCTCCGGCCTGGAGCTGGCGCTACCGCGGCTGTTTGACAGCGAGGAAGCCGGGGTCGAGAGGGGCGCGGTCTCCGCGCGTGGGCAGCACCCGCCCAGCCTTCGGAATTCCCGGGTCCAAATTCCGCGCCGAGCGAACCCGCTCCCCCGTGCCACTCCTGATTGGCCAGTTTATTTGCCCTCTTCCGCTCCATTGGGCGGCGTGCTGGGAGGGTCCCTGATCTCCCGCCTTCCGCTTTTTCTGATTAGTTCACAAGTTTTCCCGGGTTCCCGGAGTTGGGAGGAGCCGCCAGGGCGCGGAGACATCCCCCAACGCCTTAATTGGGCCCGTCTTTAGACACTACTACGCCTGCGCGCATCTCTTTCCTTCCTGGGTGAAACCGGATTTTAGAGCGGCCGGCCAAGCTACCCGCTTTGCGCAGGCGCAATCAGAGGCGGAGGCTGCGCCCAGGAGCTAGGTGTAGGGGGTGTGGCTAAAGGGCAGAGGAGGCTCTCGCGCTGGGTAAGGGACGTTCGGGAAGAATCAGTTGGGGGCGGGAAGGGGCCGAGAGGGGATACGGGGGTGGGTTCAGGGGTCTGCAGGGGAAGAGGGGTGCAGGGAACAGGTAAAGGAACAGAAGAGGTGGCCCGAACAGCCTTTGAGCTCAGGGTCCGGCAGCGTAAAGACTCGGGTACCTGGAGGAGAGACGGGGGGATGGGGAGCGAGAACTGAGAACCTGCTAGAGAGCAGGGAAGCAAATGGGAGATGATGGGGGAGTGAGGGATCGGAATAATTCCTTCAGGAAAAAATCCGATTAGGCTATAGCGGGGGTGATAGGAATCCCAGATTGGGGGAAAATAGGTGAATTCTGGTGGGAGGGTGGGGAGACCTTGAAGAGACCTCTGTTGTGCTTTGGGACTCTGGAAAGAGGAGGGTAGGCGGCAGGAATGGCAGCAGAGGGCATAGAAGAGAGAAACTGAGGAAAGTTGCAGGAAAGGTTTGGATGAGATGTCAGGAAGCTGGTTTTTCTGCCAAGGGGTCTAGGCTGCCTGGATTCCCAGGGGGACTTGGAGAGTGTCCTGCCCTGTATGTGGCCACATTCATCTGGGGCCAGGCCTTGGGCCAGTGCTTTGATAGGGAAGGACCCAGGCGTCATGCCTTGGCGTCTGGATGGGTTTCCGGAAGGCCTTGCTGAGCCATGGAGAGAACTCTGGAGATTGGGCTCACAGCCCCTGCACTGCGTACCTCCTTCCTCACCTCGGACCAGGAACAGCAGAGACTGTAGGAACTTAAGGAGGAGGGTAAAGGCTCTGCCCAGAATTCTAAAAGTATGAGTAAAGCCTAAGAGCTCTTTCTCAGTCTTAACTCAGTTAATTCCCTCCACCTGATGGTTATTGCCATAGTTCTATCAGGAGCCAGGTTGTGTCAAGCAAGTGATCTTTGGGCATTTCCTACTTGGGAATTTACTAAAGGAGTATGATTTTATTATTGTAGGGGCTTTCTCTTTGGAAGGTGGCCTGAAAATTGAAGTGGGGTGTCCTTGTTTCTCCTATTGTCCAGGAAAACATAGATGGCTGGACACAGAATCTAGAGACTTCAAGTAATGTGGAGATGTTTCGACCTTCAGGTCAGTGGAAACAAGCAAGGGGACTGATGATTGTCTCTCCCTAGGAAACTGACCACCTTTGCCATTGTGATTCCTCAGGTTCTACTGGGCTGATTCCCCCATCCCACTTCCAAGCTCGTCCCCTTCCAACTCTGCCAAGAATGGCTCCCACCTGGGTCTCAGACATAGCCCTGGTCCAACCCCCAGCTCATCAAGATGTCTCAGAGAGGCGGCCAGACCAGAGACCTCAAGTGATAATGTGGGAACAGGATGTTTCTGGCAATGTGCAGGAGCCAGGGCGGAGAGGCAGGTAGGGATTCATTGTTGCTCTTTTCTTGGGCTTTCTTGCCAGTGACCCTTCTTCTTCTTCTTCTTCTTTTTTTTTTTAATTTTTTTTAATGTTTAGTTTTGAGAGAGAGAGAGAGAGACAGAGCACAAGTGGGGGAGGGGCAGAGAGAGAGGGAGACACAGAATCCCGAAGCAAGCTCCAAGCTCTGAGCTGTCAGTACAGAGCACGATGCGGGGCTCCAACTCATGAACCATGAGATCATGACCTGAGCCAAAGTTGGATGCTCAACCTACTAAGCCACCCAGGTGCCCCTCCACCGACCCTTCACTGAAATAGATTCCTTACCCTGTTTCAGCCCTTAGTTACATCATTTGTGCATTTTGTATAAGCAGTTACTGGAGTTTATAATGCATAAATACCAAGGCAGTGTGCTGGATGGGGATAGCAAAAATGAATGAGATCCTGATATCAATGAACTAAAAATCCTAAGGGAAGAGGTAGACTGACCAACAGCTGACAGTAGGTAAGAAGCATAATACGAGGCAAGACAAAGAAATGCAAAGTAAGAGTATAGGTAGACTGTACTGTGGTCACATGCATTCACTCTGATGGAGTACTTGCCGTTAGAGCCGGCTGTGCTATTTGTCGATGTTATGTCTGTAGAAATTCTGATTCTTGTTCTTGATGTTTCATGTGTGTCTTTTCTCAAATGTACTGGAATGTCATTCTGCCATTTTGCTCTGGAGTGGGATTGCAGATGGGTCCACCTTGGACCCTGTCCAAGAGGAAGGAGCATGATGACAAAAGAGGAACACTGGAGTGGGGGTCAGGAGACAGAGACTCCTAGGGTCTTTTGGCCAGTCATTTAATGTCTCCAGGCTATAGATCCCTGCCATTTTGTTTGTGTGTTTACTTTTAATGTTTATTGATTTTTGAGAGAGAGAGAGAGAGGGAGTGTGTGTGCAAGCGGGAGAGGGGCAGAGAGAGAGGGAGGCAGAAAATCCAAAGCAGTCTCTCCACTGTCAATGCAAAGCCCGACGTGGGGCTCTAATCCACAAACCATGAGATCATGACCTGAGCTGAAGTCGGACACTGAACCGACTGAACTACCCAGGTGCCCTGATCCCCGTCATTTTGAAAGAAAAATCCTGTGGTTCTGGGTCTCAGTGAAGGAGTTGCATCAAGAGCCATGTTAAGATAAGCTGCTTTAAGTTTTACAAGATACCCGTAGACTATGTAATTTACTGATGTGCTGTCGGCTCCTCATACAGTATATCTAACGTTCAATAAATGCTTTTAATTAGTGCCTGGTCTCACTCTGTTGATACTGGAAGCCATGACCTCTCTTCCTCGGAAACTTCTCCAAACTTTTCCTTGCTCTTAAATCAGAATTCAAAAATCTCTGGGTGTCTTCCAGCCTCTCCATTTCAGAATGTGTGGCCTGATGCATCAAATGTGTGCATTTGATGTTTAATGCATCTGCCTGTATATAGCTGTCTCAACAGAGGTCATATTCCATGATCTCAAGTAGCCTTTAGTTCCTGTGAGCCTTGATAGTGGATCTAATCTGCTTAGTGGGGCCATGATAAATGACCACAGTGATGGAAGTGCAGAGATCCCCATGGCCCAACTTCATCCCCCTCATCTCCACACACAGGGACAGAGGGACCCTCTTCTCCTCCTGTCTCCATTTGTCCCCTTGGCCACTTTCCCAGCACCAGAGATCGGTCTCACTCATGCTAACCTGTTTTTTTAAGGTCTGTGGAGCTAGAAGGGTCACTGGCCTTGAGTCAGCAGGCTGAGCTGATCTCTCGGCAGCTACGAGAGCTGCGGCGACTAGAGGAGGAGGTTGGGGTCCTGCAGGAGACCTCAGTGCAGCAGAAGATGAGGCTGGAGGCCCAGGACTTGGAGCTGGAGGCTCTGGCTCGGGCGGAGAAGGCTGGCCGAGCTGAGGCTGAGGGCCTGCGTGCTGCCTTGGCTGGGGCTGAGGTTGTCCGGAAGAACCTGGAAGAGGGGAGCCAGCGGGACCTGGAGGAGGTTAAGAGGCTGCACCAAGAGCAGGTGAATGTGGGGGTGAGAAGGGTTCAGCTTCACAATGGCGAACAGGGCAAAAGCTTCCCAGCAAAGAGCAGTTTTTGCAGATTAGGTCCCGTGAGCAGTTGAGTGATGAGATGTTTGGTGAAGGCGAGAGAACAGATGACCTGGAAAGAGGAATTTGGGTATTTTGGTCTTTATCCAGATTTCACTTTTCCCCCAAGACTCCGGTGACCTCCTACCACCTGAAGCCCTCCTTCCCTTTCCACTAGGAAGTATTTTGTCTTCCTGCTTCACTCCAGGTAACCACTTCATGTGGGAGCATTGTGGGGGTGGTGAGGAGGGTGGGAGAGGGGTCCTAAGGTGGACTGGGGAGGGGAGGCAATTCAGTCAGCAAGCATTGCTCAGTGCCTACTCTTTGCCGTTCCTGAGGTAGAAGCTGGGACTCTGGGGAGGGCAAATTAGCCTGAGTCCTTGTGGGTGGGGCTGGCACCCTAGTGCAGGACACACATTCAACACTTAATTCAATCCTAAGTCATTATTTGCAACTGGGAGAAATACCATGGAGGAGAAGGACAAGGGAGCACTAATATGGTCAGGGTTGGGGGGGGGGGCGGTTAGGGAAGACCACCCTAACCAGTGGACATGCTAAGAAATGAAACCATAAAGATACTGGAAGAAAACATGGGTGAATCCCATTTTTTAAGAAGATAATTTATTGTCATCCATTTTCTTTTTAAAGATTTTATTTTTTTAAGTAATCTCTACACCCATCATGAGGTTTGAATTTATAACCCCAAGATTAGTAGGAGTCACATGCTTTACCTACTAAGCCAGCCAGGCACCCCTGGGTGAATTCCTTTATAACCTCAGATTGGGGAAGGCTTTTTTACCTATGAATCAAAATCCAGAGCCATTAAAAGACTGATACGTTGGCTTTATAATATTAAGTTTAGAAATGACAAAAGTAAAATTAAAGAATATATACAGTTTCTATCACAGGAAAAGGCTAATACCCCTAATATGCCTAGAAATTGATAAGGGAAGGGGAGCAATCTAGCCAGAAAATGGACACAGGAGATAGTTCAAAGAAAAATATAAATGACCTTTAGATTTATGAAAGATGCTTCATGATAAGAAGTTGTCATTTGTGCTGAATAGGAGTTGGCTGGTGAGCTGGCACGTGGGGAGGTGATGGGAGCTGGGCGACAGGTAGCATGGGGGATGTGAGGTGACCAGAGGGGCTTTAGTGCAGGAGATGAGAGGAGCCCTGGATGGTGTGTGGACGGCGAGGCCTCGGGGCTGTTTAGAACTTTGTACTTTACCTTGAGAGCAATGAGCAACTGTTGAAAAGTTTTCAATAGGGAAATGACATGATCAGATTTGTATTTTATGTCTAAAAATTTGACCAGTTTTGTGGAGCACCTGGCTGGCTCAGTTGGAAGAGCATGTGACTCTTGATCTTGCGGTTGTGAGTTTAAGCCCTTAGGTCGGGTGTAGAGCATACTTAAACATAAGTAAAATAAAAAGACCAGCTTTGTGATTTAAGTCCAAAATGATCACTTCATGGTATAGACATAGAGCTGGAGGGGGCAGAGTCCTACCTTCCTAGAGCAGCCTTTCGAACGGGGTGTGGCAGATGGTAAGCTGTGTGGAAGCAAGATCATTTCAGATGATGAACAGGTGGAGCAGGTGGTAGGGGGCCCAGGGAGGCCTGCTGAGGAGGTTGCATCACCTGAGGTCTGAGGAGTTGGGGGAAGCCAGGCCTCAGGCAGACTCCACTGTGGGAAAGAGGTGGTTTGTTGGTACAGAAGGGAGGGCATTGTGGCTGGAGCAGAGTAGGCAGTGGAGAGTGGTAGGAGCTGAGCTCAGAGCAGTGGGCAGAGGCCATGGTAGGTTGGGGTCACAGGCCGAGGACAGAAGATGGGCTTTGTTGTCCGTGCCATGATAAGCTGTTGAGGCTTTTTTTTTTATATATATAAAATTTTTAATGTTTATTTTTGAGACAGAGACAGAGTGTGAGTGGAGGATGGGCAGAAAAAGGGAGACACAGAATCTGAAGCAAGCTTCAGGCCCTGAGCTGTCAGCACTGAGTCCGACGTAGGGCTCGAACCCACAAACCATGAGATCATGACTTGAGCTGAAGTCAGCTGCTTAACTGACTGAGCCACCCAGGTGCCCTAAGCCACTGAAGGCTTTCAAAGACTGGTCAGGAGTTTGTTGCTGTTGGTGCAGGCCAGTGATGAGGTGGCTTGCTAAGGTTGGTGGCAGTGGAGACAAGTGAAAGGGGGAGACCTGACAGGAACTGCTGATGGAAGGTAGATGGAGGACGTGAGGCACCAAGGACTGTCTCCATTTTGCCATATGCAGCTGGGCAATTTGCTGGGTTGTTGTCTAAGGTCACAGAAGGTGAGGGTGAAGGGACAGGGCCTGAGCAGAAGCGGATTTGCAAAGTCCAGATGTGGTAGTGAGCTGGCTCCTGCTATGCCCTCTCTTCCCTCCACAGCTCTCCTCCTTGACACAGGCTCACCAGGAGGCTCTTTCTAGTTTGACCAACAAAGCTGAGGGCTTGGAGAAATCTCTGAATAGTCTGGAAACCAGGAGGGCAGGGGAAGCCAAGGAGCTGGCTGTGACCCAGAAGGAGGCTGAGCTGCTGCGGAAGCAGCTGAGGTAAAGGGGGGGTGGGCAGCCTAAGAGGGACCTGGCAGTTGGTGGATTGTGGTGGGTCTCCAGGGTGCCTCACTGATGGCTGCCTTATTCCCACCCCAACTCTAGCAAGACCCAAGAAGATTTGGAGGCACAGGTGACCTTGGTTGAGAATTTAAGGAGATATGTGGGGGAGCAAGTCCCTCCTGAGGTCCAAAGCCAGACCTGGGAATTGGAGCGACAGGAGCTTCTAGAAACTGTGCAAGTGAGAGTATAAGATGCCTCTGTGTGGGGGCTGGATGTGGGGTTGGAGGGCTCAGGGATCAGATCCTGGGACAGGGGTGGCCCCTGAATAAGAGCACAGTGCCCAGCTGCTGTTAAGGGGCAGCATGCTGCCTGCTGCATGAGGGCCTGTGGAGGTTCTACAGAGGCGGTGGCTCTCATCCTCCCTCTCTCATGCGCAGTACTTGCAGGAGGACCGGGATGGCCTGCACACCACAGTGGAGCTGCTGCAGGTGCGTGTGCAAAGCCTCATGTACATCCTTGCCATGCAGGAGGAGGAGCTGGCCAGGAAGGTAGGCCCCTTCCCCTGGTGGCTCCCTATGGGTGGGAGGCGTTGGCATGCTGCCAGAACCTCCTGGGATCTTCTTTTCTGTGAACACTTCTTGCTGTGGCTCTTGTTGCTTGGTCAGGACAAACAAAACAAAACACCTCTTTCCTCTGCCCCTCAAGGAGCCCACACTTCCGCCCTTCCTCCACCCCGCAGGTTCAACCTTCAGATACCCTGGAGCCCGAGTTCACTAGTAAGTGCCAGTCTCTGCTGAAGCGCTGGCGGGAGAAAGTGTTTGCCCTCATGGTGCAGCTGAAGACCCAGGAGCTGGAGCACAGAGGATGCATGGAGCAGCTGAAGGGACAGGTCACTTGACTCTCACTCTCTTTGTCCCCATATTCCCCCTGCACCCCCCAACCCCTTGCTCCTTACATAAGGGATGCTACTTGTCCAACAAAGATTTATTGAGTGGCTACCATGTGCTGGGAACACAGCCCTGAACAGAGACGCGTACTGCTGTCAGGGAGCTTACATTCTGGAGCAGAGACCCACCACAGGCAAGCACACAATTAGATGATGTCAGGGAATTGTGTGTGCTTTAAAGAAAAATGTAAAAGATAATGTGACAGAAAGATACCATGGGGTCGGCTGGCTTTAGGTTGGATGGTCAGGAACAGCTTCTCTGAGGAAGTGACAATGTCCGAGGATGGTGGCATGGGCAGCGGCTGCAGTGAGTCTTTGTGGGTGTGTCACAGGTGGTGCCTGAAGGTGGGGGCACATGGAACATCCTTCTGGAAGGAAACCTGGACTCAGACTCCATTCTCAGGAACCCAGGCTTGTCTCCCTGCATGATGTTCTCTCGGAGACTTTGGCACCAACCCCTTCATTCCCAGTGCCCCCCCACTCCAGCTTTCTGCTCCAGCTGTGCCCTGTCCTGCATCCTCTCCTTCCCCAGGTGGCAGAGCTCCAGGAAAGAGCTGTGGCCCAGAGCCAGGAGCAGGCCATACTGCAGCGCTCCCTACAGGACAAGGCCGCAGAGGTGGAGGTGGAGCGGATGGGCGCCAAGGTCTGTGTCTGAGACAAGCAGAGGCTAAGGGAGGTCAGGGATCTCCCCAGAGTTGGGAGGGGACCCCCTCTCTTCACTGTATCCTTCTCAGACCCTGCAGATAGAGCTGAGCCGAGCCCAGGAGGCCCAGCGCCGGAGGCAGCAGCACATGGCCACAGCTGAGGAGCAGTTGAAGTTTGTGGCTAATTCTGTCAGCAGGTATCTGGGCTGGAGGGGGGTAGAGTAGTATTTCTGCTTCTGCAGCTTCCTGGGCACCTTGGAGTTTAAGAGCCTCAAGCAAGAGGGGCTAGAGAGCTGGCCATTGGAGGATGCAGGGCTAGAGATGTGTAGCTCTGTAAAAGTCCCTGTGCTCGTTTTTCCCTGGGGCAGCCTGCCCCACATTCATCAAGGGTCAGTTGTTTGGACTCCCGTGCACGTTTGGCTGGAGGCGAGGCCCTGCTTCCTCCTGTAATTCAGTTCCCCTGGGAGGATCTCCGCCTTCAGAGTTGTTTGAGGATGGGGAGTGTGGATTCTCCATCTTTCTTTCTTTAAAATTTTATGCCCTGTTGAGTTGGAACCACATTCTAATCTATTTATTTTAAAGTTGCACACCTACTGGCTTACTAGATATAATGTATCCCAGTTTCTTTTTTAATCAATTGCAAGCGTGTGTCTGTCATACCAACTTCCTTCTTGACTCTTGTTTTATAACCTTTAGAAAGACCTGTAAGGAGAAACGCACTTTCTTTGTGTGGGTAACAGCCCCTCCTCAGCTTTGGACTTCGGGATACTGAGGTGGCCCTCATAGTGCTCCTGGCACAGTGCCTGGCTTGTCGTTTATACTCTGTAAATGTTTACTGTTACCATGAGGCTGCTCCGAATGGATCATGTAAGAATTATTGGTGTAGCAAAATTGTGGTGCCGGATAGGTCCTTGCCCACCATCACTTTCTGTTGGATTTGTACCTGGAGGACTAATTTCATTAAAAATTTTGAAAAATTTTCACTTTGCACGGATTGGAGAGACTAGTTCTAATGAGCCACCCTAGATTCAACTCCCTGCATGTGCCTCCTGTCCCCAGGAGAGTGGAAAGGTATGCCGTACACAGGGTTTTCCTTTGCACCAGGATATCACTGGAATGGTTGTTGCTAATGATTGATTGCCAAAAAGTCCATGAGGCTTAAAACAGCCCACGCTCAGCTTATTGCCAGGTTTGTTAGACAGTCTCTAGATGGCCTGGAGACCTTGTCAGAAAATGGCTTTAAGGGGCACCTGGGTGGCTCAGTTGGTTAAGCGTCCTTGGTTTCTGCTCAGGTCACGATCTCACTGTTGAGTTCGAGCCTCACATCAAGCTGTCCACTGACACTGCGTAGCCTGCTTGGGATTCTCTCTCTCCCTCTCTCTCTGCTCCTCCCCCCCTCAAAAATAAAATAATAAAAACTTGAAAAAATGGCTTTAATAAGAGGGACAGGAAGTGTTGGAAGCACTTGCTCACACCATTTTTTAGATAACTCTGCTGTCCTGCTAGGGATATAACTGTCAGCCTTTCTCATTCGTTTATTTTCCAGTTCATACAGACTTGGACTCTCCTGGGGAGTTCCACCCCTGCCCTGAGATGCAGGTCCTCCTCCCAGGGGGGCTGTGTAGGCCTCTCAGCTTTCGTGAACCACGCTGGTCCTGCTTTGGGCACAGCCAGCTGATAAAGCACGTGAATCTGGCCTTCAGTGGTATCAAGGAATTGTTGGAGAGAACATCTTTGATCTCTAATGTGTACTAGTGATCAAAAAATAGGTTATGAGAAATAAACTTTGCAGGTTGCTTGAAAAGACACACAGTCAGGTAATGTCTTCTTGGGGTGAGGGCCCCTTAGGAAACTGACGGAAGCTATGTGCTCCGTTCCTTAGAAACTGTAGGTTTTGGGACCAAGCATAGCTGTGCTGTCCTTATGAGAAACGTGATCATTTTTTAAAATGTTTGTTTATTTATTTTGAGAGAGAAAGAAAACGTGAGCAGGGGAGAGGGGCAGAGGGAGGGGGGGAGAGGGGCAGAGGGAGGGAGGGAGAGTCCCAAGCAGTCTCCGCATTGTCAGCACAGAGCCCGACGAGAGGCTTGAACTCAAGAACCGTGAGATCATGACCTTAGCTGAGATCAAGAGTCGGACACTTAACCGACTGAGCCACCCAGGCGCCCCTCACCTGGATCATTTTCATCTAACAAACACCAAAGGGCTTACGCTCTCAGGTTTTCTTCCTTATTGACTGAGGAGCTCAGGCGTGACTGGCAGGATGGCGTGACTGGCAGGACAAAGAGTTGGTGCTCCAGCCCTGGCTTCAGCTTCTCTTTTCCCTGCTGTGATTTTCCCTTCCCTGCTCCCCACATGTTTAGCAGTAGAGGGTAGAAGTTGTCCCTACAGGTCATATCAAGTCCTTCTGGGAATGAGAGTTGAAGGGTCACTGACCTCATGCCTTCTCCAGCTTCCAGACCTGGCTCCAGAGCACCGTGGCTGATGTGGAACGGGCTACAGCACGGCTGCCCAGCCTCAGCAGCCGAGTCAGCTATGCCGTCCGCAGGGTTCACACCATTCGGGGTGGGTAGGGCAACTGCCTGACCCGCTGTAGCCTTTCTCCCCCATCTGTCTCATCCCACACCCATCCCCCTGCCTACATGCCACCAGTTCCTGCACCTCTTCCCCTTACTTCCCTTTTCCCTTTTCTCCCCTTTGAACTCCTCTCTGTTGTTCTCTGCCTTTTCTTCCCCAGGCCTGATGGCTCGAAAACTGGCCCTTGTTCAGCTGCGCCAGGAGAGGTGAAGTTTAGGGCACTTTGAGGTGGATGGGAGGGGGTTAAAGTGTTGTTTGCTGGGACCCCCAAACAGTGAGGACTGAGGAGGGATGGGGGCTTAGGGATCAGGCTGGGTGATTTCCCCTCACTCTGTCTCTTCCCTGTCCCAGCTGCTCCCAACCCCCACCAGCCACAGATGTGAACCTTGAGTTGGAGCAGCTGCGGGAAGAACGGAACCGCCTGGACACAGAACTGCAGCTGAGTGCCCACATCATTGAGCGGGAGGTGGGCCGGGCCCGGGAGCAAGGTACGCTTGGTCCTGGAGTCCCCGGGCTGAAGCAGGGGCTGGAGTTGGGTGCATTGTGGGTGGAGAGGAGGGAGGAGCTGTGGCCCCGCACGGGGAGGCACTCTGGGAGGCCTGTGAGTGCCACCTCTTCTCAGGGGAGGCAGAGCGGCAGCAACTGAGCAAGGTCGCCCAGCAGCTGGAGCAGGAGCTGCAGCGGACCCAGGAGTCCCTGGCTAGTGTGGGGCTGCAGCTGGAAGCAGCTCGCCAGGGCCAGCAGGAGAGCACACAGGAGGCTGCCAGTCTCCGACAGGAACTGACCCAGCAGCAGGAGATCTATGGGCAAGGTGTGCAGGAGGGGAAATGGGTTTACCCTGGAGGGCCGGAAGGGAGCTGAGAACCAAGGCTCCCCCTGTCACACTCCATTTGCACCCCCTCTGGCCCCCCAGCTCTGCAAGAGAAGGTGGCTGAAGTGGAAACTAGGCTGCGGGAACAGCTCTTAGAAACAGAGAGGAGATTGAACGAGGCTCGGAGGGAGCATGGCAAGGCAGGTGAGATTTGCTGGGATGGACATGGGCTTCCAGGGAGATTCAGGAAGTGCTGGACATAAGGTTTTCTTTAAAGCTGTTTTGGAAGTATGCAAATAACGAAGTTATCAATAAATGGCACAGATAAATTCTCAGGTGGTGAACACACTCATGTAAGCCAGCGCCCATATCAGGCACTGGCACGTCACCAGCCCTGGAGCCTCCTAAGCCCCTCCCAGCCACTCCCCTCCACAAAGGCAACACCGTTCCCAGCCTCACACCAACAGTTACCCCCAGTTTTTTTTTCTTAATAACAATAGAAATTTATTCTCTCACGGCACTGGAAGCTAGAAGCTAGAATTCTGAACTCACGATGCTCACAGGGTTGGTTCCTACTAGAGGCTCTGAGAGATCATCTGTTTTATGATTCTCTCCTGCCTTGTGGTGGTTGCTGGCAATCTTTGGTTTGTAGGCACATCATTCCATTCTCTGTCTCCACATTTACATGGCGTTCTCTCCTGTGTGTGTCTACCCCCAACTTTTTTTTTCAGGTGTTTTATTTTTTTTTGCAAGTTTGTTTTTGTTTTTTTATGTTTATTTATTTTTGAGAGAGACAGCTCAAGTGGAGGAAGGGCAGAGAGAGAGAGAGAGAGAGAGTGAGTCCCAAGCAAGCTCTCAGCTGGCAGCATAGAGCCTGACTCAGGGCTCAAACTCATGAAACTGTGAGATCATGACCTGAGCCAAAACCAAGAGTCGGATGCTTAACTGACTGAACCACCCAGGAGTCCCTCAAAGATTTTATTTTTAAGTAATCTCTGCACCTAACGTGGGGCTCGAACTCAAAAACCCACGATCAAGAGTCATGCTGTACCGACTAAGCCAGCCAGGAGCTTCCCCCCAATTTTTTATTAAGAAAAAGTTCAAGGGGGCACTTGGGTGGCTCAGTCAGTTGGGCATTCGACTTCAGCTCAGGTCATAATCTCATGGTTCATGGGTTTGGGCCCCGCATCGGGCTCTGCACTGACAGTTTGGAGCCTGGAGCCTGCTTTGGATTCTGTGTCTCCCCCTCTCTCAAAACTAAATAAACATTAAAAAAAAAAAAAAAGAAAAAGTTCAAATACCTGCACAAGTTACAAGAGTCATGTAATGCCCACTTGTATACCTTTAACTAGATGTTAACAGTTAACTAATCTTTTTTTTTTTTTAATTAAAGAGTTTATTTTGAGAGAGAGAAAGCGGGGGAGGAACAGAGAGAGAGGGAGAGAGAATCCCATGCAGGCTGCATGCTCATCGAGGAGCCAAACGTGGGGCTCCATCTCACTGCTGTAAGATCACAACTTGAGCCGATATCAAGAGTCAGTTGCTTAACCAACTGAGCTACCCAGGTGCCCCAAGATTTTATTTCTTTAGGTAACCTCTACACCCAATGTGGGGCTTGAACCCACATCCCTGAGATCATGTCACACGTTCCACTGACTGAGCCAGCCAGGTGCCTCAGCAGTTCCTAATATTTTGCTACATTTGCTCTATCCATATATACACATACAGGGATACATGCATTTTTTGAGGAATCATTTAAAATAAGTTACAAACATCATGACCATTCAGCTGCATCTCCTACAAAGAGGGAAATTTTCTATATAACCTCAATCTGATTGTCACATTAAAAACATTAATTGTACAAAATCTAATATCCAGTTCATATTCAGATTTCCCCTAAGTGACTCCAGGAAGGTTCAGGGATGGGGAAGGTACTTTGGGTTCACAGAGTCATAGGGTCATGGAGCATCAGCAACCCTTCCCACCAGACAGAAGAGACAGCCCTAGAGCTTAAATGGCTTCCCTGAGCCATAGAGCTAGGGACCCAGTGTTCCTGTCCATCATTCCAGTCCTGTTCTCATGGTGCCTCTCTGCCTTTGGGGTGCCCCAAACCTGTGCCCTCTGTGCCCTGGCTTCCACATAGTGGTCTCCCTGCGCCAGATGCAGCGCAAAGCCACCCGGGAAAAGGAACGGAACCAGGAGCTCAGGCGCCTGCAAGATGAGGCCCGGAAGGAGGAGGGGCTGCGGCTGACCCAACGCCTGCAGGAGCTAGAAAGGGACAAGAACCTCATGCTGGTAGGGGATAGCAGAGACCAGGGACTTCTTGAGCGGGTTGGGGAGCAGAGGTGTAGAAGGAGGAGGGGCGGCTCTGCCTGGGCTCGGTGGCGTTTAACCCTCTCCTTCCCAGGCCACCTTGCAGCAGGAGGGTCTCCTCTCCCGTTATAAGCAGCAGCGACTGTTGGCAGTTCTTCCTTCCCTGCTGGATAAGGGGAAATCTGTGCAGTCTGGCCCCAGGGCCCCAGGGTCTTCAGCACCTGTACCTCCAGCAGCAGCACCCATCAGCAGGGAGTCCATAAAAGGTAATGGTCCATGTAGGAAGGGACGCAGGGGGACTTTAGCAATCTTTCCTCCAGGCACTCTTAATGCATGAGCATTGTTCTCCATGACCCTTGGAAGCCCAACAACCTCTTTTATTCATGCCCACCTTGGGCCAGAGAGCCCTGTCCCTCATAACTCTCCCATCCAACGGTAGCCCAGTTAATCTGCGCGGTAGTTGCAACAGCCTTCTCTTGCCGGGCTCCTATCCCTTGGGTTTTTTTTTTTCCCAGGATCCCTCTCTGTCCTGCTCAATGATCTGCAGGGCCTGAGTGAGGCCATCTCCAAAGAGGAAGCTGTTTCTCAAGGAGACGACCAGAACTGTCCTCCTCCAGTCTGCCTCTGAGCAGCTGGGGTCTCAAGGTGGGCCGGAAGGATCATGGAGAAGTGGGGTGGGGTGTGGAGGTCAGCCAGCTGCCCTTACGGACGCGAGCTGCCAAGATGTCTGTGAATTCTGTGGCACAATAAAGATGACTGCAATAGGAGCCACGTTCTCTCTGGGATTGGAAGGGAATTCTCCCAGCAGCCACTGCTTTCCGGAAAATGTGAGAAGTCCCACACAGCTGTTTCTCTAGGCAGTGCCTTTTTCAAAACCCCTTTCCCTGGGCTGCTTGGGAAGTCTTTTGAGAAGCTCCAGGTTTTCTTTATTCTCAACTTTTGTTTTAAAACTCTTTACCTCTCGGTTGCCTGGTAGCTCAGTTGGTTAAGTGTCTGACCCTTGGTTTTGTCTCAGGTCATGATCTCACAGTTTCTGAGTTTGAGCCCTGCTTCAGGCTTTCTGCTGTCAGCACAGAGCCTGCTTCAGATCCTCTGTCCCTCTCCTTTTCTGCCCCTCCTCGCTTGAGCTCTCTATAGAAAACAAAACAAAACAAAAAAACTCTACCTCTGGAAGATAATCACTGTCAGGAATGAGGAATATAAGACCTCGCTCATTTGACAAGAATCTCAGAGCTAAGGCGGTGTCCTTGTTCAGGGGCCACAATGGTGGGCTTGGCGGATGGGTGCCTGCTCCCGTGGCTCTGACGTCAGGGTTGGGGAGACAGATGATGGACGAGGACCTCAGTGGACAAAGCAGCATTGCCATGAAGAAAAGATATATACAGTGATGTGATAGAACCTGACTGGGGAGAGACGGCTAGATGAGGGGACAGGAAAGGCCTCCTTGAGGAGGGGATGTGTGGAGACCTGCTTTGGCACACTGGCAGGACTCGAGAAGAGTCCTGCAGAGGGCAGACAAACACAGGCTGGGAGTGGGAAGGGAGGACCTGGTAGAGGGGATTTTATTCTAAGTCAGTAGGAAGCCCTTGGAGTAATTTAAAGCCGGGAAGCAGCCACACAATTAGGCTGACTTTTTTTTTTTTTTTAATGTTTACTTTTGAGAGAGAGAGAGAGCATGAACAGGGGTAGGGGGAGGGGCAGAGAGGGAGGAGGACAGAGGATCTGAAGTGGGGTCTGTGCTGACAGCAGCAAGCCTGATGTGGGGCTTGAACTCACGAACCATGAGATCATGATCTGAGCCGAAGTTGGACACTCAACCTACTGAGCCACCCAGGCACCCCTAGGCTGACATTTTTAAGAGCTAGGTTGGTTGGCTGTGGAGGACGGGGTTTGGGTGTGGGGAGGGATGAAGAGTGTGGGCTAGGAGGGTACTGGGAGACTGGAGAGAGATGGACTCCAGGATGGGGAGGTGGGCTGGGCCTTGGGGGTGTTGGGGAAAGGAGCAGAATGAAGTCTTCGAAGTGACACCACTGTCCCTCACTAGGAGGGAGCAGACCAGGTGGGGAACAGCTTAGGGAGGGAGGGTGTTCTGTTTGGAAGGCATTACCTATGAGAGACCTTCAGTCCAGGGGAAGCTTTCCTGAGGAAGAGGTTCTAAGGGTCTCTGAGAGACTTAGACAAGACTTGGACCAAGGCCTAAAGGTCCCAGGCAGTAGGGGCCACAGAGAGCTGGCACCAAGGACCAGGGCAGCACTCAGAGGGGGCGATGAGCAAGGTTCCAGAGGAAGGAGGAAGAGGCTGAGATGACGGGAAGCGGAGGCAAGTCCCTCGTAAGCCTCTGAGCTGTGACGGATAGAGCCTGCTCTGGGGTGGGGAGAAGGAGTCAGAACATCCTCATACTTCCTCACCTGCCATCACCCCAGGTGGCTCCTGGATAAAATTCTTTGAATGTCACTGCTTGGGAGGCCTTCTGGGTGCCTGATGAAGGCACATGCTGGAAAGCAGTCTGGAGGGGAGTGGAAGTTCCAAGGGTAAAACTGAGTCCCAAGGGGGGGACTTGGGGTGCTGGCTGAGACCATCCCAGCTGCATCCTGTGTGTTTAAACAGAAGCAACTCTCCCTGCTCCTGCCGGGGCGTCCTGCCTCCCAGCCCCTGTAATTAGACTGCTTCCCCACGCAAGGCTTGCTCCCATTCCTTGGCTTCCAGTGGCTTCAAGGGCTGAAAGGTGGAAGTCCCTATGATTATGGAGATGAGAGCTGGGTATTGATTGCTTCAGGGTGTGTATGGAGGAGGATGTGAAAACAAGGGTGGGGTGACCAAGGTCTAGGTCATTGATAGAGCTGGGGTGGCTGGGTCCCAAAATGGGGGGACTAAAATGAGGGACGCCACTGTCAGAGGTTACACATCAACCATGGCCTTCCAAACAGGTTTGGCCAGTTAGGTTCTGATGAGATTCCTTGTGTCATTGGTCTGGTCCCTCCCCAGAGATTGGACACCTCCTCTCCCTCCTCCCCTATAAAGTCTCTTGGGGTTCCCAGGCACCTAGACTCAGGCCACCCCCAACTTTGGGGGCTAGGAGATAGCCATGATGTTCACCTGGAAGCTACTGGGGATCCTGGTCCTTTACCTGTATGCCGTAGGTAAGCCAGGAGTGCAGTTTGGGTTGTTGGAAGATGGGCAAGCGAGGTGAGGGTGAATTGGATGCATAGGGATGGAGGAGATTCCAGAAGATTCTGGGTATTCACATGAGGGGAAGTGTTAAGAGGTTGAAGATGATCCAGCTCAGTGTTTTTACTGTCTCAGGTGTAGGTCCATGTGGCAATTTTGATCAGAATCCAGGTGTATGGGGGGAGTATTCTTCACAGCTGAGGACTGTGTGAAGGAGGGTGGATGTCACTGTAGAGGCTGGGATCTGGGTGCCACATGGGCCCAAGGTGTAGATAGCTTTGGAGGTATAGACCAGCACAGAAGCCGTGCCATTGGGGATCCCAACCAGAGTGGATAGAGTTTATATCAGGTCCTGTCAATTTAAAGTTGGTCAAGTTAGGGGCACCTGAGTGGCTCAGTCAGCTGGGTGTCCGACTCTTGATTTTGGCTCAGGTTCATGAGATCGAGCCCTGCACTGGGCTCAGCACTGAGTGTGCAGCCTATTTAAGATTTTTTTCTTCTCTCTCTCTCTCTCTCTCTCTCTCTCTCAAATAAAAAAGGTTGGTCAAGTTAATGATACCAGATAGGGTTTTTATATCATGTTAAGATCACTTTGGTATTTTGTAAATGTGTAGAGACTTCTTTGAGAGTTGCTTTTTAAAAATGTGTTTTATTATTTTTTAATTTTTAAAAAATGTTTATTTTTGAGAGAGAGAGAGAGAGAGCGAGCACAAGCCAGGGAGGGGCAGAGAGAGGGGGGAACAGAGGACCCTAAGCGGGCTCCGTGCTGACAACAGAGAGCCTGATTCAGGCGTTGAACTCGCAAACTGTGAGATCATGACCTGAGCCAAAGTTGGATGCTCGACTGACTGAACCACCCAGGTGCCTTCTCCCCTTTTTCAAGATTATTTGTTTATTTTGAGAGAGAGAGAGAGAGAGAGTGAGAGAGCAGGGAGGGGCAGAGAGAGGGGGAGAGAGAGAGAATCCCAAGCTGGCTCTGCACTGTCAGTGGAGAGCCTGATGCAGGGCTCAAACTCAACAACTCACCAGATCATGACTGGAGCCAAAATCAAGAGTTGAATGTTCAACCAACTGAGCCACCCAGGTGCCCCGAGAGAGAGAACTTTTGAGATGTGTTTGTGGTGTCAGCTCAGGGTGTGGTCTATCTCAAAGAGGCTATGTGTTCTGAGTCTGTAGCTGGGGAGGAGGGATCTGGCCCTCACCATCTTTTACCTTTCTCCTCCCATCTCCACAGGCATCTCAGGCAGCGGAGACCACCCCTCTCACCCACCCACAGAGGCTGGAGAGGAGGATGGGTCCCCAACATTGCCTCAGGGCCCCCCAATCCCTGGTGATCCTTGGCCAGGGGCACCCCCTCTCTTTGAGGACCCTCCCCCTCCAGGCCTCAGTCGTCCCTGGAGAGACCTGCCTGAATCTGGAGTCTGGCCTCCTGAGCCCCCAAGAACTGATCCCCCTCAACCTCCCCAGCCTGATGATCCCTGGCCAGCAGGACCCCAGCCTCCAGAAAACCCCTGGCCACCTGCTCCTGAAGTGGACCATGGATCTCGAGAGGAGCCAGACCTTGACCCACCCCGGGAAGAATACAGATAGAGGGATCCACCAGAGGCATCTCCGTGCCCCCAAGCCCATCTGAACCATTCTGATTCCCCTTAAATTCTCCCCAATTTATCCTCAATTTCCTTCCCCATTCAATTAATTCTGAAGGTGTCGTTCTCAGTATTTCCTGTTCACTGTTGAGTTCGCCCATATTTCCCCACCTGTTTTCTCTGACAGCTGAAGCATACACCCCTGCCTGCTTCCCAACCTCCTCTTTCCCACTTCTGGGGCTGCCCCCTCCCAGCCAGGGCTGGTGGCACTGTGTTCTTTGCTGCCTCCTGGTGGCCTACAGCTGCAAACTATCTGGAGACCAAAACGGCGCTTCCATGACATGGAAAAATAAAAAAACCATGTTTTCCTCATTTTGAATCTAGGCTACTTCTTTGCCAATGATTAGGTCTTTGAATAGTGAGATGCTCTCCTCAGAGCACAAACCTACAGAAATCTGGAAGTAATACAAGTTCCTGTGTTGCCCATATTTATGCATTAGGATGTGGAACTCAGCAGGAGGAAGTTGGAAATGTAACTATCTGAATTATAAGGACATTTAGACCCACATTTGCCCCATTCTAGAACCCCTATTTTGGAGAATGAGAAACCAAGTTACATCTCTTTTTAATAGCTTATGGTTTGCACACCCCTGGCTGAACATGAAAACTTTCCCAGGGGCATGTGGGAAGGACTAAGTTCTAAGGGGATCAATTTCCAGAAGTATACGTACCCCTTCCTAAAATGAATCTGCCTGACGACTGTACCATCTTTTCACTTTCCACCAGTGTCGGTTAGCAAACTACCCTTCTCCCTCTGGACAGAGAAGAGCCATGCTCTCTTGCTCGCCTTGAACCGCTTAAGAGTGCTCTTCCTGGAGCTGACAAACAAAAGTCAGTGGGTAATAGAAACCAGCCCTTTCCATCTCATTAAGAGATGCATCTTAAATAAAAGCTTATTTTTCTGTTTAATCATTGTCAATATTTGTAGTTTTGACCAACTGTGTCTTGCAATAACTGTAGTTATAAACCCACTGCAGAATAACTGTTCCTAACACAGTCTTATGGTCACAGGAAATAAGTTTCCATTTATATACATATTTTTGTTACAGAGATACACAAAAAGACTCCCCCCCCCCGAAATATAATAAAACACAAAAAAAGTGATACAATGAAAATATATTTCATTAGGATAAAACTATAGGGAGAGTGGAATGGAAAAAATAACAGAATAATAAGTTTGCTGACTTATACAATTCTCTGGAAAATATATCCTTTGCAATATTTAAACTTACGATTAAAAATGTTAACTGTTCACTTAATGTGTAAGGCATACATAATTTTTAAAAAATTCTTTAAGGGAGTATTTACGCAGGAAAGTTAAAAAGGCAGGAGCCAAGGGATCTCAATGGCCTAATGTCAATCAAGTGGCTTACCAGGGTGGGGGCTGAAGACGGGCTAAAAGAAATTGTGTGACCTTAAAATTCACTACTTAAAATCCAGTTTACATAGCAACCCCTACCAAAACCTGTATGTGACCAGTTTGGGGAAAAAAACAAAAACAAAAAACCCCCACCTAATTTTAGAGTTGAGAAATAATCCTAGAACATGTAAGAATTGTAGGGATGACTAGGTTCACGAAATTCATTCAGTCATTATCTTACACCCTTAATATGTCCATCAATTCCAGGTGCCATGGGGGAATATAGAAAATAAAAATATACAGTTCACATTCTCCGGAAGCTTAAAATTAAGCTTGGGGAAGAAAGGATTTGCATGAAAAGTTAAATAACAACGTCACAGGGACAGTAAGGATGCGTGTAACTAGATAATTAAATGAGTAAGCATCAAATAGTCTCGGCAATAAATGCCGTGAGTTCAGAAGGGAGTCACGGGGAGCTGGAATAGTCAGGGGAGGCTTCCAGGAAGGAAGAAGGCACGGGCGGGGGGAAGGACAGGCTGCCATGCAGCCGGCGGGGCAGGAAGAGGATTTGGGGGGGGGGGGGGGCCTCCAGCGAAGGCGCAGGCGCAAACCTGCCCGACGCCCAAGCCCTGCAGGACCTGCCCATGCGCTCCCGGCTCTGGCAGTCGCCGGCTCCTGCCTTTTTGTGTGCGGCTCCCAGTGACTGGAAAGGGCTTCTTCTCTTCAGCCAGTGGTATTTCTCTTCAATGACGCCTCTCCCTACTCCCCTGTGCCCCCTGCCCTGCGCTACCGCGGTCTGCGGCGCAGCAGTGCGTGGAACAAAACTCAGAGGGCGAGGATTTATTCCTGTCTGCCCTCAGCTCCTAGGCCTCCAGCCTCTTGCAGGCAGAGACGGCCCTGCACGTTTCTGGTGCGACCTCTTTACCATTTTGGTGCCTGTGCCTCCCAGTGTGCTGTCACTCTCAGCAGCCCCGCCTAGGTCTCGCAGGGTTGGGACACTGGCGTGCTGGAAGAACCTCTAAGTGTTTTTCCCTCACTTTCTCGCTCCCCCACATCTCTCCCAGCCCCTTTATGACCGATAAATGTGGGGGTATCGACATTCCAGCCCTTTGAGCCCTAGTTGTACTCCATGAGACTTTGCTTGGGCTCCTTCGCACTAACCCACTCCTCCTTGCTCCCCAACCCTCACCATTAAAAAAAAAAAATCCTCTTTACTTGAATCTTTGTCTACTTCTGGGCATCCCAGCCTAGGTCGCAAAGTATGGTTTGCTGGAAACCACTCCAACTCCTATGACTGTGCATGTGCTGTATGGGCACCTTTGCCAAATGCTCTACAGATTAAGCTCTCACCTAATTGCACAGTAATCCCATCCTTACCACCATTTTGGATCCAGAGAGGTACTGTGACTCATACAAGGAAAGACAAATGGCAAAACTGGGATTTGAACTCAGCTCTATCTCCTAAGCCAGTGTCTCTGATTTTATTTATTTATTTATTTATTTATTTATTTATTTATTTATTCATGCATTTATTTATTTATTTATTTATTTATTTATTTTGAGAGAGAGAGTGAGGAAGGGGCAGAAAGAGAGAGAATCTCAAGCGGGCTCCTTGCTGTCAATGCAGAGTCCAATGGGGTGGCTCAAACCCACAAACTGTGAGATCATGACCTGAGCCGAGATCAAGAGTCTGATGCCCAACCAACTGAGCCACCTAGGCACCCCTCCAATGTCTCTGATTTTAATATATTTCCCCATCCTTTTATTTATTATCTGTGTAACCCTGACACTGAATATAGTGCCTAGGTCTTCATGGTCACTTAATAGTTTATATTAGGGTTCTCCAGAAAAACAGAACCAATAGAGTACATATAGAGATTTATTATAGGAAGTGGCTCTTGAGATTGCGGAGGCTGAGAATTCCCACAGTCTGCTGTCTATAATAAACTGGAGAACCAGGAAAGCCAGTGGGGGTAATTCCAAAGGCCTGAGAACCAGGAGTGTCCATGATGACCAAGGACAGGAGAAGGTGGAGGTCCCAGCTCAAACAAACAAAGAGCAAATTCACTCTTCTTCCTGTTTGTTCTATTCAGCCCTCACAGAATGGATAATGCCCACCCACATTGGCAGCAGCAAGCTTTTTCCCTCAGTTCAACATTCCCATGCAAATCTCTTCCAAGAAACAACCTCACAGATGCACCCAGAAGCAATGTTTCACCAGCTATCTGGGCATCCCTTAGCTCAGTCAAGTTGACGCATAAAATTAACCATTGTATACATGTTTCATGAGTGGCTGAATTCATTAATAAATGGCAAGTTTGGGCAACAGGGAGTAGACTGAAATGGTTAGAGTGAAGGGCTTATCACCTGGAAAAGAGGGGGATGTTGCTGGACCTGTAGGTTGGGGGGAAATTAGGGAAGCCAGACTTAGGAGCTTATATCTGAAAGTGTTTCTCCTCTGGGGCACCTGGGTGGCTCAGTTGGTTAAGCGTCCGACTCTTGATTTTGGTTCATGTCATGATGTCACAGTTTATGGGTTCCAGCTCCACGTAGGGCTCTGCACTGATAGTGTGGAGCCTGCTTGGGATTCCCCCCCACCCCCACCCCTAGCACACACACACACACACACACACACACTCTCTCTCTAAATAAATAAATAAATAAATAAATAAATAAATAAATAAATAAACTTTAAAAAAATGAATCATGTTGAAAGTGTTTTTCCTCTGATAGAATTGTGCCCAGTGGTGGGGAGGCTCACATGCATGATGGGTATGCTGTGGCAGGGAGGTATGGGATGGAAGGGAAGCAGTCTAGAACCCTCAAACTGACTAGTAGCAACCCCCAAGCCAGCAAGATGAGTTTCGTTGGGAAAAGAAAGAGAAAATAATTCCTTAAAAATTTTTTTAAATTAATCGATTTATTTTGAAAGAGAGAGAGAGAGAGCTCAAGCAGGGGAGGAACAGAGAGAGAGGGAGAGATAATCTGACAGTGCACAGTCTGATGCAGGGCTCCAGCTCCTGAACTGTGAGAACCTGAGCCAAAATCAATAGTTAGTCGCTCAACCAAATGAGCCACCCAGGCGCCCTGAGAAAATAATTCTTAAAGGAGAGAGAAAGTGAGGGAAAAGAAACGAGTCCTTGGTGTAGCCCAGGCAAGGGTCTAGGACTCTACATCATGCTGTCTTATTTGATTGCTACATTATTGTGGTTTTCATGTCTTCCTCTCCTTGTAAAGTATGAGTTCTTGAGGGCAGAGACATTGTGCCTTGTCTGTGTTTGTATGCCTTACTTCTTTCCTAGTACATGGCCCAGAAGGTATTCAATAAGGAAAATTATTAGCCCTGCTTCACAGATGAGCAAACTATTCTGAGAGAGGCAACTCATCTAAGATATCACCCAGGTGCCAAAGTCAAGATGAGGCAGACGTGCTTGCTCCAAACCAGTTCTTCCCAGTTTGACACAATAGGCGGGTGAGTGGGAGAGAGAAGGGGGAAGCATGAGGTAATTGGAGATTTTAATACCTATTAATAGGCAGTAGGTATTGACACCCAAATATGGTGTGTTTATCAACTGGGAAGGAGACTGAGTGGGACTGGAGGGTATGGAGCATTAGCACAGGGGAACCCATTGTGCCAGCTTATCCATTCACTGCTTCTTCCCGTCGACGTTGGCTGACCTCAGCTAGGAGTGAATGCAGTGGGGACAGTGTTACATCTTATGTCAACATGGAGTCATAGAATCAAATAATAGAATAGGATCATGGATTCAAAGAACAATAGCTCAGTACCTTGGACCTGGCAGGCAGTCCATAAATGCTTGGCCAATGAAAGAAAAGAATCTAGAACTTGTATCATGGTATACTCTAATTATAGAAGCTGAGTTAACTTGGGAAGGCATCAGGCACAGCCCTCAGCCTTTGGGCAGACCAGTGATGTCTTTGGACTACACAGAAGAGATGGTTGTCTGCCCTTCTTTGAAGATCTCTGGGCAGGGAAACTCCAAACCACTCATTTGTTCATCCATTTGTCCAAATGACAATCATTTATTGAGCATCCACTGTGTAGGGTTCTAGGCCATGGTAACAATCCCAGGAAGGAGTTTCAGTCCTCCCTGCCCTCAAGGAGCTCTGTGTCTGGGGAAGAAACAAACATGTCAATCATGGCAATAACGTGATAAAAGTTAAACTACAGAGGGGCACCCCCTGAGGTAGGAGCTGAAGAGGGGAAGACCTAACTCCTCTGCTAATTTCTTGTTTCAAATCCATTTGAAAATTTGCTTTGGTATAAATTTAAGCTCACTTACTGTACATTTTCTCTCTCTAATCTTCAATTAAGTACCCCACCAGGTGCCTGACACTAACCCAAAATACTTGTTGAATTTAACCAAATCCACCTTCCAAGCTATCTTCCCCCCCTTCCATATCCTCAAATATCCTTAGCCTTCCTTTTGGCAGCTTAATCTAAACTCCTGTGATGGGGAAGACAGGATAGTATAGTGGTGACAGCATCAGGCTGTGACCCAAATCTTTGTCCCTACTCTGCTATCTATTCTCTGTATGACCTTGGGATGTGACCTTTGGCGATTTCTCTAATAATCTCTAAATTTCTACCCAATGCTGACAGCCTAATTCCTGTGTGTGGGTATTCTATGCTTTTCCACCAGAGGGTGGCCTAGAGGCTCCTCCAAGATGTTTCCCTCCTTGCTCTTTACCTCTAACATCATCCACTCTCCAGGCCTCAGTCAGGTCCCACTAGTGCCCTCTTGGTTGCCAAGGTGACCCCTCTAAGGTGAGTCAGGCACATGAGATGAGGTGAGGCACTTCTGGGGCCCTCGGGAAAATTCAGGCACAGGCTGCTTGGCCAAGTGGCTAAGTATATTCATTATTCATTATTTATTCTTTCTCTCATTATGTGCTGAGTTCCTTCCATGAGCCAGGTAGTGCTCTAGGGCTGTGAATATGTGGTGAGTCAAATAGAGGAGGGCCCTGTCTTCATGGAGCTTACCTTCTAGTGAGGGAACTGAATAATACCTAGATGTACACAGGACATGTGTAATAACATGTCACGTGTGATAAGTGCTCTAAAGACAATTAAGGCAGAGGAAGGAAATGGAGAGTGGTGGTCCATAGGTGGACTTGGGATATAATTTTAAATAGAAAAGTCAGAGAGGGCCTCTGGGGAAACAGCAGGTGACAAGAAGTGAATAAAACGAGGGAGTGAGTCAGGTCATGGAAATACCCAGGAAGAAGAGGAAAAACCAGCTTGGTGCTGTGTGCCAAATATAGCATCAGGATTGCAGGTAAAGCCCCCAGCTACTGAGAGTAGGCATCGCCTTAACTCCCTGAACTTGTGCCTGCAGCTCCAAAGGACAAATGATCATTTCTGTCTCCTAGGGTCACTGAGAGATTCATTCACAAGATGAATCCGGCATGTGTAGATGACTGTGATGATCTGTTACACACTGCTGAGGTGTCAGTATTGTTCCCTGTTCTAGCCTGGGGTCCAGGAGAACACAGTTGGACTGGGGGTGCCAGCCTCTGCAGTAGGATTCTATCTTTCCTGGTCACCTCTGTGTGTACGTGATGCATCAGGTGACAGGGACACCCTGGGGGACAGGAGAAGCTCCCTGCCTGAGAGGAGCACCCAGCCAGAGGGATTTAGGCCAGAAGAAGGAGAGAAGATGTACCCACCTGATACACCCTCGGCAGATCCAAGAGCCACACCTGGCTTGCAATTCCCTCTTGATATGAGTCCTTCCAGCTGCTCCTGAAAGCTCCTTCAGACTGCACCCTGGCCCTTCTCTCACCCGCCCTCCCTGGCTCTGTCCTCTGGACTGGGGAGGGAGATGGGTCTCTAATTCTGGGTGACCAATAACACTAAAAAGCATTAATAGCCACAGTAGAAAGAATGACTGTTTTAAAGGTGAGCATAATGAGCAGACAATAAGAGCTGGTGTCCCTAGCAGTCACTCCACAGAACAAAGAAGAGGACAAATATTATTGTTACTCTGAGAGCTAATCACAGCCTCTGTAGTCACCTCCTCACAAGACAAGAGGGGTGGTGGCTAAATCAGATGTGACCTAAACCTAGCGATGAAGTGTTGGGCCTGGGGATCATGACCCGCACTCAGCTGACTTCCTGTGGCTTGCAAGCAGTGGGGAAGGGAAAGAAGGAGGAGCAGAGAGCATGGTGGGCAAACCCCCCACTTGCTAAATTCTTCCTCTTCAGGACTCACTGCCTGAGGGTGCCCTGGCTCTGGCTCCAGTCCTCATTCCCATGTCTGAGCTGTGGTGCCCCGGGTCCCTAGAAAGGTATCAGCAGGGCTGCTAAGAGGGTGAGGACGGATGGGAAGAGCAGATGTGGAGGCTGACCAGGCCAAATTCCAGGAGGTCAGTCCTAGAGAAGAGACGGGTGGACTGGGAGCTGATGGAGAAGGAGGGAAGGCAGAGCTGGGTATAGACCACACTCCTGTATATGTTTCGAGGGAGCAGAATATATCTTGATGGGGTACAGACTGCTCCCCAGAGCATTGATCTTAGCTAAGGGGATCCTCAGCTTATCCTGGGTGGGATTCCCAAAAAGAATAACCTAAGGGATTTTTAAAGCACACAGCCCTGTCTTGCTCCACTCCCGGCTTCAGATTAATGCCTTGGGCAGGGGGAAATCCCAAGACTTCCTCAGCACGGCCTCATGAGCTCTGCTGTTTGTTAATGGAAGTGTGCTGCATCCCTCAGAGAAAAGAGATCATCCAGTGGAGAGAAGAGCGACTCAAGGGAGACAGTCACCCATGAGGAATGAGGGTGGGACAGACAGGCCCATGAGAGAACACAGGTAAGTAGTTCTGTGTCAGAGCCAAGTCCATGTGTCTGCTACTCCCTGCCTGGCTAGACCGAATGCTCCTAGAGGCAAGGCCTTGGCCACTGTTGTTTCCCACCTGGTTTTGCATGATACGGTTGGGGGGAGGGGGGCGGAGGGCACTGAAGCCAGAGTGGAAGGAGATGTATTCGAGAGTAAGTAATAAGTAAGGTAGAAAGGGAAGAATCAGCAGGTGCTTCCCACAGGTAAGTGCTTAGAATTCAGTGAGCAGACATGTGCTCTGCCCACTTATCCTGGAGCCCACAGTCCAGGGCCAATGGTTTCTGTTGCATATTGAGGCTGTGTGGGGGCTGCATAGGTAATGTGCTATAGACTCTATCTGAGGACAAAGGAGTCAGGCCACGTGGAATGTGGATTCTATGCTTGATCATCTGCCGCAGGGAAGAAACCACAGAGGCAGGAGGGGAACAGAGACACAAATGAGTGTAGGTTAGGCAGTCACATTGGCACACCGAGGCTGAAGAGGGCACAGACCAGGTCAGAACTCCATGTACAAATTCATCCACTCCTTCCTGGGCCCATGTCCTCGATCATTATAGAGACCAGGGGGAGAGTGTGAATGACCCAGGGTACCCATCCCTGCTACAGGGAAACAACTCAGGGAGATGCTACTGGGAGTGGGCCAGGAGCACTTGCCCTGTGTATGGGGGAGGGGAGGAGGCATGACTGCTGGAGAGAGGAGCCCACCATAGGCAGAGAAAGGGCGATGGAGGAAGAGAGAGGAGGAGAGGAATGTGCCTTTGGCTGGAGCAGAGCACAGAGGCTTAGAGGGAGAAGGAGCCCTCAGGTCCTGGGGTGCAGAGTGGCCTCTCCCCCTTTCCCCCCAACAAAACAAGCTCCTCTCTTGGACTTCTTCTCTTTCTGTGTTTTCATTCCCTTGTTCCTTTTCTCAAGTGGAAGCCCTAGGTCTACCAGACACCCCTGCATGGAATGCTTTTTCTAGAACTTCTGTCCGAACTTTGAGGGCCATGGTAAACAAGCAAAGGAGGAAAAATTGAGTGGGAGGGACAGCATGTGCTGTTGACTTTCTCACTTAGGACCTCTT
This sequence comes from Cryptoprocta ferox, assembly GCA_028646485.1. NCBI lineage: Eukaryota > Metazoa > Chordata > Mammalia > Carnivora > Eupleridae > Cryptoprocta > Cryptoprocta ferox. Next base: position 114,646,831 of record CM053577.1, read on the forward strand.
AACTTTTGAGACTTTGATGACACACAAGCAATTTTGCATACAACCTTACAGGGTTTAAGGAACCTCTGAAGGCTGTCCATGGACTACTGCCATTAATTTATGGCCTGGTGTCAGCTGAGGGATGGGACCCACATGGGCTCTGGAGTCCAATAGGCTTGGGTTTGCATCCTTTCCAAACTCTTTTTGCTAGTTACCAGCTGGTTTGAGCAATTAATTAATTTTTGTTTTTTAAACTTATTTATTTATTTTGAGAGAGAGACAGAGAGAGACAGAGAGAGTATGAGTAGGAGAGGGGCAGAGAGAAAGGGAGAGAGAAAATCCCAAGCAGGCTCCGTGCTGTCAGCACAGAGCCTGATAAGGGGCTTGAATTCACCAACCATGAGATCGTGACCTGAGCTGAAATCAAGAGTTGGACACTTAACTGACTGACCCACCCAGGCACCCCTTGAGCAACTAATTTAAACTCAGTTTCCCCGTCTGTGAAATGGGGAAAAAAAAAACCTCTTACCCTGCAGGGCTGGTGTAAGGGTTAAACACCAGCACGCATGTGGAGGACCTGGGACAGTATCTGGCCCAGAGGAAATGGTGGTTCTCCACCCCCCAAGCCTCCTCTCTGACCATGCTGTCCCCTCACTCAGGACCCTCAATTCCCTGCATCCTCCCGCAAATATCACATTCCTCCCTTAGCTTGATAGTATAGATCATCTCTGATGCTGATCCCAACAGCCTTTCTATTCCTCTGTTTATACTTCCCAAGCAAGCCACTTGTTCTAAACATACCCTCAGCACTACCAGGGCCCTGAGTCTGAGCTCCCTGCTCCCTTCCCTGCTCATCTTCCCCAAGGCCCAGAGAATGTCCTGTCACCTCCTCAAGGCCAAGTACCTGTCCTTTTTCTTCCTAGCATTCTCTCTAGGCTGTCTGTCCCCAGCTAGACTTCAGCTCCTCAAAGGCAAGGACAATTCATCTTCCTTCTTGTTGCAACTTCAAAGCACAGTGCAGGCTGAGCATGCTGAACCATTGCCCGGTGCAGGATGCAGCAGCACAAAGTTGCCCAGGGCGGCCTGGTGTGGGCACAAGCTGCCTTCCTCATAAATGTGGGGCAGGGGCGTCTGGGTGGCTCAGTTGGTTAAGTGTCTGACTTTGGCTCAGGTCATGATCTCATGGTTCTTGAGTTTGAGCCCCGCATCAGGTTCTGTGCTGATAGCTTGGAGCCTGGAGCCTATTTCAGATTCTGTAACTCCTTCTCTCTTTGCCCCTCCCCACCTTGCGCTCAGTCTCTCTCTGTCTCTCAAATATAAATAAACATTAAAAAATTAAAAAAAAAATAAATGTGGGGCAAGAACTCCCAATCTCTTGTCCTTGGAAGGCACATGCTTTAAGTTTGATTTTCTCTGGTGTGCGTGGGTTTGTCCGGGCCTCCCATGCAGTCTCCCCATTCCATCTGTTGGGCAGGGCATTTGCTGCTGGGGAACACAGTAGACCCACCTGCACCTCCGTGAATATTGTCTAATTGGTGAGTGTCCCTCAAGGTGGCCCTGAGCTGGTCAGGCACTCAGCCAGTGTCCCTTCCCTGTCCTCTTCAAGCCCATTAGCTTCAGATTTTCACTGCCTGAACTGAGAGAAGGGTTAATCATGAGTCCCAGGGACATGGCATAGTAAAACAGCAGAGCAGATAGGATTCTAGTGAGAAAAGGGAGAGTGGAGTGGAGCTGGGAGGGCCCACATGTGGACAGATGTGGTGGTGGGATCGGGTGGAAAGGGGTGGATAGAGCAGACAGGGAGACAGCGGGAGAAGGGCTGTGGCTGAACACCAGGCTGTGCGGGTGGCTGGAGATCCAGACAGAGGCAAAGAGGAGAGAGAGAGAGAAGAGAGGAGAGAGGAGAGTGACTGTGCCTCCTCCAGCCCTGGCTGTCCTGGCTGAGGTCTGACAGCATCCAGGAGGAATGAGAGGAAGAAAACAGGACAGATGTTGTCGCCTCTGTTTGTGCTGGAAAAGAATATCCCACAGGCCTTGTAGTTCCTCCCCTCCCCTCCTCCCCGCCCACAGGGCTCCATGCAACCTCTTCTTTCGGGCACTCCCTCCCTGCTCCTGGCACTCCTCCCTCTTTCCCCTCCTCCACTGGGAGATGGGTGCCAGCGGGGCTAGGAGTCCAGGGAGGGAACAGATGTGGCCAGAACAGGCACTGGAGAAACTGACGGCATTTTCTGTAGCACCCCTGTGTGCACACAGGTCACTGCTCTGTAGGGGCTAAGGGGCAAGGAAGCTCTAGGTCTCTTATAGGTCAGTTGGGCTGGAGACTCCAAAGGGAGAGCCTGGGGCTGTGCATCCTACTTGTTGTCTCCCAGTGGGGAGACACAGACAGGACATTGCCAGGCTTCATGTGCTAAGCCTGTGCCAGGAGGTCTGCGCCCTTAGTCCCCTTTAATCTTTCTGATAATTACCATGTGGTCCTCACAAACCCCCTGCAAGGTAGGCATGACTTAAAATATATCCCCATTTGACAGAGGAGGATACTGAAGTTCAGAAAGGTTTGGACAGTTGCCTAAAGCCAGGAAGTTAGCTGGGACTTGAATCTTAGGTCATCCAGAATCTAAAGTCACTGTTTTTGTTTTTCTCTCATTACATCAGCCCTCTTCAGGGGACACTGTCCCATTATATCCTCTTGCTGCAGTAGCTCCTGGCCCCTCTTCCTTCTCACTCCCATTTTGAGTGCTGGCAAGGTCAAGGACCAGACTAGATGGTAGCCACTAGCTGCACATGGCTATTTGCATTTAAATTAAAATTAAGTAAAATTAAAAATTCAGTTCCTCAAGTTGGTTATACTAGCCCCATTTTAAATGCTTGGTAGCCACACATGGCTAGTGGCTACTGTACTTGGCAGCACAGATACAGAACATTCCCATAGCCAAAGAGCACTGAGCCAGAATTAAATGTGGGGTAGGAAAGAGGGAATGGCAGAGGGCAGCCAAGAGCTGGGGCATAGGCTGCCTTTGTGAAGAGACTGGGGAAGTATGGAGATGAGAGTCTGGGTGAGGGGAGCAGGGTGGGGGAGGAGGAGAGCCAGCTTGACCCAACTCCCAGGCCTCTCCCTCCGATACTGATACTCTGGGCAATACTAGTGAGCAATTAATTGGCTGGGGTGGGGCTAGGACCAAAGCAGGAGGGAGGGGAATGTGATGGAGGAGGACCTGCCCCCCTTCTAGCTAAACTCAAGGCTCTGATCTCCCAGTCCTGCCTTTCATCCTTCAGGGATCCTGATGTCTGCCTGGCCCTCCCTTACCCTCCTCAGACAGGAGCTGGCTGTTTTCTCTTCGCTCATCCAGGCCAGGGAGCCAGCTGATGGTCTGTAGGGCCACCACCTTCCCAATTAGTCTCATTAGCGTCTGGCTCACCCACTGGAGTCAGGGTCATCAGCCGTGGGGGAGAGGCTGTGAGTGGCCTGTGAGTAACCTCAGACCTAGCTATGACAGGGGTTCCCAGCCCAGGCCTCTCCCCAGGCTGAGGCCCTGGTAACCAGCACCCTTCATACTATCCCAAGAGCACCCCCAGATGGGAGAGATCAGGGAGCTGGTGTTTGGAGTGCAGATTCCTAGTTAAGAGGGAAAAGGCTCATTCACTGATGGAACACGTAACAGGTGTGTGGCAGGCATGGAACCTGGACGATGACAACAAGGTGGGGCGGGGTGGTGGCGGTGGTACTGGAGGTGCAGTGTGGAAAGTGGAGGCTGGGTGATGGATCCCAAGGAAAGGGGCAGATCCAGGGGCTGTGGATCGGAAGCCAGGTGGGGTTAGCCATGTAGTGGGGTGGGGGACCAGAGCAGGTACTCTGTTGGGACAGGAAATTAGAAGGGTCCATGTCTGCTTGGAAGAAGTGGGACAGATCAGCATGAGTGCCGGCAGGAGTGAAGGAGCCAGGTAACTGGGTCCTGTGATGAGAGTGGCCACCTGAGTGGGCAGAGTGCCCGGTTCCAGGTTAGGCAATGAGGAGCATGGGTAGGCCAGTCAGGTGGCAGGAATCATTAAGGGCCCCGTGGCCACAGGTACCCCACACTGAAGCCACCTCTGCCTCTGAGTAGGCAGATGCCCAAACCGATTACTTCAGCTCCTCCCAGCCACACCAAGTTGCCCTGGGCACCTGCCCCTCCACCTCCCCACCCCTCCCCACAGTGACTCCTGCCCAGAGAATGTCCAGCCCTGGCATAAAGGCCCTGGGTTGTCCACGAGTTGCTGTCAGTCAGAAGGGTGCACAGTCTAAGATGAGCTCTTCGCGGGCACCCCGGATGGGGCGTGTGGGAGGGCGAGGAATGATGGCGTTGCTGCTGGCCAGTCTCCTCCTGCCAGGTAGGAGGCTGGGGACCCTGGGAGTGAAGGAAAACGGGGAGGGGTAGCAGAGGAAGGATGCAGACACCAGGTCAGAGGAGGCTGGAGGGATCCAGTGGTGGGAAGTGGGAGGAAGCACCATCCAGGGAGAGACCAGGAGAGGACCTGGCAAGGGGGAAGGGCAGGGACTCTGGAATCTGATGCTTGAGTCTGGAGACTGCTCCTCACTGCCTTGTCACTCCAGGCAAGTTACCTAAACTTTCTGAGCCGCAGTGTCTGAAACTCTAAAACGGGGTTAATGATAACACTTAGCTCTAGTTTCTCTGAGTCTCAAATTAAATTATGTATGTGACAAGTGCTTTGGAAATTCTAGAATATTGTATAAATGTTGATTGTTGTTGTTATTACTATTATCAATTATTAGAGCACTAGACGATGAAGACTTGATATTTAATAGTAATAATTGTTACCATTTATAGAATGCTTTTCATGTGCCAGACACTATTCTAGCACTTTACATTAGCACTTTTTAAAAAAAGCTTATTTATTTATTTTGAGAGAGAGAGAGAGAGAGAGAGAGAGAGAGAGCAGGGGAGGGGCAGAGAGAGAGGGAGTGAGAGAATACCAAGCAAGCTCTTTGCTGATGGTGTGGGGCTCTGACTCATGAACCATGAGATCATGGCCTGAGTCAATATCAAGAGTTGGACACTTAACCAAATGAGCCACCCAGGCAACCCTGCATTAGCACCTTTGATCAGAAGAACTGTAAGAGAGATTTGTTATTCTCACTCTACCGATGAAGACACTGAGGCTAGGCCCATTTAGGAAACTGGCTCAAGATCACAAATTATAAAGCAGTAAAGCCAGGATCCATCCAAACCAGGGTTGTGCTGTTGACCACCAGGTATTTGTAGTGACCCTACCCATGGCCCTGTGGGTGTAGAGCAGGACATGTGGCTTGGAGGAGCAGAGAAGGAGAGCAGGAATTCTCCATGGTTAGTGCAGTTGAATGAGGTGGGGGGATGCAGGCAGAGCTGGGATTTGGTGTCAAGAGGGACACAGAGAACTTCTCTTTGTGGAGAGAATGGGGACATCACAGACTGAGGAGAAACTGGTCATTGGAGGACAGATTTGGCCTCTCCAAATATACAAACTGAAGCTCAGAGAGGTTTAGTCACTTGCTAGAATGAAGCCCAGCCTATGCTTCTTGGGACCTTTAGGAGTTGAGTGGAGGAAGAATGTGGGTAAGGTTAGCCTGGTGTTAGAAGCAAAGGGTTGGTTAAGGGAAGAAGTGGTTTCACGTCTGTCAGGGATGTAAAGGCAGGAGACTGGGGGGCAGGCAGGCATGGCATGATAGCTGGGTGGGGAGAGAGGGAAGCTGATAATGGTCATGAGCCTGGGAGGAGGGTTCCATCCTCGTGTCCCTGGGCTGTGCCAGGACAGCAAGGGTGGCTCAGGGTGCGGTGTCCTGTCACGCTGTACCAGCAGGTTCTGAAGCAACAGTGGGTGCCCCCACATCCTGGCCCCCACCCAGCTTTCCTGGCGTGGGCAGTGAGATGGGAACAGAACTCCCACCCTTTACCCAAGCGTGGACTCTCCCAGGGAGGCTGGTGACTGAATCTTAGTCCTCAAGTACTCTAGCCTCAGTCCCTCTGCCACTGGCTTCCTCTTTTCTCAGTGTCTCGTTTACTACTTTTCCTTTCCTTCCCAGTCCATTGTTGTTTGTCTTGTCTTCTCTTTCCATTTGGTCCCTCAATCTCACCTGGGTTTCTTTCCCTCAGGACTTATGCCCCATTTTGAGGAGTCTCTGCCACCACCATGCTCTGTCTCTCTGGGGTTTTTCCTTTTGGACCCATTAGCTCCTGGTACTTCTCTGTCCCTCTTATCTTCCTTTAACATTGCCTACTTTGGAGTCTCATTTTCTTTTTCTCCAGTAGATGTTTGGCTTCTGTCTCTGCCCCCTCCCAGAACATCAAAACTGCCCTTCCTTTGCAGACAACAACCAGTTCTCCCTTACCTTTCCACCCCAAGCTCTCCCTGGGCTCCTCTAAGGAGAAGTCAGAAGGAGTTGACTGAGATGGGCTTGAAAGCTGAGGGGGGAAGCCAAGCCACTCTGGCCCTCACTAACCACTACTTCTTCCCCAGGGACCTTGGCTAAAAGCATCGGGACCTTCTCAGACCCCTGCAAGGATGCACGTATCACCTCTCCCAATGACCCATGTCTCATTGGGAAGAGTGGTTCCAGTAGCTTCAGTGGCCACAGTGGCTCCAGCAGCTCCAGCAGTTCCATTTCCAGTTCCAGTGGCTCCAGTGGCAGCTATGGTGGTGGCTCCAGTGGTTCTGGTGTCTCCAGTGGTGGTTCCAGCGGATCCAGTGTCGCCCAGGGTGATTCTTCAGGATCTTCGTTATTTAAGCCAGGAACAGGGTATTCCCAGATGAGCTACTCCTCAGGATCCAGCTCCTCCCAGTCGGGAAGCAGCTCCTCCCAATCAGGAAGCAGCAGTTCCCAACCAGGGTCGGGCTCAGCTCTACCAGTCAGTGACAATTCTTCCCGTTTACTAATAAGCTCTTCCCAATCTGGAGGAGGCTCAAGCTCATCTGTTTCCCAAACTTCCTGGATATCCAGCAGCGGCGGCCAAAGGGTCAGCTCTAACTTACGCCCCTGTAGTTCAGATGTCTCTGATTCTCCCTGCAGTGGGGGGCCCATCGTCTCACACTCAGGTTCCTACATCTCCAGCTCCCACTCTGTGTCAGGGGGTCAAAGGCCAGTGGTGGTGGTGGTGGAACAGCATGGCTCTGGTGGCCTTGGTCCCCCCTGTAGCAGTGGTGGCCTTCCAGGCAAGCCCTGCCCCCCTATCACCTCTGTAGACAAATCCTATGGCAGCTATGAGGTGGTGGGTGGCTCCTCTGACAGTTATCTGGTCCCAGGCATGACCTACAGTGGGGGCAAAATCTACCCTGTAGGCTACTTCACCAAAGATAACCCTGTCAAAGGCTCTCCAGGGGTCCCCTCCTTTGCAGCTGGGTCCCCCATCTCTGAGGGCAAATACTTCTCCAGCAATCCCATCATCCCCAGCCACAGCTCTTCTAGTTCCAACATCTACCCATCAGGACCTTCCTCGGCCATTGTGTTCCAGCCAGTGGGTTCTGGTGGGGTCCAGCCCTGTGGTGTTGGCTCTAAGGGGCCCTGCTCCCTTTCCAGTTCTGGAATCCACAGCAGTTCTAGCGTTTCCAGTAGTTCATCCTTCCATCCCTGCGGCAGTGTTTCACAGGGGCCCTGCTCCCCACCAGGCACTGGCTCCTTTAGTGGTAGCTCCAGCTCCAGCTCCCAATCCACTGGCAAAATCATCCTTCAGCCCTGTGGCAGCAAGTCCAGCTCTTCTGGGCACTCTTGCATTTCTGTTTCCTCTTCAACATTGAGTGGGGGTCCTGATGGTTCTCCCCAACCTGATCCTTCAGCTGGTGCCAAGCCCTGTGGCCCCAGCAGCTCTGGAAAGATCCCCTGCCGATCCATCCGGGACATCCTGGCCCAAGTGAAGCCTTTGGGGCCCCAGCTAGCTGACCCTGAAGTTTTCCTACCCCAAGGAGAGTTACTTGACAGTCCATAAGTTGTCCTTTGCATATGTGCATGTGTGGGCATACACATATATACACACACACCATCTCTCAGTTGGGAGAAGTCCAGGGGCCCAGGCATGGGGTTAGCTCAGTTTCCTTTCTCCTTCCCAAGAGAGCTGTTCTATTTTCTCCATTGCTCCAATATGGTAGATTCCCCTTATCACCTCTTTTTTCTTCATCTTCCCAAATTGTAGACTCCAAATCCATTTCCTCATTCTCTCCTACTGCTTAGATTCCCCTTGTACTATAGTGCCCTCCCTGCCAGGTAACCACTCCCTAAAATTTCCTGTCATTTCTTTGAGATGGTACAGTCCATTAGCTAACCCTACCATTCAGATTCTTGACTGGAAAACCCCTGAAATGTCTCAGAGTAACTCTGATTCCTGGATAAGTCATCCCCCCTCTCCCTGTTTGCTAAATAGCAAGTACAAAACTGTTACCTGAAAGCAATGACCACTTTTTACTGACATCCCCTTGCCATATGGTCAACAAACATGACATGTCATGGGGTTCTCACACTCCCAATTCCACTCTCACCCTCTGCTATAGAGCTCATCACACCCTCTGTGAGTTCCCAATGCTCTTGACTCTCGAGATCTCCATCTCAGTTCCCCTTCCTGGCTGCCACTTCCCTCAATGCTCAGATGCTTCTCTGTGTGAGAGAGACACCAGGGCACCCTCGGAGACTGGAGTAGGCTTCCTGCTGTCTCTGGACCCTGGACAGATGGCTCAATAAACTGTGTGAACTAAATGCAGACTTTTGCCTTCTTGAAGTCCTTTAGGCCCTCATAGGGCTTGAGTAATGCTCTCCTATGCTTCTCGAGATCCTTGTGTCCCCCATTTTCACTCATAAGTTGGACCAGTATTTCTCTTATACTTTATAGCTCCTCCCACAAAGGAGGAAACCAATAAATATTTGTTGAACTGAAAGCAGAGGGTGGTCTCCAAAATCCTTCCTCCCTTTTCTTTCCTCTCTCACTGCTCCAGGAAATCCATTCTCTCTCCACTTCCCATTCACCTTGGGATCTTCCCCTCTCCCTATATGGGGCCCTAATTATTCTCTGCCCACCCTCACTCCACCCCACCCACCTCCATGTAGACTCCTTTCTTAGTTTGTCTCACTAGACGCCATCCTCTCTGGGAGTCTGAGCATTGGTTTCTGCTTTTCTAGGGCATCTGGGATCTTGGGAAGCCTGGAATACAACAACAAGACCAGATTCCTGGTGACTGAGTGGGAGCCCAGGTGGACGTTGTTCTGGGAGCTGGAGATGGAGAGAGTAAAAGAGGATGGGAGCATGACAGGGAGGGCAACCAAACATGATGACTCACTAGCCTACATAAAAATGCCCAGCCCATGGCAGAACAGAGTCAAGTGTCCTCTCCACCTCCACAGTCTTGCTGCCCCTGCTGCAGTTCTAGAGTAAGATCTATGGGAGGTGAGAAGGCAGAGCACTATAGTGGAGAAGGGGAGTGGCCTCTTTGGGAGAAGAGAGAGAAAGCAGAGAGTGGTGAGGGACAGACAACTGTGTTTTGGAGACTGGGATGGCAGGTGGGAGGGGGGTGGGAAGAGAGAGGAGGCTGGGCCAAGGAAGTTCTTATAATCCAAGGAGGGGAGAGTAGGCTATGCTTGTCCCTTTAGGAAGGGCCTCACTACAAACCACATGCCACCTCTTGGAACCTCTGCTTGACTACAAAGGAATTTTCCCAACCCTAGGATCTAATTCATTCCCTCCTATTGGATAGTGTTAGCTTGTCCCAAATTTAGGGCTGTTATTGAAATTCCAAATCCCAACCAGCAGAAATGTGTTATATTGGTCAGAAAGGACCTGGGGCAGCTAAGCCACCTGCAGGGTTGACTGAAGACAGAGAAGGGCTGCGGAATAGTCCTGTTTTTTTCATCACTGATGAGTCACACTTGGCTCAGCAGCTAGCTCTGGACTGCTGCCAATGACAGGCATCAAGGCCCTTAGAGGCTCTGTGTACCACAATTGCAGGATGGGTACAGACTCTAATGTGGGGATTCCTCTAGTCTCTGGTGTGGTCAAAGTCAAGGGCTTTTGCAAATCTTCTGGATGTCACTCAAAAACGACACTGCCCCCCACTGGCCAGTTCTGAATTGGAGCTCCCACTCATCTAGTAGCTAGTGGTCAGGGACTGGGGATGAGGATGGAAAAGGAAAATCTAATATCTTATTTTAGACTTCACGCAACCAGAGAAGCCTAGTTTAGGTGTTCCTGGAGGCAACAGAGAAAATTAAGTCATTTAAACACTTTTTATTGTAAAATTTTCAAACATATTTAAGAGCAGACAAAAGAATTAATGAAACCCTATGCTCACACCACCCAGCTTCAATGATCAATTCACGGCCATTTGACAACATTTAAAAACCCTCCTCTGCTGTTAGTTGGGAATACCTACTCCCTTTCAGTATTTCTTATATTCTGTGGACCCATTTGGCCATCTGTGGTAGGCAAAATGATGTCCTCCCCAGCACCACCAAAGATACCCACATCGTCTCTGGAACCTGTGAGTATATATGTTAGGTTACATAGTGAAGGGAAATTAAGGTTACAGATGGAATTAAGGTTGTTAACTGAGCTTAGAGAGAGAAGGGGGAAGAAGAAAAGGTTAGAGTGATGCAATGTAAGAAGGTTCTGTTGTTTCTGGCTTTGAACATGGAGGAAGGGGACCATAATCCAAGGAATGTAGGTGGCCTCTAGAAGCTGGAAAATGCAAAGAAATGGATTCTCCCCTAGAACCTCTAGAAAGGAACACAGCCCTGGTGACTCCTTGATTTTAACTGGTGAGAACTATGTCAGCCTTCTGATCTTCAAAATTGTAAGATAATAAATTTGTATGGTTGTCAGCCATTAAGTGTGTGGTTGTTACAATAGCGGTAGGAAATTAATACACCATCATTTCTCTTTTTTAAAGTTTACTTATATTATTTTATTTTATTGTTATGTTTAAATGTTTATTTATTTAATTTATTTTTTATGTTTATTTATTTTTGAGAGATAGAGCACAAGCAAGCAGGGGAAGGGCAGAGAGAGAGAGGGAGACACAGAATCTGAAGCAAGCTCCAGGCTCCGAGCTGTCAGCACAGAGCCCAACATGGGGCTTGAACCCACATGTTGTGAGATCATGACTTGAGCCAAAGTCGGACGCTTAACCCACTGAGCCACCCATGTGCCCCAATGTTTATTTATTTTTGAGAGGGAGAGATAGAGAGAGAGAGAGAGAGAGAGACAGGGACAGAGAGAGAGAGAGAGAGAGAGAATGAGGGAGGGACAGAGAGAGAGGGAGACACAGAATCAGAAGCAGGCTCTGAACTGTCTGCACAGAGCCTAATGTGGGGCTGTAACTCATGAACTGTGAGATCATGACCAGAGCTGAAGTTGGACGCTCAACCGACTGAGCTACCCAAGCACCCCTATTCATTTTATTTTTGAGAGAGATAGCAAGCAGGGTAGGGGCAGAGAGAGAGGGTGACAGAGGATCTGAAGCACACTCAGTGCTGACAGCAGAGAGCCCAATGTGGGGCTCAAACTCATGACCCTCATGAGTTGGACCCTCAACAGCTTAACTGACTGAGCCATCCAGGTGGTCCAATACACCATCATCTCTTAAGGATGGGAACCAGATCTATTTCCTTAGATACAAGGTCTCATCGAGGAGTAGCCTCTCGATGAGGGGCACTTCTGCACCACACAACTCCTGTTGGTTGGGGTCAAGGTAAAGGAGCTCTAGGGATGCATGAGAAAGGGGTATGGAAGAATGATCTTGATCCCAAAGAAAAAGTGAAGAGAATCAAGTGTTTCTATTGCTGAGAAGGCAATGAAGAGACTGGGACCCCAATGACAAAGATCCTCCTATGCTTGGTGCAGGGAGCCAGGGCAAGGTAGGACTGGCAATCAGTGATGAGCTGTGAACAAGGACACTCGGGTCAGGAAAGGGTGGGGAACTTGAGGAAAGGATCTGGGAGTGGAAACACCCAGCTTCCCTGGGACATTCAAGTGGCACCTGTTGCACAGACTGAATTAGGAATGAGAGTGGAATGTAAAGACTTATTATCTGCACAACCACTGGCTCAGCTTGTTTCTGCTGTCCTCTGCCCCACTGAGAGGATAAAGGGCTGGCTGTCTTGGTGTAGAGGCAGACGTTAGAGCTGAGCAAGATGCAGGGCTGCATGGTGGGGAGCAGGGCTCTTCTGGGCCTGCTGCTTCTGATCTGTTTTCATCTTCCAGGTATGGAGGCTGTGCCCAACCCTTGCGCAGGAGGAGACTAGGGGCCCCAGCAGAGCTGGAATTGAGGGAAGGGGTAAAGTCAGGAGGGTCCCTTGGGTCCCTGGGGAAAATGAAGGGGCTTGGAGCAAAGAGAGTCAGGGAATCATGGAAGGCAGGCATTGGAACAAAACATCCAGTCCATTGGCTGCCTCTTCTTCCCTTTTCCTCAGGCTTCTTTGCCCGAAGCATTGGTGCAGTGGAGGAGAAAGTTCTCCAAGACTTGGGAACCAAATTACCTCTGCTTGAACAACCTTCCTGGACCAGCCACTCCAACTCTGAACTTCCTTGGCCAAAACCAGACCCTGGGTCAAATGATTTAACAAGGGTTCCTCTGAAGCCCAATGCTTCTCCATCAGGTGGCTCCCAACCTGCAAGAGGTTCTGGAGTTCAGAGGTGGCCCCCAACTGAGGAGATGTCCTCCATGGATCCCTGGCCCTCTGAGGATCCTTGGCAGATGAGGGCTGCGGCCACTGAGAACCACGTGGGGGAAGTACTACCTAAAAAACTGTCTTTCCTTTCTGGTGCTGTTGCCCTCCCTCTGGGCAGCAGTCCTTTGCCCTCAGGGCCCTCTGCACGCTCCACGGACCCCATACCTGAGGCTCTACTCCTCCGCCAGGACTCCAAGTCTAGATGGCCACTCCATTCTAATGTCCTGGGAGCCCAGAGAGAAATCCTTGCCCAACGCCCACCCTCTCTTATTAACAGGATTCGACAGCCACTGCTGCCTGGGCACCCCTGGGGAACCCTAAATCCAAGCGTGTCCTGGGGAGGTGGAGGTTCTGGAACTGGATGGGGAACAAGGCCCATGTCACACCTTGTGGGAATCTGGGGTATCAATAATCAATACCCAAGCACTAGCTGGCGGAATCTTAACCAGTATCCAGGTACTAGCTGGGGAAATATTAACCGGTATCCAGGAGGCAGCTGGGGGAATACTCATCTACGCCCAGGTATTAATAATCAGTTTCCTCCCGGAGTTCTCCATCCTACCGACTTTTCTTGGACATCCCAGCTGGCTTCCCCAGTCGTCAAAACCCTGGGTCACAGTGGGGTTAGGAAAAAATCCTAAGTTGGAAATCAGAGAATGGAGTCCTGCTCCCTCCCCTTGCAGTATGAGCTAAATCAGGATTCAACCAGTGTGTTTTCTAGCACCATCTCCTTTTCACTGACTCCGCTGCTCCCCCCATGCTGATCTCCAATAAAACACAGGCAATTATTAAATTTGCTCCTTCACTGTGTCTTTGTTTCTGGGTGCAAAGTAAAGTGAGTTTTGTCCATCCCCATTTTCTAGCCATGCCCATGTCTCTCTAGGATCTTCACACACTCTCTTGCTGTCCCCTATCCTTTGCAAAAGATCAAAGCCCATGTGTTTGAAGGTGGAGTTTCATGGCCTCACCCTGGCTGGGTGGGAAAGCTGGTTCCAGAATTGTCCTGAAATCTGAAGAGGGGACAAAGGGCAGCAGGACTAATTGAGATGGCACCTGTGGCAGGAGAGAAGGGTGAGGTCCAAGAAGTTAGTACCAGGGCCAAGTGGGAAATGAATACCCTTTGATTCAGAGAATAAGAGTCAGAAATTCATTTTTTGTCTCTGCCTATCTATTCTTCCCCAGAAACACAAGCTTCTTGGAAACAGAAGATGCATTGATCTCTTCCCTTACATGCATCACTTGGCACATTGTGCCCTAGAGAACCAAGACTTTGAACATTTGCTGAATGAGTAGTACACTTCAATAAAGGAAGAAAGTAAAGGGAGAAGGGAAAGAGAAAGAAAAATATTGGAGTCACCAATCCTACCTGCAACTGTGTTTGCTGCTTTTATTCCCAGTTAATGACACAGTTTCTTCTTTTGGTCACACAGTTGTCTCTCTGCCCACCCGTTGGTTTCCCTGGAGCTCAGCACCCTGCATAGGAGTTGGAGTGAGGCAGGGAGGGGCATTCTAAGAAGTGAGGATGGAGATTAGCAGGAGCTGGCTGGGGGTGATGGGGTTTCCAGAAGGGTGCACTCCTGGTGGTCATGCCATGTCTTTCCCTGTGCCATGCATGTACTTCACCAGAGTGATCCAGGTGTATGTACCCTGAGATAGTTTGGGTATCACCCCAGATCCCAGGAATTGGTCAGGTTGTGGGGAGGAAGTAGGAGAAGAATAAATACCAGAATTGAAGAGATCAGGAGCTGCGTGCCTGACCGTGAGGTGGGCATTCTTAGAGAAAGTTCTTGGATCCTGATGTCTGCCACAAGACTCCATCCTGTGCCAAGAACTCCTTCTCAGGACACTTTCCATCACCAACCACACTCCCTTCTGTATCACCTCAACCTTGCTCCCCCAATTCTTTCCCACCTTGGATTCTTGGTTTCTCCATTCCTGGGGCAGCTGGTTCTGTTTTCAGCATCTGTCTCTCCTACAAGGCCAAGCTCATTCTCTCAGGCTTGGGGTCTCATTTCTTTCTATCCTTATTTCTGGTTAATGATCTGCACTTTTAAATTCCAAGTTAGAGGGGCACTTGGCTGTCTCAATTGGTGGAGGATGCAACTCTTGATTTCAGGGTTGTGAGTTCAAGCTCCACATTGGGTGTAGAGATATCTTAAAAAAAACTTCAGATTCCAAGTCAGCTCTCCTTCTTCTGTTCCCCATACTCCCTAGAGTGTAAGCACCATGTGTCTATTTTGTTCACTGCTACACTCCTAGCACCACAGTGTTTGGACCAAGGGCAAATCAGTGTACCCCTTCCCTCTGACTCTCTGTTTTGTCTCTTCTTCTACCTTATTCCTGAGCCACAGAGCTGAACACCAAGCCTAATCTGTCCTCCTGTCTGGCCTTCCCAGAGCCTCACTGACATTTCCTTACAAACACCACATAGCTCTTCTCATCTCATAAAATGCTCTGTACACTCCATCATTTAACCCTCATTACTCTCTGTGAGGAAGATATTACAAGATGAAGAAACTGAGGCCCAGAGAGCTTAAGCAATTTACACATGGTTACGTAGCTAACAAGTGACATAGTTAGTGACTCAAACCAAATTTTTATCATGATCTGTCCAGGGAGTGTTCAAGTACAATATGCAATTAACAAAAATCCATGTAACTTTTATTGAGTACTTACTATGTGTCAGACTCCGGGTAGGGTGCTCTCACACACACCCTTTCAGCTAATCCCCAAAATTCTATCAGGTAAACACTGCTGGGCCCATTGTACAGGTGGAGATACCAAGGCACAGAGAGGGAAGGGAGCCAAGGCTTGCACAGAGGTAACACTGAGCCAAGGGAGTGGTACTTGGCTGCTGATGGAGGTCCTGGGTAGCTGTGGCCAGCCCTGCCAGAGGGGTCTTTGCCTTAAGGTCAGTTGTTGCTTAAAAAACAAAAACTAAAAACTGAACAGGGATAGGTCAGTAATTGCTGACATGATAAAGGTCCCAAGGTTTGCAGTGGGAGTTGCCGCTGGTGCACTGATTTTTCCGTGACTATTAGTAGTTCACTGTTGGAAGTGGAGGCTGGAACAGCAGGAGTCATTTCTCTTCTCCTAGAAGGGAAGGTGCTGAGATATGAAGAACACTCATCTAGAAGTCAGAAGACCGAGGTTTCCTTCTGTGTGCCCACATAGCCTTCTCTGCCATGTCAATGTGAGCTAGTCACTTACCTCTGTGGACCTTAGTTTTCTCATCTGTAAAGGGCTATGAAAGCAGATATCCTGCCTGTCTCACCGGGTTGTTATGGATCATGAAAAAGTGCCACTGAGGCAGTCCCAGTGGGACCATGTAGAAGGATAGTTCTGACCCCACAGCAGGAGGTTTGTCTGGTGAAATGGCCATTGCTGACTTCACAGTTGATTATTGAGGCTGGTGTGATGTTTCCCAATGAGAGCTACACTCAAGAGAATTTTCCAAGGTCCAGAAAGGAGAGTTGACTTCTCATTTAAGCATTTCATTCCGCAAAGAAACTGTGTTCAGTCCGATGTTCTTTTTTTTTTTTTTTTAAAGATTTTATTTTAAAATAATCTCTACACTCCAGCATTGGGCTCGAACTCACAACCCTGAGATCAAGAGTCTCATGCTCTACCGACTGAGCCAGCCAGGTGCTCTCAGATGTTCTTTACTTACACACATACTCCTGGGTGATAATAGTAATAGCTCTTTTACCATGTATTTATCACAGATAAAATGTGTTACAGGGTTATGTTCATTCCAACAATTCTGGGATGTAGATAAATAAGTAAATAAAAAAATAAAAATTTTATTATTTCTATCTTACAGGCGAAGAACCTGTAATTTGCGTAAGGTCATCCAGCCAGTAAAAGGTGGAGCTTGCTTATGGGGCCATTCGGAAACTGCAAACATGGGTGGGTAGACTGCACAGAGCAGGTCAAAGCGAAGTTCCCCAGCTTGCACAGCTTCATGGCCACCTTAGGTCCTTTCTCCAACAAATCTACTCTTACCCATTTTTTAATGTCACCTGAAGGCCAGCAGTCAGGTTTGGGTTTTCTTTCTCTCTCTAAGACCAAATGCTTATCTCTTGTGTTCCTCTTATTGGAATGATGTTCCCTATTGTCTTCCTCCTATCTATTTCTAGGTCAGCGTTTTCTTTTTGCTGTCAGGAAACTGGTGAACACACCCTGGAGACACCTTTAGTAACTCATACTGCCGCATGTGAGACTGAGCACACAAGCCCTCAGGAATATCAGTCACACAACAGGGTTTCCACATACAGAGCATCCTGGTTGTGGATGTCTGTACAGTCCAGGGAAGTGGGAGCAGAGCAGGCACTTCAGGTCTCAGAGAGGTGATTGTGGCCGGTGTAGAAATGGCCATTTTCATGCTTTCAGTAGCAATCTCTGCTACAGGTGGTTTAGGCCCCAGGTAGATAGAGATCAAGGGGGTGGATATGGTTTATCCCAATCTGGTAGTTAAGCTGGTGATATAGGTGTTATTTGTTCTAAAGGAGCAAACTAGGCTGATGTGAAATGATTTCTGATGCCAGATGGGGCCCACCTAGGCAAGGCCTACCATGGAAATGTGGGACAAACAAATTGTGAAATAGTTTTAAGGCCATTTAGTCCTTCTTGGCCTCAGCATGGCGGTCATATCTGATAGAGTAGAAACTGTCCTTCTGTCTCCTTTCCTGTGTTCAAACTGCCCCCTGGCTACCCGGGGCCACCCATCAGTATTCCCCTCTGGCTGGGTCTGACCACCCGCCCCACATGTGGGACTTTCCCTGTTGCCTTACCCCATCAAAACCCACTGCTTCTATACTCGGTGCTTTGGGGGCTCTCTGTTCACTGTGACACTGTAATACGCTGAATTAATAAGAAGAATTAACCCTGTTAGTGATCAACAGGGGCAAAGGTGATGAATCTAGAAAACCAATCTATGTTAGTGGACCCTTAGGTGTGTGTCTCCCAGCCTGAAAACTCAGGACCCATCTCCTCCTGCCATTGTCTAAAGGAATTTAAGGCATTTTAATGTAAAGTTTGTTACCGTTATGAATTTATTAAACAATTAACAGCATTAAGCAACATTCTTCAATTTATGTACTACTTACACAACTCCTACATAAAAACTTACTAATTTAATAAACCAAATTTATGCAAACATTAAATAGTGGTTCACATTTACACTAACATATGCATTTAATGAAAATCTCAAGTCTGATATGTAAGATGCTCTTAAATGTCTTAAACCCCCAGTGAAAATAATGTAAAAGTTATAATGTTGATAATACTGATAACTTGACTTCCACTAAAAATCAGAAGGCTAGGGGTGCCTGGATGGCTCTGTTAGTTGAGCATCAGACTCAGGTCAGGTCAGGTGAAAGACTCGGTGGCTTTCAGGTCATGATCTCGTGGTCCATGGCTTTCAAGCCCACATCGGGTTCTGCACTGACAGTGAGGAACCTGCTTGGGATTCTCTCTCTCCCTCTCTCTCTTCCCCTCCCCCACTTGCACTCTGTCTCTCTCTCTCTCTCAAAAATAAATAAACATTAAAAAATGTTAAAAAATCACAAAGCTAGCTCTATGGATTTAAACTCATTTCTTCATTCTTCTTCTTTTTTAAGTTTATTTATTTATTGAGAGAGAGAGAGAGAGAGAGCATGAGCAGGGGAGGGACAGAGAGAGAGAATCCCAAGCAGACTCCATGTTGTCATCGTACAGTCCAACATGGGACTCCATCTCAGGAACTGTGAGATTCCTGAGCCAACCTGAGCCAAAATCAAGAGTCAGATGCTTAACCGACTGAGTCTCCCCGTGCCCCCTCATTATTTTTCTTCTCTTTCCTCTTTCATTCTTGGACTACCTTTCTAGGATGTCAGTATTTTTTATTTTTATACCATCCTGAGGTTTTAATAATCTTGGGATCTGCGTTTTGACCACCTGAGTTTTGGCTGGAAGTGAGGCTGTTTGCATGGCTTACAATTAAAATCTGGGCTGCTAGTAACCAGCATGAACTGCTATTCTTTCTGCTCACTTGCCTTCCCCTTTCGAAGAGCTCCTTGACTCCATCTCACATTTCCCTCAGATGTGTATGAAACTTCTAAGTTTTCCATATTCTTTTCAGCACTTGTTATCACTTTTCGTCATAGCTGGGCTTATGGATGTGAAATTGTATGTCACTGGAGAATAAATTTTTTAAAGTGAATAGATTTTAGAATTTTGTAACCCATTTTCTCACTTTAATATAACATACTTAAATCCCTCTTGAGGTGCTTAAGGTGGCTCAGTTGGTTGAGTGTCCAACTCTTGGTTTTGACTCAGGTCATGATCCACAGTTCATGGGATCAAGCGCCAAGTGGGACTTTGCGCTCACAGTGAGGAGCCTGCTTGGGGTTCTCTCTCTCCTTCCCTCTCTGCCCCTCCCCACACATGCATGCTCTCTCTCCCTCTCAAAATAAATAGGTAAACATAAAAAAAATCCCTCTTAACCAGTTTTCTCTCATTATGATATACTGACTAGATGTATTAGCATTATTAAATCTTATGCATTTCTTATTTATACTTTATTGTAATTAGTAGGACAATCTAGAATCTTCTAGGAGGTGAGGAATTGGGTTGGCTTTATTAGCTCTCTTTTTTAGTGATGTTTTGGTTAATTTATTGTCTTGGTATCTACTATTGAAACCACCATCTCTTTCATTGTTGCCTCTGACCTCATCTCTTGTCAGACATTCTCATTTCTGTTAAAGTTCTATTTACAGTGGGGCTTCTTGGCTTTCTCAGAATTCTTTTCTACTTACGTAGATGAAAGTGCACCTCTCTCTGCCTCATAAACAGACATATAATTGATAGAAGAATTCCCTTTTTATTAAAATCAATTTTTAAGAACTCCATTCTTTTCTATTACAAGCTTTCTTTTGTGTACTTTATATTAACTTTTATCTTTTGAATATTGTAATGATTTCATGGCCTTCTACAGCATCAATTTACTTCAATAAACCTTAATTATCATGTTTCCCCTCATCCTCTTTCTTCTTGTTTAACTGTCTTCAAGTGAACAATGGGAGCTCTTTTAAGTTGCCTCCTTTGTCCTTCCATTTTATTTATATATTTAACCTTTACAAAAAATTCAAGTATAATTAACATAGTATTATATTAGTTTCAGGTGTACAATATACTGATTCAACAATTCTATACATCACTTGTTGCTCATCACAAGCACACTCCTTAATTCCTATAACCTGTTTCACCCATCCCTCCCTCTGGTAGCCATTAGGTTGTTCTCTACAGCTAAGAGTCTGCAGGTACCCTGGTGGCTCAGTCAGTTAATCATCCAACGCTTGATTTAGACTCCAGTCATGATCTCATGGTACATGGATTTGAGCCCTGCATTGGGTTCTGCACTGACAGTGTAGAGCCTGTTTGGGATTTTCTCTCTGCCCCTCCCCGACTCATGCGTGCACGTTCTCTGTCTCTCAAGATAAAGAAGTAAACTTAAGGGGGAAAAAAGCCTGTCTCTTGGTTTGTCTCCTTTTTCCTTTTATTAATTTTTTTCTTATAATCTGCATGAGTGAAACCATATGGTATTTGTCTCTCTTTGACTTATTTCACTTAGCATTATACCCTCTAGATCCATCTACCTTATTGCAAATGGCAAGACTTTATTATTTTTTATGGCTGAGTAACATTCCATTTTGTGGCTGTGTGTTTGTGAGTGTGTATGTGTGTACCACATCTTCATTATCCATTCATCTACTGTGGGACATATAAGTTGCTCCCATATTTTGGCTGTTGTAAATAATTCTGTAGTAAACATAGGGGCACATGTATCTTTTTGAGCTTTGTTTCCTTTGGATTACTGCCTATGTTTTCTCCTAGGGGTTTTATTGTTCCATTTTGAATTTATTTTCGTGTATGGTACAAGAAAGTGGTCCAGTTTCTTTCTTTTGCATATTGCTGTCCAGTTTTCCTAACACTGTTTATTGAAGAGTTCCATCCCTTCACTTTCCTTTGTTCTTTTTAGCACATTCTTTGCTATTCTTGAGGCATTCTTGCTTTCTGGTAACAACAGAACATTCAAGTACTGTCTTGATTCTTCTCTTCCCTGAGACATGGAATCAGCTATCATCCAAGCCTTGCATTCTAAGTAAGGGGTCTAGTTTCTTTCAGGAAAGAACAGTATTTGAAACCAAAGGCAAGGTGTTGGGTGTCCATTTGAGTGTTGATTCAAAATACTACCTTCCTGGGGTGCCTGGGTGGCTTAGTGGGTTGAACATCTGACTCCTGATTTCTGCTCAGGTCATGATCCCAGGGTTATGGGATAAAGCCCTTTGTTGTGCTCTGTGGTGGTCATGGAGCCTGCTTAAAATTCCTTCCCTTTCTCTCTGCCCCTTCCCTGTATGCACTCTCTCTCTCTCTCACTCTTCCACCTGCCCCCCCCCCAAAAAAAAACCTAAGGTATGGGGTACCTGGGTGGCTCAGTCAGTTAAGCATCCAACTCTTGATTTCAGCTCAGGTCATAATTTCACGGTTCATGAGATCAAGCCCCACATCAGGCTCCTCATTGACAGCATGGAGCCTGCTTGGGATTCTCTCTCCCTCTCTCTCTGCCCTTCCCTACCCCAAAATAAATTAAAAAAAAAAAACATTAAAAAATGTTACCTCCTCTGTTGGCCACTTTCAAGATAGACAGTTTACATTGAGTTTGCTAACTTAACATAATATGTTAATTGTTTCCTTTTATTTGATCTGTGTGTCATTAACCATGAAGATTTGGACATCACTAAGAGACTAAAGGAGGAGAACATACTCTGGACCAGGCTGTGTGGAAGAATGAAGTGAAGGCACGTGTGGAGGCTAATGTAGGTGTGGGGAAGGTTGGAGGATGTGAATTAGGCCATATTCAGGTAAACTGAGGTTAGGATTGGAAGCCAGTTCACTGCAGACATTTTGAAGTGATCAGATTGGGGCAGGGTGAAGTGCTCAGTGATATGTCCACCTGGTAGGGCCTGTTTGAGCTATACTCATTTGGGGTGAGGCCATATTCAATCCTGTTATGGGTCGAACTATGTCCCAGATATGTGGAAGTCCTAACTGCCAGTACCTAAGAATATGATCTTATTTGGAAAGAAGATATTTACAGAGGTAATCAAGGTAAAATGAGGTCATTAGGATGGGCCTTAATTCAATAGGACTGGCGCCTTTATAAAAAGGGGAGGGCACCTGGCTGGTTCAGTCAGTAGAGCATGTGACTCTGGGTCTTGGGGGTGTGAGTTGGACCCCTACATTGGGTGTGAAGACTACTTAAAAATAAAATCTTTTTGGGGGCTGCCTGGGTGGCTCAGTCAGTTAAGCGTCTGACTTCAGCTCAGGTCATGATCTCACAGTTGGTGGGTTTGAGCCCTGTGTTAAGCTCTGTGCTGACAGCTCAGAGCCTGGAGCCTGCTTCAGAGTCTGTTTCTCCCTCTGTCTCTGCCCCTCCCCAATTTGCACTCTATCTCTCTCTCAAAATAAATAATAATAATAATAAAATGTCACCTATAAAATATTTTTAAGGTAGGGAAGGGGTGCCTGGGTAGCTCAGTCGGTTAAGCATCTGATTCTTGGTTTTGGCTCAGGTCATGATCTCACAGTCATGATCTCCCCGTGTTGGGCTCTGCTCTGGGTGTTGAGCCTGCTTAAGATTCTCTCTCTCTCTCTCTCTCTCTCTCTCTCTCTCCCCACCCCTCCCCTATTCTTTCTCTCAAGAAAATAAAAAAATAAAAATAAAGGTGAGGGAAGACAATGTGAAGACACAAGGATAATGTCATCTACAAACCAATGAATGCCCAAGGCCACCAGAAGCCAGGAGAGACATAGAACAGATTCTCCCTCACAGCCCTCAGAAGGAACCAACCCTGCTGATACCTTAAGTTCAGACTTCTAACTCCAGAATCCAGAGACAACAAATTTCTTTTGTTTCAGCCACCCAGTTTGTGGTACTTTGTTATGGCAGCCTGAGAAAGTTAATTATAAATCCTTTAACATACACCTCTCCAGCCTGCTCTCCAGGATCATCACCGAAGTTGTCACGAGTCACCTTCAACTAAGTGTAACTGGCTTTAAGATACTTTCTTGAGAGCAGATTACATTATTCATTCATTTCACTGTTTTTTTTTTACTTTTTTTTTTAAGGTTTATTTACTTTGAAGGAGAGAGAGAGAGAGAGAGAGAGAGAGAGAGAGAGAGGTAGAGAGCAAGCAGGGGAGGAGCAGAGAGAGAGGGAGACACAGAATCCAAAGCAGGCTCCAGGCTCCGAGCTGTCAGTACAGAGCCTGACGTGGGGCTGGAACTCAAAAGCTGTGAGATCATGACTGAGCTGAGGTTGGACACTTAACTGACTGAGCCACCCAGGTGCCCCTCATTTCACTGTTCGTATTGTGCACTTACTAGGAGCAGGTACTGTGACTGCAGTAGGGAACACGATTCACATGGTCCTTACCTCCTGGAAGTTACAGGCTAATGGGGGAGAAAGAAATGATCTCATAGTTACACAAAGGATACCGAATGTAAAATATTCTTTAGAATATTTTATTTAGAATAGATGCGCCACTGTGTGTGTATGTTTGTATGTGTGTGTGCACGTGTGAAAGGGTTTGGGGAATGGCGGCTGTGGCAAGGCACCTTCCAGGTAGAAGGAGCGTGGAAATGAAACCCTGCAGGTGGGCTCTGGAGCGTATGCACAACTGAAGGAAGCCTGAGGGCCACAGAGGGAGGCTAGGGGCAGGGCCAAAGCATATCTTGTGGGGAGCCTTGTAGCACCTCTTTGAGATTTGGGGTTTTATCTTTATCTCAAGAACCACAGGAATTCAGAGTTTGAAGCGGGGAAATAATGGGATCATATTTGCCTTTTAAAATGATTTCTCTGGATAGAGAAGGAAGTGAAAGGGAATGGCGTAGATGAGCTAAGGGATAGATTTTGATCATCTGGGGACCTTCAATAATGTGAGAAATGAGTGCAGAGAAGGGCTGTTTAGAGCACTGACAGCAAGGTAAGATGCTCTGTATTTGCCAGGGGCCGACTCCAGCAGGGCAAGTCACCCTGACAGGAAATTACTCCTCCGCAGGGCTGGAACGGGGAGGTGCTTCAGTTTAATTATTAAATTTGTTTCCTGTTTCTGCCCTTCTTTCTCACATGGGGATCATCGTGGCCTCCTGCCTGGGTGGTTACAGCAACTCCTAATTGGCCTTGTACCCATAAGCTTCACCTTCTCCAGCCCATCCTAAAGTCAGCTCAAGCTTGGGGGAGGGGAGAGTCATAGTTATTTAACAGACTTGCAGATTTACAAGATGAAAAGAGTTATGGGGATGGATGGTGGTGAGGGCTGCCCAACAGTGTGGGTGGAATTAATAATACTGAACACTTATAATGGTCAAGAGGGTAAATTTTATGTTGTGCATATTTTCATACACATACACAAATTCAGTTCCTGTCAGACCACTCCCATACTCAATTACCAGCTGTTGCAGAGCCTGGAACTTACTGAAGGTCATTCCTGTGTGGCCATCTGCCCCTCTGGATTTTGGCTTCCTCTTCTCTTCACCCTCATCCGTGGGTCCTGCTCTGTGCTGCCTCAGACATCACCACTGGCACTCAGAGAGGGTCTGCAGAAGCAATGAATTCATGGGCTTATGCACCAGACTCCTGCCCAGCCCATCTATGGGTGCCCATCCCTCAAACCCTTGGCCACTCTAAGGCTTTGTTCCTGCTTCACATCCACCTCTTCCTTCTCTGCCTGCTAAATGGTCCATTCAGGCACAGGAGAGTCCAGTTCCAAAAGATTTTAACAAAACCTGGGGAATCCTGGGAGGTTACAGTGGGGGAAATAGGAGGAGGGAAGAAGTGGAATTATATTTGTTTAGGGGAAAGACTCAATGTACTGATTAACCTTGGATGTTAAATGAAAATATAACTTTAGATAGCTTTGTTAAAAATTTAAGGGTAACCACACATTCCACTAGAACTTAAAGGTCCATGTTTAAACCAATGGGTGGTCTAAAACGACAACACCCTCAGTTTGTTCTCTGTATTTAAGGGTCTCTTATGATCCCTCTCTATTTTTATATTATTTTTGCTTCCCTTATGTTAATCTGTTTTGTATCTTAAATTCCACACAGGATTGAAATCATATGATATTTGTCTTTCTCCAACTGACTTATTTCACTTAGCTGTAATTTTTTGTTTAAGTTATTTTATTTTTATTATTTTTTAAAATATGTATTTATTTTTGAAAGAGAGAGACAGAGACAGAACACGAGCAGGGGAGAAACAGAGAGAGAGGGAGACACAGAATCCAAAGCAGGCTCCAGGCTCTGAGCTGTCAGCACAGAGCCCAACACGGGGCTCAAACTCACGAACCACGAGATCATGACCTGAGCTGAAGTCAGATGCTCAACTGACTGAGCCACCCAGGCGCCCCATTGTTTAAGCTACTTTAGATTATGTTTAAAACAAGGCTGGTGGAAATAAATGAATACCATGTTTTATTTCAGGACTGGATTTTACTGTGATCTGGATGAAATGTTCCCTAAATATCCACCTCTCCTATCTGATTGGTATTTGTCCTTCCTCTCCAGGAATCTTGCTACTAGGAAGGTGGCTCCCTGGATAGTGAGCTAGAGTATTCCACCTCAGGAACTCAATGGTCCCTAAACCAGGAATCGAGCAATATCTTGTGTTTGTCCCAGTTTCTTTTCTGGGAGTGAGGATTGTTCTAGAGCTCAGAAGGAAGCTTCCTGGGCAAGACACAGAGTGCAGACAATTCTCTTGCTTCATTTTATAGGAGATAAACCCATTTTTTAAAAAATACTTATTTTTAAGAGAGAGAGAGAGAGAGAGAGAGAGAGAGAGAGAGAGTGAAGGAGGGGAAGAGAGAGATGGAGACACAGAATCCAAAGCAGGCTGAAGGCTCTGGGCTGTCTGCAGAGCGCTGGACGCAGGGCTCTAACTCACAAATGAGCGTGACGGGAGCTGAAGTGGGACGCTTAACCACCTGAGCCACCTAGGCGACCCGGAGATAAACCCATTTGTAACGCTTGCCAGGGGAAGACAAAAGAAAGGAACCAGCATTAAGGAGATACTGGGAGGACAATTTATCAAATGAACACTTTTAATTCTGGCGGTTGTAGCTGTTGACCCAGGCAGGTTAGAGAAACTCTCTTAGTTTCTTTATTTGTAAAATGTAGCTAACAATAAATACCACCTCCTCTTTGTGTGGCTTAAATGAGATGATTTATATAGGTCTACAGTGATTGCCATTTCTATTACCGTCGAGCCTGCGGTCCCTCCGTAACTATCCTCGCTACAATTCTGTGAGGTGGGCAAGCTTACTCCCATTTCGAGGGGGAGTGGGGCCAACCTGCGCTCCTGTCCTACCGCACTCTTCCACGAGAGGGCAGGCAGAGGCAGAGATTCGAGAAGGAGGCAGGCCTTTTGGGAGCTTTGGGAGCAGGAAAAGGGGCCAAGTGAGGAATGGGGCAAACATCTGTGCTCTGATTAGACATTTGTGCGCTCCAGAGTGCTAAAAGTAGGAGCCAGGGCTCCCTCTCCTTCTCCTCCTCCCTGTGCTCCTGAAGTCACTGTCCAGCTCGAGGGCTCTTGTGGTCTTAACTTTTTACCCTAGGACTCGGCTCACAGTGACACCTAAAGCCGCCCCTACCAGTCTGTCTTCTCCCCAGGCTCTTTGAGACTTAAGCAATGTATCTCCGCCACCCTCAGATTTCTTCCATTTGCGAAATAAATGACAGTAAACTGAAAGACCTCTCAGGCAACTCTGATCTTCCCTTTAGTCTGAGCAGCAACAAATAACTCCCCTTTACCGTCTGTAGAGCCGTACATACATGCTCACATTTGATTTTTGCGATGATGATTCTGGTGATGCCCTGCCTGGAGCCCCTGCCCCTTTGCTCCTGCTTCCCTTCTGCCCAGGGGCACGTGCAAGGCAGTGGGGATGTGGCTGGGCGAGCCCCCCAGGCAGCCTCTGAAAGAACCTTCAGTAACAGGGAGGGCCTGTGGAAGGAGGAAAGCGCCAGGGTAGCAGAGGGATTGAGCCGGAACAGGCACTTAGCCGTGTGTACTGGCTTCCAGTTCCCCGATTCAACTTCCCCTCTCCTGGAGTCTCCGGTGCCCAGGGCAGCTGCAGCAGCCTCTGTGTTTCAGCCAGAAGAGGTCTTGTTTTCCTCTTGTCTCCAGCCAAGGCTGTAGGATTGAGCCTGGGGCTGCCCCAGGGCAGGGCCTAGCGGCCTGGTGGAGCTGGAAGTCTGGGTGTTGCTATTTCTCTCTGGGAGCAGGGACTCCTCCTTGCTTTCGGTCAGGAGTCCCTCCTAGGTGCCAGTCTCTCTTTACCAGACCCCTCTCCGTTCCTTTGACACTTGCTTTTCTTTTTCCTCGCCCCTGCCTCTTCTTGTTTGCTCTCCTGATTCTCCTGCCCCTCAACACTCTGGGGCTTTTAGTGGAGCTGGCCCCAGAGCCTTGGGTCTTCCTTTCTGTGGAGGTTTCTTAGAGGGGATGTGACCCTGTGGGTGAGGTTATGATGCCTATGAGGATGGAAGAAACAGGGGTCTCCCTCCTGTCAGCTTGCTGCCCCTCACAGAAAACACCCCACCTGACAGAGACAAATTTCTGTGAGTTTTAACACATTTGAGTACAGCTGAGTTCCTGTGCTTCTGTGTCCATCTTCTTAAAAGACAATAGTGAATTTCTTTTATTTTTAATTAATTAATTAATTTTTAAATTTACATCCAAGTTAGCATATAGTGCAACACTGATTTCAGGAGTAGATTTCTTAATGCCCCTTACCCATTTAGCCCATCCCCCCTCCCACACCCCTCCAACAACCCTCTGTTTGTTGTCCATATTTAGCAGTCTCTTATGTTTTCTCCCCATCTGTTTGTATATTATTTTTGCTTCCCTTTCCTTATGTTCATCTGTTTTGTATATTAAATTTCTTACATGAGTGAAGTCTCAAATATGATACTTATCTTTCTCTGACTAATTTCGCTTAGCATAATAGCCTCCAGTTCCAACCATATAGTTGCAAATGGCAAGATTTCATTCTTTTTGATTGCCGCGTAATACTCCATTGTACATATATGTACCACATCTTCTTTATCCATTTATCAATGATGGACATTTGGGCTCTTTCCATACTTTGGCTATTGTTGATAGTGCTGCTATAAACACTGGGGTGCATGTGCCCCTTTGAAACAGCACACCTGTATCCCTTGGGTAAATACCTAGTAATACAATTGATGAGTCATAGGGTAGTTCTATTTTTAATTTTTTGAGGAACCTCCATGCTGTTTTCCAGAGTAGGTGCACCAGTTTGCATTCCCACCAGCAGTTCAAAAGAGATCCTCTCTCCTCATCCTCACTGACATCTATTATTGCCTGAGTTGTTAAGGTTAGCCATTCTGACAGGTGTGATGTGGTATCTCATTGTGGTTTTGATGTGTATTTCCCTGATGATGAGTGATGTTGAACAGTTTTTCTTGTGTTGGTTGGCCATCTGGATGTCTTCTTTGGAGAAGTGTCTATTCATGTCTTTTGCCCATTTTTTCACTGGATTATATTTTTGGGTGTTGAGTTTAATAAGTTCTTTATAGATTTTGGATACTACCCCTTTATCGGATATGTTGTTTGCAAATATCTTCTACTATTCATCGGTTGCCTTTTAGTTTTGTTGATTGTTTCTTTGCTGTGCATAAGCTTTTTATTTTGATGAGGTCCCAATAGTTCGTTTTTGCTTTTGTTTCCCTTGCCTCCAGAGATGTGTTGAGTAAGAAGTTGCTGTGGTCAAGGTCAAAGAGGTTTTTGCCTGCTTTATTCTCTAGGATTTTGATGGCTTCTTGTCTTACATTTAGGTCTTTCATCCATTTTGAGTTTATTTTTGTGTATGGTGTAAGAAAGTGGTCCAGGTTCATTTTTCTGCATGTTGCTGTCCAGTTTTCCCAGCACCATTTGCTGAAAAGACTGTCTTTATTCCACTGGATATTCTTTCCTGCTTTGTCAAAGATTAGTTGGCCATATGTTTGGGGGTCCATTTCTGGGTTTTCTATTCTGTTCCATTGATCTGAGTGTCTGTTTTTGTGCCAGTACCATACTGTCTTGATGATTAAAGCTTTGTAATACAGCTTGAAGTCCAGGGTTGTGATGCCTCCAGCTTTGGTTTTCTTTTTCAAGATTGCTTTGGCTATTTGGGGTCTTTTCTGGTTCCATACAAATTTTAGGACTGTTCTAGCTCTGCGAAAAATGCTGGTGTTATTTTGATAGGGATTGCACTGAATATGTAGATTGCTTTGGGTAGTATTGACATTTTAACAATGTTTGTTCTTCCTATCCAGGAGCATGAAATATTTTTCCATTTTTTGTGTCTTCTTCAATTTTTCATAAGCTTCCTATAGTTATCAGTGTATAGATTTTTCACATCTTTGGTTAGATTTATTCCTAGGTTTTTTATGGTTCTTGGCAAAATTGTAAATGGGATCGATTCCTTGATTTCTCTTTCTGTTGTTTCATTAATGGTGTATAGGAATGCAACCAATTTCTGTGCATTGGTTTATAAAACCTGCATCTTTGCTGAATTCATGGATCAGTTCTGGCAGTTTTTTGGTGGAATATTTTGGGTTTTCCATATAAAGTATCATGTCATCTGCACAGAGTGGAAGTTTGACTTCCTCCTTGCTGATTTGGATACCTTTTGTTCCTTTGTGTTGTCTGGTTGCTAAGGAAGGCTACGACTTCCAATACTATGTTGAATAACAGTGGTGAGAGTGGACATCCCTGTTGTGTTCCTGACCTTAGGGGGAAAGCTCTCAGTTTTTCCTCATTGAGGATGATATTAGTAGTGGGTCTTTCATATATGGCTTTTATGATCTCGAAGTATGATCCTTCTATCCTTACTTTCTTGAGGATTTTTATCAAGAAAGGGTGCTGTATTTTGGTCAAATGCTTTCTCTGCAACTATTGAAAGAATCATGTGGTTCTTGTCCTTTCTTTTACTGATGTGATATATCACATTGATTGTTTTGTGGATATTGAACCAACCCTGCATCCCAGGTATAAATCCCACTTGGTCGTGATGAGTAATTCTTTTAATGTATTGTTGGATCCAGTTGGCTAGTATCTTGTTGAGAATTTTTGCATCCAAGCTCAACAGGGAAATTGGTCTGTAGTTCTCCTTTTTTAGTGAGGTCTTTGTCTGGTTTTGGAATCAAGGTAATGCTGGCTTCATAGAATGAGTTTGAAAGTTCTCCTTCCATTTCTATTTTTTGGAACAGCTTCAAAAGAATAGGTGTTAACTTCTTTAAATGTTTGGTAGAATTCCCCTGTAAAGGCATCCAGCCCTGGACTCTTGTTTTTTTATGGAGGTTTTTGATTACTAGTTCGATTTCTTTGCTGGTTATGGGTCTGCTCAAATTTTCTATTTCTTTCTGTTTTAGTTTTGGTAATTTATATGTTTCTAGGAATTTGTCCATTTCTTTCAGATTACCCATTTTAATGGCATATAATTACTCATAATGTTCTCTTATTATTGTTTGCATTTCTGCAGTGTTGGTTGTGATCTCTCCTCTTTCATTCTTGATTTTATTTATTTGGGTCCTTTCATTTTTCTTTTTGATAAACTGGCTAGAGGTTTATCAATTTTGTTAATTCTTTCAAAGAACCAGGTCCTGGTTTCATTGATCTGTTCTACTGGGTTTTTTTTTTGTTTTGTTTTCTTTTTGTTTGTTTGTTTTTTGGTTTTGATAGCATTGATTACTGCTCTAATCTTCATTATTTCCCATCTTCTGCTGGTTTGGGGTTTTATTTGCTATTCTTTTTCCAGTTCTTTAAGGTGTAAGGTTAGGTTGTGTATCTGAAACCTTTCTTCCTCCTTTAGGAAGGCCTGGATTACTATATACTTCCCTCTTATGATTGCCTTTGTTGCATCCCAGAGGTTTTGGGCGGTGTGTTATCCTTTTCATTGAATTCCATGTACTTTTTAATTTCCTCTTTAACTTCTTGGTTTGCCCATTCATTCTTTAGTAGGATGTTCTTTAGTCTCCAAGTATTTGTTATCTTTCTACATTTTTTCTTGTGGTTGATTTCGAGTTTTATAGCATTGTGGTCTGAAGATATGCACGGTATGATGTCCATTTTTTTGTACTTGTTGAGGGCTGATATATGTCCCAGTATATGATCTATTCTGGAGAATGTTCCATGTGCACTGGAAAAGAATGTGTATTCTGCTGCTTTAGGATGAAATGTTCTGAATATATCTGTTAAGTCCATCTGGTCCAGTGTGTCACTCAAAGCCATTGTTTCCTTGTTGATTTTCTGTTTAGATGATCTGTTCATTGCTGTACGTGGGGTGTTGAAGTCCCCTACTATTATGGTATTATTACCAATGAGTTTCTGTATGTTTGTGATTAATTGATTTATATATTTGGGTGCTTTATGTTTCGAGCATAAATGTTTACAATTGTTAGCTCTTCTTGGTGGATAGACCCCTTAATTATGATACAATGCCCTTCTTCATCTCTTGTTACAGTCTTTAATTTAAAATCTAGATTATCTGATACAAGTATTACTACTCCAGCTTTTTTTTGGCGACAATTAGCATGATAGATGGTTCTCCATCCCCTTACTTTCAATCTGAAGGTGCGTTAGGTCTAAAATGGATCTCTTGTAAACAACATATAGATGGATCTTGTTTTCTTATCCATTTTGTTACCCTAGGTCTTTTGATTGGAGTGTTTAGTCCATTGACATTTATAGTGAGTACCAAAAGATATCAATTTATTGCCAACAATAGTGTATTTCTTTAGAAGGGACTTCATCCATGAAAAATGAGCTGATTACTTGGGGCACCTGGGTGGCTCAGTCAGTTAAGCGTCTGACTTTGGCTCAAGTTATAATCTCGCAGTCTGTGGGTTCAAGCCCCACGTTGGGCTCTGTGCTGACAGCTCAGAGCCTGGAGCCTGCTTCTGATTCTGTGTATCCCTCTCTCTCTGCCCCTCCCCTGCTTGACTCATGCTCTCTTCTCTCTCAAAAATGAACATTAAAAATTTTTTTAATTAAAAAAAATTTTTTAATGAGCTGATTACTCTCACACCTAGAATATAGGAAGTTTCCTCTATTTTAATGATGTTTCCCACCACCCAAATCTGATTGTATTAGGAAACTCATTTAAGTGAGAATTGTCTCCCTCATTAAAAAAATAATGCAGGGGTGCCTGGGTAGCTCAGCTGGTTAAACATCCAACTCTTGATTTAGGCTCAGGTCATAATCTCATGGTCGTGGGATGGAGCCCCGTGTTGGGCCCCATGTAGCATGAAGCCTGCTTGTAATTCCCTCTCACCCTCTCTCTCTACCCCTCCCCTACTTGTGTGCTTGCTCACTTCCTTGTGTGATCTCTCTCTCTTAAAATAAATAAATGAACAATTAAAAAAAAAAAGAAAGAAAAAACTGATGCAGACAACTTCTCATGTAACCACAGGCACTGGCCTTTTAGCCCCTCCCTGCAAAGGGCACGTGTCCCTGGATTATCCTGCAGCATCTGCCAGTTCCATTCTCTATAGTGAGAGCCTGCAGGAATGTTTCAGGTTTTTGCCTCTCCAGTGATTTTCAGCTGTTTGCAAGCAAATAGGACAGGAAAACTACAGATTATTATGCCACAAAATTGACTTGGATTGGACTCAAAGGACTTCCTCTTCAAAGAGCAGTCCTTTGAGACTATGAACCTATTTTGTTGGTCATGACAGATGAAAAGAGTTTCTTGGGGTTTCAAGTACCAAATCTACCCACTGAAAGACAATGCACGGAGAAAAAAAATGCATTGATTCCTGGTTTTGATAATGTGACTATAGCATGCAAGATATTATCATTGGGGTGAGCTGGGTGAAGGGTGTATGGGACATCTCTGTACTACTTTTGAAATTTTTTTGTGAAACTGTAATTATAACAAAACAAAAAGAAAAGGAAGAGAGGGGGAGGAGGAAGAGGAAGAGAAGAACATTAAAAAATACGTTCTTGGGGCACCTGGGTGTCTCAGCTGGTTAAACGTCCAACTTCGGCTCAGGTCATGATCTCACGGTTTGTGGGTTTGAGTCCTGCATCGGGCTCTGTGCTGACAGCTCAAAGCCTGGAGTCTACTTCAAATTCTGTGTCTCCATCTCCCTCTGCCTCCACAACCCCCCACATTTGCGCTCTTTCTTTCTCTCTCAAAAAATATATAAAAATTTTAAAAAATAAATAAAAGTAGGGCTAAGTGTCCTTCACCAGCAGGAGGAGATGCTAAGTGAATCTAATGGCAACAGGTTTAAAGAATGATTTTGCCTGGAGTGCTTGCCACACATATGTCCCTCTGAACCCCAGAAGGCCATTGCATCTGGTAGGTGGCTGGTGGTGGATTTTAGGACTTAGATATTTGTTATCTCATCTTTGAAGACTTGATCAACATCTGGCATGGTCTGGAAGATGAAGTTGAAGGGAGTGTATGCACAGAGTCCTGGAAATTAGAGAGCTGAATCACTTGAGAGTCTGAAACCTCAGGAGCAGATGCCTTTTTCTTGAGCACAAGCCTAGATTGAGGGAGATTGAAAATATAATGAATCTCTTTGGTCCCCAGGGGCATAAGCCTATTTGGGACCACAGCAACTTCACTGGTAAAAGGCTAAGGGAGGCTTGGGTTTCTGCAGGGGTGTGAGAGATAAGAGAGGAGAGCAGCAGAGTGGTGGGTAATATAGGGCCCAGGAATTTACTCGAGTGTCTGTTAGAAACGTGAGGTGCCATGTTTACAAAAAAAAAAAAAAAGTCAGTATACAAATCTGAGAATACTAGGGGGAAAGCAATAAATAAAGACTATCTACAACACATTTGGAAGGAATATCCACTGTGTCTCTGTTACATACTTATGAATTTTCCAGGTGCAGAAATGTTTCAGATGTCATTTTTTATTTTTTAAACATTGTTATTATTTATTTTTGAGAGAGAGAGAGAGAGAGCATGAGGGGGAGGGCTGGGTAGAGAAAGAGGGAGACATAGAATCAGAAGCAGGCTCCAGGCTCTGAGCTGTCAGCAGAGAGCCCAACACAGGGTTATGAACTCACGAACCTAACCATAAGATCATGATCTGACCTAAAGTCAGATGCTTAACCGACTGAGCCAGCCAGGCGTCCCCAGATGCCACATTTTAAAAGAGAAGATGTAGCAGTCCGCATGGGTGATGTGGAGTGTTCTCTTTTAAACCTAGTGTGTCCTAGTGGTTGACTGTATAATAATCTCCCAAATGAGTTTTTGTTTACCTGTCTATTTTAAATTTTTTCCAAACTTAAATGTTACCTAATTTTAAAAGAAAAAAATTCTACAGGACAACTAGAAGCTGTGGTCACTTGTACTGCCTTTTTCCCAGACTCTAATTCTTTCTTCCTGGATGCAAACAGTGAGATGCTCAATTGGCTTTTGTCTTCTTGTTTTTAATAACAGTTGCATCAGCGGGGGGAGGGGGGGGCGGTGTCAGTGCAGACTATTGAGATTCCTTTAGGAATGTTAAACAGCAAAGGATTTTATGATGGGTGTTAGGAGCTTTTGAAAACCTTAGAAGGGCTGAAGGAGCAGGTTCTCAGCTGAGCGTTATGGAAGGATAGCCAGAACAGTATTGATCTACTAGATTTTCCTTTTTTTTTTTTTTAAGGATTTTCTTTCTTTCTTTCTTTCTTTCTTTCTTTCTTTCTTTCTTTCTTTTTCTTTCTTTCTTTTTTGAGAGAAAAAGAGAGAGAGAGAGCAGGAGGGGGCAGAGAAAGAGGAAGGGAGGGAGAGAGAATCCCAAGTTGGGTCTGAGAAGTTGGCGCAGAGCCTGAGGCAGGGCTCAAGCCAATAACTGAACCGTGAGATCATGACCTGAGCTGAAATCAAGAGTCGGACACCCAACTGACTGAGCCACCCAGGCACCCCATACTAGGGTTTCCTTTGATTGAATGTCTAGGTACTTATCACTGATTTGTCACCAAATTTTTCTCCAACAGTGTAGTTTTTCTCTCTTTTCAAATGCATGATAACTAGTTTCATATTTCTTGGACATATCCCTCTGTAGTCAGGTAAAGGAATTCTCTTTATTTCTGAGGTTTTGGCCTCATATTCCTGCTTCAATCCAGACCTGTTGATTCCTAGGTTTCCTGCATAGCTGCCTTCTGAAATGTCTCAGCATCATACCAGGGTTTCCATTCATCTCACTCTTTGGAGGACACTGTCTTTGTCTTTATCTCACCCCTAACTTTCTTGATCTAACCTCTCACATACTCCAGTAACTAACTCCCTGAGGAAAGAAAAAGAGAAAGTTTTTAAGACTTTGTCTACAAATGTCTTTATTTTAGTACTCTACCTGA
The DNA here is from genome assembly GCA_028646485.1 of Cryptoprocta ferox. Lineage (NCBI taxonomy): Eukaryota > Metazoa > Chordata > Mammalia > Carnivora > Eupleridae > Cryptoprocta > Cryptoprocta ferox. The sequence goes on from CM053577.1 coordinate 114,681,887, forward strand.
TTAATAACTTTACTGAAGATGGAATTCCAAGTTGCAAAATTTACATCTAACTTTTGAAAGCACTGCTCCATTATCTTCTAGCCTCCTTTGCCACTTATTGAAAAGCCCTCTACTATCTGAGTCTTGATCCTTTTCATGTGACTTGTTTTTTTTCTCTTTAAACAATTAGAAGGATTTTGGAATCTTTCTTTTTGTCCTTAACGTTTTTAAGATTCCTGATGATATGCCTTGGACTTCATTCATTTTGCTACACTCAAGGTTCTTTTTCAGTTTGGAATCTAATGTCTCTTAGCTCTGGTAAATTTTCTTGAGTTATTTCCTTGATAATTATCTCCCTTCTGTTCTCTCCCTTTGCTCTTTCTAGAAATCCTATCATTCATCTATATTAATAACCTAATTTCCATATGTTTTGTATACCATTTCAATGTCTTTATCTTTGCTTCTTTTTAGGAGATGTCATCAACTTTAAATTCTAACATTTCTATGGACAATTTGCCTTTGGAATCATGTTTTTAATTAAAAATACTGCTTTTCAGTTCTCTAAATATTCATTTTTTAGCCTTTCATTCTTTTTTTAATGGAGACAATCAGTATCTTCTTTTATTTTTATGAAAATATTGTGGGTTTTATTTTTTGGTTCTTTGCATTGTCTCTATTTCTTTTGAAGTTTCTTTATTCTTGTGTTTTCAGTCCCCATCTTTCCGTTTAGTGGCATTCACCAAATGGTCACTATGCTGGTTTTCAAAGTATTTCCTCTCAACTGAAAATCCATCCTCTTACCTGAACTGTGGTAATGGACCTGTAACTTTCTCCTTTGAAGCCAGCACGTAATTAAGCTTTGTCAGTAGAGGGCCCTTGAGGGACATTGTGGGAAGAAGGGACTTTTCCTGTTTCCAAGGAGCTGCAGTTTTTGGTCCTTGTAGCTCCAGCTGCACAACCCATCAGTGGCTCCGGTGGGAACATCCAATTGGCTCCAACTCAACACATGCTGAGAGTATGCGTTTCCTTAATAAGCTAGTCCTGACATGGACACTGCATACCCCAGGCTTTGTATGCAGTGAGTGGGCTCCTGATGCCCAATTTCCTTGGTCCCTCTGCTTCTCCTCAAGGGTGTGTTTCCTGCCAGTCCACGCTGTGTTGGGCCTGGGCATCCAGTGAAATGATCTGTCACACAATGTGCTCAACCACACTCTCTCCAGAGAGGTCTGAACCCAGCTTTGGAGTGAGGGACGCCCTTCCAGGTTTGTCATCCTTTAGGTGTGCTCCCTCAGCCCTTGAGTATGCTTTAGGTTTTCTTTATGTTGTTATGTGACTCCTCTTTACATGTCAATAATTTTTTTCAATTTTTAAAATTAGTTATTTATTTATTTTTGAGAGAGAAGGAGAGAGAGAGAGAGAGAGAGAGAGATCTTGAGAGAGAGAACCTCAAGCAGGCTGCACGCTCAGTGCAGAGCTCAATGTGGGCTTGATCCCACACCCCTGGGATCATGACCTCAACTGAAATCAAAAGTCAGATGCTCAACTGAGCGAGCCACCCAGGTGCCCCCCCCTTTTTTAAATTAAAAAACACTGTTTATTTATTTATTTTGAGAAAGAGAGTTAGAAAGTGAGCAGGGGAGGGGCAGAGAGAGAGGGAGAGAGACGGAATCCCAATCAGTCTCCTGAACCCATTAAACCATAAGATCATGACCTGAACCGAAATCAAGAGTTGGGCACTCCACCAACTGAGCCACCCACGTGCCCCAATAATTCTTTATATTAAACTCACCCTGCTCAAATTAGGGCTTGGCCACTATCTCCTGATTGTACCTTGACTCATATGGTAATTCCTGGCTTGAAGTAAGCTGTTTGGAAACAATATGTGTTGGTGGGTTTTTTCGCTGGGCTTCCCTGCAGTGTGATTGGGTTGGAATGTTTCTCTAGAAGACTTTTGCATTCAGGGTCCAATCAGGTGAAAGAAAAAAGTCCATATATTTAAACAGATCATTTTATATAAAAAATTGTTAATCATGTATTGAGATCTACAAAGGCAAAAAGAAACAATGAGAGAGACCACAGAGATAGACAGGGCCAGAAGCAGCTACCCATCCCTAAGGCTGGGGAACCAAGGGAGGAGCTTGGGATTATTAAACAGAAGAATCTTAGAGCAGGGGCCCCTGGAGCTGGAACCCAGACCTCTGAGGGGGGCCTGGTGGTTGGTGTCTCTGAGGTGCTGTGATGGGGCTCATGCTGAAAGTGCAAAATAACTACAGTTTGGAACCAGCAACTGCTACTGGAAGCATCTGTTACTGTTGTGGTGTGCTGACCAGATTGGGCAGCACACATGAAGAAGCAGAAGTCCCTTCTTCCTCCTCCAGCCCTGAGGACTCTCGTCTGCCTAAGAGGGAGCAGCTGGCAAAGGAGAGACTAGAAGAGTGGGATTGAAGCTACATGACAACAGTTTACTAACCAGCCCAGCCCCCTTACTGGTTGTAGGTTTTTTCTAGTCTCTCAAGAGGGGATTTCTCTGTAATTCTTCCCAAGGCAAGTCTGGCTGCCAAGTTCTCAGAACTAACTAGGGGAAGAAGACCCAGAGGTCTTGCCATTTTGTATGCAGACTTTCAGTTAATTCTCCTATTTTCAGTTAATTCTCCTATTTTCACAATAGTTCTCTGCACCTTCCTCTCTGGTGAGTAAAGGATGCATAACGGTGGGCTGTGGAAGCCACACTGCTGTGCAAGTGAGTAGGGGATCTGGGGCTCTAATGACTTCTTACGAATGTTCAACTTCTGTTTCCAGGCTCTCTTGCCTAGAAGAAGTACTTGGTATCTTCATTCCCTACTGTTTCTGGGGTTCTGGAAATCAGCCTGCTTCCAGGATTTCCCACTGTGAGCTCAGCTTTATTTTTCTCTTATCTGTTTATCCATTCACTAACAAGACCCTGATTTATTCACTTATATATTTATATAGATTATATAGTTTCCTGGTTGTTTTCTTCCTTATAGGCCCTTGCCTTTTAAAAAACTTTCACCATATTTTGGTGGGATTTCTGTTGGGAACGGAGACAAATATGTGTGTGTTGAACCAGGCATATTAAATCAAAAGACCCATTTGAGTTTGTAGTGTGGTTGCATTGGACTCGAGCTACCTGGCTAGCATGGACCAACTTTGCCACATAGAAACGAACGCCATGAAATCTTTCTTTTTATTTTCCATTTTATTTGGCTTGCTCTCCCTGAAGGTGGGGCTTGGGTCCCTGCTTTGGTGTATAGCTCAATACACCAACAAGATCCTTTGCTACGTAGATGAGACGAAACCAAGAAATCTGAATGATATATTATCCTACGGAGAGATCTTCTGAGAACAATTCAAGTTTATGGTTTTCAATTTATTTTAGTTGGCCTCTAACTAAGGATTGGAAGGAAAGCTGAGCCAAAATAAATATGCTAATTTACATTTTCTGCTATTGATGCTCATAAAATACCTGTGTTTTTATATTGCTGCCAAAAGCCAGGATTGCAGAAAGGGTTTTTGGGTGGATCTGACAGCAATCTTAAGACTTGTAGAAGAGATTCTCTTGCTCAATACTTCCATTTTCATTAAAAAAAAAAAAAGTAATAACATTTACTGAGTTTGGAATCCTCAGGGAGAAATTATACATATATGAGAAAATAAAAATATTTTTAACTCCAATCCATGGAGATAGACATTGTTAGCATTTTGGTATTTTTTTCTTCTATTCTTTTTCAATGGGCATATGCTTCTTCTACTGAACTTTGTTAGAAACAATATCTTACCTTTAAAAATTCTTCATGAAATAATTTTTAAAAGCTGCCTAATATAACACCATATGATATTCTCTTTTGTTGGACTTGTGAACTGTTTCACTATTATAGGTAATGCTGTCACAAACATTCTCCTCCATAAAGGATGTTTTGGTATGTGTTACCTCTTGGTGTGTATTATCTAAGTATTTCCAAAGAGGTTGTACACCGCCCCCCCCCTTTATTATTATATGACAGGGCAGTCTCACCACACCCTCCAAAAGTTGAATCATTTGTTTTATTTAAAAAAATCTCAAATTCCTTTTTAGACCACTATCTTAATAATTTAAACATGGTTTTAAATAGACTAGATGCATGGGACTGCCAAAGAAGATAAGTGGGCTGCAGATCTGGTTTAATTAACTTTAACCAGGAGGGATCCTGGTTTTAAGAGATGAATCATCCTGATAACTAAATAAGATAAATAGTCATAGTATTATTACATAACTTAAAATGATTGTCTTTGGCAGACATTTTCTATAATTAATTTTGGTATTTCAAGTAAGTATACAGAAAATTAATTACATACATTTTGCAGGGTTCCTTGCATTCTCAGAGGGTTTGATGAGTAAGTTCTGAGGTATTTCTGTTTGTAGCAGGTGACTAGTAGTACCTGCTTTTATTTATTTATTTTTTTCAAAATAACAATTTTAGCTCTTCTTTTTTTTAAGTTTACCTATTTATTTTTGAGACAGAGACACAGAGAGAGAGAGAGAAGAGAGAGAGAGAGAGAGAGAGAGCACAAGTGGGGTAAGGGCAGAGAAAAAAAGAGAGATAGAGAGAAGGAATCCCAAGCAGGCTCAGTGCTGTAGCACAGAGCCCAATGTCAGACTTGAACCCATGAACTGGGAGATCATGACCTGAACCGAAGTCAGACACTTAACCAGCTGAGCCACCCAGGCACCCCCAATTTTAGCTCTTCTATAAGCAACATGAGGTTAAGGTGTCTTCCTGTAGTAATGCTTCATGATGTGGCTGGTTCATCGCAGTTCATGAGTTGGAGCAATGCCAAAACAGTTTCCTGATGGACATCCTGGCTTATGGTGTTTATACACAGCCTCCTGCATTGCTTCTGTCCAGGTGGGAGCATAGGCAGAGGGCCTTGGTTATATGGAGCAATCCAGACCTGTTCAACTTAAGAAAAAAAAAAAAGGTAACTTAAACAAAAGGCAGAAACCGACTCATAAACACAGAGAACAAACTAATGGTTGCTAGAGGGTAGGGGGTGGGGACATGGGCAAAATGGGTGAAGGGAGTGGGAGATACAGGTTTCAAGTTATAGAAATATATACATGGGATTATAGTCAATGATATTGTAATAGTGTTGCATGGTGGCAGATGGTATCCACACCAGTGGTGAACACAGCATCATGTATAGACTTGTCAAATGTTGTACATCTGAAACCAGTGTCACATTGTTGTGTAAACTATACTTCAACAAAAAATAAATATATAAAAAATAAATACATTTTTAAAAAAAGAAAAGTAACTGGGGTGCCTGGGTGGCTCAGTCAGTTAAGCGTCCAACTTCAGCTCAGGTCATGATCTCACGGTTAGTGGGTTTGAGCCCCGCATTGGGCTCTGTGCTGACAGCTCAGAGCCTGGAGCCTGCTTGGGATTCTGTGTCTCCCTCTCTCTCTGCTCCTCCCCCATTCATGCTCTGTCTCTCCCTGTCTCTCAAAAATAAATAAAAAAGTTTAAAAACAAAAGTAACTAATCTCAGCAACGGAAAACATACATCTGTTTATACTCTGTTAGGTAACAGAGTACAAACTAGGATTTCTGGTTTATGGTTCCTAATAATAGCCCATTGGAGATCAAGGATATTTTAGAGATGATTATATAAGGAACATGCAATTTATTCCTTTCTAAGTTCTCTAAATTCTGTCCCTGGATCACAGGCATCTCTATCTTTGTATGACTTTTTTTTAGCGCTTCCTGGAATCTCCTCTGTTGCACTGTTTTAATACTCTGCCTTTCTCCTTGGCTAGGTCTGCTACAGTAAACAACCACAAGAAATTGATGATTGAATTTGCTGCAGAAAATTTACTGAAGACTTGTAGCTTTTCATTGCCCAGGTCCCTTATTAAGGGCCTCATGTGAGAAATTTATTTTAGAAGTTACTGCTGGGAAAAGTTGTGTACTTCTCTTTTCCTCATATGCACTATAGATTGCCCATATTTTTCTTTTTGCACCGGTTGCCCCCCAAAAGCTTAAAACACTAACTTTCTCAAGTACTTCAATATTTTCATCCCTAAGGTTTGGAATATTTCTATTCTTTTATGTCTCGGTTTATATGTTTTAAATTTTTTCATGTATTTTTTTTATCATTACTTCATAATTGTGTTTTTATTATAAACCATTTCAAATACTTTGTCAAAAGAGATGAAGTACAAATCAACGTACTTTACAAGCTGTTCTCTTAAACAAACTCCCAGGGGAAGTCAGACATCTACACGTACACTGCCCATGCCAATTACAGCACCTGTTCCACATACAGCGTCTGTGAGAGCACAGCCCCTGGCACCCTGTGTCCTCTGGCTATAATTGATTGTTCAGGTACCTGATTTAGGGTTAGCCAATCAATAAACTGACCAGTGACCAATAATATGGCATGGTACTAAAAATTGAACTAAATCAACTAGATTCTTCCTATTAAGAATTTAGTCTAAGGAATAGAACTCTAAAGAAGTGGTTGGTAGTAGAAAGAGAATTTGGAAAGCAATATGGCATAATCGGTGAGGGTGTGGGCTTTGGAATCAAACAAGCCTAGGCTTAAATCTTAGTTGTGTGACTTACTAAATGTGTAACTCTGCAGAAGTTATTTTACCTTATTTTCTCAAAGGGGAATCACAGTACTTTCTTGAGAATATTGTGAGGATTAGATGTAACTTTTGCTCTCATGGCTGTAAATAGTAGTGACGATGATGGTAAAGATGGTGCTGCTGGTGGTGATCAATATGCAAATGGTGATAGTGATCATGATGATGATTAGGCATGAGGCTGGAGGGCCTTGATTTGGAATGTGGAAGTAAAGTTCAAAAGTTAGGAAATAGAGGAAGAATTGTATAGTAAGTCAGTGGTAGCAGAAAAAAGTAGTGCACGTAGAGGGGAACATCCAGGTCACTCTAACGGCTGACATACAAACAGAATTAATAAAAGAGAGAAGGGAGGGGAGAGAGAGAAAAATACAGACAGTTGGGAAACAGTGAGTTTAGTTTTTCTTTTCTTTGGATAAGCCGAGATTGGCTGATTGAGCAAGTTCACTGGGTCATCAGGAAAAACCATTGCAGTTATTTGTCGAATCTTCCAAAAACTTTAAGAGCTCAGCTGTGGGGCATTTGTGAAGACTGTCTGCCCATAACCTCTGCCAGTAACTTTCTACTAACATCACATCAGGCCACATTTGCGATTGTCTCATCAGAAATTCTCTTACAAAACAAAACCTTTCTGGATCCAGTTTTACAGTTTCTTGAACTCCAGATCCTTTCTTCCTTTCTAGGATTCTGAACGTCTTCCCTCTTTGAGCAACCAGACTTCCAGATGTGTAGGTTTTTTCTTTCTTCACCTCTCAATTTCCACCTTCTGTCACCAGCGGTGTTTGAGTAGAGACTAGAAAATGATTATATTAGCTGTAATGGAAAAAATCTTTCTTTTTTTAAAATATTTATTTAGTTTTGGAAGAATGCAGGTGGGGGAAGGGCAGAGAGAGGGGGACAGAGGAGCTGAAGTGGGCTCTGCACTGTAAGGCTGAGAGCTGCAAGCCAGATGTGGGGCTCCAACTTACGAACCACAAGATCATGACTTGAGCCAAAGACAGAGGCTAAACTAACTGAGCCACCCAGGTGCTCCCAAAATTCTTGCTTTCAGTGGGAGTTTGGAGTAAGTGCTCTTTACAGTTCCTTAGAATTCCAAGCATCGGAGATACCACAGAAGAGAAGCTCCTCAAGAAAGACTTAGAACAACCAACCAAATTGAAGGGCCAGACAACACTTGGTGCATCTTTATTTTCTCCTCTGGATATCATTCCAAAAAACAGTTTATTTTATGTTTGGCAGAGTTTAAGTTCTTTATCACAACATAGTATTATAGTTACTGTCATCCTATACTTTCCTTAATATATCAAAGATTGACATCTTTTTTGAGTAAAATTTTATTTGTGTCTTGAAAGCAGAATTTTTCACCTTTGGAAAATTATTTCCAAAGTTATGTAAAAAAATTATAGCACGATGGGGAGCCTAGGGTTAAGTGTCTGACTCTTGATTTCCGCTCAGGTCATGATCTCACAATCCGTGAGTTCGAGCCCTGCATCGGCAGAGCCTGCTTGGGATCCTCTCTCTCCATTTCTCTCTGCCCCTCCCCTGCTCATGCTCGTTGTCTCTCTCTCAAAATAAATATATTAACATTTAAAAAAATCAAAGCACGATGGTGGATTTAGTTTATAGAAATTCCATCCAATTATGGGAACTTATCAGAAATAAGCTAAGCAGATATGCCAATATTACATTTAGCAAGAAGTAAAAGGGAAGTTAAAGTGTGAGCAGTAAATTAAAACTCAAAGGAATTGCAGAAAGCATTAGAGAAAATCAAGGTGCTGATAAAAATTTTTAAACAATTTTAAAAGAGGTGAGAAAGAGGCACCTTGGTGTCTCAGTCCGTTAAGTGTCCGACTTCGGCTCAGGTCATGATTTTGCGGCTCTGTGGGTTCGAGTCCCGCGTTGGGCTCTGTGCTGACAGCTAGTTCGGAGCCTGGAGCCTGCTTCGGATTCTGTGTCGCCCTCTCTCTCTGACCCTCCCCTGCTCACGCTCTCTCTCTCTCTCTCTCTCTCTCTCTCAAAAATAAGTAAAACATTAAAAAAATTTTTTTTTGAGAGAGAGGACAAGATGGCGGAGAAGCAGGGAGCTCTGTAATCCGCACACGCCCGTATGGATTGAACTGAGAAGGACTGAAGGGATAAAACTTGGATTTGCAAGTGGGGGAAAGAAGAAACAGACGCCAGAAAGAAGACAATCTCAAAGATGCCTGAGTGAGTGACTGTGATCTGGGAAATTAGGGGACTGCGGGACCCGGTGGTGCAGGGGGAAGGAGCCCCCGAGCCCAACACAGGGAGAGCGAGCTGTGCCCCGGTGAGAGGTGAAGAGAAAGAGAGACGGAAAACGCACCTAGAACCATC
>CM053577.1:114691363-114739304 GCA_028646485.1 Cryptoprocta ferox
CTCATAGGTCTAACTGGAGAGACTTAACAGAGGACCATGGGGAGGGGAAGGGGGGAAAAAGAGGGAGAGGGAGGGTGGCAAATCATGAGAGACTCTTGAATACTGTAAACAAACTGAGGGCTGAAAGGGGAGGGGGAAAAGGGAAGGGGGTGGTGGTCATGGAGGAGGGCCCTTGTGGGGAAGAGCACTGAGTGTTATATGGAAACCAACTTGACAATAATCTATAAAAATAAGATTTCATCACTCAGTTTTGAGAAATGCTGTCATTTCTAAAAAAAATAAACAATAATAATTATTAAATAAGTTCTTTCATTTTAAATATTGGAAGAGACTCTGAGAAGTTAAAGAACCTGCTCCAACAGGACTAAGCTAGCTGGTGATGAATCTCTGAGTGTTTTAGCTTCTAGGTGCCCTAGTGCACTGACAGAGCAAACATATCATCGGTCAAATCATAAAAATGATCAGTGTACTTGTCTGTATTGAGAATTATTTGGTAAGCAATTTTAGTCTTATTCAAATTGTAATGACAATTCTTGATAATACGTGTTATGTAAATTTTGTAAACACAGTTAAAATAGCGTCTAATATTTTAATGTATTATTCTATACCATAATTCCATTATTTAAAAAATGTTTATTTATTTTGAGAAAGAGAGAGGGAGAGAGTGAGAGAGAGGACATACAAGCAGGGGAGGAGTAGAGAGACAGAGAGAGAAAGAGAGAGATAGAATCCCAAGTAGGCTTCACTACACTGTCAGTGCAGACCCTAAAGCAGAGCTCAATCTCATGAATTATGATATTATCTGAGTGGAAACCAAGAGTTGGACGCTTAACTGACTGTGCCACCAAAGCACTCCATGCCATAATTCCATTATTAAATAGTGGGGGTGATGCTGATAATAGTGGTTGGGTGGGCAACAAACAATCAGCTATCTTCAAATATTTTTCTCTTGGCTTTTTGTCCTAAACTCCTCATGGAACTGTTATATTTGGTACTCTGGCCTTGTCTGTGGTCTTAGCCATCTTAAGTATCATTTGTAAGCTTTTCCATGAATTTCTCCCCGTTTGACCCATATAGGTACAGCTATTCTCCCGTGAGAGGTCAGATCAGGACTTTGTCCCTCATTTCACACCATGACTGAGATGAAACTCAGTTATTTGCTATGGGGGCCCATCCCTACAGTAGGTACTCAGTTGATACTTATTGAATGACCAGTTAGCTACATCCTGTAAACATAATCCTTTGGCCTGGGTGTGGACAGGACTTGGGTGTAGTGCTCTTGAGAGACCAGAAAGCTGTATCCTTCAGGTATACAGACTCAGATTGGACAGACAGAAAGGCATAGAGTGGCCTCTGCCTGATACTGCACCATTTTGTTAAATTTAGATATGAGACCTAGACAGAAATAGATAAACATTTGCTTTATTCCTTTGATCATAAATGATGAATATATCTTCTAGCTGAGTTTTGTCTGTTTCCCTCAAATAGTTTTCATGACTAAACCTGGTAGACAGGGAAAAGGAATTTTCCTGAGGAAGCAACTATGGCCAGACAGAATTAGGAGATACTCAGATCAGACAGGCATCCTTCTGAGTGTCCCTGATGTGCTTATGTGCTTATTCCCAGGACCAGCTACCTTCCTCATCTGTGGTCCCTGGGCTTAGGAGTGGGGGAGAAGAGAAGTCTGAGGATCCACATCATGCTTCATGGTCCTGCAGAGACTGACCAGGGTCTAAATTTATTTGCTCTAGAACCCATTAGAGTTATTGCTAGAATCCTTTCCGTGGTGCACTCCAATCCATGGCATGGGGGAAAACAAATAACCCTGGTCGATGGATTTAATGGCTACAGGAATCAATTCTTTTAGAGGAGAAGAAAGTGGTTTGGTTTTAAGACAGTTCTCATAACTCTGGTGTGTGAGTTATCAAGATCAATCCAGCTCCTCTTCTCAGCTCTATGACTCCTTCCTATGTCACCATTTTCTTTAGATCTTGACACTTACCCCTAGAGATACATAATTTCCAAAAATATTGAAGTCATGTAGGGAAAATAAAACTATTTTGATAAATAGAATTAGGGGGAGAGATGAAAATATAGATAATTCTTATCTTCTAAACATTAAAATTTTTTAATGTTTATTCAATTTTTGAGAGACAGAGAGAGACAGAGCATGAGTGGGGAAGGGGCAGAGAGCTGTTAGCACAGGACCCAACGCTCGAACTCACAAACTGCAAGATCATGACGTGAGTTGAAGTCTGACGTGTAACCGACTGAGCCACGCAGGCACCCCCTAAACATTTTTGGTTAAATGTTTAAAAATTAAAATTTTAGCAAGTTTGGGAACACAAACTTTCTTCTTACTCCTTGTACCCTGAGCCTTTTTAGTCATCTCACTTTAGTCTCTACAAGAGGTTAAGAAGGTGCCATTGCTAGTGATTACTCTGTATCAGCACTTAGACGCCCAGTTTGGAGGGAGGAAAGTATCCACCAACCTAGGGCAAGAGTGTCTGACTTTTCATCCTGATCCACGTAATTAAAAATCCACTTGTTTGTGTAACAGTGAAGTCAGGAAGGTCCTCCCTCTACTGGTGAATACTGAATGCGACTCATGTGTGTGAAGTACATATGGAGGTTATTATTCCCATTTTCCTTTTGTCAACCATCCATCAGAACGTTCAAATTTCATAGTGTGCTTTTGGTGGAATTAAACATGAACACCTCAACTGAATAATGCATTATTTTTTATTTAAATAACACTTACAAACTGATCCCAGGCAGTGAGTTTGCCTCTTCAGGTCAATGCACAGTGACATCAATGAATTAATGGGGCTTTAATGACCTGCATGAGCTGGCTAGTCATGTAAGCCACCACTTGTTAAGATTTCAACAGGAACTTAATCCTTAGGTCAGTAGGGCCAAAAAGGACCATCCCTTTCCCATTCAGCAGAAGTCAAACATTGAAGACTTAGGTTTTAACCAAAAGTCAGTAAGAGCAAGCCACAAAGCTGGCATGGAGTCTTCTTATCTCCCCTTGTAGAAGCAATGACAGAGGCAGAAAAATACATAGAGACCCCACTTTGAGAGCTCTTACCAATTGTCTCTCTCATATTTTGTAGCCATATTCATAAAAACCTACCCAAACCTAGTTTTAAAAAATCTTTTGCAGAATTTCAGAGTGGGTAGTAATCAATACAAAATAATATCATTTTTGATATGAGTGGGCCATTCAAAATGTTTCTATTTCCTTCTTTCCTTCTACCACCAATTTCTTGTCTTTTAGTGAAAATTTCCAAATCTATCTATCCATCTATCTTTACTTCATAGTTTATACCTTGCTCTAGCTCTCACCATGTCTTACTATATTTGTATTTTTATGTTCTTCCTTCTGTCTGCTTTATTTCCTTCCATACTCTTCCCCTTCCCTCTTTCTCTCCTTCTACTTCTGTCTCTAACACCTTCCTCTCTCCCTTAGTTCTGTCCTCATTTTTTATGTTACCTGCTACTCTTCTTTCTCTCCATCTCTGTCTCTCTCTGTGTCATTCCAAAGCTCTATGTAGGTTTCCTCACCTCTGACAATTTATCATGCCTCAACTCATGCTCACATCCTCCTCCTCAATACCCTCATTCCCATAATGTCCTTCACATTCCTGGGCTACTCACCACAAAGAAGCCGAGCCCAACAAAGAATGCAACTGCCACTGTGGTGGCAGCCAGAGAAATTAGGATGATTCTGACAGGTGTCAGCAGTCTATTGGGGTTCACTGAGGTAACTGAACCTGGTCCCTCAGGGAGAGCGTCTGGATGTTTAGTGGTGTAGTGCTTGCTGGTCCCTAGGCCTGAAGAAATGTAGTCCTCAGGTTTCAGTGAAATAGTCCTCTGTGGTCCCCAGATCTACAGTGGTATAGTCCTCTATGGTCCTTGAGTCTGCAGTGGTATATTCTTCAGTGGTCCCTGGGTCGATAATGGTATAGTTCTCCATGGTCTCCGGATCCACAGTGCTATAGTCCTTGGTGGTCCCTAGATCTACAGTGGTATAGTCCTCAGTGATCCGCAGGTCTTCAGTGAAAGAGCCCTCAGTGGTCCCTGTATCTACAGGGGTAGGGTCCTCAGTGGTCCCCGGATCTACAGAGGTGTAGTCCTCAGCAGTCACCACGTGCTCAGTAGTGTAGTCCCCAGTGGTCCTCAGGTCATCACTGGTGTATTTTTCTTTTGTCTATTAGTCATCAGGACTGGTCACTGGGTCCTTAGTTTCTAAGTCCTTAGTAGTTGGCTTGTTTCTACTCAAAAATAATCTCTTTTAAGTGCATCTTTTATGGCCTGTCATCATCTACTCTGCTTAATGTTTGTAATAGTTATCCTCCCCATTTATGTAACTGGTCTCCCCATATAATGTGGTTGGATTTATTTGAGCTAAGGATCATTTGGTACTTTGGATTTAATTCTGATAAAACATATTCCATGAGGAATCCTCTTGCAATATAATGTGGAGTATCCAGAGCTAAGCTATAACCTTACAAGGTCTGCTCACCAGCCTTTGAATCTGCTTTTTGCAGTTCTGGTCTCTTTCTGTGGAACAGTAAACCTGATTCTTCCTCAAGGTCACTCCTCCCTTGCACTCTCGCCCCCAGGGATAGTAGTTCAGCAAATTAGGTATTCTTACTCCATGTTTGTATCCGTTGCCTCTCATTTAGTTCTGTCTGGGGCTCTGGTAAACAAATAAGGCAGAGCTGTGATTCATACTAGAGATTAAATTCAGGTCATGGCATGGTGTATGATCTTTAAATCAGTTCCTGCTTCTGTTCTGAAGCTGAAGTGGAAAGATTGGAGGCAGGTAAGATTCAAGGTTGTTTGAGTTGCATAAATCATGAGGGATGTGTGAGCTGATTGAGACCGACAGCTGCATTGCGTTGGGTATAAGTACAAGGAAGACATGAAGCATCTGTACCTCCTGCTGCCCCCACCTGCAGGGGAATCAGAACTGGGAGTATTTATTCTTATGAATAAATGCAGCCTACATAGCATTAATTTTGGAGTTTTGGGTCCCTCTGTCCAAAAGAATTCCTCCCTACCTGCTGTTGATTCCCCAAATTCCTCTAGTAAGGCTCAAATCCTTTATTTCTAAGGAGAGTCGAAATAGAGAAACTTAAATAAAGAGTAAGTAATTAAAAGTAGATCATTTTCTTGAAAGAGGATGTGAGGAAGAGAATGAACAGGTCCCTGGGAACCCTGCTTCCCTGTGACAGGAGGTTGGGGGAAGATAGCAGGGTCCCGAACTTCCCAAGGTTCATTTACTTATTCCATAGCTTTGCTCAAGACTGGCCCTTCCTGAGTCCCAGGATTTTTTTTCTCCAAGGATCCCAACCCCCATTTCTGCAGGGCCTAAGGAGCCTTTGTATCTTCTCCAAAATTAATTCACTCACCCAATTCTGAACTCCCAAGTAGAAGCAGGAGTAGCACGAGAAGGGATGTGGCAGAGCAATTTCTTCTTTTCATCTCAAGAGAGTCCACAAGGGCTGGAAGCCAGGGCGCTTTTTCCTCCCTCCTTCCCTCTACTGTGTCTCTCTTTCCTTCTCCTTAAGCCCACAGTGGCTGTGGAACTTAAATGTGCTGCTGCCAAGGGAATCCAGTACTTCTCTGTCTTCTTGCAGGGAGGAGCAGCCTGCTCTATTACTCTCTGTCAGTCAGGGGAAGAGGCTATGATACAGTGAAGTGGCAGGGGAGAAGAGAGATGTCACTGGTGCACAAGGGGCTCTTGGCTCTGGCTCAGAGCCCAGAGTTGAACAGTATTGGTATCAAGCTTATCAGCATGGGTAGCATCACTTTCTGATGTAGAGCCCTGGATGAAAGCTGTTCTCCATACAATGTCTCAGCCCTCAGAGAGGGGCATGGATTTCTGTTCCACAGGTGGGAGTGGTGAAGTCGAAGTGGCTGAGGAGGGTATAAGCCAGGCCTGCCATGGTGAGAGAGGACTGGATGTCAGAGGGTGTAGAGCACCTTGGTTCTTAACGGAAAGGAGTGGCATTGATGAGGGGGACATAAACACCTAATCTCACTATCTTAAAACCACTCTCTTCTCTCAGTCATCACCCAGATCCTTTTCATTGGCTTATCTGCAGCCCACAGATTTACCTCCTGGTTCCTACTACTTGAGTGCCCTCATGCTATCAAGATTGCCTCAATTACTAGATGAAATTAGCTCACCTCCAAAGTTTCCATCAATCCTGGAATAAGAATGCCCATATTCCTTCCTTTTCTGACCTGCGTCCAGGATTCCACATGGCACTCATTCATCAGGTCTTCTTAGGCTCCTGCAATCTGTGACAGTTTCTCTCTTTCTTTGTTTTTCATGAAGAGCAATGGTCGCACATTTTATAGAATGTCCCACAATTCTGGTTTGTCTGATTTTTTTTTAATGTTTATTTATTTTTGAGGAAGAGAGAGCACAAGTGGGGGAGTGGCAGAGAGAGAGGGGTACAAGGGATCCTATGTGGGCTCTGTGCTGAGCGCAGACAGCCCGATGCAGGACTTGAACCCAGAACCATGAGATCATGACCTGAGCTGAAGTCAGATGCTTGACTGACTGAGCCACCCAGATGCCCCAGTTTGTCTGATTTTTATCATTTATTTGATTTCCTATTATTAAACTGGTGTTATGAATTATTGGGAGGTATGCCACAGAGGTGTTGTGCCCTTCTCTAGTGCCTTGTATCAGGGAGCTCATGATATCAATGTGACTTATTACTGGTGATGTTAACCTTGAACACTCTGTTAAGGTGGTGCCTGACAGGATTCCCACTGTAAATTTACTCTTTTGCCCTTTGTAATTACTAAATATTTGTGGGGAGATGTTTTGAGACTATGCAAATATTCTATTTTTTTAAAGTAGGCTCTACACCCAACTTGGGGCTCAAACTCATGACCCTGAGGTCAAGAGTTGCATGTTCTACTGACTGAGCCAACAACGCCCTCTTTTTAAAGTATTTTCTTACATTCTGTCATCACAAGATCCTCCATGCTCATTTCGCATATTCTCTGCCCAGGCCCTGGAATCAACCATTTCTCCATGTAACTCTGGTTCTGTTTATTAGAGAACAGTATTTAGAAACCAAGATCTGGGCATTAGGTGTGATTATTGTTAATCGGGTGTTGCTGCTTCTTGTCTGTCACAGCAGTTAGAGCCAGGAAATAAATAAATAAATACATACATACATACATACATACTAACTCATACATAAACACATACCTGTGTTTATTTCTGTATTATCTATCTGCAAATATATTAAACACAAACATGAGTCCAGTTTGATACCTCCAGCTCCAGTCTAGCAACACAGAGTTTATTCTACCCTCTCCCCTTCCCCTATTTGTAATTTATTTCTCTGACGTTCCTTGCAATATTTACAATATGTATTTTTTTATATTTTATTCTTAGGGGTGCCTGGGTGGCTCAGTTGGTTGAGCATCAGACTTTGGCTCAGGTCATAATCTCACAGTTTGTAGGTTCAAGCCCCACGTCAGGCTTTATGTTGACTGCTCAGAGCCTGGAGCCTGCTTCAGATTCTGTGTCTCCCTGTCTCTCTGCCCCTCTTGTGCTCTGTCTCTCTAACTCTCTCAAGAATAAATAATAAACATTAAAATATTTTTAATAATTTAATAATTAATAATTAATAAAATATTTTTAAATAATCTCTACACCCAACATGGTGCTTAAACTCACAACCCTCAGATCAAGAGTTGCATGCCTTATCAACTGAGCCAGCAGGCACCCCTACAATATTTCTAGGACTTATTTATTCATCCCTATTAAACAGATAGTAGTTTCAGAATTGCTAATTCACACCCATGTGAGAAAACAAATTTGTCAACTAGAGTACGGTGTTTGTGCACAATTCTTTTTGTCTTTAGCCTAATAGTCCAAACACTGTTTTTCAAAGTTACTTAGGTCCGTTCCTTCCCTATCCCATTCAATGTGATTATGTGATTCATTTGTCAGAGTCTGCATTCCACCTCTCTCCCTACACCCTGGTTGATTTGCTAAATTTCCATACAGTAAAATTTACTTTTTGTAGGGTAGAGTTATATGGATTTTGATAAATTATAGAGTCATGTATTCACCACACTGAAATATTTCTTCACCCCCAAAACCTTCCTATATTGTTCCTTAATAGTCAACCCTACCTTGGCTACCCTGACTCCAGATTTTGGCAAAACAGACCTGGTTTCTGTCCCTATAATTTTGTTATTTCCAGAAAGTTGTATGAATGGAATTATATAGTCTTTAGCCTTATTGTTTTTACCATAATCTATATATTATACATGGAAATAATGTTTGCAATTATTCATCAGTCAAGAATAAACGATTTTTCTTGCATATGTTCTTGAATATAGTGTTTTATATGAAGATTTTTATAAATATATCTTCTTTAGTATATAGTAAAACCTTGGATTGTGAGTAATTTGTTCTGCAAGTGTTCCACAAGATGAGCAAACATTTCTAGTAAATTTTAACTTGATAAACAAGCGACATCTTGCAATATGAGTAGTATGTGACACCAAATGTTACATGATCACAGCTGAGCCAATGGTTCTTCAAGTTCACTTTGATATACAAGATAAAAATGCTTTGAATTACAAGCATGTTTCTGGAATGAATTATGCTCACAAACCAAGGTTTTATTTTATTCTTGCCTATAAAATATGTCATAAGCAACAAGATATTCTTCAGTCTCCCCTCTGCCTGTCCTCCAGTTCAGTCTTTAGCTACAGCAGGTGGGAGACATGTTGATTGTTATTTAAAGACAATAACAAAAATTCAGAGAATGAATCATTTGGTAAATTAATTTTAAGAAAAATGCTTACAGCTGTTAGAAGAGGACCTACTTGAAACAGGACTCCTAACAAAAGTCACTATGGGCTCTGGAGAAGGGGATGTTTAAAAATCTGTTAGGAAGAAACCTCTTGCAGTCCACTTTTCTTCTTGATTCCCATTTCCAATTGTGATCTTGGGGTTTTTTTGTTTGTTTGTTTGTTTGTTTCTTTGCTGGGATATTACAAGAGCCTTTGAATTTTAGTCCCTACTGGATTGCAGCCTCTATTTCCTACTCACTCAGGCAGAATGTTCTTGCTTGGAAAAAATATTTAATTCCACAACACCTTAAAACAATCTGTTGCCTTCCTGTTGTTAACAGAAGGAAATCTCACCACTTGGTGTGGCATCCAAAACCACATGGTTAACCCTCTGGCCTCATTTCTCTGTGCTGTCCTATCTGGTCCCACAACTCTTTTGACCATTCACTAGCAGTGCCACACCTCATCTTGCACAAGGTGCTTGTTTGCCTGACATTTTCCCTTTTCCTCCTTATAAATGCCTGCCAACTTTTTATGATCTGAATCAAAGTCATTTATGTGAGTCAGCCCCTCTTCCCTTGGTCAAGTTCTTTGTTTTTTTCTGGAGTACCTTAATTAATAGTACTTGATGCACTGGCCTAAACTTATCTGTCTACAAGTCTGTCTCCTTTACCAAATTGTGACCTACACATTCATCCTTGTCTCCAACTTCTCTAGACCTGGCACCCAGCAGGTGCTCAGTAAATAAGGTGAATGAATGAAGAAATGAATGAGAAACGTGATAATTATTTTAAGACAAAGTACTGGGGACTAGTGAAACTGAAGAGGAGATAACTAGTTAGAACCTTCGGGTATAAAACCACTATATAGTAAAATTATATAATATAATTTATTTTTAAGATTGTGTAACATTAAACTGTTATGTAGTAAAAAAAACACAACCCTAACTACCATATAGTTTTGTTTAAATAAAATTTACAGACGGTGAAATGCATAGATCTTAAGTACTCAGATGAGTTTTTAGATATATTTACCTGGGTAACCAAAAGACCAGCCAAGATATAAAACATTTCCATCACCCAGAAATTTTTCCCTTCTAAAAATTCTCATCCCCAGTGGGAAATCAGTGTTCTAATTTCTGTCACTATAGGTTAGTTCAGTTTATTATTGAATTTCAAAGAAATGTAATCAAACAATAGGTATTCTTTTGCATTTGCCTTCTATACAGCATTTTAAAACTGTTTTGTTAACAGTGTTATAAAATGTACATAAACAGCTTTGGTCCTGTTAAAAAGGCTCCAGCAAAGATCAAGACTTTGAGAATGATAGAGGCTGAAGAGACTTAGGGTTAAGACATAGGGTTAAGTTAAGGTGAGTGATTCATTTGCCACCAGGAAGAGTTAGTGGTATGTGTGTGAGGAGCAAGTTGCACCAGAAGCCTCAGCAAGGCGGTGGCCTTCAGCAAGAACATGGTGTTAATACACAAGTTTTGTGTCCCTGCTCGGAGGCCTGGTTTTGCAGGGGCTGCTGAGTTCCCAGCTCCTGGCAGGGCATAATGGGCCCATACTTGCAGAAACTGGGAGTGTGGTCTTCTTTTATGGTAGCCCTCTTGAGGCTGGCAGCCCACAGGAGAGAAAGGTGGCAACTCAAACCTGTCTTTGTAGTGAAGAGTCCAAGCCCAGAACATACATGAGCAACCAGTGAATGTGGCCATGCCTGGGAGTAGCCCCATTAGCTGTCAAGTTTTTCTCTACCTCACAGCAACCCCAACCCTTCACGCTCTAAGCTCACACAGAGACCATTCATCTTTTCATTGTGCAACACAAATCTGCGAAGTCCAACACTTGCCTTCCCCCATCTTTCCTGATTCAATTCTTCCATCAGCCTAGAGGCCTTAAGGGAATGGGGACAAGATAGGGAAGAAAATGGGACAGATATAAGGTCTCTGGATTTCACTCTAGGGATTTAAGAGCTAAGAGGATACAGGAAAGAGAAGTCTTTGGGATACAGGGAACCTCTACTCACAGCAATATATAAACACTAATATATACAGTTTGGCTCCTACATGTATTTGACCCATTAATTTAATAATTCAGTCACAGCTACAGCCTCCTTTTCATGGTCTGGAAAAACCAGTGAGAGGGAGGAGTGTCAGAGCTGGAAAGAGCAGCCTTGGGGGCATATAGGGCATACTCAGGCCCTCCAGTCATTCAAGTCAGCTCTCTCCCTCCCCCTGAGGTTATGTTTCTGCCTTCAGGGATACTCGGGGCCACTTGTGTTTCCCAGTTAGTCAGCTCCAGCGCTGCAGGGGAAGACTGGTCTCTACTGGACTCAATCACAGACCCATCATGGACTCCATAAAGCTATAAGATGTGGACCAAGGTTGGAGCCATGGGGGTAGTAGAGATATGTGTTGAAGAGGTTTCTTAGGCACAGAGAGTTTCTCCAGAAAACAAAAGGATGAAACATTTCTGAGTTATCCCCCCTCTTACAGTGCTCTCCAGTCCCAAGCATCCTCCTCCCTGCCAGCACTACTCCCTGTTGCTCTTTTTTGGCCCCATTTTTCTCTCATCAGTTTCCTCTGAATATGTCTTAGCTTTTCTAACCATCTGTCTTGCTGGTTCTAACTTGATGTTTCTGAGTGTTGTTTTGTAACTACTGATTTCCCATTCCCTACTATCACTACAGTGACTCTGCTCTCTCTACTGTACTTCCTGCCTCACTTTCCTCCTCTCTTTTTCTCAGAAAAAAAGTTTTCTGTACTTCAGGCACTCACAAAGCAGAGGAGGAGCCCAGTGAAGAGAATAACAGCCATTCCAATGGAGGCCAGGGTGCTTAGAGCAATTTCCCATGGCCTGAAGTATCTGTTAGGTTTTTCCTCATTCTCTGGAGGGACAGTGCTTGTGCTAGTGACATCAGGGGCCATAGGTAATGTTTTAGTTCCACTGGATAGTGTGGTTGTTCCAGGGTGGGTGGTTGTAATGGTCCTGCTCAATGGTGCAGTTGTTCTAGGGTGGGTGGTTGTGATGGTCCCCCTGGGTGGTGTGGTTGATACATGGTGGGTGGTTGTGATGGTCCTGCTGGGTGGTGCAGTTGTTCCAGGGTGGGTGGTTGTGATGGTTCCACTGGGTGGTGTGGTTGTTACACAGTGGCTGGTTGTGATGTGTAGTCCTGCTGGGTGGTATGGTTGTTCCAGGGTGGGTGGTTGTGATGGTTGTGCCGGATGGTGTGGTTGATACAGGGTAGATAATTGTAGCATTAGTATTGGAAATTACACCTTATTAAGAAAGGATGGCATGTTAGATCCTTTGGAAACTTTTGCTCTGCAACTACTACTATTACTAATGATAATTATAATAACTATCATTATTGAGTGGTCACTATGTTCCAGGCATTATGCTAAGTACCATATATGAATTAGTACTTCAAATCCTCACAATACATCTGTGATATAGGGACTGTTTATAATCACATTTTATAGATAGGAAAATTGAGGTTTAGAGAAGTTAAACAATTGGTCCCAGGTTATGTAGCTAGGTGATCTTGGAAGAGGGATTTATTTATATTTTTTATTTATTTATTTATTTATATTTTTAGAGTAGGCTCTATGCCCAACGTGGGACTTGAACTCACAACCCTGAGATCAAGAGTTGCATGCTCCACTGACTGAGCCAGCCAGCCACCCTAGAACAAGGATTTAAACCACAGTAGTCTGACACAAAGCCAGTTCTTAGCCCATATACTATTCCACATCCTAGGTATGGGGGAGTCATATGACCTGGGGTCAGAGAAGGATGGTATCATTTTTCCTCTGACTATTCATGATACTATCCAGATAAAGAATGTAAAAGAGAAAGTTAGTAGGACTGTGTATACATATTGAGCTACTCTCCAAATAGAATTGTGCCCTTTTTCTATGGGAAAGATAATCAAAGGGAATCAGTTTGGGAAAGGACAGTGATGGGCATTTTTACTACTATCAGATAATTTTTATGCACACAAAAGTTTGGGACCATCAGTTAAGGGATCCCAAAAGGACTTGGTACTTAGTCTATCAAAGAACTAGCCACGTGTAGCTCAAATGGATAAGATAATTTGGGATTAAAGGAAGGGGTTAAACCTTCTTGGTTAGTGAGTTAGAGTTAATGTGAAACCATACTTTTTCCCTATATCAAATGCCTACATTTTAACCCCTGATTTTCCATCCCAATAACAACTTGACCTCCCATATTCCTATATATCCATGCCTCATTTATGGCCCTCTTCTTCCACTGAGATTTAGATGTTCTTCCCCTCACCCTACCCGTGTGTGTGTGTGTGTGTGTGTGTGTGTGTGTGTGTGTGTTGTCTGGACTAAAGTAAGGATTGCATATTTAGATTTGGGGGAGGAACTCAAAAGCCTGAGTTCATGGAGAAACTAAGTGAGAAATTGAGATGAATAGCTGGGTGTGGAGAGGGAGTATATTTATTTTGTGTTATTCAGGGGTAAAAAACAAATGAGCCAGGGTGGAGGAAATTCTAGAAAAAATTAAAGGTATGCAAGTGTGGAATAGCATTGCTCCTGACATATTCAATTAGAGACTTGGTGACTGCTGTCAGAGATATTGGAGATAGATCCTTGCCTATTGTAGGTGGTCAGAGATTAACTTTAAGATCTCTTCCAACTCTAATATGTCTCCTTTTGATATTGATTTAAGAAAGAGGAAATAAGCCAGACTTCTGGGCAGAAGAGCTGCTACTGGAAACAGAATGGGGAACAAATGCTGGGTTGAATTTGAGAGACTAGAGCAAGATAATGGCCCTAACACTTTTTTGGAAAATGGGAACTAATAGGACAGAATACTCATCCCAGGAGTTGTCGAAAATTTCCCCAAACTCTACTTAAACTCTAAGAATATGATTTTTTAAACAAAATCACTCATCATTTCCTAAAAGTAGAAGAAGGTGAAACAATGGCCAACATAAAAAGGAAAATGTTTTTCTGTTCATCTCGAGATCATCTGTTGCGAAGCCTAGAAGGGAGGGCTCCTGAGTTCCAGATATGACAAAAGCCTAGAAGGGGAAGAAAAAAACACTACA
The DNA here is from genome assembly GCA_028646485.1 of Cryptoprocta ferox. Lineage (NCBI taxonomy): Eukaryota > Metazoa > Chordata > Mammalia > Carnivora > Eupleridae > Cryptoprocta > Cryptoprocta ferox. Next base: position 114,705,290 of record CM053577.1, read on the forward strand.
GAGGGTCTTGAGAGATAACAGGTAGAGATCTGAGGCTGGAGTGCTGGCAGTTTGAGTCTCCAAAGAATGGGTCCTTAACCTAAAGAAAACCACCAGGAAAGGCACTTAGGGCTGCAGAGTGGGGATGTTGGTGCCTGATCTCTTGGGCTTCCTCCATAGAATGTCACCTCTTTCTTTATCTTTTAAAGAAAGTCTTTATAGTATCATCTGGGCCATGTAGGGACAGGATATGTGGCTTGTTGTTTTTTTCAGCTGTAAGCAGGTGACAGAATACTTTTAAATTCAGAGAGGAGGGGTACAGAGGTCAGGAGGTACATGAGAATGGAGAATGACATGATCCTATTAGGCGGGGCCTGGGGTGGAGCAGGAAGTAGGACAGTTCAAGAGGATCAAGTTGTCAAAGTGGAGGGGACCCACCCTCTGAGGCAGAGATGGGGCTGAAAACCTATTCTAACTCAGCACCTTGTTTCCTGGATGACAAGTCCTGAGTGCCTGGGTGTTAGAAGGAAGCCCTCATGAACAAAATTTAGCAGGAAGGACATATCAAGTGAGAGTCAGTGTGAATTGGAACTGGGGACTGGATCTCTGGTTGTGATGAGCATACAGTAGGCATGTAAGACACACCTTGAATAAGGGGGGAAGAGACTCAAGGACAGACTTTGGAATTTCTGGGTCATAGGAGGTGGGGGTGGAAGGAGTGGGGCTGTGGGCTGTTGGGGAGATGAGACCCGTGGTATACTGTTGTCTGTACATACCTGATTGCAAGGGCCCTAAATTGTTGAGGTTTTGGAATTTTTTGCAACACAGCCACTTAAACATTTAATTACCTTACTGTGAACCAAATTATATTTAAAACAATGGTAAAAATACTCAAAATTAATTCCAAATTATTTTGGTACATTTTACTATTATCTATGCTCATGAAGTTATGTACATCTATTGTATCTGGTGGAAATAGTGTGTAATGGTGTGTGCACATCTCTTCTCAACCTCCTTTTCAGTGATGTCACATTGGTAACCTGAAATCAGCTATGGTGGGAGCATTTGCACCATAGAAAACTGGTTGTTAATCATTCACCAGTACACACACTAGATGAGACCTACAGAGAATAATGACAACTGGAGAAGAATGTTCCTGCTCTAAAGCCCCCTTCATAGGGATATTCCTCTCTCTTTTTAAAAAAATATATTTTGAGAGACAGAGACAGAAAGAGAGAAAGAGAGAGAGAGTGAGAGAGAGCAGGGGAGGGGCTGAGAGAGAGACAGAGACCGAGAGAATCCAGTGCCCAACGCAGGGCTTAAACTCACCACCTGTGAGATTGTGACCTGTGTGAAATAAAGAGTCAGATGCTTAACCAACTGAGTCACCCAGACACCCCTCTCTTATTTTTGAAGAATTCATAGGAATTTTCACACCCTGGGGAACTTCAGCTTCTTCTTCCCATCAGTACTGTATGCTAGATAAGCTGAATTATCAAGGAAAACACTGATTTTCCCCACATTTCCTGTTGGGGAAATGAGGGCTTGCAGTACATTTTGTTTAGACACTTAGACAAAGCCAACAGAAATGATGCAAGACAGCTGAACAAGGAAAACAAAGCCAAGATAGTAATAAGCTAATGGGATTGGCAGTTACTTTGTATACAGTTCATGGCAAGAAAATTAGGACTAGACCCTATGAAAGTTTTAATTTTATACTACATGTAGTCAAAACAAGCTGTTTCTACTCCCTCCAAAAATCTAGGAAGGCTTCCTGGAAGAGGAACCATTTCAGATCATTTAAACATTTGGGTGGAAGAATATTCACGGCATATGAAGCCTTGTGGAAATGAGCTGACAAGCAAGAGATGGTTGGAGATTCATCCCACAAACACTTAGTCGTTGCCCACTATATGCTGGACATTGTACTCCAATAAACAAAATATAAATTTGTGTTCTTTGGGAGCGTATAGCTTAAGATATGAAAGAACTGTGAATGACTGAGTCCTAGAAGCTGTATATAGAGAATGTGCTGTGGTAGAAAATGAGGTCTTGAATGGGGAGGGGTCAAGAATCTAGATTCTAGGATGCCCTGGGCTTGGAAGTTGATCTATTTTCTGCAGTGGGAAGTTCCATGGGGGGATGGATGAGTGGTGCAGTCAGTCACAAGTTTGTGACTTGTGACTGACCCTATGACTTCGTAACTATAAATCCCTATAATACTTATAAATAGAAAAATATCTGCCACTCCCCTACCCCGGGAACCAGTTGGAGTTAGAGAACTTGTCTTACAGTGCAATCTTGCTCACTTATTAGCTTTTTTTTCTGAGTGGCAGTTTTCTCATCCTACTTAGTAGGAATTGTAATCTGGACTTCATAGGATTGTTGTGAGGACCAAATGGTGGTACATGTAAAAGCTCTTAGCACACTGTGTGGCACAGACAGTCACTCAGAAACAAAGGACAAGAGCAAAAACAAACAAAATTTAAAAGATAAGCATTTAATCTGGATACCACATATGTTAAAGAATTTTTATTCCTTAGCGTATCTAGTAATTCTCTTCTTAGACATACAACATCTGAAGAAGACACAAAAGACGAGAAGAAGACTCTTCTCAAAGACAAAGTCAAGCTCTGGAGGGTACTGGATGCTGTGTTGAGTGCAGTCACAGTGCCCATCCCCACTCCTATCAAGGGCCAGCAAACTCTTTGATCTTGAGATTCTGAGTTATGGGGAGAGCCCAGGGAATACATTTACTTGAGATCATTTCTAAGGCTGAAAAACTGGATATCTTTCAAAACCACACTCTGCTTGACCCTTATTGGTCAGATATTGAGAGGCTTTCCTTGGTTCTGTTCTTGAGCTATGCCATAACTTATGGCCATTCCCTGGGAACATTCTGGTCCCCTGTCTTGACTCACTTCCCCATTATAGAGCTTTGTCTTCTCCTCCATGACCCCTTCCTTCTCCTCTAAGGTGTTCCCCTTAGAATGTCTCCCATTTTCCAGTGACTATAGCCATGCCCTCTTCAATGACTTTCTCTGGGGCCTCCCCTGTGGTTGTCTCTATCATGACTTCTATCATGGTCCCATATCTGGCTTCTACCCTGACCTCCTCTGTGGATCTTTCATGACTCATTCCATAATCACCTTCATGACTGTGGTTCCATTCATGGCCTGCATTATAGCTTCCTCATGGCCAAGGGCCCCTCCATAGCTCATTTTATTGTTGAAGCTGCAGGACAATGGACCCAGGCCTAGGTCATAGATGTGCTAATATTTCTCAGAGACAGAAATATCCCTCTAAAAGGAAAAATATATAAATATCTTAAGAAATTAATCTTTCTCTCCCATTTCATAGCACACCTGGTTGACTGAAGTCACAGACTTTCATTTTTTAGGAAAACCTATTAAAAAATCTCATCTCAACCTCTTTACTTCCTTTGTATTTCTCTTTATATCACTGTGTTACCTTTGTAACATTGTAATAACTGTGTTATTATTTCTCTCTCTGAGAAGAGAGCAAAACAAGCAAAATAAAATAAAATGACCTTACTGTGTCTATGAATTCTCATTTATTATGCTGTACCAATATGGTAGAATTTGCAAAGCAAAAAAAATGTCTCCCAATGTTCAGAGGATAGACCCCACAAAAGTGCAGGAATCAGTCATTGTATTAACTAAAGAAATGTGTGTTTAGGAGACTAAGAGTAACTGATCTGGAAAAGCCACAGTCTTGAAATCTATCATATAACCTTGCAGTTAAGAGTGTGGATTCCTGAATTTCAAAAATCCTGAGTTGAGTTCTAGCTCTGTTGTGTGCCCCTCAGTAAATTGCTTAACCTGTCTATGTTTTCTTGTCTCTGAAATGGAGATAATAGCACATTTTTTGCCACAGGGTTGTTGGGAGGATAAAATGAAATTGCACATGTAAAGTACTCACACAGTCCCTGGAACAAAGTAAGTGTTTTATAAATATTACCCACCATTATTATTGCTATTATGCCTTGGCCTTAAATAAGAGAGTGTTTTATAAATATTACCCACCATTATTATTGCTATTTGCCTTTGTCTTTTTTTATATCATTTTAATATTTTATATTCATTTGTGGGCTTTCTTTTTTAAACTTTGTTAATTACATTTTTTTTTATGCCTTGGTCTTAAATTGGGAGAAGACTAGTAGATGTGAGTGTGTATGCAATGCTATCCAGATGGAAGAGTTTAAAAGTAAAGAAACTATTTATGGTTGGAGTTGTCTTCATCACTTATACCCTGCCATTTTCCACATATTGTGTAAGGTAACCTCTCTATAACAAAAAATAGAAAACAAAAATTTAGAAAAAGAAGAAAATACACTGGAATAAGATAGAAAGTCCTGGTGAATATCTGAATGCAGAATGCAGTCTGAATTCAGCTCTCAGCCCCAAGAAGGAATGATGGAGAGCTGGGGAGCCCTGGCTGAGCTCTGCAAATCTCAGCACTTCATCAGGCTGACTGTTTTGTCTTCCATCTTCTCTGATTTATTCCTGCTCTTCTGCCTTGATATGGCCACAGGCTTTTGTGTGCCAACTTATTCAGCTCTGCTAAGAAGATACAAACACAGTTTTCACCCCCAGTGGGATGAAAACATTAAAGGGCAAGGACTGTGCTCTTGGAGAACACAACTGGATTAAAGGGTAGAACCCGAAGGGAAACCAGTGTAGAACATTTAATTCTCCCCTCCTTTGCATCTAAAAAGGTCAACTTTGGTGCTAAATTTTGGGAATCTTAGAGTTTTGTTTCCCTATTCCTTTGTCTTTCTATTCTCCTATATTCCAACCCTCCCTCCCCTCTCAATTTTTATCTTCTTTATCCATCTCTCTTTTGTTTTCTGCTTTACTCTTCCTACCTTGTCTCTATAAGATGCAATGCTTTCTGTCTCTGAGTGTCCTTTTTTTGTTGTTCTGACAATCTTTACCGTTTACTATTTCTAATTATGAACACTTTATTTTTTTAATGTGTATTTATTTATTGAGAGAGAGAGAGAAGTGGGGAGGAGTAGAGAGGGAGAGAGAGAATCCCAAGCAGGCTCTGCGCTGATAGCAGATGAACACTTTAAATGATATTATTTCCATGCATTCCACATATACCCCAAAACTGTGATCTGTTGTCACCAACAGCCTCCTCATTAACCAGTTACAAATACTTGCCAGGCAAAATCCAAATTCTGCTAACAGAATGACAGCAGCTGCAGCTGCAGCTGAAGCCAGAGAAATGAGGATGTGCCCCAGGCTGTAAATATCTTGATTTTGCCACAGTCACTGGAGTGTGGCTCACACTGTGTGTGCACTGTAAAGGAACTGGTCTGCTTCACTGGTGCCTTCAATAAGTCCAATCGTATTGATTATTTCAAAGGTAGATCCTGTTCCACAACTATGGTGACTGAGGTAGAGGTGGTCCCTGGGCTGTGGTGCCTGAAGCAGGAATGGTTGTGCCTATCTCAGTGGGGATTCTGCCCAGGGCAGAGTGTAATGTTCCAGCCACAGGAATCAGTTGGTGCCTAAGACATAGGTGGCAGTCTCTGTTGTAGACTGCCTTAAGAAGTAGTTGTAGTTGTCCTTAAGAAGCAGTGTTCCTCACGCCAGTCAGAGTGGCTAAAATGAACAACTCAAGAGACTATAGATGCTGGCGAGGATGTGGAGAAACGGGCACCCTCCTACACTGTTGGTGGGAATGTAAACTGGTACAGCCGCTCTGGAAAACAGTGTGGAGGTTCCTCAAAAAACTATCAGTAAAACTCCACTATCACCCAGCAATAGCACTGTTGGGGATTTACCCAAAGGATACAGAAATGCTGATGCATAGGGGCACATGTACCCCAATGTTCGTAGCGGCACTTTCAACAATAGCCAAATCATGGAAAGAGCCTAAATGTCCATCAACTGATGAATGGATTAGAGAGATGTGGTTTATCTATACAATGGAATACTATATGGCAATGAGAAAGAATGAAATCTGGCCATTCATAGCAAAATGGATGGACTCGAGGGTGTCATGCTAAGCGAAATAAGTCAGATGGAGAAGTCAGGTTGAGCAGTTGTGGTTGTGCCTATTTCCTTAGTGGATGATGTTTGCAAGGAGGAGGCGGTACTTATTTCAGTGGTAAGTGGTATCTGAGACGAGAATAGGTGTGCCTGTTCCAGAAGTGCTTATACCTTGGGCAGAAGTGCTAATGCCAACTTCAATGGTAATAGTGTCTAGGTCAGTCAGGGTTGTTTCTATTCCAGTGTTGATTTTCTCTGAAACAGAGTGCTAAATTTTGTTCTAGGGTTGGTGGTAACCAAGATGGAGGTAGTCATATATGTCAGTGGTGACTATGACTTGAACAGAAGTAGTTGTTTCTACTTCAGTGGTAGCTCCTACTTTAACAGTGGAATATGAGAGGGGAAGGAAGTGCCTACCACAGTGGCAAACAGTGTTGGAGTCTGTCTCAGGGCTGTTGTGGGAGGAAGGATAGACTCCAGTTAAGGAAACCAGGAACAGTGCAAGATTGGGGTGGGGGAAACACCTAAAATCCTCATCTTCATTCAAGCAAAACCCTTTCTTTAAATTTCCCCATCTTTTTTAAAAAAATTTCATTCGACAATGGAGATAAAGAGGCTATATGTGAGTTAAGTACTGTATAGTTATTGAGACCTGAAAATCATTCAATTCCAAGAGGGATAGGAGTCAGCTAAACCTGCAGGCCCATCAGCTGGACTCACACAGGAGGCCAGTTTGTTTCCCCCTTGGCCTAATTGTACTCATGCCACCCCAGGTGCAGGTGGGCATCCTCAGGGGTTATTAAGGTTAACAATTTGATATTGGACAACATTTGTGAGGAAATATTATCACTTGCATTGCCTTTAGATGTAGGCCTTGTACTGATTTTGACTGGAGGATAAATTAAAATTAGGATCTCCTGGTACAGTATAAAGCATGCATCAGTTAGCTCCTGCAATTCAGGCTACCCAGAGAAATGAGATTCAGTCCCTACCTCTTGACCAGGCACATGGCTGTGGGAGATGAAGATGGATTTGCTTCAAGAGAAAAGTGGGATCAATCAGCATTGTGGTCTGAGAAGTGGAATCAGTAATGAATTTCATAGAAATGGGCAAAAACTGTAATCATCATTGCTTCTGGAAAAAAAATAAGAATTTGAGGCCATGATGCCTGATAAAGGGGACCCCATCTCCTTTAGAGTTTCTCTGGTCTGCATATTGTTCTTTTTGGTAAACCAGCAATTCACCTACCAGGTCCCAGAAAGTCAAAGAGAAGCAACACAGGAACCAGAAGGCAGAAGAGAACTTTCTTCTTTTTACCTTGAAAAAATCACCTGGGTTCCAAAGCCAAAATGGGGTAGAGAGCAGGACAGTCAAAGATCAGATGCTTAGGAAATCAAGTCTCTGGATTAGAGGTGAAGACTGGCCAGGAGTCAGTCCTGGGAACTGGGAGAGCTGGACCCCTGGGAACCACAGCGCACTCCACATTCTATCTTTCCTATTTTTCTTCCTTTTCTTGCCTAAGTATAGCTGTGGCATTTATGGCTGCTACTAGGTAAAGGGAGCCAGTGTTTCTGGGCTTCTCCTTCCTTTGGAGGAGCAAATTTGGCGGTCAGTGTGGTTATTTAGGACTGAGGGGGTGGGAGGGTGTGTTTTTGTTTGGAGAAAGGCATGTATGGTGGTGTTAGGGGGAGATAGGGGATAGTTGGCACTATTCCTTCTGGGAGGAAACAAGTAGGGAAGCAGAACGGGGACAGCAAAATTTTCAGATATGAGGAGACCCATCCTTTGAGCCAGAGATAATCAGAATCCTGGTTTTCTTGGGTAAGTTTCATTTCTAGAGCAGTAGGAAGGAGGAAGAAATTAACCTTTCTAAAACTCAGTGGGTCCCTGTTCCATGAAAGCTGGGGATTTGGAAGGCATAAAGGTGGCTTTACCGTCAAGATGAGATTTTCTTCATAATACAGGTTTCTAAAGTCCATGTAGCAGATGCTACGGTGATCATTTCAGTAGCCTCAGGTGTGTGGTAAATGGCAGTGAGTACTAGAGCTGGCTCATATTGTCTTGCATGAACTGATTGCTATATTTTTAAGAAATTTGTGAGCTTGTTCTTAAATGCAGCCATTGTTAAAAATTAAGTTATAGGAAACTGCGTGTGTTGGGGGCTAGGGGGCATATGGGAACTCTGTACTTTTGGCTCAACTTTGCTGTGAACCTGAAGCTAATCTAAAAAATTAAATTATATAAAGTTGCAGTTTAAATAAATTAAAAATAAGGTAATAAGTAACCAAAACTCTTCATTTTCTAATTTAGTTACTGTCTGTTACTATATATTGGTTTGTTACTGTGCATCTCTTACAAATCCCTGTTCAATGACATCATGCTGGTAGCTTGAAATGGGCCATGCAGGGAATCAGAAAATGGTATATATCAGGGCTTTTCCCCATGGAGAGTTGGTTGTTAAACATTTACCAACACACAACCACTGAGTGAAGTTTTTGATCCCTGTAGCTGGGAGTTACTACTGGTCTCCCTAGTCACACTTCTAGTGGAGGCTTTTTGAGCAGGGAGCAAAAGTACCAGATGACGGCCCAAGCCCTACATATATCAGAGAAGTAAAAAGTTACATGGTACAACATGCATGTAAAGAAAAATGTGTCACATTGTTTGACGTAACTGATAACACCTGACTTTGGAACCTCATTCCTAAGAATAAAAAGTTATGATGAGGAAGAGATGTGTGGAGAAAGATGGAAGTTTGGTGATTATTTTATTCCAGAGTGACATCACCAACATGGCAACATAGGAGGCTTTTGACTTTCCCTCCTCCTGTAGATGCACTAATAGAATATACACAGATCAATTTACTCTGAGCGGTATCCAGAAACTAGTTGAGTGACTCCTACACATTGGGCAACTAAGAAAGTACCCGCACCAAAATGGGTAGGAAAGGCTGACATGCTTTTGCCATAAACCCAGCCCCTAGCATAGCACTTTACAATCAGAGGGAACCCCCAACTCCCGGCTAGTCCTCGAGGAGCAGAGTTTGGACCACACAGCTAGCACTCCAACTTTTAAGGCTGCCACAAGAGGAATGGGTTCCCAAATTACCTAGCTCTGTGAGCCAATGGGGTTTGCATTCATGAGTGCCTATAGCAAACAGAGAAGCAGTTGTTAACGGGGCATGCAAGCAGTTCACACCACTATTCCCCCACTAGGCTCAATGCAGAGGGAGCAAGCAAAAGTGCCCATCTGTTTTCCCTGGAACATATTTGACTGCATACTTGAACAGCTGCTGTTTGGGAGTCTGGCTTCTATTTAGCCCACATGTAGATGCTGATTGGAATACTTCCTTGAGCTCAAACGAGCTGGTGGGCCCTTACTGCAGTCTTCTCCCTCCTGCTGGCTCCAACAATAAAACCAAGTCACTAGCTTCTTGCCACCCCAAATTTTATGGCTGTCACCGAGAGGACAGGCCCCCACATCATCTAGCTCTGATAGCCAATAAGGCTTGGCTTTTACAAATTCCACAATACTATTGTGGGATTTACAAATTCCACAAGACTATTCAAGAAGCAGTTGTTAAATGGGCACAAGAGCACTCCCTGTGGCTATCCCACTAGGGTCAGCACAGAGGGAGCAGGCAAAATTACTCATCTCCCAGTTGTTTCCTGGGAGAGGTTTGACTCTCCCATCTGCTGCCTGAGGGCCCAGCTCTTAACCAGGCTGCATTTTAATGTTGACTGGTATCTTCCCAGGAGCCTGAGAGAGCTGGTGCACATGTCCCTTGTCATCTCCTTCCTGGCTTACTCCAACGGTAAAACCAAGTCTCCAGCTTCTCCTTGTAAGAAGCTTGTTTATACATATAGCACCCTAACTGTTACATCTGCCATCTGAGGGACTGGATCTTAAACCATCCAGTTGTGGGAGCTTATAAGGCTTGGCATTCACAAGTCCCCTGGGACAATACAAAACAAGGAGGTGATTCTATTTAGGCACATAAGAACTCCCAGCAACTATTTGCACTGGCTCAATTTTCTTTTGTTGTGTGTATGAGAGAGAATGTCTACATTCTATCCTCTTTGCAAATTTGTTATACAATACAATACTGTCAGCTACAGTCACCATGCTGTACATTAGCTCTTCGGAACATATTCATCTTATAACTCAAAATTTAAACCCTGTGATGAAAATCTCCCCCATTTCTCCCACTGCTTAGCCCAAGGCACCCACCATTCTATTTTCCAGGTCTAGCAGCTTGGCTTTTTAGATTCTACACATAATTTGAGATCATACAGTATTTGTCTTTCTGTGTCTAGCTTATTTCACTTAGCAGAGATCAATGGTAACCCATCATATGGCATCATTGTCCAGAGAAGCCTGGTGTCAGGTTGATTACACTGAACCTCTTCCAACATGGAGGAAACAGTGATCTGTCATCATTGAAATAGATATTTGCCATCCCTGCACAGAAATCTTCCAACAGCACCCTATCACTGGGCTTACAGAGTACCTTATTTATCATTCTGTGTCCCAGCCACATCCTCTAACCAAGGAAATCATAATACTGCCTGAAAAAGAAGGTCTCAGAAGACACCTTTTTCACTTTTTAATTGAGGTATAACTTAGACACGATAAAGCACACAAATCTTATGTGCACGTTTCGATGGACTTTTACATATGTATGCTCTCATGTAATTACCATTCAGACAAAATATAGAACAGTATCCTATCCCTCTCCCACGGCTCACTCATGCCTTCTCCCAGACAGGTTCTTTTTTTTGGGGGGGAGGGTGAGAAGCCTTATTTTTTTTATTTTGTATTTTTTTTATAGTTTATTGTCAAGTTGGTTTCCATACAACACCCAGTGCTCTTCCCCACAAGTGTCCTCCTCCATGACCATCACCCCGCTTCCTCTTTCCCCCTCCCTCTTCAGCCCTCAGTTTGTTTTCAGTATTCAAGAGTCTCTCATGGTTTTCCTCCCTTCCTCTCCCTAATTCTCCCCCCGGCCCATGGTCCTCTGTCAGGTTTCTCCTGTTAGACCTATGAGTGAAAACATACGGTATCTGTCCTTCTCCGCCTGACTTATTTCGCTGAGCATGACACCCTCGAGGTCCATCCACTTTGCTACGAATGGCCACGTTTCATTCTTTCTCATTGCCATGTAGTATTCCATTGTATAGATGAACCACATCTTCTTCATCCATCCATCAGTTGATCGACATTTAGGCTCTTTCCGTGATTTGGTTATTGTTGAAAGTGCCGCTATGAACATTGGGGTACATGTGCCCCTATGCATCAGCACTTCTGTATCCTTTGGGTATATCCCTAGCAGTGCTATTGCTGGGTCATAGGGGAGTTTCACTGATAGTTTTTTGAGGAACCTCCACACTGTTTTCCAGAGGGCTCTACCAGTTTACATTCCCACCAACAGTGTAGGAGGGTGCCCGTTTCTCCATCCTTGTCAGCTTCTATAGTCTCTTGATTTGTTCATTTTAGCCACTCTGACCAGTGTGAGGTGGTATCTCAGTGTTGTTTTCATTTGTATTTCCCTGATGATGAGTGACGCTGAGCACCATTTCATGTGTCTGTTGGCCATCTGGAAGTCCTCTTTGGAGAAGTGTCTATATTCATGTCTTCTGCCCATTTCTTCACTGGATTATTCGTTTTTCGGGTGTGGAATTTGGTGAGTTCCTTGTAGATTTTGGATACTAGCCCTTTATCTGGTATGCCATTTGCAACTATCTTTTCCCATTCCATGGGTTGCCTATTAGTTTTCTTGATTGTTTCTTTTGCAGTGCAGAAGCTTTTTATCTTGATGAGGTCCCAATAGTTCATTTTTGCTCTTGATTCCCTTGTCTTCGGGGATGTGTCGAGTAGGAAATTGCTGCGATTCAGGTCAAGGAGGCTGTTTCCTGCTTTCTCCTCTAGGGTTTTGATGGTTTCCTGTCTCACATTCAGGTCTTTCATCCATTTTGAGTTTATTTTTGTGTATGGTGTAAGAGAGTGGTCTAGTTTCATTCTTCTGCATGTTGCTGTCCAATTCTCCCAACACCACCTGTTAAAGAGGCTGTCTTTTTTCCATTGGATACTCTTCCCTGCTTTGTCAAAGATTAATTGGCCATACATTTGTGGGTCCAATTCTGGGTTCTCTATTCTATTCCATTGGTCTATGTGTCTGTTTTTGTGCCAATACCATACTGCCTTGATGATGACAGCTTTGTAATAGAGGCTAAAGCTCCCAGACATGTTCTTGAACTGCATGTGAATGGAATGACATAGTGTGTACTTTTTGTTTTTTGACTTATTTTATTCAACATTATGTCTATGAGATTCATTAATGAAATTGCATGATTCAATAGTTCATTCTTTTTCACTATTGCATAGTATTCCGTGTACAAACATGTCACAATGTGTTTACCCTCCTTATTGTTAATAGACTTTTGGGTAATTGCCAGCTCAGCACTGTTTTGAGTAAAGATCCTATGAGACATGCCTTTTGGTGAACGTAGGTACTCATTTCTGTTGGATATATTTATTCAGGAGTGGGATTTCTGGGACATAGGATACATGTGTGTTTAATTTTAGTGTGACCATTTTCCCAAAATAATTGTGTCAATTTACATTCCCACTAACACTGTATAAGAATTTCAGTTGTAAAGTGGATGGACCTCGAGGGTGTCACGCTAAGCGAAATAAGTCAGGCGGAGAAGGACAGATACCATATGTTTGCACTCATAGGTCTAACAGGAGAAACCCAACAGAGGACCATGGGGAGGGGAAGGAGGAAAAAGAGTTAGGGAGAGGGAGGGAGACAAAACATGAGAGACTCTTGAATACTGAAAACAAACTGGGGGCGGAAGGGGAAGGGGGAAAGGTAAAGGGGGGTGATGGTTAAGGTGGAGGTCACTTGTGGGGAAGAGCACTGGGTGTTATATGGAAACCAACCTGACAATAAACTATAAAGTTAAAAAAAAAGAATTCCAGTTGTTCAACACCCTTGCCAATATTTGGTATTATCAGTCATTTAAATTCTAGTTATTTTGATATTTATGTAGTAGTATCTCATTGTGGTCTTGATTCTGATTTCCCTGATTAAAAAAATATTGAGTGCCTTTTCAAATGTTCACTAAGCATTTGATATACTCTTTTGTTAAGTGTTTATCTAATCTTCTGCCCATTTTTAATTACAGGTTTTTTTTCTTATTGACTTGTACTTTTTATATTATGGATATGAGTCTTTTGTCAGATATATGTATTACAATACCTGATCCCATCTTTGGCTTTCCTTTTCATTCTCTTACTGGTATATACTTTTTTTAATTTAAATTTAACTTTTATTTATTTATTTATTTTGGAGAGAGAGAGACAGAGAGTACAAGCAGGGGAGGGCCAGAGGGAGAGGGAGAGACACAGAATCCAAAGCAGGCTCTAGGCTTTGAGCTGTCAGTACAAAGCCCGACATGGGAATCAAACTCACCAGCTGTGAGATCATGACCTGAACCGAAATCAGATGTTTAACCAACTTAGCCACCCAGGTACTCAGATATATTCTGATACTGGACTTTAGTGAAGTGCAAACCATCAAACTTTTCTTTACAGTTAGTGCTCTTGGTGTCTTATTTAAATATCTTTGCCTACCTCAAAGTATCCTCAAGGACTTTTTAAGGATTAAATGATGATGTATTTAAAGGCTCCTGAGACAGCATCTGGAACATTGCAAGCATTAAAAACAAATTCGGTTAATACTAAAAGAACAAATAGGAAAGCAAGTAAGGCTGTGGTATTATAATATATTTATTATGTGCTTTTGTTTCTTAGAAATGTGTGGTAACATTTATAGCACCCTGAGGAAACATAGGGATGAGAAACACTGACCATGAATTGGCTAGTGGGAGACAGGAGAAACAATGTCCTGAGGATGATCATTATGACCCCCTACAATAGAGTCTGAGACTCAGGTAGAACTCAAGAAAGCTTTGACTTGAAGCCATCTCCAAGCCAGGTAAATCTGTGCATTTCCTCCAAACCCAGTCTTTGCTTAATTTTTCCCAATGTTGATCAAGGTTTCCGAGATCTTTTTGCTGGTTCTCTTCTCGACCTTGACTTTGCTCCTTGGGAACCTTTTCATACTCCATTTTAACTTTTTTTTTAAAGTAGACTCTGTACCCAATGTGGGACTTGAACTCATGACCCTGAGATCAAAAGTCACATGCTCTCATGACTGAGCCAGGCAGGTGCCCCTATAACTTCATTTTAATTATTCTATGATCATTATTTTCTCTATGACTCCCTCTCATCCTTCCTTTCTCCATAATATTTTCCAATATATTATCTATTTTATGGCTGTGACCATCTTGTCCTGCTATGGCTTCCATGGTGTCTTCCTCTGTGGCCCACTTCATGGCTTCCTCAGTGGCCTTCTCTGTGGTCCATTTCACAGCTATTGTAATGGCCTCTTCTATGTTCATAACTTCTTCCATGATTCATGCTATAGCCATTCCAACAGCTATGGCTCAATTCATGGCCCACACTGTGTCCAAAGCCATGTGCTCCCCCATTAACCAGCTCATTTTCTAGGCTGTGGAACAGAGCCCAGTTCTGAATCCAGGTCCAGACCAAGGCTGTAGTTATGAGTGTAGTAAGAACCATTATTTATCAGTGGGAAGTAAAAATCCCTCCAAAAAAAGAAAAAAATAATATTATAAAATTAACTTATCTTTCCCTTTATCACCAACCTTCTCTCTTCTCCCTTATTTCCCTTACAATCTCTTTCGCCATAGATTTTTACTTTTCAGAGCCACCTATTTTCTCCTCTTGTTACCATTCTTATTGTGTCTTTGTCTTTCTCTCTGATCTTTCTATCTGAGTAGACAACTTTCCTTGTCACTTTATTAATACATCTTTTGCAGCGTGGTAAACTTATGTGCTATTGGACTATCAAGACAAAAGTGAATCCACATCCCTATGTGAAATTGTGGATACTCGCCTAAAAGAGCCTTTCAATTTGTTAGTCAGCTAAGGAAACTGAAGACAGGTTCATGGAATTGAGAACCCTCAGAATATATTCATGTAGAGCCTTGAGATTATAGGCGTGAACTCTGAGATCAAACCAACCTGGGTTAGAGTCCCAGATCTGCCACTTACTGCATGTGCTGGGCCAAATAACTAAGATCATGGAGCTCCAGGCTCCTAATCTATCAAGTGCCCACAATATCCCATTAGGACTGTAGAGCAAATGAAATGAATTATGCATTTTAAGCACTCAGCCCTGAGTCTAGCACTTAGTAAAAACTCAATTAATTTAGTTCTCATTATATGTGGACCTTGCACATAAAATAATAATTTAGGAAGTCATTTCTGGATGATGGGGCTTTCTTTTTTAGCCTACATATGGAAGCAGTCTGAAAATTCTGAACTAAAGAATGCTAGTAAATTGACTATATTATGCCAGCTTTTGGCTGCATTTGTTTATCCACTTTTACTGGTGATTGTTTAACAACCGGCTTTCCAGAGGTTTAAAGACATGATTTGTAGAATTTTCTGGTTTCTAAACTGTGAATACTTCCACCACAGCATATTTTAAACTAACAATGTGACATCACTGAACCCAGAGTTGGGACGAGATGCACAGTCTCTTGTGAGGCAGTATGACCTACTTCCACACACCACTGATTGTGCTCTGAATCATTCCTCAAATGTGAGCTAGTAATAGAAACTATAGAAAACAGGAAAAACATAAATAAATACAAAATCATAATAGGAAAAATATGTATTTACAGAAAGATCAAGACCAGAAAGCAGAGATGCTGTGGGAAGTCAGAGAGTGACTAGCCCAGATAGAACTAGGAACTGCAGAGTGCTTGTTAGATATCACTGGAAACTTGCACTTTGGGTGGCTAAATATCGCCATGTTTCCTGCTTTCTTTATGTTTATTTCCCTCCTGTTCTTTTTCAGATTTAGTGAAATGTTTTGACATTGCCAGTCTAAAAGCTGAGCTGAGGAAAGGTAAGTTAGACCATTTATCTCTACTTGGATAACCAGTGCTAACATTTGTCTCTCTCTCCATAAACAGAGTGAGGGTCTAACCATCCCTTACTCCCTGGAGATTCTTCTTTCAGTGCTATAACAGCTTTACTTCCAGATTTTTTTCATTAAGAGATATGATTTCTGAAAAAATACCTTCTGTTTTCCCCTCCTTTCACAAAATATCCTTTCACATTAGCCCTAATTTTATATTTTTCTCCTCTTTTCTACCTTAAATTTATCACTTCCCCTGATTTAATAATTCTCTCTAGTCTTTATGGTATACTATGTGATTTTTTTCCTCCTAGTAAACCAACTTATACTTCTCTCTCATTTTGGATATCCTAATGGCACTATTTACATGAATTTTCTCCTATTCATACTCTGCCTTCTTAGAAGGCTCCTCTATTAACTCAACCTTGATACTTACCAGCCCAAAATTCAGTCCTGCTAGGAATCCAACAGACAATATGACTGCAGACAGAGATATGAGGATGATGTCCCAGAGCTGCAAATGTCCCCTTATTTAGTCTCATTTGTTGGCATTTGACTTTTGGTAACTGTGTTTGTGCCTGTGATGACTAGGCCTATTTTGAGGGAGGTAATGCTTTTTCCAGGAGTGATGGCTGGCTCCTTGGTGAATCTCATCCTGGTGTTCCTGGTACCTGGGACAAAGGTGGTAGATGGTGCTCCAACATTGGATGTGCCCAGATCAGAGGTATTTGGGGTTATCTCAAGGACAATATTCCTGGTAGTAGGGAATATAGAGTCCATTGCAAGGGCTATGGTGACAGAAATGTGGGTAGTTGGTCTGGTTGCAGAGGTCCTGGTGCCTAGGAAACAGGTAATTGAAAGGGAGGGAGGTGTACTTAGAGAAGAAGGGTTGATCTAACACACTAATGGGTGTGGTGGTTTGAGAAGAGCTGTTGTGGTGGGAGGAGAGATGGTAGAAAGTGATTCACCTGAGGCCATGGTCCCCAGAGTAGAGGTGAATGTCTTAGAGAAGAGGACGTAGACTATGTCCACTGGTGATGGTGAAGGATAAGACTGAGGAAATGTGACCATGATTGATGTAGGAGAAGATTTACTCAATTTTAGAAGTGATCACCCAAATAGAGAGGGCGGGCTGGGATAAAAGGGACAGAATCTGATATTCTTGTGATGTACTCACTGAGCATAAGGACGTTACTGGAGGAAGGGATGATGGAGTCAGATTTTCTCAAGGGTGAGACAGTGGGCATGTCTGGGAGCACAAATGACATAATCTAACACAATCATGGTGGTCAACAAAGGTGAGGCAAGTGTGCTCAGAACATATGTGGAAAAACCTTACCCATAGGGAGAAGGCTGACCCTAGGGACAGGAAAGGCTGGCTCAGAATAAAGCAAGGAGACCTAATACATACAGTAGGTGGCATCAGCAGCAAGGGTTGTGCTTAGACTGGAAGTGGTTACACTGATCCAAGAGCAGTGTC
Source organism: Cryptoprocta ferox (assembly GCA_028646485.1). Classification (NCBI taxonomy): domain Eukaryota; kingdom Metazoa; phylum Chordata; class Mammalia; order Carnivora; family Eupleridae; genus Cryptoprocta; species Cryptoprocta ferox. The sequence continues at coordinate 114,722,790 of CM053577.1, forward strand.
AGTCACTGGAATAGCAGTGAGTGACTCAGAACAAAATAGGTAGAATCACATCCAACACAAATGCTGATGGCAAGTGCAGAGGTGATTTTATTCAGAGCAAGTGGAAGAATATGAAAAAAAATCACTTTGGTCTTAATCAACCTTGGAGCAAGGGTTGGCAAACTTCATCAGGTGGTAAATTTTTAAGCTATTTGGGTCACAAAGTCTCTCTCACAAGTATGCAAAGCAGCTGGAAAGCAGCTATAGATGTAAAGGAGTATGTGCAGCTGTGTTCCAATAACACCTATTTTGACAAAGCAGATAACAAGCCAGATTTGGCCCATGAAATATAGTTAGTTGCCCCTGGGACAGCGCTCAATATATGAAGGTGAGATGGCCATGTCACAGCTGATTGTGCTTGGCATAGAAGTGACAGCATCTGACAAATTGAGATGTTTGTCACAGAGTTGAGGTGAGTTCTCTGTAGGCAGAAGTGATGGAATATAATTAATGTGTGTGTGTTAGAGTGGGGGGTGGATATTTGCAAAGAATCTGATTGAGATGGAAATGAAGGACGCTGAACAAAAGAAGGTGAAACCAGAACAGAAATAAATAGGATTCAACAAGAGGGAATAGAATTATATCTAATAGGAGTGGTGGCTTGACTCGAGCCTAGAGCAGAAATGACAGAAACAGGCAAAAAGATGATGGTTGTCACTGGAGGTAAATGTGTGTGCTTAGAGAAGACATGGTGGTCAGTACCTGATATAGCTGTGTTGGTGATGGTTTGAGTAGAAAAGTCAGTGACCTTGGTGGGCACCAAGGTGATAGAAGAGACCATGAAATGTCTAGAGACACTGGTGGAGACGATTGGGACCTCAAAGGCAGAGGTAGAGGCCTAGAAGAGCAATGAGGCTAAAGTGAGGGCTGTGGTAATCTCTGAGGTTGTGGTTGTGATAGTCAGGGTCTCAGAAACTGTGATGTTGCTTGTAGTGGTTACAGAAAAAGTGGAAAAATCTGTGGTGAACTTAGGGCTGATGAGGTGACCATGATGGACTTGCTAGACTCAGAGTCTGTATTAGAGCCTATTTTGAACATAGACTCCACAGTGGGTCCTGAGGCTGTGGTGGAAGCCACAGTGGTCCTAGAGATTGTGGAGGTTTCAGAAGTCATGGTGAAGACTGTGATGGGAATAGACGTTCTCATTGAGACTGTGGTGCTCTCAGAAACTGTATTGAATGATGTGCTGGGCAGAGATATTGTGGTGGTCTCAACAGGTATTTTCGTGACTGTCAAGGACAGAGGCTTAAGTTGTCCTAGAACCTTCAGTGGACACTACAATGGTCTCAGAATTGCAGCGGCTGTGGTGGAGGCCATGACTGGGCTGTCCAGATAGGCATTGTCACTTGTCTTAATGTCCTTGATCAGGGAGACTATGCCATCTGTGTGCCCGTTGTGATTGTTGTGTCTAGAGATGACCAGTTTTTACTGGAATATTCATAAGAATTTTGTGATGAGATATAACAGTATTTTTCTTTCTTTTATATTGCTCTTTCATAGACAATTTCTGCATCTAATAGATTTTAAAATTAATGTTATTCCTTCTTTCTATTACACACACCCTATACTTCCTTGTAGTTCTGGATAGTTTATTATTAAAACGTGTATTCTTTCTTTATATTGGTATGTGTTTTGTCTCTTTCTCTGTGTCTCTGTGTTTCCTTCTACTTCATTAGATTCATTTAAAAAAACAACTTGTTCAAGTAATCACATTGTCTTTGATTATCTATTTTGCTCTCAGAACAATGCCTTATTTTGGCATATCCTATTCTTATCAAATCTTAAAATGTAATCTAACACAAAAACCTGTATGTACATGTTTCTAGAGGGTTTTTTAAAAGAAATTTTTATGTTTATTATTATTTTGTTTTAGTAATTTTTACACACAACATGGGGCTCAAATTCATGACCTCGAAGTCAAGAGTCACATACTCTTTTGACTGAACCACCTGGGCACCCCTGTTTTTAGAGGTTTTATTCAAAACCTGGAAACAATCCAACTGTCTCTCAACTGGCAACCAGGTAAGCATACTATGGATTATCCATGGAGTAGAACACTACCTACAATGTGTAGCCTTTTAAGTCTGTCTTCCTTCACATAGCAAAATGCATCTAAGAGTGGTCCATGTTATTTCTTGCATCAGTATTTCCTTTTTATTGCTGGTAGCATCTCTGCGCTGTGCTTTCTGCAGTTCAGGGCTCTTTGAAGAGAGGTGGCCTAAAGGAATCAAAACAGAAGAGGAGGCTAGTCCACAGAATCAGTGGGTGCAGACATGAGGAGGAGCAGAGAGGGAGCCAGAATGAAGAAATCAAACTTGTCAGGTGGAGGGGACCCACCCTTTGAAACAGAAACCATTGGAAACCTGTTATCTCTGGGAATGGCTCGTTTCCAAAAGGAGGAAGAAGGAAAGAAGGGAAGGAAGCAAATAGACCTTAAAAGTCAATAGATGTCTATTTGGGGGAAGCTGGCGATATGGAGGGTGTAAAGACTATCCGACACACCTGAGGTTGTCTCCAAGTGTTCTTTTCTAGAGGCAGGGCAGCACATGGCTGTGGGATATTTTGCTGGATTCTCCAAGAGTGGGGACAGCTTATGACACCGTGTGATTCCTTCAATGAACAGGGTATGATAGATATCACTAGTTTCCCAGGCCTATCTTTGGGCAATGCCTCTTTCATCATGGTTAGGGCATCCTAACTCACAAGGCTCCTTATTTCTAGGCCTAACAACTAGCAGTGGATTAAAATTTATACCTTGTAATTCAGTTGTGCAAAGGAAAAAAAAATGTGACTTGGTTTGCTATAAGTTATCTGAGTTCCTGGGCTCTTGTTCTCACCAATAGCAAGGAGGGCTGTGTTGAGGGATGAAGATATGAATTTCAGCTTGCCAAATATTGGTGTTTCAATTTCTTGGTGTTTCCTTTCTTTTAAAAGGTCTCTTTTGATTCAATGCAATCTCAATCAAAATAAAAATAGCATTTTCACAGAAATGGAACAAATAATCCTAAAATTTGAATGGAACCACAAATGACCTTGAGTAGTTAGAACAATCTTGAGAAAGAACAAAGCTGGAGGTATCTCAACCCCAGATTTCAATATAAACTAATCAAAAGAGTGTGGCACTAGCACAAAAAAGTATGATATAGATCAATAGAATGGAACAGAGACCCCAGAAATAAAACCTTGTCTATATGGCCAAATTGTTTACAACAAAGGAGGCAAGGATATACAATGGGAAAAGACAGTCTTTTCAATAAATGGTGTTGGGAAATTGGATAGTAACATGAAAAGAGTGAAACAAATACACAAAAATAAACTTGAAATGGATTAAAGGTCTAAATTTGAGACCTGAAATCATAAAACTCCTCTGAGAAAACATAAGAAATAAGCCCTTGGACATTGCCCTTAGCAACATATATATGGATATGTCTCCTGAGGCAAGAGAAACTAAAGCAAAAATAAACTATTGGGACTATATTCCTGCCTCCCCAAAAATGTTTTTGCACAACAAAGGAAACCATCAACCAAACAAAAAGGCAACCTACTAAATGGGAGAAGATATTTGCAAACAATATACCTGATAAGGTGTTAATATCTAAAATATGTAAAGAACTTACACAAATCAACACAACCCCCCCCCCAAACAATCCAATTTAAAAATGGGCACAGTCGTAGAGTAGTTCTATTTTTAATTTTTTGAGGAATCTGCGTATTGTTTTCCGGAGTGACTGCACCAGTTTACATTCCCACCAACAGTGCAGTAGGGTTCCCTTTCTCTGTATCCTCACCAACATCTGTTGTTTCCCGAGTTGTCAATTTTAGCCATTCTGGCAGGTGATAGGTAGTATCTCATTGTGGTTTTGTATTTCCCTAATGATGAGTGATGCTGAGCATCTCTTCACATGTCTATTAGCCATCTGGATATCTTCTTTGGAAAAGTGTCTATTCATGTTTTTTGCCCATTACTGGATCATTTGCTTTTTGTGTGTTGAGTTTGGTAAGTTCTTTATAGATTTAGGATACTATCCCTTTATCTGGTAAGTTATTTGCAAATGTCTTCTCCCATATAGTCGGTCGCCTTTTAGTTTTGTTGATTGTTTCTTTTGCTCTGCAGAAGCTTTTTATCTTGATGAGGTCCCAATAGTTCATTTTTGCTTTTGTTTCCCTTGCCTCCAGAGATGTGTCAAATAAGAAGTTGTTGTAGTCAGGTCAAAGCCATTCCTGCCTGTTTTCTCCTGTAGGATTTTGATGGTTTCCTGTCTCACATTTAGGTCTTTCGTCCATTTTGAATTTATTTTTGTGTATGGTATAAGAACTGAAATATAAATTAAAAAAATAATCTTTTGATTCTATGGAACAACAGAAAAAAATGGGCAAAGGACTTAAAGAGACATTTTCCCAAAAAAGATATATAGGTGGTCAACGACACATGAAGAGATGCTCAAATCACTAATCATCAGGGAAATGAAAATCAAAACCATAAGATATCATCTCACACCAATCTGAATAGGTGGTATCAAAAAGACAAGAAATAACAAGTGTTGGCAGAGATGTAGAGAAAGGGGAATCCAAGGCACTGTTGGTGGGAATGTGAGATAGTGCAGTCACTGTGGAAAACAGTATGTATGAGGTTTCCTTAAAAATTAAAAATAGATTGGGGCACTTGGCTGGCTCAGTTGGTTGGGTGACTTTGGCTCAGGTCATGATCTCACAGTCTATGAGTTTGAGCCCCACATCGGGCTATGCTGACAGCTGTAAGCCTGGAGCCTGTTTCAGATTCTGTGTCTCCCCGTCTCCCTCTGGCCCTCCCCCAATCACATTGTGTCACTCTTTCTCTCTCAAAAATAAACATTAAAAATGTTTTAAAAAATTTAAAGAGAATTACCATATGGACCAGTAATTCCACTACTGGATATTTACCCAAAGAAAATGAAAACACTAACCTGAAAAGATACATGCACAACTATGTTTATTGCAGCGTTATTTAAAATAGCCAAGATATGGGAGCAACTCAATAGTTTATTTTTGCTTTTGTTTCTCTTGCATGAGGAGACACATCCACAAATATGTTGCTAAGGGCAATATCCAAGAACTTACTTCTTATGTTTTCTCAGAGGAGTTTTACGGTTTCAGGTCTCAAATTTAGATCTTTAATCCATTTCGAGTTTATTTTGTGTATGGTGTAAGAAAGTGGTCCTGTTTCATTCTTTTCATGTTACTATCCAGTTTCCCCAACACCATTTATTGAAAAGACTGTCTTTTCCCATTGTATATCCTTGCTTCCTTTGTTGTAGAATGTACACACACACACACACACACACACGTACACACAAATACAGTATATGGATATATATGTATGGAATATTACTTAGCTGTAATAAGCAATGAGATCATGCCATTTGTGACAACATGGATGGATCTAGGAGACATTATGTTGAGTAAAAGAAGCCAGAGAAAGACAAATACCATACTTATAAGTGGAATATAAAAAAAAAGCAACAATGAACAAACAAAAACATTTTTAAATTTTATCTAGTTTTGAGAGAAAGAGAGAGTGTGTGTGTGTGAGTGAGCAGCAGAGAGAGGGAGAAACCCAAGTAGGCTCTATACCGCCAGTACAGAACCCAACGTGAACTCACAAACCATGAGCCAAAATCAAGAGTCAGATGCTCAACCAACTGAGCCACCCAGGTGCCCCCAAACATAAACATTATTAAATGAAGAGAATAAACTGGTGGTGCTAGAGAGGAGGGTGGGTGGGGAGATGAGTAAAATAGATAAAGGAGATTCAGAGACATAAATTTCCAGTAATAAAATAAATAAGTGATGGAAATGAAAGGTTAGCATAGGAAGTATGTCAATAATATTATAAGAATGTTGTATGCTGACAGATGGTGACTACATTTAGCAATGATGGGAATGCTTCACAATAGGGTCTGGATGGAGGATACAAAGGTTAAAGGAAACAAAGGCTAAGCATAGGTTAAAATTCAACAACTTGAACACTTATGATGTGTCCACTTTACACATTTTACTGCATATACGTTAGCCTCAATTTAAAAATAAAAAAAAGAAAAACTTAAAGGACTCTTTTAGGTAAACTTTCAGCCCATATGAATTCCATCTCCCCCTCTCTGTTTTTCTAGTTTCAAGTGGAGTCTCCCCTCCACTTCTTTCCCACATGTCCTCTGAGAGGAATTTATATCTCCTAATGGTAGTGTAGAGAAAGGACTTGGGTCCTTCAAGCAGGTCCCTCCTGAGCTTGCTCTTATCCGATCTGGCCAGTTGAAACCTGTGCTGGCATCCAACAACCCTAACACACAGTGCTACTGTTATCTCCATTTTATAAATGAGGAAACTAAGTCACAGAGAAGGCAAATAACTTGGTCAAACTCACAAAGCTAATAAGTGCTACAAACAGGAAGTAAACTAAGAAGCCAGCTTCAGAGTATGTGCTTTAGCCATTAGTGTGTCATGAACAAACAAGACTTCAAGTCTAGCTGGTTCCATACCTATCTTCTTCCAGCCAGATTGCCTGTTCGCAATCTAACCCTATATAGATATTTTGGAACTGTCACTGTTGGAAAGCTAAAATATATGACCACAGAAGCTGCAGAGGCCCAGCCATGTGGCATATTAAAAAATAGATGAAATAGTCATGAGAAAGCACAGGTCAGAAGAGTTAATGTGTTAGGAGCAGATTGCCTGAGTTAATGTGTTAGGACTAGCTGACTGGTCAGAGGTCATTTTTTGAGTGCCTGTTTGGAGAGTCAGTTCTGATGACTATGAAGGAAAGAACAAGCAGAGGCTGAAGGCTTAGAAATTTTGTTTGTTTTCACATGAAACGATGCTCAGCATCACTCATCATCAGGGAAATACAAATCAAAATCACACTGAGATACCACCTCATGCCCAGAGTGGCTAAAATGAACAACTCAAGAGACTATAGATGCTGATGAGGATGTGGAGAAACGGGCACCCTCCTACACTGTTGGTGGGAATGTAAACTGGTACAGCCAGTCTGGAAAACAGTGTGGAGGTTCCTCAAAAAACTCTCAGTAAAACTCCACTATCACCCAGCAATAGCACTGCTGGGGATTTACCCAAGGGATACAGAAATGCTGATGCATAGGGGCACATGTACCCCAATGTTGGTAGTGGCACTTTCAACAATAGCCAAATCATGGAAAGAGCCTAAATGTCCATCAACTGATGAATGGATTAGGGAGATGTGGTTTATTTATACAGTGGAATACTACATGGCAATGAGAAAGAATGAAATCTGGCCATTCGTAGCAAAATGGATGGACTCGAGGGTGTCATGCTAAGCGAAATAAGTCAGGCGGAGAAGGACAGATACCATATGTTTTCACTCATAGGTCTAACAGGAGAAACCTAACAGAGGGTCATGGGGAGGGGAAGGAGGAAAAAGAGTTAGGGAGAGGGAGGGAGACAAAACACGAGAGACTCTTGAATACTGAAAACAAACTGAGGGCGGAAGGGGAAGGGGGAAAGGTAAAGGGGGTGATGGTCATGGAGGAGGACACTTGTGGGGAAGAGCACTGGGTGTTATATGGAAACCAACCTGACAATAAACTATAAAGTAAAAAATAAAATAAAATAAAATAAAATGAAAATAAATTTAAAAAATTTTGTTTGTTTTGCAGAGTAAGAGATTAGTTTATCACAGTGTTGGGAATTTCTGGAACCAAGCACTTATGTTAAGTGAGCGATTTGTGAACACCTAGTGCAGATGTGAAATTCTTCCTTCTCCCTCTTGTGCTGAGAGTTTTATTTAGGAAATTCTTGAGGTCCAGCTTCTCACTGCCTGTCTTCCAACCTCACCATGTCCTTCTCCAAACTGACTAGACAAGAGTCTCTTTTCTTTTTCTGAATCCTCAATTACAGCAGAATTCTTGTCAGTACAAGGAGTCGCAATACTGTCTTTCCATATGACATATGGTTTATCAGAAAATAATATAAAAAGAAACACGGTCTTCTGGAAATACAGACCTAGATGATCTATGTTTGTGACCAATCTTTCTACAAGCTGGCTCCCTGATAGAGGCAGTCATCCTTGAATTTGGGAGTGAAGCTCTCTCATGAGTTTGTTAAGACTTCATCAAATACCTTGAACCACTGTTTGTGTGGAAATGTCTTTGTGTGCTTGAGCAATGGTCTTCAACTTTTCTACTTATATACTCTCAATAAAGCATTTTGAAAAACTATATTCCCTCACCTGTTTCTGTTTAATCTAGTGTTTAAATCATAAGTTTAGTAATTGCAAATAATGTAAATTCTACCATATTGTAAATATAAACATTGAAAAAATAAAAGTTTCACTACTGTTTAAAATGTTTCAGACTCTGAATACTGTAGCATCTCAATAGTCACCAGTATACTTTTTAATAGCATATAAGCAAGTTTGTCCTCAACAATAGAAATTTCATATAGTTCCTTCTGCACTATGAATATTTCCCTTGTTCCACATTATTCCACTTTAATATTTTTTGCCGAAGGAATTTTATTGGCTGTGCTATCATGCTTCTATGCACCAAAAGATATGTTTTGTGTGGTTTTTTCATGTTGCCCTTTTTGTTTTTCTATCCTCAGTTTATGCTCTCTGTAATCCATTGAAAAAGGAAACAGAGGGAGAAGTTAAGATGGTGGAGAAGTAGGGGGACCCTGGGCTTTCCTTGTCCCTCAAACAGTGATCTGATTGAGGTCAGATCACTTGGAACATCCAGGAAATTGATCTAAGGACTGACAGAAACATCTCCACCATCGGAAGGAGACAGCTTGGCAGGTGCGAGATGCATGGAGGTTAATTGGGGGAGAGAAAAGCAGCTGTCCTGCAGAGGAGAGGCAACCCTTTCTATGGAGAGAAAAGGAAGAGAATGAGGGATTGAGAAAGTGCGACATTGGGTTCACACAAAACAAAATCCTCTCTGGACCACAGACAGGGAAAAAGGGGTACTGACTATCGCAGGTTTTTTGCAGTGTGTGGAACTCAAACTCTTAGGTTTTGGAAGTGCACAGTTTTGTCTGGAGCTGAGCTGTGGCATGGGCTCCTGGGGAGAAGGAGGGCTCTGGCCCCATAGTGCATAGCATGGTGTAGAGATCTCCAGGATGCACTGGGAAAGAACATTTCCTGTAGTACATTTGGAAGAGGGTATATTGCCTCTTAAAGGAAAAAAAAAACCCAGCAGGTGCCAGCAAATAGCTTTTATCAGCAGGGGACTGAGGCATGCTCAGAGGGCAGCTAACCTGGGTGCTGCTTTTCACAGTGCTATGCCATAGAATTCATACACCATGTAGATGTGGGACTGTTTTGCTGGGAAAAAGACATCAGACACAGCACGGAGAGGCTCTACTCTGGAGGGCAGTGGGGGTCTGTCCAGTGCTGGGTCCTTTAAGATTTGGAGTGTTGAATCTTAGCCGTGTGTCAAAGATAAAATGCAGGAGAGCTTTGACACAGGGTGCACTGATGACCCTCGCTGTTCTGTGAGGGCTCCCTGAACAGCAGGGAGTGTGAGATCCCCTGAGATCTTCTGCCCAGAGATGAGACAGTGGACTGGCTGGTAGGACTTCAAAGAGCAGCAGAGTGGCCCCCAGTTGAAGCTGGACCCTGGTTACACCAAACCCAGTCCCACTGTGCCTGGCAACTGCTTATTACTGGGGCAAGACTGACTCTGAGCCAGTGCAGGGTGCCTCTCCTCCAGATCAGCACAGTCAACACACCACAATACACCAAGTGTACTGAACATCAAGTGCTTCAAAATGATACCTAAAGTTTTGGTGGAAATAGGACCAGGCTTACCTTTTTTCTTTTTTCTTCTGTTTTTGCCTTTGGAATCAGGCTTATAGTTTTGGGGAGTTTTTTTGTTTGTTTGTTTGATTGATTGATTGTTTGTTTGGGGGTTTTGTTCCTTTTCCCTTTCTCTTTTTTTGGATCAGGATTTTTTCTCGCTCTCTTTTTTCTTTTTTCCAGGCTTATTTAACAAACAAATCAAGTAGGTAAAGGTCCAAACACTTCCCACTGCAAGCAAACAAGAGCTCTGCACAGGACTGACCAGTGGGAAAAAGCGGCCAAAATGCAACAGCAGAGTGCACAGAGCATACACCAGAAACACTTCCTGAATACCAGGTCCTGGAAAATATATGACCCCTTTTCAATAGAGCATTACTCTACAGTGCAGGAAACATAACAAGCTTTCACAACATGCAAAAGACAGAAACTTAGCCAAAATGACAAGACAGAAGAATTCTCCCCAAAAGTAAGCTCAAGAAGAAATCATTGCCAGGGACTTGCTCAAAACCAATATAAGCAATATATCTGAACAAGAATTTAGAGTAACTGTCATAAGTCTACTAGATGGGCTTGAAAAAAAGCATAGTAGACACCAGAGAAACCACTGCTGCAGAGATAAAAGACCGAAAAACTAGTCAGGCTGAAATAAAAAATGCTTTAACTGAGAGGCAAAATGTACTGAGTATAATCACAATGAGGATTGAAGAAGCAGAGGAGAGAAAAAGTGATAGAGAAAACGAAATTATGGAATATAATGAAGCTGAAAAGAAGAGGGAAAGAAAACTATTAAATCATGAAGGTAGACTTAGGGAACTCAGTGATTCCATGAAGTGAAATAATATCCTTTTTATATGGGTCTCAGAAGAAGAGTAGGGGGAAATGGGGTGGAAGGTTTATTTGAACAAATTACAGCTGAGAACTTCCCTAATCTGGAGAAGGAAACAGGCATTCAAGTCCAAGAGGCCCTGAGAACTCTCCTCAAAAAAAAAAAAAAAAAAAAAACAGGTCAACACAATGACATATCATAGTGAAACTTGCAAAATACAAAGATAAAGAGAGAATTCTGAAAGCAGCTAAGGACAAAAAGACCTTAACCTACAAGAGTAGACACATAAGGCTAGCAGCAGACCTGTCCACTGAAACTTGGCAGGCCAGAAGGGAGTGGCAGGAAATATTCAATGTGCTAAGTGGGAAAAATATGCAGCCAAGAATACTTTATCCAGCAAGGCTGTCATTCAGAATAGGGGAGATAAAGTTTCCAAGACAAGTAAAAACTAAAGGAGTTTGTGAACACTAAAGCAGCTTTGTAAAAAATACTAAAGGGGACACTTTGAGTGGGAAAGAGGGACCAAAAGCAAAAAGACTAGAAAGGAACAGGGACAATCTATAGGAACAGCGACTTTACAGTTAATACAATGGTACTAAATTCATATATATCAATAATTATTCTGAATGTAAAGGGATAAAGGTCCCCCAATCATAAGGCATAGGGTATCAGAATGGATAAAAACACAAAATCCACTGACAAGTCGCTTACAGGAGACTCATTTTAGACCCAAAGTCCCCTCCAGATTAAAAGTGTAGGGGTGGACAATTATTTATCATGCTAATCGACATCAAAACAAAACTGGAGTAGCCAAACTTATATCAGAAAAATTAGATTTTAAACCAAAGACTGTAATAAGAGATGAAGAAGGGCACTATATCACAATAAAGGGGTTTATACAACAAGAAGATCTAATAATTGTAAATATTTATGCCCCTAACTTGAAGAAGTCAAATACATAAATCAATTAATAACAAACTTAAAGAAATTCATTGATAATGATCCAATAATGTACAGGATTTTAACACCCCACTCACAACAATGAAAAGATAATCTAAGCAGAGGATCAACAAGGAAACCTTGGCTTTGAATGACGTACTGACCAGATGGACTTAACATGGAATGGAAATAAATTCAGAGCATTTTATCTTAAAGCAGCAGAATCCATATTCTTTTCAAGTGCACATGGAACATTCTCCAGAATAGATCATATACTGGCTCACAAATTGACCCTCAATAATTGCAAAAAGATCGAGATCATACCATGCATATTTTCAGACCACAATGCTATGAAACTTGAAGTCAACTACAACAAAAAAATTGGAAAGACCACAAATATATGGAGGGTAAAGAACATCTGACTAAAGAATGAATGGATTAACCAGGAAATTAAAGGAAAATTTTAAAAATACATGGAAGCAAATGAAAATGAAAACACAACAGTCCAAAACCTTTGGGATGCAGTAAAGGTTGTCCTAAGACTGAAGTTTATAGCAATACAGACCTTCCTCCAGAAGCAAGAAAAGTCTTAAATATGCAGCCTAACCTTACACCTAAAGGAGCTGGATAAAGAACAACAAATAAAAACTAAATCAAGCAGGAGAAGGGAAATAATAAAGATTAGAGCAGAAATAAATGACAGAGAAAAAAACCCAGTAGAACGGATCAAGGAGCTGGTTCTTTGAAAGAATTAACAAAATTGGTACACCCCTATCCAGACTTATCAAAATGAAAAGAGAGGGGCACCTGGGTGGCTCAGTTGGTTGAGGGTCTGAATCTTGATTTCAGCTCCAGTCATAATCTCACAGTTTGAGGGATTCAGCCCCATGTCAGGCTCTGGGCTGACAGCATAGTGCCTGCTTGGGATTCTCTCTCTCCTTCTCTCTGCACCTCCCCCCTGGTTACATGCTCCCTTCTCTCTCTGTCTCTCCCTCTCTCTCTCAAAATAAACTTTTTAAAAAAGAGAAAGGACCCAAATAAATAAAATCATGAATGAAAGAGGAGAGATCACAACCAACACCACAGAAATGCAGACAATTATAAGAGAATATTATGAGCAATTATATGCCAACATATCAGGCAATCTGAAAGAAATGGATAAATTCCTAGAAACATAAACTACCAAAACTGAAACAGGAAGAAATAGAAAATTTTAACAGACCCATAATCAGCAAAGACTGAATCAGTAATCAAAAATCTCCCAAAAAGAGTCCAGATGGCTTCCTAGGGGAATTCTACCAAACATTTAAAGAAGAATCAATACTTATTCTTCTAAAATCATTGAAAAAATAGAAATGGAAGGAAAACTTCCAAACTCATTCTATGAGACCAGCATTACTTTGATTCCAAAGCCAGACAAAGACCCCACTAAAAAGGAGAACTACAAACCAATTTCCCTGATGAACATGGATGCAAAAATTCTCAACAAGATACTAGCTCTAATAGAATCCAAGAGTACATTAAAAGGGTTATTCACCACGATCAAGTGGGATTTACTTCTGGGCTGGTGGGGAGGTTCAATATCCACAAATCAATCAATGTGATACACCACATTAAAAAAGAAAAGATAAGAACCATATGATCTTCTCAACTGATGCAGAAAAAACATTTGACAAAATATCCTTTCTTGATAAAAAGACTCAATAAAGTAGGAATAGAAGGAACATATATCGGCACAGCAGCGGCCGCTCCGTGGCAGCTCCTACTACCACTGGGCTGGGCTGGGCCGGGCCGGGCAGGCTGCGCGGGCTGCCCCGGGGCTTGCCTGCACACATCGGCTCCCACGCAGGAGACCAGCCCCTCTCTGACCAGCCGCGGGCGCCAAGCCCAGATCTGTCAGTGAGCCTCAGGCTTTGGGAACTCCAGAGAAAAGAAGACAACGACAAAAATTTGAGTCTTCTCAGAAAAAACCTGGTTCCCTGGCATTTTCTGAAGCCAGAAAAATGCCAGAGCACTAGGATCTCTCCTAAATGTTCCTTGTGTGGCTAGATCTCTTTCTGAGGAAGAAGACCCCAAGTGGTTGTGACCAGCCAGCACCCCTTAGCCCTGACCCCACTCTCAGCCAGAGACACTGGAGGTTTTAACTCAGAAGTCTTGACACTTCGCGCTGCCCCTCTCTGTCCCTGGCCAAGTAGCATCCCCCAGTGAGCCTCCTCCCCCTCTTCAGTTTCTCCTCCCTCTCCAAAGTCCGCTCAGAAGGAGCTCAGTTTTTCCTAAAGAGTAAGAAACAAAAAAGTCTTTATGTGGGAGTCTGTTTAAGAAATAAACGACTCCATTCTGGATACAAGTCTTTTGTCTGATATATGTGTGTTGTACGTATTTCCTCACTCTGTGGTTTGCCTTTAAGTTTTCTCAGATGCCTTTTAAAGAGCTTTTTTAGAAAAAAAATGATTCAGATTGGGAGGGAGGGCAAGATGGCGGAGAAGTAGGGCGCTCTGTAATCTTCACCTGCCCACATCTGTTGAACTGAGAAGGACTGAGGGGACAATACTCTGATTTGCAAGTGTGGGAAGAGAAGAAACAGACTCCAGAAAGAAGACAACCTCAAAGATGCCTGAGTGAGTGATTGTGAACTGGAAAATTGTAGGATGGGCCGGGCCCCGGAGGTTCAGGGGGTAGGAGCCCCAACCCAACACAGGGAGAGCGCACTGTGTCCCAGAGAGACAAGGGGAAGAGAAAGAGAGACTGAAAACGTTCATAGAACTGTCTCTAAAGAAGAAATAAAAAACACGCCCCAGGACGGAGAGAGACATTGTCTCCCCATATATAACCACTGGGCGCAGGGAGTGAAATTCGTCTCATCTGGCTGGCGAATTCTTCCTTGGACGCAGCGGCAGCGGCGCCCGTTCCAGGCGGCACCGGGAAGGGCAGCCCCCGCTGCCTGCGTGATCCCGGCTGGGAGACCGGCTGCTAGCGGGAACGAATCTTATCTCAGGTGGTAGTGTTGAACTGCATGGACTAGGATTTGGAAGCAAGGCAGAGCTTGGAAAATACAGTTTGGCTCGCCCTCGGCACAGGGAGATCAGACTCAGAATAGTGGCTTGCAACGCTTGGTTTGAGCAGAGCTTGAAGCGCCGCCATTCTTCTCCCCGCAACCACCAAGGCGGCGCCTCGGAGAGCAGCCCCCAAGACCCACCCACCTACACCAAACACGCCCATCAGCACAGGAGAGTGGCCTTTTTCTCTTTTTTTTCCTTTTTTCTTTGCTTCTCCTTCTTTTCTCCTGCTATCCATATATATTTCCCTTATCTCATTCTTATCCCTCCTCTTGGCTGATTATACGCTTTTAGACTGTCCATAGACTTTTGCTGTCTCTGTCCCCCCCCTTGTTTTTTTTGGTTTTTTGTTTTTTGTTTTTCTTCTTTCTTTTCTTCTCTTTCCTTTTCGTTACTTCTTTCCCCTTTTGTTTTGCTTGTTTGTTTGATTTGTCTGTGCGTTTGCATGCTTTTTTTTACCTGTGTGTTAGTCTGTTTTCCTTTTCAGGGCTACCTCAAGAAACAAGCCAAAGTACACATGGTGGAGAGCCCCAAATATCACTGACCAGGGAAGTAAAATCATCAAAGACACAACAAGAGAAACCGAGAGACACCATTAAAAGAACACTTTCTGAAACGACAGGCCCTGAACAGGCAGTGAGCCTCCTTTAATAGAGCAATACTAACAGGTGCACAGTACATAACGAGCTTTTAAAACTGACAAGAGACAGAAAGCTAGCCAAAATGATGAAACGAAAGAACTCTCCTCTAAAGAAACTCCAGGAAGAAGTCACAGCTACAGAACTGCTCAAAACAGATTTAAACAACATAACTGAACAAGAATTTAGAACAATTGTCATAAAATTAATTGCTAGACTTGAAAAAACATAAGAGAAGCTACTGATACACAGACTAGGGACCTTCAAAATAGCTGTAACGAGTTTAAAAAGGCTATAAATGAGGTGCATAATAAAATGGAGGTGGCCACTGCACAGATTGAAGAGGCAGAGAGGAGAATAGGTGAATTAGAAGACACAATTATAGCAAAAGAGGAAGCCGAGAAAAAGAGAGAGAAATTGATACAGGAGCACGAAAAGAGCATTTGAGACCTGAGTGATACAATCAAATGGAACAATATCCATATCATAGGAATTCCTGAAGATGAGGAAAGAGAAAAAGGTCCTGAAGGGGTGCTGGATCAAATTATAGCTGAAAACTTCCTGAATATAGGAAAAGAAATGGACATTGAAATCCAAGAGACACAAAGAACCCCCTTCAGACGTAGCTTGAATCCACCTTTGGCACGACATAGCACAGTGAAACTGTCAAAAGATAAAGATAAAGAGAGATTTCTGAAAGCAGCTAGGGATAAAAGGACCCTAACATACAAAGCGAAACCTATCAGAGTGGTTACAGACCTATCTAATGAAACTGGGCAGGCCAGAAAGGAATGGCAGGAAATCTTCAATGTGATGAACAGAAAAAATATGCAGCCAAGAATCCTTTATCCAGAGAGCCTGTCATTCAAAATGGAAGGAGAGATAAAGGTGTTCCCAAATAAACAAAAATTGAGAGAATTCATCACCACCAAATCAGCCCTACAAGAAATCCTAAGAGGGACTCTATGAGGGAAATGTTGCAAGGAATACAAGGTACCAGAGACACCACTATAAACATAAACTCTACAGAGAACACAATGAACCCAAACCTACATTTTTCAATAATAACACTGAACGTAAATGGACTGAATGCTCCAATCAAACGACACAGGGTAGCAGAATGGATAAAAAACCAAAATCCATCTATTTGCTGTCTACAAGAGACTTATTTGAGACCTGAAGACACCTTCAGATTGAAAGTAAGGG
>CM053577.1:114739804-114756069 GCA_028646485.1 Cryptoprocta ferox
GCAATAGTCAGGGGAGAAGGACAGATACCGTATGTTTGCACTCATAGGTCTAACAGGAGAAACCTAACAGAGGACCATGGGGAGGGGAAGAAGGGAAAAGAGTTAGGGGGAGGGAGGGAGTCAAAACATGAGAGACTCTTGAATACTGAAAACAAACTGAGGGCAGAAGGGGGAGAGGGAAAGGGGAAGGGGGATGATGGTCATGGTGGTGGACACTTGTGGGGAAGAGCACTGGGTGTTATATGGAAACTAACCTGACAATAAACTATAAAGTTAAAAAAAAAGAAATGTAATAGATTTCTGCATAGTGATTTTTATACTGTGACTTTACTAAGTTCATTTATTAGTTCTAGTAGTTTCTTCGTGGAATCTTTAGAGTTTTCTATATATAGAATCATGTCATCTGTCTTAGTGAAAATTTTACTTCTTCTTTACCTATTTGGATGCTTTTCATTTCTTTTTGTTGTCCGATTGCTGTGTCTAGGACTTCCAATCCTACATTGAATAACAGTGGTGACAGTGGACATCCTTGTCTTGTTCCTGATCTTAGGGGAAGGGCTCTCAGTTTTTCACCATTGAGTATGATGCTTGCTGTGGGTTTTTCATATAAGATATTTATTATGTTGGGGTATGTTCCCTCCAAACCTACTTTGTTGAGGGATTTTATCATGAATGGATGGATGTTGTATTTCATCAAATGCTTTTTCTAATGTATTGAAGTGATCATATAGATTTTATCCTTTCTTTTATTGATGTGATGTATCATGTTGATTGATTTGCAAATATTGAATTACACTTGCATTCTGGACTAAATCCCACTTGATCGTGGTGAATGAGTTTTTAAATGTGTTGTTGGATTTGGTTTGCTAGTATTTTGTTGAGGTATTTTGCATCTGTGTTCATCACGGATATTGGCCTGTAGTGCTCTCTTTTTGTGGTGTCTTTGTGTGGTTTTGGTATCAGGGTAATGATGGCCTCATAGAATTAATTTGAAAGTTTTCTTTCCTTTCCTATTTTTTTGGAATAGTTTGAGATGAATAGGAATTAACTCTTATTTATTTATTAAAAAATTTTTAATGTTTATTTTTGAGAGAGAGAGAGACAGAGAGAGAAAGAGGGGACAGAGGAGCTGAAGCAGGCTGTGGGCTGACAGCAGAAAACCCGATGTGGGGTACAAACCATGAGCTGACATCAGACACTCACTGACTGAGCCATCCAGTGCCCCAGAATAAACTTTTTTATTTTTAAAATTTTTGTTAACATTTATTTATTTTTGAGAGACAGAGAGAGACAGATCATGAGCAGGGGAGGGGCAGAGAGAGAGGGACACACAGAATCGGAAGCAGGCTCCAGGCTCTGAACTGCCCACAAACTGTGAAATCATGACCTGAGCCGAAGTTGGACGCTCAACCGACTGAGCCACCCAGGTGCCCCAATAAACTCTTTTTTAAATGTTGGTGGAATTTGCCTTTGAAACCTTCTGGTCCTGGATTTCACTTGTTGGGAGTTTTTTGTTTACTGATTCAACTCGTTGCTGGTAAATGGTCTGTTCAAATTTTCTGTTTCTTCTTGCTTCTGTTTTGTAGTGCTACAAATACATTCATGAGTGCATGCAACCGCATGGAATGAGTACTGTTATCACCCTCATTTTTACAGATGAGCAAACTGAGACCCAGAAGAGTTAAGGAATTTGTGTAAGTTCACACTGAGCTCAAATCAGAAACCAAAAATTCTAGTTCCACAATCCGTGTTCTTAGATGACATGCTGTGAGGCCTCTCTATGTTCCTTTCATCCTTGGATGTAACATGAATCATCTGGAAGTAAATGTGGAGCTTGTAACATCCTCCTTCTTGAAATCATGTAAAATATACATCTGTGACCTAAGCAAGAAACTGGTGAATGGGGCACATTTTCTCCTGACAGAGAATGGTGTACAAACTGGGAAGTGTGCGTCACAAAAGTTGCTGTTTCCCAACAAATTTTTGCCATTCTTGAATATTCTAAAATAAGCAGATGCACAGATGAGGTGGGTTGACATTCCATAGGTTTTTCCCTGGGGTAAAAAAGGCACTGCCACCTTCATTGTTTCATACTGATGCTGTCTTCGGTCTACTTTCATGAGACGCTCCCTCAAGAGTGATCCATTCTTTGACAGGGGATGGAAGAGGGAAGACCAGAAATTCTTATTACTCCTGCTACCTCACTCTACAATATATCTGTCTGAATATAGATATATTGTATATTTGGTATATGTAATACCTTAACATATACCAAAATTTCCAGTTCGTTATACTCCATTTAGCCCTTAACAGGATTTTATATGAAGCAAAGGAAAACAGGAAGCCCTACTCTGTGTACATGATCCTAAATTAGAAGAAATTTTGAGACATCCCTTTATTTGCATCCTAGAACTTTCTGCACCCCAGAGAAATGCACCATAATAATATGGGAACTAGAAAGAAAAAGGTGGTTAGTCATTAAGGAGGAGTTAGAAAAACCTAGCTAGCCTGATGCTCTGACCACAAAGGTCTTCGCAGAAAAATCGATTTAGGCAAAAGATGAAGATCTGAAAAATGATTCCTGTACAATATCCCATACCTGAATAATATTCTTTAGAAAGTCCTTATGTACCTCCAGGGGTATGGAACAGACTCCATTTAAAGATCATTGTGTTTGGGGCACATGGGTGGCTCAGTCAGTTAAGTGTCTGACTCTTGATTTTGACTCATGTCATGATCTTACAGTTTGTGAAATTGAGCCCTGCCTCAGGCTCCACGCTGTCAGTGTAGAGCCTGCTTGGAATTCTCTCTCTCCCTCTCTCTCTGTGCAACCCCCCCCCCCCACACTCTCTAAAAATAAATAAACAAACTTGAAAATTAAAAAAAAATAAAGATCTTTGTGCTAGACCAACAGTACAAAAGCATAAGATCTGGAAGTTGCAGCACTAATTCTGTCCACTTCCTAGACCCTGCTTGGGTCAAACATGCTTGGTGAGCTGTGGCTTTGTCAAGTTAAAACATGTGCAGTCTATGTAAGTGTATTCCATGATGAAAGCTCTGTAATGATGCTTCCAAACTCTACATACACACCCCATCCAGTTGTTGAGAGTAGTAAGATATTCACAGCATAACCATGTGAATTAACCATGCTAAACTGCTTACCATGTTTTTTTGCCTTTCCATCTTTCTCCATGTTAAATGCCCATTGTTTTGAGTCATTTGTTGTTTATCTTTGGAAATCAAAATTTTTATTTTAACTATATGCCTGGTAATATTTTAATAGCTTTATTGAGATAGAACATACATACCATATAGTTCACTTGTTTAAAATAGATAAGTTAATGATTTTTATTATATTTACAGAGCTGTAATTAGTGAACGCTTATATGTACAGATTCAAATCTTTCTTCTCTGTTCGTTTCTTTCTCAACTACTTCTTTGTTTTTTTCCTCTCTTTTGAACCTTATTACTTGCATATTAGTCTTCCTAAATCTATTATCTAAGTGTCTTCTATTGTCTAGATGATTTTCATTTATTTATTGTTGTGTATTATTGAGCTATTTTTCCCACTTGCTCTTCCAGGTTACTAATTTTATTCACAACAGTAGCCAGTCTCTTTCCATTTGTCTACTGCAATTTTAAACTTGAAAATCCATGTTTAGAATTTTTAATTATCTAAATGGATTCCCTTGCCTGGTCTCATTTGTATTCTTTTTTCTTTCTTTCTCTATTTTTCTTTTCTTTTCTTTTCTTTTCTTTTCTTTCTTTCTTGCTTGCTTGCTTGCTTGCTTGCTTTTGTTTGTTTGTTTCAGGAATAGAATTTAGTGATTCATCACTTACACATAACAGCGAGTGTTTATCCCAACAAGTTCTCCCCTTTAATGCCCATCACCCATTTAGCCAGTCCCCCTCCACTACCTCTCTCCATCAATCCTCAGTTTATTCTCTACATTCAAGAGTCTCTTGTGGTTTTCCTCCTTCTCTATTTTTATCTTATTTTATTTTTCCTTCCTTTCCCCTACGTTCATTTGTTTTTTTTTTAACTCCACATATGAGTGAAATCATATGATATTTATCTTTCTCTGATTGCTTTATTTCACTTAGCATTATCATTTATTCTCTATTCACAGAATGCTTTCCACAGTTCACACCAATGGGAGACACCTTTTCAGGGTTCTCAACCCTCAGCTTCTCCTTCTGGTGCTGGATCCCTTTATATGAGATGATGATGATGATGATGATGACAACGATGATGATGGGCCCGCGTAGGGTTTAGTGTGGCCTCATTGAGTAGGATGAGTGTCTAGTTACTGACACTAGAGAAACCCAGTAAGTGTTGGAAGGCAGAGAAGTTTCCACTGCTACAATTTGGGGTGAATCCCTCAACAAACTGCTTGTTTTCTCTGAGAGCTCTGTTCCAGAGGGCTCTGTCTCTCAATGGCTTGTGGGTTTGGAGCAACTCAAGCTTCCAAAGTAGCTCCTCTCTGTCCTCCAAAACCTGTAGAAACAGGTAGGCTTCTTCCTTACACCCATGAAAGAGATATGTGCAGCTCTTCTGGGAGGGAACTCATGAGAATCTCAGGCTTTACTCCAGGTTTCTCTGCCATGAGCCTCTTGAAAGGTTAGACCTTAGCCAGAAAGGTTAAAGCTAGAAAGTCTTTCCTTTTTCTGCTTCTGAAAAGAGGAATGTGAGAGAGAAAAGTGTCAACTCACACCTTCATCCTGACAAGTAGCCCTGGTCTAGGGCAAATGTAAATGCCCTGGATACTATGACTTTGAGTGAACATGCCTTGCCCCACAGCACATGTAATTGCATCTCTCCACCTCATCATGCTTTGGGTTCTCTATGTGCCATGACATAATCTCTGTGTACCAGAGACTTAATACAGTGAGTCTGTAGAATCCTAGCACCTGCCCTCCCTTCTCATCTCTCCCAGTTCAATTCTCCTGTCAATCTGGGTCTCAGAAACACAGGGGTCCTGCTTGGGGCAATAAAGATTAGAGAAAGTGGACAGGTAGGAATGAGATCTCTGGATTTTGCTGTGCATATTTTGAATGCCAAGTGGGTTCTGGCATGGGGGTTTTCTCACAGAACCGAGAAATTCAATTCAGTGCTGTAGACATCCACTCATGTGCACACAGATTCTCTCTGTCATATATTTTGGAAGTGTTTATTTCTTAGCTAAATGACAATAGACTCTCTTCTTTCCACAGTCTGGTAAAAGCAAGAGAGAGGGAATGTCTTCCTCATGGCTGTCAGAGACCCAAACAAAGCTGGGAGGGGACTCCTGGGGACAAATGAAAGGACACTCAGGTTTCTGGTTTCCCAGGTCAGCTTCCTCCTTGAAAAAGGTGGCACTATGGCTTCAGGGACCACTTAGGGCCCATTGTATCTCCTTCTCATCTCCATGGCTATTGAGGATACTGGTCTCCTCCAGAACCAGTTAGACCTCCAACTAGGCCTGTAGTGGACTCCGTGGTACCCTTCAGGGCCCGTGGCAAGGTTGGGGCCATGGGGACGGTAGACAGCTGTGTCAAAGACGTTTCTCAGAGACAGGGAATTTCTCTAGAAAAAGAAGGATGAATCATTTCAAAATTGTATCTCCCTGTCCAAAATTTTAACCATGGACTCCTTCTAGAATCTTCTTCCCCTTCATATCATCTCTCTCACCTAGTATTCCTTCCTCTGGGCTTTATTCCTTCTTTCAGCCTTCTTTTCCTACAAGTCAATAGTTTCCTCTGCACATTGATTGGCTCTTCCAGTCTAACTTCCTGCTTTTCTTTTCTTTTTTTAAACTTTTTAAATGTTTATTTATTTTTTTAGAGAGAGAGACAGAGTGGGGTGGGGTGAGGGGAGAGAGAGAGAGAGAGAGAGAGAGAGAGAGAGAGAGAGAGAATCTGAAGCAGGCTCCAGGCTCTGAGCTGTCAGCACAGACCCCAATGCAGAGCTTGAACTCACGAACCATGAGATCATGACCTGAACTGAAGTCCGTTGCTTAACTGACTGAGCCACCTAGGTGCCCCTAACTTCCTACCTTTCTTTAGTAACACTCTCCTGATCTTTCTTTCCTTCCTACCCACCCCCTAACTTGATGACCTCACTCTTCATATCCCATTTCCTTATGTTCCTACTACTTCTTCCCCCAGGCACTTTCCTACATATTAGGCACTCACCACACAGAAGAAGAGCCCAGCAAAGAATCCCACAGCCACTACAACTGAGACCAGAGTAATGAGGAAGATTTCCCATGGTTTCAGGGACCCACTGGGTGTCACTTCATTCACTGGAGTAGTAGCACTCGTGCCATTGGGAGTTGTGTGTTTTCCAGCTGGAGAATGTGTGCCAGAGCTTTCTGTGGTTTCACTGGATGCAATGTTGGCAGCTGT
Source organism: Cryptoprocta ferox (assembly GCA_028646485.1). NCBI lineage: Eukaryota > Metazoa > Chordata > Mammalia > Carnivora > Eupleridae > Cryptoprocta > Cryptoprocta ferox. Next base: position 114,746,192 of record CM053577.1, read on the forward strand.
GCTGGTCCCACTGGAAGTCACACTAGATCCAGTGTTGGAGGCTATACTGGTCCTGCTGGAGATCTCACTGGATCCAGGGCTGGCAGCTGTGCTTGTCCCACTGGAGGTTGTACTGGATCCAGTACTGGAGACTATGCTGGTCCCACTAGAGGTCATACTAGAACCAGTATTGGCAGGCATGCTGGTCCCACCAGAAGTTATACTGGATCTAGTGTTGGAGGCTGTATTGCTCCCACTTGAGGTTTCACTGGATCCAGTATTAACAGGTGTACTACTCCCTCTGGAGGTTGTGCTAGATTCAGTATTGGAGGTTATGCCAGACCCACTGGAGGTCACACTGGGTCTAGTTTGGGAAGTTGTACTAGTCCTGCCAGAGGTCGTGCTGGATCCAGTGTTGACAGGTGTGCTGGTCCCTCCAGAGATTGAGCTAGTTTCGGTATTGGAGGTTGTGCTGGAATCACTGTAGGTCACACTGGATTCAGTGTTGGAGGCTGTACTGGTCCCACCAGATGTTGTGCTGGATCCAGTGTTAACAGGTGTGCTGGTCCCTCCAGAGATTGAGCTAGTTTCGGTATTGGAGGTTGTGCTGGAATCATTGTAGGTCACACTGGATTCAGTATTGGAGGCTGTACTGGTTCCACCAGAGGTTGTGCCTGATGTGTTAAAATCATTAGATGTTGCAACTGCTGATAATCATAAATGATGACAAACATACATTGAGCATAAATACTTTCTGCTCAATGCTTGGTTAAATTCATTACATGAATAATTTTATTTGATGCTCACTAACAGCCCTATGAATTAGATACTATTATTATCAACAGCTAAGATGAAGAAATTGAGGTTTAGAGATGTTGACATTTGCCCATGTTTATACAGATAGTAAGTAGTAAAGCAGGAATTTGTACCCAGGCTATTGGATCTGCATTTTCAGCTACAATGCTAAATTGCTCTCCCCACCCATCCCCAGCACCAGGATTACATAACCTAGTTTCACTGGTAGTAAGCTTATTCCATATTCTGCTGTATAAGATCCAATACAGATAAGAAGTATTATAAAGGAATTGCAGAAGCCAGGTGAAACTAGTATATGTTGATTAATTCATTCTTAAGTAGCATTTCTCCTTTCCTATAAAATATTTTTTAGTGTTATTCAGAAAATATCTACATCAAAATTGTCTGAGTAGTTTGTTAATATTAAAGATTCCTAGGCAGACCACTCCAGATTAAATGAATCAGAGTTTGAGATGGGGCCTTTCAACAAGGGGCTGGGTGATTCTATATGCATGAAATTTCCAGAGGTTCCTGATCTCTATGCCAGAGGCTGGAGAAAAATAAGTTATATGTAACTTAAACATATAAGATCTCCCAGTATTAAAGGCTATAAGGTATAGGAAATCTTTTCAACCTTGGGACACAGACCAAGTTAAGGTTGTGTCTATTTTTCCCCGCTCACAGCGCTGAAGGACAAAGATATGCAACCTCTTCCAGATAACAAAATTAACCTGTGGCTCATTTACCACTAACTGGAACATGGCTGCCTATCACCTCACTCCACACATGTGTATTTTTCCCTCAGGCTTATTTGAACTAACATAGGATTAGGGTTTTAGCTCTATTTTGGGAAGACCCCCCATATCAGCAATATGGTACAAATTGAGGTTAAGATCAGAATCTTGAGTAAAACTTAAAAGAAACTGAGATGATCAAGAGTAGGAATGACACAACAGTTAACTCTTCTTGTTCTTGGTATTTAACCCCCAGGCAACCACACAGGTTATTACCACTTTATAGATGCAGAAATGGAAGCACAGAGAAGTTAAACAACTCATCCAAAGCACACAGGTAACAGTGGAGCCATGATCTACACACAGGCAATCTGAGACCAGAGTCTACAGTTTTAACCCCTGCGTTCTAACTGCCTCCTGGGTGATACTTAATTAGACTGAAGTGATTGGGGTAAAACAACGATCCTCATTCTATGGAAGAGAACCAGAGTTAGTCCTAGCAGTGGTCAGCATCTCCCAAAGCACCTCAAAGTTTCTCAGATTACCCACTTTTGAAGGAAATCACTTACCAGTTTCTAAAAGTAGGAGATACAATAGTAGCCAACACTTAAGGATAACGTGTCCTTTGTGCATCTTCATCTGCCTCGTTGTGGTTGGAAAGTAAGATGCTCAAATCCTAGTTGTGGCCAAGATCTAGAAGGCAAAGAACAGGATTCTTGAGAAAAGAGAGTTCAAGGTGAAGAGATAAAATCTAGAGCTTCCAGGAGCTTGGGTCTCCTAAGTACTTGTTCTTTGGAAGAACTTTGAGCCTAGTGGGCAGAAGACTGGATGCCTGGGTTCTTTAAGCTTCTTCCATGCAATGTTCTTGCCTCTTTCTTATCATGGAAGAGCTTCAAAGACCTTTATAGCTTCATGTGGGTTGGGGAGGAGTAGGGAAGATGATTTATTCCTCTGCCAACTGTGAGCAGTTAAAAAAACAATACTGAGCCTTGGAAGGAATAGATGAGGGGTCAAGAGGAAGGTGAGAAAGGAGAATGACATGATCACACTAGGCAGGGCACTGGACTGGCTGGGTCAGAGCAGGAAGTAGACTAGTATAAAGAGATTAAGTTTGTCAGAGTGGAAGGGACCTACCCTCCAAGGCAGAGATGGGGTCAGAAACCTGTTCTACTGCAAGACTTTGTTTCCTGGCCAAGAAGTTCTGTGTGCCTGCTTTGGCAAGGAAAGAACCCTAATGAAGTGAGCTAAGGGGGTGGTACCCCACATCTCTGATTCAAATGGGAATATGAGACTCAAAAGAGAGCAGGAACTAGGGATCTGGGCTTCTGGGTTATAGACAGAAGACAGATGGAGCATTACTGAGTATGCAGTAAGCACTCATCAGTGCACACTGAATGAACAGGGGAAGAGAGATCCAGAGGTTGATGAAGCCATCTTTGGGGTCTCTGGGGCATTAGGGCTGAGGGCATGAGGAGTGTCAACTGTGCAGAACAAGCCCCTCGCCAGGCTCATAGCAGGTGAAGGGGTGGTATAAGGTCCCCTTCTGATCCTCCACCATAGGAGTTCCCCTCTTGTTTGCTTTCAGAGGAATCTGTAGGATCTTCTCTGCCCTGGAATCCTTCAGACTTGCCCTTCTCTTGCCCTGGAATCCTTCAGAGGGAGCCTTCAGGGATGGGCAGCAAGAGGGCAGCTATCAGTAGGATATACTACAGATACCAATTAGGAGACTTCAAGTCTGTTGAGGGAGATATATTGTCCAAGTCCTCTAGAAACTTCATGTTGGTCTGGACACAGATGTGACAGCAAAGGACACACAGTCAGCTAAATGAGTATGACTGAACAGACCCAAATGAGCAGAGGGTTTTGGGGGTTCATGGGAAAGGCATCTTGTGGCCAAGTCCAGGGAAGTGGATTGATGGGAGTTTCAGTGCAGTCTGTGTGACCAAAGTCAGCTGTATTCATTCCCATTTTATTTTATTTTACTTTATTTTATTTTTATTTTTAAAAATAAAGAGCGTGAGTGGGGGAGGGAGATGCAGATGCAAATAAAGAGGGAGATGCAGAATCCAAGCTCTGAGCTGTCAGCACAAAGTACGATGTGGGGCTCGAACTCATGAGCCGTGAGATCATGACCTAAGACAAAGTTGGACACTTAACTGACTGAGCCACCCAGGTGCCCCTCCTCATTCCCATTAATGAAAAACTTTGTGGAAGAAACAACATCTCAGATAGTTTATTTGTAGGTGAACAAATATCCCTAACATGTAAGACTTGTTTGAAAGAAGCAGGAAGTAGCGGGAGATGTGAAGGAGTGAGTCAGGAGGGGACAGAGTGGGCTGGAAAAGTGATGCAAATCAGCCTAGAATTTGTGATGGGCAGTTCCTCAGGCTGAAGTGTGAGGAATCGTTCAATAACAGGCTGGGTTCTAGACTCCTAGCAATCCCATAATCCCATTCTATGGCTGAGAGACCAAAAGCACTCTAAGAAATCCTTTTCTTTCCCCTCTAGAATTATTTGGAGGCAAAGGTCCTGAATTCAAGTCCAGATTCCACCCTTTACACATAATCCTAAAATTCTTTCGCACACATATTTATCAGAATCTATATGTAATTAGTGTCTTTACTCATTTTCAAAACAGTACAAGAATCTTGGAATTCTACACCCAGTTCCCAACTCATATCCTAATGTTATCAATTCTTTTAATTCTGTCTTAATTTTTATCTTCATGAGAGATTATTGTTATTTGCTTAAACACCATCAGCCAAAGATAGTCACACAGCTACAGTAAGCTGAAAAAGAGACGAGAATATAGTGACTAGCAGAGTGGGCATGTGCTCAACTAAAACTTGAGAATATTATCATTAAAGATGGAGAATGAATATTAGTGGACAACCATAAAACCATGACACACATTTAAACCTACTTGCTTTTATTTATTTTTTATATAGTTTCTGTATTCCTGGAGCTTTCATCCTGTTTTGTTTTGTTTTGTTTTGTTTTGTTTTTCTAACATGATTTATTGTCAAATTGGTTTACATACAACACCCAGTGCTCATCCCAAGTGCCTTCCTCAATGCCCATCACCCACTTTCCCCTCTCCCCACCCCCCATCAACCCTCAGTTTATTCTCTGTATTTAAGAGTCTCTTATGGTTTTCCTCCCTCCCTCTCTCTTTGTAACTATTTTTTTCTCCCCTTCCTTAACCATTCATCAGTTGATGGACATTTAGGCTCTTTCCACAATTTGGCTATTATAGAAAGTGCTACTATAAACATTGGGGTATGTGTCCCTATGCATCGGCACTCCTCTATCCCTTAGGTAAATTCCTAGACACGCTATTGCTGGGTCATAGGGTAGTTCTATTTTTAATTTTTTGAGGAACCTTCACACTGTTTTCCAGAGTGGCTGCACTAGTTTGCATTCCCACCAACAGTGCAAGAGGGTTCCCATTTCTCCACATCCTTGCCAGCATCTATAGTCTCCTGTTTTGTCCATTTTAGCCACTCTGACCAGTGTGAGTAAACCTACTTGCTTTATATTCAGTATTTAAGAATTCTAATACCTCTAGTTTTTGTGGATCTGATCTTGCTATTTTGTGTTTTGTTTCTTGCTGGCTTTCACTGATGGCTTCTGACTGAGATGGTTTTACTTGAGATTTATGACTGAATTTATTTTTCTTGCAAAGTTACCTGTAGAAGTACTTTGAAGCCTAAGATGAGGGCTTGACCTTCCATAGAGAATTTGCATGTTTTGGCCAAACATACATATGCATTACCATTTGAGGATTCTCATAAATTAAATTATAGGCTTCAGGTCTTTTGAATAACCCATGATTTGGAACTGCAAGCCATGTAAAGTATGTGGTTACAAGTGATTTCTCCAGAGATATTTCCCCTGCACCAAGTTTAGAGACAGGAAATTTTGCTTGCATTTCCCGAGAGGAAGAGTGGGTTTATTTTTAGCTTACACTCTCCCTGAGGGTTGTAGGTTTATGTGAGGGTCTACTGTGAGACCCACCCCACTGGGGCTAGTCAGTTGGACTGAGGCTTTGCTACCAGAAGCTTAAGTTCACCGGGTTTGGCTAACATTGGCTTAAGTACTCCTCTTACCTCCTTGGGTTCCTACCTTAACTTACCCTTTAATTTTAGCATTCCTTACTTTCCCACCAACTCATTGATTCATGTAAGATGATTTTTTAATCCACCATATTAAGTTTCTCAAGGTATTTTAAGTCAGCACACTTAGCCCATTACAGAACCAGAAATTTAAGTTCTCACTGGATTTTTCTGAGAAATAAATGTAGTGCATTTAAAGGCACTAGAATGGTGTTTGGCACATAGTAAGCATGAAATTATAAAGGACAAAGGAAAAAACAAAAAGGAAGACATAAAAACATATATATGTAGTAGCCAGTGTATTTTAGGATTTTAATTTGTAGCACATCCAGTGATTTTCTCCTTGTCACATGACATTTGGAAGAAACAAAGAAGTAGGGAAGAAGAATCTTCCCAAAGATGAAGGAGACCTAGAAAACAACAAATGGTTCACCTAGTTTGTATGATTTGAAGCTACAAACCTAGACAGATATTAACTACACTCATTGTGGTGATCATTTCTCAATGTATACAAAAATCAAATCATTATTTTGTACACCTGAAACTACTATCATGTTATGTGTCAATTATACCTCAACTAAGACAGAAAGAAAAAGAAAGAAAGAGAGAGGGAAAGAAAAAGGAATAAAGAAAGAAAGAAAAAAGAGAGAAAGAAAACAGAGAGAGGGAGGGAGAGAGGGAGGGAGGGAGGGAAGGAAGGAAGGAAGGAAGGAAGGAAGGAAGGAAGGAAGGAAGGAAGGAAAAGAGAGAGAGAGATGGGGTGCCTGGGTGGCTCAGTCAGTTAAGTTTCTGACTCTTGATTTTTCCTCAGGTCATGATCTCAAAGTGGATAGATCAAGCCCGGAATTGGGCTCTGCGTTGGGCCTGCAATCTGCTTAAAAGTCTCTCTTCCTCTCCCCCTCTTTCTACCCCTCCCCCCACTTGCACTCTCTCTCTCTCTTTAAAATAAAATTAAAAAGAAATGAAGGAAGGAAGAAAGGACATCAGTTCAGTGAACATCAGGCTGCTAGCAGGCACTTGCAGAATCCCTCTTGTGTATATTTCACCAGTCAACTCCATGGTCAGGATTCAACCCTGATATAATTAGAGAGTGACTTCTCACTGCTTTTGGAATCTGCCTCTTCAACCAGCCACAAAAACCATTTCCACAGCTGGAGTCAATGACATAAAATCAACTGACATAGTTTTGCCAAGATATCCTTGATATGATCTCATTTTTCAGTGAAGGAGAGGTCTTTGGTGTGAAAACCTTGCTTTCAGCATCTAGTATGATAGGTGTTATGTCTTTTTCTTTTTCTTTTTTTTACTTTCTTTTCTTTTCTTTCTTTCTTTCTTTTTTTTAATTTTTATTTATTTATTTATTTATTTTTGGTTAGAGGTCTTCAAAATTAACTCAACAGTAGTTTTTAGCCTGCATTGTTTCTGTCCTCTTAGGCTGCTGATTTAAGCAGACAATGAAAGGGCTGCCATTTTTCTCTAAGAAATATTGCTATTAGTGGTTTTTTAAATTTTGCTTTCATTACAAAATGATTCAATAGATTAACCTTCATCCGACTTAAAAAAAACAAAAACAAAAACAAATGAAGAATGCCATGTGATTACAAATTTTCTGGGGAGATTTTTCACCCCTGCCCCTCTACTCAGTACTCAGTTTCAAGATAGACATTTTTCTCAGTCCCCAATGTGCACCATGGGCAATGTCATTTTATTCTTTTTTAACCATATTCTAGGCTTTAACTGTTAATATCTCAGCTTTATTCAGGGTCTCCTATTAGACTCCACTCCTTGTTCAGGTCTTGGACTTTGTCTCCTGTACTCTATCTACTAAGAAGCTGTGAGAAGATAAGCTTATGTTAACCAGATTTAATGCAATGCAAAGGCTGGTTCAGAGCTCTCTTTGAGCCTCTGTCAGTCTCTGCCTTCTCTCGGTTGTTGATCTAAATATTACCTACTCTCTATCTAGTTAATTTATACAGCTACAAATATTTCTTTCTATATTTAACTGGAAATTTTTGTTGCTTTTGTTGACAGGAGTGGCTAACATATTCACTATATTGCCAGAAAAGTGGGAGTTTTCAAAAGACTGTTGAGACTACAAATTTCACAATCATATATGATAGTGCATTTAAAGTCACTTAGTACAATGCTTAGCATGTAGTAAGCCCTCAGTAACAAAAGAAAACAGGAAAAAGAATCTCCGAACAGATAAACAAGCAAACAAGTGATCTGGCTACCACAAATATTATGAGATATTTTTTAAAAAATGTTTATTTTTGAGTGAGCATGAGTGGGGGAGGGGCAGAGAGAGAGAGGCAGAGAGAGAATCCCAGCTGTGCTCCATGCTGTCAGCATGGTTCCTGACATGGGGCTTGATCCCAGGAACTGTGAGATCATGACCTGAGCTGAAATCAAGAGTCAGACGCTTAACCAACTGAGCCACCCAGATGTCCCGAGGTGTTTTTTTAAGCCATAATAATACTATTCTTTTTCTTACTGGTTGCATTGCATACCAAGGAAACTAAAAAGTAGAAATCCAAAGCTGAGGGGCGCCTGGGTGGCTCCGTCAGTTGAGCGTCTGACTTCAGCTCAGGTCATGATCTCACGGTCTGTGGGTTCACGCCCCGCATTGGGCTCTGTACTGACAGCTCAGAGCCTGGAGCCTGCTTCAGATTCTGTGTCTCCCTCTCTCTGCCCCTCCCCCACTCAGTCTCTGTTTCTCTCTCTGAAAAATAAAAATAAAGACATAAAATTTTTTAAACAAAAAGACTGTATTGGTTTTCTTTAAAAAAAAGAAAAAGAAAGACATCCAAAGCTGAAAGCACATAGATTATTATCATTTGCACATCAGGAGCTCAAAGAGAAACTGTTCTGAGATTGTTACCTTTAAGAGTTTCTGAACTATGATTAAGCCCAGGGAATATTTTCACTTGAGCTCACATGTAAACTTGAGAAACCTGCAAGTTTCCTCTAGAATCTTTCTCTATATTTCTGGCTGGCCTGTTGGCAAACTCTTTGTGATCTTTTCTCTGGTTCTTTTTCTTGACTTTGATCATGACCATCTCAAAGGCGAATTTCCTGAAGACTTTTTGGAAGTCCATCCTGACCCATTTTATGCTCACTGCCTTCTTCTCCATGATCCCCTCTTCCCCAATATTTTCTTTTCTAGAATATCCTCCATTGTTTGGTCTTTATCCGTACTTTCCTTGTCCTCCATGGCTTCCTCCTCTGTGATCCATTTCATGGCTTTTGTTATGGCCTCCTCCATGTCCATGACTTCTGCTGTGATTCATGGCATAACCACTGTCATGGGTGTGGCTCAATTCACGGTCCACATCATGGCCCACTCCATGTCCAAATCCATGTGCTCCTCAATGAACCAGCTTATTCTCCCAACTATGGAACATCCCAGACCTCAGTCCTGAGTCCAGGTCTGGGCCAAGGCCAATTCTGTAATCACGGAGGTTATAAATGCTCTCTTTATCAGAGGAAAAGAAGTCCTTCTAAAAGAGAAAAAATATATATTACTAGAGTTAAATCTTTTCCTTTGATATCATTAAACCTTCGTAGAGTGTAAAAAATCACAAGTTTTCACTTTTCTGTCTGTTTTCTCTCTTCTTATCCTTTTTTTGGTAGGTGTGATATTGCTGTTTCTCGTCTTATTATTTATTTATTCACTCCTCTGAGAAAACAGCCTTCCAATTATTGCACTAACATTTTGTGTGTGAATGTTGTGATCTTGCTCTGTACTTTGGTAAGGTTATATGCCACTAAATTTTCAAGACAAGGGTAAATTCACATCCTGTACCTAGGCAGTATAGTCTCCCCAAAAATAGGGAGTCTTTTGTTGTGCTAATGAACAAAGAAATTTGCTTGTCTATGAGGACAGGTAAAAAAAAAAAAGAAAGTTCATAAAATAAGGATCAGAATAGTATTTACTTTTGGTTGGGCAGGTACTGGGTTGACTGGGAGGAGACACACAGGAAACTATTCAAATGATAGAAATGTTCTATATTTTGAACTGAGTGGTGATTATAAGCGTATGTGCACATTTTTAAATTAATCAAATTGTGGAATCGGGACAAGATGGCGGAAAAGCAGGGAGCTCTGTAATCCGACACGCCCGTATGGATTGAACTGAGAAGGACTGAAGGGATAAAACTTGGATTTGCAAGTGGGGGAAAGAAGAAACAGACGCCAGAAAGAAGACAACCTCAAAGATGCCTGAGTGAGTGACTGTGATCTGGGAAATTAGGGG
>CM053577.1:114766141-114892330 GCA_028646485.1 Cryptoprocta ferox
CCTTGTTGGCCAGTGTGGTCTTCTCCCCATGGTCCATGGGCCCTTCTGGGGCTTTCGTGGTCTCCTTGTTGGCTAGGGTGGTTTTCTCCCCATGGTCTGTGGGAACTTCTGGGGCTCTCTTGGTCATCCCATTGGCCAGTGTAGTCTTCTCCCCATGGTCCTTGGGCCCTTCTGGGACTCTTGTGGTCTTCTCCCCATGGTCCATGGGCCCTTCTGGGGCTTTTGTGGTCTCCTTGTTGGCTAGGGTGGTTTTCTCCCCATGGTCTGTGGGAACTTCTGGGGCTCTCGTGGTCATCCCATTGGCCAGTGTAGTCTTCTCTCCATGGTCCTTGGGGCCTTCTGAAGCTCTTGTGGTCAACCCATTGGCCAGTGTGGTCTTCTCCCCATGGTCCATGAGCCCTTCTGGGGCTTTCGTGGTCTCCTTGTTGGCTAGGGTGGTTTTCTCCCCATGGTCTGTGGGAACTTTTGGGGCTCTCGTGGTCATCCCATTGGCCAGTGTAGTCTTCTCCCCATGGTCCTTGGGCCCTTCTGGGGTTCTTGTGGTCTTCCTGTTGACCGGGGTAGTCTTCTCCCTGTGGTCCTTGGGCCCTTTTAGGGCTCTGATGGTCTTTCTCTCATGGTCCTTGGGAGCTTCTGGGGCTCCTGTGGTCATCCCATTGACTGTCGTGTTCTCCCCATGGTCCTTGGACCCTTCTGGGGCTCTGGTGGTCTTACCCCTATGGTCCTTGGGCCCTTCTAGGGCTCTCATGGTCTTCCCATTAGCTGGGGTTGTCTTCTCATCATAGCCCTTGGACCCCTCTAGGGTTCTTGTGGTTTTCTTCCCATATTCCTTGGGGCCTTCTGGGACTCTTGTGGTCATCCCATTGGCAGGTGTAATCTTCTCCCCATAGTTATTGGACCTTTCCGGGGCACTTGTTGTCTTCCCATTGACTGTGCTGGTCTTCTTCCTGTGGTCCTTGGACTCTTCTAGGACTCTTGTGGTCTCCCTGTTGGCTGAGGTTGTCTTCCTTCCATGGTCCGTGTGCCCTTCTAGAGCTCTTGTGGTCTTCTTCCTGTGTTCCTTGGGCCCTTCTAGGGCAATTGTGGTCATCCTGCTGGCTGGTGTAGTCTTCTCCCTGTGGTCCTTAGGCCCATCCAAGGCTCTTATAGTCTCCCTGTTGGCTGGTGTGTTCTTCCCATGGTCCTTGGGCCCTACTAGGGCTCTTGCGGTCTTCCCATTGGCTGGGGTTGTCTTCTCACTATAGTCCATGGGCCCTTCTGGGACTCTGGTGGTCTTCTTGCTGTCTGGAATTGTGTTCTGTCCATGTTTCTTGGACTTTTTTTGGGTTATCGTGGTTTTCTTATTGGTTGATGTAGTCTCTTCTCCATGTTTTGTAGACTCTGCTGAGACTCCTGGAGTCTTCTCATAAGGCAGTGTGGCCCTGTTTCCACGTTCCAGTGAGTTTTCTAGTGATTTTGTGACATTTATATGAGTTGATGTGGTCCTGTGTCTATGTTCTCTAAGTGTTGATGGTATTTGTGTTGTCTTTTCAATGGCTGATGTGATCCTGTTTATGTGTTCTTTAGTTTTCATCATAGTTGTGCCTGAGACAACTGTAGTTCTGTGATTAGCAGCTATTGTATGATCTCTTTCTGACCTTTCTGGGATTCTTGTAGCTTCATATGATGGGGCTGTTATGCTTTTGATTGAGGGATACATAGGTGTTTTTGTCCTCTCCCAATTGCCTGAGTTGTGGACAGGATTTATGGTCTTGCGTGAAGTAGTGCTTTTACTCTCTGAAGTAATGTTTCCCAAAGATATTACAGTTTTATCTGTTCCTTTAACTGATTTGGACGTATGGCAAGTTGTTTTGACCTTGGGTGCTGGGGTTGGATATTTTACACCAGACAACCCTTTATGTGTGTTAGTAGAGTCAGTAGGATCAATAGACCGTCCATTCCGGACATTTGGGTCTCTTCCATGATTGCTGGGGTTTTTTTCAGAAGAAGGAAAAACTTCATGATGACTTGTAGAGTTTTGGGAATTGCCTATGGGTCTGTAAATTGGCTTGAGACGGTGTGTAGTATTGCAATTGTGTTTTAGCTTGTGGGTTTCTGTAGATTTAGCAAGGTCTAGAGGGTTATGGCTTGACTGAAGAGCAGTATGTTCAGAGGGTGTACTATAAACAAATCCTGAAGTAGGAGAGAACAACTGATCAGATGCTAGGGAATCAGCAGTTTTCTGAAGTTCTTGAAATGTGATAGCACCTGTGAAAGAAGAGAGGCAAATAAGAAACCTCCATTATGTTCTTCCTTGTTTCTTTGCCTACCTCTCCCTCTAAGGGTCCCTTTATTACCCTAGATATATCTCTCCAGATAGTATCCTCAGATTACTATGACTTATAATCACCATTCTCTCCTCTAGTCTCTGGAGCTTTGTTTGGGCTGTGCCTTCAGCAAGAATGCCATTTCACCTCTTCCCCACCTCCACTCCTCAGTTTTCAGATTCAGACCTTTCTGGCTTTCTGGCATCTTTCCAAATCCTTCCAAGCAGATAAGATCTAGTTTCAACTCAATGCTCAAAAAATTCTTTGTTAATACCCTTTCCTGCTACCTTCAGCTCGACCTTACAGTTATTTGTGTGTCTATCAACCTCTACCTCCTCCCCTCCCTATCAAATCACAAGATTTTGAGATCAGATATTGATGGTATTTTGTTTCATAAATGCTCCTTTAGAGTTTATATACTTATGGAATGGACTTCCCTTTCCATGACAGGGCTGTGAGGAAAGAGAATATCAGAATCTCCATCTTTCCATAACATTCCAACTCCATCTCAAATGTAACTGTGTTAAAGACTGAAGTAAGAATTATGGCAGAACTTACCATAGGGATTAATAAATAGACACAGATGATGAATGAGAGGAGGAATAGAAGAGAAATAGAAGATGGACCGAGGAAGGAGATGGGAGACTTTCATTTTGGTGTTAAAGTTTGGTCTGGATGCAGAGAAGTAGATACGATGACTCAACCCTATGATTCCCCACTGGACACCCCTCCCCCCTCCCTTCACATACTTAAAGCTATCTGGGATAGATGAAGGTTGCCCTCTTGAAAGAAAAAGATGTCTGCTTGGGGATCCTGAGATGACTGAATGAAGCAAATGAATTCTGGAAGGGACTGACTATGTTTAAGGACAGGGTGTGAGAGAAAACACCTCTATCAATGAACAGATATGGGCCTCAGTTACGTGGAAAAAACAACCAATGGGGACAGAGGAGATGTCTCTGATACCTAGTAAAGAGATCGCCAAAGAGTGAGGGAGATAGTGTTATTACATAACTGAGATTTCCAGTCTCTGTTAGCTCAAGGTGGCAACCAGAACCTGGACCCATTCCCGATCACAAAGAAACATAATCCACCCACCTCTCTGCTGCCAAGGAAAGTAGAGCCCTGGGGAACTCTTTGAAAGAAATACGGGTGGGGCAAGAAGGGGGTGAGGGTCGCAAGTCTCTTATAGGATTTGAGGTTAGGAAGAGAAAGGAGGGGTGAATTTTCAGGCCCTCATTTCGCTATGTTAGTTCCATTCTTTGGTTCCCTCAGCAGCAATATCAATGATAATTACTATTCATCAGGTACTTCTAGGCCAAGAGCTCAGGTGGTTGCCTTACAGACATTCTCTTTCTGGATTCTCTTCTAGGGTGACTGATCTCCCAGGTCCCCAAAAGTTGCCTTAGAAGCTATTAGCCTCCCTATTTTATAGGCAAGAAACTTGAGTTTCAAGTTTCACCTCAGAGGAATGGTAACTTGCACACAATCCCACAGCAACAGCAATGGCCAACCTTTCTTGCATACTTACTATGAGACAGGCAGGTCTTATTAATGAGGACATGTATTAACTCATTTACTTTTCACAACAGCCCTTTTAAGTTGAGAGCTATTTGTTATTCTCCCATTTTTATAAATGAGGAGACAAGGTTCAGAGAGGTTAAGTAATCTCCCCAAGGATACTCTCCAAGTAAGAATTTGAGCTAGAGTTGGAACACACATTCTGGGTTCCCAGACCCAGGCATCTATTGGTTAAGTCTACACTATACAAACTATAGGTCAGTTCAGCTGTTGGGAAAGGAAAAACGCTGGCAGGCACTTGTGGAACCCCTAAAGGATGCTGTCTATACATTTGTTTATTCAATCTTCACCACAAACTTGTGAGACAAGTGTATGATCCTACTATTTTATAGGTGAGGAAAGGAAGTTCAAAATGATGAAATAATTGGCAAAGTCAGGCTTCTCACTACACCCCAGTTACTGTTAAATGTGATAGGGGATGAATAAACATCCATAAAGTGAATAAATGAGCAGCAGCACAGTGGCAAATTCCACTGATTTTAAAGAATCAGAGGACAGGATTAGAGTTCAGTCTCTGTCCCTCACCAGGTTTGCATCCTTGCTTGGGTCACTTAAATGTTCAGAAACTCCATGTCCTCCACTGTAAATAACAATGATGTTGATTGCACCAGCTTAAGCATAGAAGGTTATTTAAAGCATTTGTTGAATCCAAATTGTAGGCTTTCAAACAGTCTCATACATTGCCTTGTTCTCCTGGTAGTAAGGGGAGCCTGAGACTATGGCCTTCTGCAGCCCCAGGTATCTCTCCTGACCCACTTGCTTCACATACTTCTGAGGCCTGCCTTGACCACCTCTTCCAAAGGGCAGCCCCATATTCCTGGGCCACTTCCCCCTTCTGTGTTTTATCAACATGACACTCATCGTTTTCTATTTATAATAAATACCTCCCACAATGGCAGGGATTTTTGTTTGTTTGTTTCATCCATTGCTATGTCTCCAGCCTAGAACAATGTCTGGCCCACAGGAAGCACTTCATACATATTTGTTGAATGGGTGATTAACAGAATATCTTCAGACTGATGAAAACTCTTCAGAAGCAGTGCCAGCAACCTCTTATTATGCACACTCTAAGTAAAAAGACAGATATAACTGTGACCTCCAAAAGTTGGAAAACCAAAGAGTAATATCTGCCACATGAAGTAATTGAGCCCCTGAGATGTAAGAAGGCCTACAGCCCACCGGTTCTGGGATACTTGTCATTTAACCCCAGGACCCACATAGTCAATAACTAGATTCAGATAACTAGATCTTAGAATTCCAGATCTATATCACACAATTGTAGAACAATTTGTTATTAAATCTGGAGTTGAAGCTCAAAGGATTCCTTGGTTCTGAGCTCTGCCCACCCCCCACCATGAGATGACCCTCCCCCTCCCTCCCCCGTCCCTCCCCCCATGAGATGACCATCTCTTCTCCCCAGTAGCAATTTTAGTTCCCTAGGAAGTTTTTACCATGAGATATTCATTTCACTGACTACCATAATGGCCTGAAAATCACTTTTTTGGTCACTGATGTATAGGCAGAGAGGAAAATCTGGCTTTAGCACAAGATACTGGAGATGGATGCTCAGCCTGGATTAAAGAATGAAAACAAATCCCACAACATAAAAACTATGTGTAATTCCAAAGGTCTGTTCAATCTGTTTCATTCTCTTATTTGAAAAGAAGGTGGCATTCTGCTAAGTGATTCATTGATGTAGGGTCTCTGTCAGAGAAGCCTCACCCAAAAGAGTGTATCTGGTGTATCTTGGTGTCCTGCCCCTAGAATATGGCTTACTCCGTTTGCAATAACATGGGTAAATGGTTGAAATGTCTATAGAACACAAGCTCAGTATGTGACATGAAACTCAGAGTAAAAAGATTAAAGAGAAATATACTCAAATGGTTGCTTGGGTGGGTAACTGGGAAGTATTAGATTTTACTTTTCTTTCTTGGTTTTTTCAATTTTTCACTTTCTGTAATAAGCATATTTCTGTCAGATAAGTTAAATCAAATAACATTTATTGTAGGAAAACATCCTTTTTAGATTTGCTCCAGTACCACATTTATGCTCCCCTCAGAGATGATTTAATCCCATTTTTGCACCTCATGTTCTAAGGCTGCATGCCACAGACTCTGGGGTTCTAAGCCTCAGTTATCTGAATCTAGGTATTGACTAGTCCTATGCATAAATGATGGGGGAAGGATCAGAACTGAGCACTAAATGTCATCCACCCCAGTCATCACTCTTCCCTCTCTATCCTGGCCTCGCTCTCTGCTGGACATAGTCATGTACCCCACCAGCCTCATATTCCAGTTCTACACTTACCCCATCCCAACCTTATCCCAGTCTCACACCCTCCCCACATATCACCCACTTGCTCTTCTCTACAGGATCTGAGTGTCCACTGCCCTGGCCCTTCCCCCAGCCCTCTCCTCCATTCCACCCAGGCAAACACTAGTAGCCATCTCCCCAGACAAAACCCACAGGGCCCAGAGTGTCCTATTCTGGAATTCAGATCTCAAGTCTGTCCTGGACCTGTCTGTGCCCTAGAGCAAATCTCCCTCAAAAGTTAATGTGTGTGGAGTTGATTTATGCCTCATTCCCTTCTGCTCTGTACCTACAGATCCTTTTTCCTGGGCAGCAGCACAACAGAAGGTGGTGGAGAGCAGCAGGTGGGATAGCAGCATGACAGGAAGGAGGAGAGAAGGGACCCAGGATTGGGAGGCTGAGGACATCTCTGGTACCTCTGTCCCCAGACCCTTGAGGTAGGGAGAGGTACATCAAGTAATAGCACAAACAGAATGCACTGCTGAGACCTAGCATAGGCAGCTCGAAGATTCCTCAGCCCCTGCCCCTGGCAGCCACCATCCACTTGGTCCCCTTGCCTCCATCCCTACTGGCCCCAACATGACCTGAGCTCAGGGAAGAAGAAATTTCTTCCAATATGACCCTCTGTGAAATACTATTAGAAGGAGAAGCTGCTGCCTACCCTACCCCAAATATGGTCCGCAGCATCCAGACTCACAACTTTCTGGGGCCTGGTTTGTGATCATCAACATTGTTTCCATGGATAACCCTATCCAGCAAATAGAGAGTCTCTCTGAATTTATTTGTGTGTGTCTACCTTGTGAAGACTGTCCTTTGAATCACCCAGGTCCCCTCCAAACTGTCCCTGTGTTTGACCTCTCTACTCCCTGGGGTCATTCACAGAACTATTTCTTAACTAAGTGAACTAATTTGGTGATTTCACTTTAACTTGTAGGTTCTGTTGTGCTCATTAAACATTTCCTCATACGCTTTCTCACTGAAGCTCTGGAATGTTCCCCAACTGTAAAATGGGGGACAAAACCATACATACCTTATCAAGTTGCTATGAGGATTAAATAAGCAAGTATGGATGAAGTGTCTAGAACAATGCCTAGCACATAGTAAATGCCTGGTAAGCGTCATCTACTGGTATTGGCCAGGTGGCATTCTTCTAAGCTTATAAATGTAGGGAAGTCCAGACTAATTAAATGGGCCAGAGTCCAGAGTAGAACCAAGGTCAGCATAGAACAGGACTCTTGGGAAAGAAATATACCTTGGGCCTGTGAGGGCAGCAGGCAATGTGGAATAGCAGAATCTCTGCTTGCCACCTTCTAGCTATATGACTTTGGACAAGTCCCTTCACCTCTCTGGGTCACTCTCTCCTCACTATAATGTGTGATATTATGAACCACCTCAGGAGATTTGAGGAGATGAGATGAGATGAAGTACTGTGAGCACCTGTGAGTTCCTTGCATATAACAGATGTTCAGCGAATGTCAGGTCCCCACTGCTGTCTACCCAAGACTGCCGGCCTGTACAGTGTCTTTATGTAAACTGGAAGCAACCCCCCTGTGGGTGGGTGCACTTTTCAGGCTATGTCTTGAGAAGCAGAGCACAAGCTGGATTTCATCTCCTACCTGCCCCTTAGCCAGCAAACTTGAGCAGTGAACACCCTAGGCAACTATATGCAACAACCCTGTACCCATACCCCTTCCCACCACACAATGACCTGTTATTCATTTCTATGATTGGTCATTCAACCCTGTAAATGCTAAGAAACAATTCTTCTCTGTCTCCTGTCTCCCCATGTTATGGTGACCCCTTTGCCTCTGAGGGCATCTTACCTGCCTCCTGAGAAGCTAGAAGGAAGAGGAGGCAGCAGTGGAGGCCAAAGGTGGAGCGGACGCAGTGGGTTGGCTGGGCCATGTTGGAGTTGGACAGCTGCTTGGGACCATGGCTGGGGTCCTCTCAGCTTATATGGGTCCATGTTTGACGTCATGGGGGCTGGGGCCCCCCAGGTCTCAACCTTAAACAAATGGAACTGCCCCACCTCACAGGGGTGCCCTGATAACGGGAGACCGCAGCTGCTGTGTCATGGAGCCAAGTACCTGGGCACCTCCTGAATGGGTGGGATCTAGGAAAAGGAACACAGAGTGGGCAGATTCCTGACCCAGCCCCAGCAGAGGGAGAGGGGACTGGGTGGGGGTAGCCTCCAGGGCTCTGCAGAGATAAGGAGCAGATGGCTGGGTTCTAGAAGGACTGAGCTCTGATGGGTGAGGCAGAGACGGGGGTGATTGGGCGCTCAGGTTCTGGGAGGAGATTCACATTCTGGTTCTTCTCCAGCTTCACATTTGCCCTTCTGCTTCTCTCACGTCAGCCCTGCTTTCCACACCCCTTACTCACACATGGTCACTCTTTTTGCAATGGGTGGAGTCATCCATGAGTATCAGGTGAAAGAGCAAAGGGGAAAGACCTCACATGGCCCACTACTGCAGAGACAGGTGCTTCCAGATGTCCAGAGATGACACAAGATGTGGATACAGTGGGGACAGTGACAGAGACAAGCTACAAGACTGATACAGAAGCCCAGGACCTGACATCACACATCTCACCAGGGGTGCAGACAAGAACGGAGGCTGAGCTCTTTGGTGGAGATGCTTGGTGTACAGGGGCTATGCCTTCAGCCCAGCAGCCATCACTTTGCCTCCAATCCCCTATCCACCCCTATATAGAAATGCAGACATCTCACTTCAAGAATCTCTTGGAGTCTTCCTCTTTCCTTCCTCCTGATTCCTTGCCTAGAGCAAGCATTAGTTCAGAAGACTGTCAAAATTCATTCACTGGACTCCCAGGTAACAGTACCTGGGGCTGGAGCTGCAGTGGGGAACAGACTACTGGGGTCAAGGAGAGAGAGGTATCCAAGTCACCACCTCTCTATGGCTCACTTGATTTGTTCACAGTGTGTCTCCTCTCGTGGAAAGTAAGCACCCTGCAGGCGAGGTCTTTGTCCTGATTACTACTGCTTTCCCCGTCACCTGAGATAGTACCTGGCACACAGTAGACAATCAGTAAGCACTTACTACTCGGCTGTATGGAGTGGGTGCCTGGACTGTCTACTGTCTTTCTGGGGGAAGTAGAGCAGACAGAAGGAGTGGAGGGGGTCAAGATCTAAAGGTCAAGAAGTCAGGGGCTCAGGGCAGTGGGGCTCATGGGAGGATCAGAGGGACAGAACATATGAATTGCTCTCATTACTTGGTGTGACTTGTCCCTAAGCCCTAGGCAGGGCTGAAATGAGTGAGAAGAGAACAGGCCATCTTCTCATTAATGTGATTAATGGGACATTAATGAGGCTCCATGGAGTCAGGCCAAAGACTGACTACCCAGAACTGGGCAGCCTGCCTCCCAGGCAATGCACCCTGCAAGATGGAGGAACTAAGGCAGCAGCAGGTCTTCCCCTGCAGCTCCATCTGGACCTGGAATGACTAACAACTCCTTTTCCACTAGTTCCCAGCCCCACCCTTTCCCCCAGGAACCCAGAGCTCTGAGCCGAAATCAAGAGTCGGACGCTCAGCTGACTAAGCCACCCAGGTGCCCCTAGAGATATTCTTGTCACAATTTGGAGGGAGTGTTACTAGCATCTAGAGGATAGAGACCAGAGGTGCTATTCAACATAATACATAATGCGCAGGACAGCCCCCAACCCGCAACAAAGAACTCTCTAGCCCAACATGTCAGCAGTGTTAAGATTCAGAATCTCTGCTTTAGTTGCATAAATAAACATCCATCCTTCTCTTTTAGCCACAACTTCCTCCAGAGGACCCATGCATCTGGGTTAGAGGAACTGGGGGGTAAGTAGAGTCTCAAGTTGATCTGTGAGTAGAGGTTGTTGTGTCTGAGAGGTCAGTCACAAAATAACCCTACTAATTTCTAATGTTTGAGCATTTCTATATACCAAAGAATATGCTAAATACCTTACCTTGTTATAACCTATGAGATTAGCAATGTTAGCTTCAATTTACTGATGAGAATAAACAGTCTCAGAATTAGGGAAGTGACTTGCCCAAGGTCACACACCTGATAAGCAGGAGACCAGACTTGGCTGGTGCCTGCATAATGGCAAAGCACAGGTGCTTTGACAAATACACAGTGGCTAGGAGACAAGTGGAGGGGGTGGTGTTTTATTTAGCAAGAATTGTGTCCTTTATCCACTCAGAGTGGTCTAAGAAGGCATCACAGAGCAGGGCTCCTCACCTGTCCCAAAGTGAGAGGACTGGAGGTGTTGGGAGGGCCAGGAGCCAGCCCAAGGGGGCTCCATCTGGAAGAAGAGCTCCCCCATCCTGCACATGGGATGCCCAAAGTGTTAGCTACGAGGCTTTCTGAGGAAGAGGGTGGGAAGGGGAAGAAAGGGTGAGTTACAAAGGTTCCAACTGCCCAGACCTACCATCTAGCTCTGGTCCTTCCTTCTACAGATGAGAAAACTGCTTCAGAGAAGTTAGGTCCAAATGGCAGGCTGGTGGAGGCACCTCAGCCTCCCACTTGGTGACTGACCATGGACTTCCCCTTACACATTCGGTGAAGGAGACCTGGATGGGCTGGTGGCCCCAGGAATCCACCCGCAGGAAATGGCCCCAGCTAACTGAATGGGAGGCTGAGTCTGGGAATGAGTCTGTTTTGGAGAAGCAAAAGGAAGGCTGAAAGGGGAGGGATACTCCACCATCCTGGCCCTACCCCTTCATTTGACGGGGTAGTGGCTGGTGTCCCCATAAGGTGCAGCCATAAGGGGTCACAGAGCCACTACCACACCCCACATTTATCTCCTTCCGGAACTGGCAGTCCTGTGAGATGAAGGATGGAGAGGATGGGTCAACTGAGGGCCCCAGGAACATGCTGCCCAGCCCTCAGCTCTCCCCATGGGCTGCTTGACAACTCAGATTCTGAGCATCCCTCTTCAGGTGAAACAAATGACAAATAAGAGGAATATTGAGCATTAATGACAAGCACCTAAGTGCTTTACATGTATAGCTCATTTCATTCTCCAACAGCCCTTTGAGCTATGATTCTCATTTTATCCAGCACTCATCTATAAAATGAGGGGTAACAATATAATCTATATCACAGGTACATGGGTATGTATGTACAACCCCTGGCACATAATAAATGCTATTTAAGTATTAGTTATTATTATTAATAAGAAATCTGGACACAGAGGGGTTAAGTAACTTGCACAAGATCACACAGCTATATTGGTGGAGCTAGGATTCAACACCCAGGCTAACGTGACTCCACACAGCAGACAGCTCTTCACTGCTTGGATAGAGCTGAATTTAGTGTCTCCCTGGGCTGGCCAACCTCCAGGACTCCCCAGCCTCTCAGTGACCCCAGCTCCCCATCCCTACTTGATCACTGACAGGTACTGACATCCACATCACTGATATCCACATTTTTTCCATCTTTCTGAACCTTCCTCCATATCTCCAGCTCTGTTGTCTATATCTCTCTCAATCTGCGACGTCTCTACTATGAGGATGTCCAGGTGGGCCTCTCTCCTTCTAAACCCCAGTCTTTCCCACCACCCTGGCCTGAGCCTACTGTCCTGTCTTCCCTCCCTTAATTTCCTGCCCTCAGCTACCTGGGGATGGGGGGGGGGGCGGGGGGAAGCTGCCCATGCCTCCCCTGCTGGGAATGGAAGGGAGAGGAGGAGGAAACAGAGGGAGGAGCTGGAACAGGATCCTTGGGGAGAGGGGGGGCGGGGGAATGCCTCTTGCACCAGAAAGATTAAAGCCATGAGGAAGGAAGTTGAAAACTTTTCAAGGAAGCAATCAGGTAACAGACATCTGGTGATTGGTGTGGCCAGAAGCTCAAAGGAGAACTGAAACCCCTTTAAGAACTGGAAACATCTTCAGACATACTCAAAACACAGTTGAAATCTGTGGGAATGCCTGTATTCCCCTCCAGGAGCCAGAGCTGGCTGCAGAAGAATAAGAGAGAATGGGCCCAACCACCATCTTTACTGGTAAATGGCCCAATACAAATAAGAGCACCTTACTGGTCTGGATGCTGAGCTCTGGGCATGTGGTGGCCACTCCAGCCTTTATGGGAGTGGAGCCTCCTGAGACAGCCGTGCTGTTTATGTGGAAGGCCAGGCACAGTGGGAGCTGTTCCAGGGGCTGTGGTGAGGGAGGCAGGTTCTAGAAAAGCAGAGAGAAAAAATGGCCAGAAGAGAGCAGAAGAGGTGAGAGCAGAAGCAGAAATTACGTCCAGTGTGCTCTCAATCAAAATCCTATCGAGTTATAGGAGCGCCTGAGTGGCTTAGTTTGTTAAGCGTCTAAAATATGCTCAGGTCGTGATCTCACAGCGTGAGTTTGAGCCCTGCGTTAAGCTCTGTTCTGACAGATGAGAGCCTAGAGCCTGCTTCAGATTCTGTTTCTCCCTCTTTCTCTGCCCTTTCCCTGCTCACTGTCTGTCTCTCTCTCTCAAAAATAAATAAACATTAAAAAAACATTTAAAAAAGTCCTATTGAGTTGTTGGTATAAATTGATGAGCTAATTCTATGAAAATGAAGACTGAGAATGGCTGAGAAACCTTAAAGCAAAACAAAAGTAGAAGACTTAAACTACCATATCTTGAAACTTGCTACAAAGCTGCGGTCATTAAGTACTGTGGCACTGACCTAAAACTAGAAGAACGGAATAGGGGAACCTGGGTGGCTCAGTTAGTTAAGTGTCCAATTCTTGGTTTCAGCTCAGGTCATGATCTCACAGTGTGTGGGTTTGAGCCCCACATCTGTGCTGATAGCACAGAGTCTTCTTGGATTTTTCTCTCTCTCTCTCCCTCTCTTTCACCCTCTCTCTCTCTCTCTTTCTCCCCCCTCCCCAACTCATGTGCACATGTGTATTCCCACACTCTTCCTCTCTCTCAAAATAAAATAAACTTGAAAAAAAAGAGGAATGGCATAGAGTCAGAAATAGAGCCACACATATATGCTCGCTTGACTTTTGATAAAGGTACTCACACAATTCAGTGGTGGGCTGAGAGGGAGGTTCTTTGAAATAAATGGCTCTGAGGCAACTGGTTATCCATAAGGGGAGAAAATGAACCAATCTCTACCTTACTCCATACACAGAAATTAATCGAAGATAAATCATAGGCTTAAATTTCAAAGCCCAAATAAGAAAGCTTCTAGGAGATGCATAAGAGAATATTTTTATGACTTTAAAGTAGGCAAAAAAAAAAAAAAAAGTCTTAGGTAGGATACAAAAGACACTAACTACAAGAGAAAAAGTTTATGAATTGAAAAGCAGAAGTGGGGTGGGTGGGCTTTGTATAGCCACCAAGGCCAGGGCACTGCTTCAATGACATTCTGGGGAACTGTTGACTTACACGTGGCAGAGCACAGGAAGCCCCCGCCCATAGCCACAGGCCAAGCTAAAGAGCCCTTCAGAAATGGATTGAGCAACAGAAATATCACCTGGTGACACCAAGAATGTTACTGTAGTGCTCCCAGAAATGGTTGTAGCTGAAGTCTGAGGACTACTTGGAAAACTCCCAGAAGGTGAAGAAATTGTTGAGAAACTTGCAAAGAAGGTGTGGAGACCAGCAGAGATCTACCCAGAGACAGTGGGGAGACTGGTAGAAATGGTGGGGAGACTGACAGAGATCTTCTCAGAGATGGTAGGAAGACTGGCAGAGATGGTAGGGATACTATCAGAGACAGTGAGGAGACCAGCAGAGAGAGAGCCTCAGAAATAGGAGACTGGCAGAGACAGTGGGGAGACTGGCAGAGATATCTTCAGAATCTGAGGGACTCTCAGAGGTTGTCTCCAGATGCTGTTTCCTGATGAGGTCAGCTGAGCTAGAAGAGCTCAGAGTTAGAAGAGTTGGCCAACTCCAGAGCTCACCTCTTTATCCCAACACCCCTTTTCAGAGGTTGATGTTCCTGCAAGCCCAGGAACAGCACCAGTGTAGTGTCCATGGGACCTGACGGTGTGTGCCTTTCCCTGATTCTTTAAAGGCTCTGAGCCTTACAGCACTTGAGGGGCTCAGTCAGTTGAGCATCCAACTCTTAATTTTGGCTTAGGTCATGATCCTAGGATTGTGGGATCGACCTCTCTGCTTAAGCGCAGAGCCTGTTTTGGATTCTCTCTCTCTCTCTCTCTGTCTCTCTCTCTGCCCCTCTCCTTGCCCTTCTCTCAAATTAAAAAATAAAATAAAAATAAAAAATAAAGGCTCCAAGGCTGATTATAAGTCTCAGGAGAGCCAGGTATGTTAGTACCTCCATCAACCCCAGGACCTCCATCCCTAGGGAGAGGTCACCAAGCTGTCCCCAGGGGATTAACCTGTCCCAACCTGATCCCAGGAAATATTGGGAGTGGGGGAGAGTGAGTGAGAGGCTGGGGATTCCCCTACCTGGCCCTCAGGCTCCTGAGTCCATCTCTGTCAGGCCCAAGTCCATCTCTAGCCCAGACCTTTCTCAAAGGGAGGAGGCCCAAGTGTCCAATCACAAGGTCCTCCTGCTCCTAGAAGTACAACCATTGGGGTTGAGGATGGATACACAGGTCCCTGGGGAAAGAGAATTTGGGAGCTGGATGAAGGTGGAGAATGTCAAGGCCTGCGGCTTGCATCTGACCCTTGGGAGATCTCAGGGTAGAGTAAACACCTGAGCCATCTCTCACTTAGCTGGCTGGAGTCCACAAAGCTTTCTATTCTTTTGGCAGAGAAGGGCCAAAGGGAGAAAAGGAGCATCAAGGAAGACATGAATCATGTTCAAGAACAACGCAATGCAGAGGTTCAGAACCTAGCTCTGAAGCCAGACTGTTCTGAATCCACTACTCCCAACCTGTGCAATCTCAAGCAAGTCATGTGACCTAAATCTTAGTTTCTTCACGCCTAAAATGGGGTGGTCTAGTACCTACTTCAATGGGTCATTACAAGCATTAAAGGAAATAGTGGTTCTAATGTTCCTAGCGTGACTATGTAGAAAGAGCTGGGGGCACCAGCAGGAAAAGACATAAGGGTGCCTCCGCTCTCCTCTGGAGACAACTCAGATGCCCCAAAATATCTCTCTGTGCTCCTGCTTTCTAGCCCCTTCTCATACCTCCTGTGCCTGCTGATCTTTCTGTCCACTTATTCTTCCCATTCTTATCTTCCTGCTCTCCCACAGAAGCCTGAGAGTCCTTGAATGTCTCACCTGAATGTCTTTTGCTTTTGGCTTCTCTCACTTACTCTGCCCATTACTCTCACTGCTTCCATCTCTCTGCTTGGGCCTACTGGTTTCTGAGGGAGAAGGGACATAATACATAGGAAGGCAAAGAAGAAGACAAAGGGCATGTGCTTTTGTGTGTTCCAGGGGCTTATGTGACTAGTGTGACAAGTCTGTTGAGCTTGTCCCTGTGTCTGGCATAATGAGGGATGGTTTCTAATCTCTCTGCTACTGACTTTCTGTGTGGCCTTAATGGGTTATATGCCCTCTCTGGGCCTTGGTTTCCTAATTTGTAATGAAAGGTGGTAAACTAGATGGGCTTCAAACTCTCTCTATACATCTGTCCTTGTTTTTGCCCTTTGAAGTGCCTGTGTATAAGGATGAATGCATAAGGCAGGGGGTGGGAGAGTTATTTGATGAAACTCGTGTCTCCACCTGAGTATATAGAATGTTTTAGAACAACTAAGACAAAACATTCGAGGATGAAATTTCTCCCCCTTTACCGAGATTTCTCACAGAAAGCCAGTGTGCCTGGGGGAGCAGGGTACCTGGGCTTGGGAAGAAACTTGGTGTAATCTACCCCTCCCTTTTGGGCTCACATTCCTGAGCCCTTTGGTGGCATGAATGATGGAAATTAATTGCAGTTAATAATTAATCCCTAAAGAGCAAGTAGAGGCCCAGGTTTAGGTGGGGCTCAGACACCCACAGGAGGGACCCCTCCTTAACTTCCCTCTCTGTAGAACTGGGCACCATCCCCCTCAAGCCTCCAGACATAGGGAACGGGTAGGGCACAGGATTGAGGAAAGGGGACCACCTTCTATTTTCCCCACCCCAGGGAATGGCCCTTTCCTGGGTCCTCAAAGGTACACAGGGAGAACTGGAAAATCCAGTTACCCAGCTTCCCTCTCCCATTTCCCCACAAACACCTCTGCTAAGGATTAAGTGGAGTATAGAAAGGAAGGCCTGGTAAGAAGCCAGCTGGGGCTTCAGACATCTCTTCTGTCCATCAGAGAAGCAAGAAGCAAAGTGGGCACAATGGGGGCCAGGCTGCCCTTCTTCCTCTTCCTGACACTCCTGGGCAGCTCACAGGGAACAGGTGAGGGCTGGAGGGCTAGATGTCTGGGTGCTCGTGGCAGGAAGAGGCCAAAGAGGGGAGTAAGAGAGGCACCCGGTCTTGAGCTCCCCGCGGTCTGGGGCTGTGAACCCCCGCATTGAGAGTGTCCTGAAGGGCATTGTCAGGGAAGAGCAACTTGGGGCATGGGGGGAGGCCGGGGTGCCCCCATCTCTGAAGGAATATGGCCCTAATAACTGGGCCCTAAGCTGTATTTTTGGATCCCTAGGGCCAGGAATGATTTTGCAGCTGAAGCTGAAGGACTCCCTTCTAGCAAATTTCTCCTATGATTCCAGCTACCTGGAATTGCTCGAAAAGGTAGTTTTTTGGGAGGGGAAAGGCGGGGCTGTGTGAAATTTGAATGTATTTCTGAGTCAGTGTGGGCCTCTCTGCTGGGGTCTGGCCATCTCCAAGGGGTGAGTGAGAGCCATCTTACACCTTTCCTTCTAACCCTTTCTCTTCCCCAGCTCTGCCTCCTCCTCCACCTCCCACCAGGGACCAATGTCACCCTCCATCACGCAGGATCCCCATACCATGCCATCTGCAAACTCTGAGAACAGTCAAAACCTGTGTCCCCACTTGGCCCAGGCATTTGACTACCAAGATACAGGTGGGATGCCCTAACCCTGCCAAGTGGCAGTAAATATGATGAATTCAACGACTTGCCTTTGTGGGTTTGTGAGCAGAGGGCTGGCAGGAAAATGGAATTAGACACCAAAGTCTCTGACTTTCCCTCTTATTAAGCAGAGGGGTTCCAGAATGGACACCCTCTCCGTCAACACCAGTGTGAAAGGCCTAGAAAGAATCTGGGAAGTTAACTGTTTGGGGACACATGCACCACACCTATATATGCATGTGTGTGAACACACTTCAAGCCGAGATCTTCAGAACACCTAGGAATAACATGTATTGAATTCCTACATTGTTCCAGACTTGATGCTTTCCCATTTTGATGCTTGCAGTGATCTTTAATGTAGCATAATAAGTGTCATTGTCCAATTGTACAGATGAACACTGAGGTTTACAGAGGGCAAGTCACTCACTTTAAGTCCATTAGCAGTGGACCGAAAGTCAGACACCAGACAAATGCCTTGGCTTAAGCATGATTTTCATTTCATTTCTCTTTGCTTAAGCTGGGAGTTCATGTACCCCCTCACCCCGGGCCCCATACACGTCAATTAAGGTTGGGGTGGGAGGCACCTCCAGGGGGAGATGAGAGGTTCCACCTGTGAGAGGATGGCCAGCCAGGTGTGAGTGGTGGGGAGGACGGTGGGTGCTAGCAGAGCTTGTGCTGGCTGTGAGGACATACAGTCCCACACGTGAGTCTAGGTGAATTAATCCTCTCAGAGCCTCCATTTCTTCACCTGCAAAGAGGGGATGATAGATCCTGATGCTTGGATTGTTTTGAGCATTCCATGGAGAAGCTACCTAGGGCACATGGGCAGATAAGTGGGCATGAGCAGTAGGGATTGTTAAAATTCAACCATGGTCCCGACATAGAGGTCCTAGTCCCTTCAGGGGTCCAGGGTCCTCCTTCTCCTGATTTTCTTGAGGCAGGCACTCCTCTGTCTCCTCACCCAAGATTCAAGATTATCTTGACTTCCTACCTGCTCTTTCAAAATGCAATCATGCAGCTCAAACTTGACCATTTGGGGGTACTGATGTGATTGTTTCCTGTTCTCCACAGCCCTGTCCCCTACCTACCATACTCCCCACCTACCCAGCATCGCCACCATGGGAAATTAGAGGCTGACTCCCTTGGAGGGAGGTGAAGGCAACAGCTCCATATAGGGCATCCCTGAAGATGAGGGGAGAATTGCAAGTGGGGGAGTGATAAGGAAAGCTTCCAAAAAAAATTCTTCTCATTTCCTTTACAACTATTCTGGGATCCACAGCCTGGAAGAGAGGTACCTGGGATCCAAAAAGGGCCCGAGTGTTTCATGACTTGCTCCTAGCCTTCACTAGGTGCAGGTGGCACTCATGGGTCAAGTGTGTAGGCCCTACCCAAGTTGGGGAACTGGATGTCTGGATTTCCAAAGAGCAAAGAGCTAACTGCTCCTCAACTCAATTCCTACATCTCAGGGCCTTGGATCACCAGGCTATGATTTCCAGATTCTTTTCTCAAAAAAAAAAAAAAAAAAAAAAAAAAAAAAAACAGAAAACAAAAACAAAACTCTCTTCCAAGACTCAAGACAGGGCAGTACAGGGAAAAGAATGCTTTGGGATTCAACAGACCTAATAGCCATTCTTCTCCTTTTGGGTAATCATGTAAATTCTAACTGAGCACATGACTCACTTACATTTAGCTTAGCACACAGCTCATCACATTTCCCAGCCTCCCTTGCAGCTAGGAATGGCAATGGGATACAAGGAGAAAAGCAGTATGCAACTTCCTGATGACACCTCTGAAAGGAAAAATACTTTCATTTCAGAGGGAAGAAAACAAAGTCCTTCCAGTAGCCTACAGGTCCTAGACTAGTGCTTTCCAATAAACTTTCCATGATGAAAATGGTTTAGAACCTACACTGACCAATATGGTAGCCACTAGCCACATGTGGCTATCAAACATAAATGTGGCTAATGTGACTATGGAGCAGAATGTTCAGTTATTTGACTATGGAGCGGAATATTTAATTTCGAATTAGTTAAATGGCAACCATTTTGGACAACATAGCCCTAGATAATCTGCCTTGAATTTTCCTGACCCCATACCCCACAGTGGACTTTATCTCCTACTCTTCCCCCCAACACTGGCCTCCTTGCTGCTCTTTGAGCATTCAAGATACACTCCCATCTTAGTTTTGCTCTGGCTCTTCCCTCGATCAGGAACACTCTTCTCGCAGGCATCCACTTGTCTAATTCCTGCACTTCCTACAAGTCCTTGCTTAAATCTCACTTTCACAGTGCATTCTACCCTGACCTCCTCCACGTTGCCTTATTCTACCCTTTTTTCCCCATAGCATTTCTGACTCTCAGACATACTGTACTGTATAGTTTATTTACATGTGTCCTTTTTGACTCTCCTTGCTAGAATGAAAGTATCACAAAGGCAGAAACCTTTGTTTCAGTCATTGATGAATCCAAGGGTCCAGAATAGGTCCCAGCATATAGTAGGTGCTCAAGAAATATTTGTTGAATTGGGGGAAGACAGAAAGGAAACTGCCCAACCCCTCCTCTGACTCCTCCCTCCTGGTAGGATAAGGGTGGAGGGGTAGGGTGGAGCAGATCTTAGACCCAGAGTTGGAACCAGTGTATCAGAATGGCAGGAAATAAGATTAAACGAGGTGTGGGCCTCCTTTATTGCAGAACCCTGCACTGCCTCTGCTCAGCAAAAGAAACATCCACCTTGCCTAATTCACCCATTGTATTTGAAGTTTGGTTACAGCAGCCAAAATGAACCTGCACCTATTTACTGGATTAAATCCCAGTTGATACTTTGGACAAGTTTTTATTCTCTGAGCACATTTCCTCATTTCCAAAATGGAGCAAACATCCACCTCATGAGGTTCTCAGGAGGAATAAATCCATCATGGAAGCCCCAAACCATGATAGGCCTACTATAAATAATAGCCTCAGAGATGCTAGACAGAATACAACTTGGGCATGTAAGAGGCAGGTCTCTGAAGTCCATGGAGATGACACAAGGTGTTTAGGGTGGGTAGGTGGGTGTTTGCATCAGTGGGGATGTACATCTGTTGGAGGCTGGGGAAGATGTCCCTGGCAGTCTGGTGTCAGGTACACAGAACAGAGGCAGCACTCAAGCCCCAGCGTGCCCTGCAGTCCCTCAGGACCAGAGGAAGTACCTGCTCCTCTTAGCACACCCCACCCCAGGATAAGGCCAAGGAGCAGGAGACATTCCATTTGGTGAGAAGGAGGAAGGGCCTCCAGAAGCCAGGGCCCTGTCAGTGATTCCAGGAAGTAGGTGGAACCCGAGTCACACTACCCACGCCCTATTAGGAAGCTCCTCTTTCTTCCAGTGAGGCAGGCACCACCAGCACTCACACTCCCACTGCAGCCTAGAGCCCCAGGCTAAGAGGCAGCCCCCCTCTTTTTCTAAACCAAAGTTTCAGGGAACAACTAAAAGGCAAGAAAGTCACCGCTAGGGGAAAGGGATAAAAGGACCACAGAGAGTAATATGTGGGATTTTAAAAGTTTATCTCATTCCTAAACTTCTGGATGGGACGGGGTAGGAATGTGAGCATGTCGAGGACACCTAATGACACTGACCAAACCATTCTGTTTCCTTATTTATGAAATGAGGGAGGTGAGCCACATAGTCTCAGAATCCCCATCATGCTCTGAGAGCTGCCAGATTCTCTCTGTCCTCAAAGGCAGGATCTGGGAGAGAAGAAAACCACCAGGGATAGTGAATTGGAGCTCAGAGCTCCCTGGGGCTAGGACATGCATCCATCAGCTGCTGGAGGTGAGAGGCTGCCTTGTCCAGCTTCGACAATTCCAACTGGAGGGAAGAAAGCTGGCCAAGAAGAGAAGCAGGTGAGATCCTTATAAGGCCAATCTCCTCCAGCCCACATTCCCACAGGGAATTAGGCTTCCTCCAGCCTCACCCTCTGCTGCCTCTTAGTCTCCGCCTCTCCCTCTGACGGGGTCCAGGCCATGAGGCCATCAAGCTGCTTCTGCAACTTGTGTCTTCGGGCAGCTAGCAGAGATAGATGGGTCTGGGGGTCCACCAGCCCCTGTGTAAGAACAGAGAAGGCTCAGCCTTCTCTGCACCATCTGCAGCCTGTCCAGTACTTCTCTCCATCCCATTCTCAGGAGCGCTCACTTTTACAGAACCCGCCCTTTGCCCTCCTCCCAACACCCTTTTTGATCCCTCCCCCCATCCCCCTCCAATCTCCTCTAGGCACCTGCAGCTCCATGTACACCTGAATGGTATCATTGAGTGGAGCCTGGACCCACCCAGAGGGAGCCAGTACACCTGGGGGTAAGAAACCCACGGCCCCACAGTGGCCCAGGGTGCCTAGGGGTTCCAGAAAGGCCTCGAAGAGGCCCTGTTCTCCAGGCTCTGAGCTCTGCAACAGCACTGAGGAAGAAAGGGAGACTGTCAGGGTCAAAGCATGAGATCCTGCTTCCCTTCCCAACCTGTACCTCCTAACTCTGGGCTCTGCCCTCCGGGCTCTCCCCACTCCTCCGCCAACCCCTTCTTTCTGCAGGGACTCAGGAACTCAAAACCCATCTCACCTCGGGGCCGGGCCTTTGTGAGCTGGTACGTGGCTCGGAGAGCCCTCAGTGCCTGCACAGCCTCTTGGACCCGGGAGAAGCGCTGTTCCAACTCAGGCTGGTGCCAGTGCTCCTGGAGATGGAGACCCAGAGCTAACAAGCAGACCCCTGGGAGACTTGATATCAGCTCTCCTGGCTCAGACCCTCCACCTGCCCACTCCAATCTGCTAAGAGCAGCAGAATCTCTCCTTTCCACCACACACAAAATTTACCACGTCAAGGAACGGAACCCAGCAAAACCTGGGGTACCATCTAAAGACGTCTTAGTTGATGTCTATGTTGATGTCAGTTAATTGTTCTGATCAAAGATACCAAACAACCATAAGTAAGTTAGAATTTAAACTGTATCATTCAAAACTCACAAAACCAAATAAGCATAAAAAATTTAAATACTTAAACTTTAAAATGATTTTTTGGGTGAGTTTGCAGTATTTATCCTTCTGAAATTATTAAAGCTTAAAACTGCAGCAATTTGGGGGCCATCCTGTTACTAACATCTAGTTCTCATCACAACCGTGCCATGAACTATTACTGCTCCTGGTTTAAAGATGGAGAACTGAGGCATGGTCAGTCTAGCGACAGAGTCCTGCTCTTGTCCACGGGGCTAATATTGCCCCCAACACAGACCTGCAAGAACAACCCATCCTCCTAAAGACTCTACACTAAAGTACAAACCATGATTGTTGATGACCCCACAGCAGCAAACCCTTTGAGAAGACAAGACTGCTCCCCAGCGCTTCGCCAGTGGTCCCATTCCCAGACATCAGGGACGTGTACTCACCAAGCTGCGGGCAGTGGGGTAGGGGGCAACAGAGATGCTAGGGGCAGAGGAGCCGCCAGGCCTGGGGGGCAGCCTCTGCCAGAGCTCTTCAGCCAGGAAGGGCATCAGTGGGGCGAGGAGGCGGAGACCGATGTCAGCACAGGAGAACAGGACCTGAGGGGGGGCTCGGGCATGGGGCGAGTGCAATAGCACCGGCTTCACAGCCTCCTAGGGAGGGAGCCACAGGGTAAGGGGACAGGCCAAGGCCACATCTGTGTTCTTTGTCCACACACTCACTGCCCTGCCAGTGGAGAATGCTGTGGGTGAACATGGGAGGGAGCACACAGCATCTTGGACCCCGTCAGCTGTCCCAGAATACACTCTGGAGCAAGTGAAAAGTAGAAATCTAGAACAGGGATTCTCGGCATGTGGGGAGGTATATAAAATTGTCAGTGTGGTTCAGGTAACAGGAGTGGAATGCCACGTCATGACCCCAGGTCTACTCACCAAGTAGACATCACAGAGGTTATGGAGCCAGAAGTGGTGCAGGGCATGGGTGATGAGCGAGAGCTCTCGGGCAAGGAAGCCTCGCTCACACTCCTGGGCAGTATGGGCAAGACGGCTCAGGATCCAGGCATCCATGGGTGATGAGGGGGAAAGCTGCGGGCCGCAGAGGGCTTCAGATGGGACGACTCAACTCCCCTGAGTCCTTTCCCTCCAAATGCCATCTTCAGCCCTCAGAGACCTGATGATTCTACCTCCCAAGCCTCTCTCTTACTTCCTCTGCAGGCTGGGGTACAAATTTCTCCCCTAAGGCATTGAGGATAAAGCGCAGGGCATTCCAGATTTTGTTGCAGAAATGCCGGGAACTTAGGACCTCGGAGACAGACAGGTGTAAGTCACCCCCTGAGAGGAAAAGGAAGGGGGGAGTGTGCACTTGGGTGTTAGCAGTGCAGGGAGTCCTTGACCCTGCCCCACCCTCTAAAAGGGTGCCTATAGCCCCAACCCCTCTCTTGCCCAGGCTTACCTAAGGCCCCATGGGAGCACAAGGTGAATCTCAGGGCATCTGTTCCACACTCAGGGATCCCATGAGGGAAGTCCTTTCTCTGCAACCAGAGGGAGAAGAGGAGTGGCAGATGCCTATGCTGCTGCAGGGCCAGAAACCTGGGTTGTGAAGAAAACCAGTAGCCTCGAGCTAGAGGCTGAGATGAAGCGGACGTTGGTGACTCACCTGTGCTGCAGCAGCAATCGCCAGCTCTGTGGAGTCCAAGTTCCCATCCCTCAGCTTTTCCTGCAGCACCTGAGATGGGTAATTCACTGGCCTTGGTCAAAGACCCTATCACTACAAGGGTTCCACCCACTCTCTCTCCAGCCAGCTCCTCTCCACAGGCTCCCTTCCTCTCTCCCACAAACCCCATCCCTCGCTAGACTTCATCCTGACCTGCAACTCCACCCCACTGATGATGTCTCGTGGGTCCAACACATTCCCCAAGGACTTGCTCATTTTCCGGCCCTGCCTGTCCCGAACCATGGAATGAAGAAGCACCTGGGAGCATGAAGGAAGTCACCAGAGGGGTTAGGGGAGCCTTTCCCCAGAGGTGCCCAGGGGATCTCTGGCCTCCATGCAGCAGGGGTTAGGGTGGGAAAAGAATCAGGAAAAAGGAATTGGGACCACAGAAAATACTGCATTAGGGACTAGAACAGAGAACAAGATTTAGGGAAGACTGGGGAGTCCACGAGAGGCACTGGGCAGAGAAGGGCTGTTACCTTGCTGAAGGGAAGCTGCCCTGTGAGCTGGGTCCCCAACATGACCATGCGGCCCACCCAGAAGAACAGAAGATCACTACCCGTTTCCAAAAGTGACAGGGGGTAGAAACGAGTGAGGTCTGGGGTCTAGAAGGAAAAAGGTAAGCAGTGAGGGGTCCAAGCCCTGTGCCTGCAGCTCTCCTTGAGGCTCTCTGGGAGGCCAGGTGTCTACTTCATCATCCCCACCTTCACTCTGCTCTTCTCAGCTCGCCTCACCTCTTGGGGCCAGCCCAGGGCAGCAAAGGGGAAAAGAGCTGAAGAGAACCATGTGTCCAGGACATCAGGATCTGGGAAACAGAACAAGGAATGGGGACAACTGGAACCTCAAGCCCACTACTGTGCATCTTTCCAGCCCAACCCCACCCACAGAGACCATGGTCAGGCCCTCTGCCCCATTCCCAACTTTCCTAATCCCACCTCCTCCACCTCAGAATCTGCCCCCTCAAAGGCCCAGACGCCCTCTCCTGCCCTCCACAACACACACACTCACCCCTCTGCAGGGTCAGCTCTGCTGCTGGTCTCCCTGTCAGCTCTGAAGCTATTTTTCTGGCCTCCGCCTCTGTCCTCCCGACCACCCAACAGTCCTCCCTGTCACCCTACAGAAAAAGTAAGGAGTGGGGGAGAACAAGGAAGAGTAACACCTGCAACATCACTGACTTTCATGGGGATGGCTGGCCCCTCCGGCAGTGAGATGAAGTGCCTGCTCAGGCGCTCTGATCCTACAGTGGGTTACAGGACTAAGACCGTGAAGCCCCGCAAAGGCAGACTACTGGGAAGAGTGCTGGAAGTCCTCTGATGCCTGCGCTACGGCTATTTCTGTTCCCACCATGCCTGGCCCTCCTGTCCCCTTCCTCCTACCAACCTTCATTTGCTCCTCTACAACCAGGTAGGCAGGAATCTGATGGCCCCACCACAGCTGCCGGGAGACACACCAGTCCCTGCCGAGAGGACATCAGTGATTTCTCAGCATAACAAGTGCATCTCCCCACCCCACCTACATGGAGCCCCTTACCCTTACCCGATGTGTGAAAACCAGTGCTGCCAGTTCTTCTGGTGGAAGGAGGGACTGAGCTCCAGAGCTCCTGACTCCACAGCCTGGAGAAAAAGGCTCTTAGATCGTGCTTACCATCCTGCACCAGCACCACTCCTGAGATGGGACAAGTATCCTCTAAGGTGGTGCTATTACTCAGAAAGGACCTCCAGACACTCCTGAGAAGATTTGGGGTTTGATAGGGATGTGCGCCAGCCCTTTCGGGGTCTCCCTGCCTCTATCCCCACAGCTCTCCTCTCAAATGCCAGGGCCAGAGGTCTGTGGGGCAGGAGGGCCTCAGCCTCCGTTTTTTCATTCCAATTTGCAGGGAGTTCCCATTTTTTCCTCGCACTGCAGCCTCACCTGGGCAGCTCGATCCCCCATCTCCCGGCAGCGGACAAACCACTGGCTCTTCAGTAGGTATTCTACCACGTCCCCAGAACGGCTGAGAAAGAGACAGGGTGAGTCTGCTGCTCCTTGGGTCCTGTGCTTTTCCCCCCCTGGGGCAAAGGACACTACTACATGCCAGGCCCTTAGACCCAAGAATATAGCAGCAAATAAAACTGACACAGGGGTACCTGGGTGGCTCAGTCAGTTAAATGTCCAACTTTGGTCCAGCTCTGCTAACAGCTCAGAGCCTGGAGCCTGCTTCAAATTCTGTGTCCCCCTCTCTCTCTGCCTCTCCCCGCTCACACTTTCTTTTTCTCAAAAAAACCAATAAATATTTAAAAAAAAAAAAAAACTGACACAGAGCTTCTGGTCCCTTGCAAGGGGTATGGAGCCCATCCTATTGTCCTATTAGCTTCATCCACTCCCTTCCTGGAAAAGTCCTAAGTAAAAGGGTTAAAATGGGGTTACCTGCAAATAGGAAGCACCATGGGGTGGTTCTGAAGGCCCCGGAACAGGCCCTGCTCCCTCAGTGCAGACATAATCTTTTCCCGGGCCACAAATCGGTGAAGACCCTGGGGGAAAATGGCAACAGTCAGGGTTAAAGGTCACTAAAAACAAGTGTGAGAGGGAGGAGTGAGGAAAGGCAGAGGGTGCTCCCTAAGGATGGGGTAACACTGAGGACAGTACCACCTGTAGCCAGTCCCCACAGAGGGAGGTCATGGTTCCATCCTCTTTAATGACACTCAGGGGGCTCAAGCCATGTCGGACCCCCAACTCAGCATCAGCAGGACTATGGGCTGGAGTCACCTTCACTGCCCCTGGGGGTACAGAACCACCATGAGCACTGAGCCCTGACCTTTTCCAGAGGTTTTATTGTCGCCCATGCCCCCATCCCTCTTCTCTCTTCTCTGTCCATGCCTCCTTTTTGTCCCACTCCCCACTGAGACTACCCCAGAAGAGGCTTTCCCTCCCCTCCTTTCTTCCTCTTCCTGGTGCTTCCCTGCTCTTCCAGAATCCCCAGCCTGCTCTCCTTCCTGTGGCCTCCACCCACCTGTGCCCACGTGTGGCTGAACAGCAGAGTCTGTAATGAGGGGGAGAAGCTGCCCAGTCAAGGGGTGACGAAGCTGTCGCCCATGCAGATGCTGAAAGGAACAGAGTGAGATCAAGGCCAGGCACATGTGTGGGGTGCAAAGGTCTGGGCTGAATGCAAAAAACTCTGGGAATAAGAGGGTGAAAACCCGAAGGTAAAGAGCTAGAGCAGCATTCTCTAAACTTTTTCTTACAGGGCCAGAGTGTTTTGTAGGCTTTGCAGGCCACGAGGCAAATTCAGTCTCTGCACAATTACTCTGCTCTGCCAGTGCAGCACAGTTAGGTAATAATACTCAGTTATAGATAATACATAAAACATGCAAGTGGGGAACATACAAAAACAGGCAGCGGGATGGATTTGGCCCACAGGCAATAAATAATTTGTCAACCGCTAAGCTAGAGAATAAGTAGAACATCAAGAAAAGAAAGGCAGAGTCAGAGACACTGGGGAGCAAAGAGGAGACAAGTCTTAGGAAAAGGAAATCGAAAGAAAGAAGGAGCTACCATCAAACAGGAGGGAAGAGAAAGCTACGTGGGTAGGAAAGCCAGCTGGCAGAGAGCACGATGTTGTATTACTGTGTATCGGGAGTCATCAGGATGAACAGCCACAGCCACATCTCCAGGCAACGTCTCTGGCCTTGTGGTTCCTACTACGATCTCTGTGTCTAAAGACAAAATTCAAGCACTTAATGCTGGTCATCGCCCTGGAACCTTACTCCCATAACTAAAGCCAGGAGAACCAGAAAAAGGAGCGGGCAGGAAGCAGTCATGATTGAATAGACCCACAGGTATAACTAGAGAAAATTAGGAGCCTGGAGTTTCCATGTAAGACGATGACCAGAAGAAGCCCAGGAGGCTGTCTGGTGCTAAGGAATTTCTCCATAATTTCCATGGGACAAACAAGTAGAGCATTAACAAAAGCAACTAGAATCCTTACTTGGTGCCAGAGAACACGGGGTTCTCAGTGCCCTAATCACAAATGCTATGCATTCTTTGGGGCAAGCACCAGTCCCTCCTTGAGAAACTTCCTCTGTCTATTCTAGCTAATCTTTCTTCTCTTTCTCTGAACTCTTCCAAACATATACATACTTTTGTCTCTTTCAGGGGTAGCAGCCTCCTATAGAATTATGCCAAGCTTCCGAAGGGCAGTGACCTGTACTTCTCTTATATGGCCCAGAAGACCCAGAATAATGCCCACAAGAACACCAACATTATCAAGGTTCCCTATGTGCCTCCTACCAGGCCATGTGGGAAACAGGCTGGTGAGCTCCCTCCCACCAACCTCACATGTACTCAAGAAAGCAGAGATAAGCAGGCAACCTCTCCAAGGACTACCCTTACCAGGCTCTCCATCCACAGGGAAGGCCACAGAAACAAGAAGGCCAAAAGACACAGGGGTGGGGCAGCCAGGCAGTCGAAGCTCCGTGCAGCCAGGCAGGGGCCGGCTCTCCACCTGGAAGAGTCACAGCAGCAGGGCTGGAGAGCAGCCTTTCCTCCACTCACCCGCCTGCCCTGTAGCCCATCTAAAGACATTCAGAGGATTCAGGAGCCACCTACCCCTCTCCGAATTCAGTCATAGTTCAGAAATATTCACCGAGCACTTACACCGCACCTGGGTATTGTGCTGAACATCTTCCATGAATTCTCATTTAATTCTCACAATGCCCTCTTGACACAGGCATTTCCATCATCCCTAGGAGCTCTCACAGACCTGCTTTTCCTCCTCTGCCTCACCTCAATATCCGAGATGGCTGATCTTAAAGCGCAGGACCAGTTGACAAGCTGCTGGTTCCGGTACAACAACCCTGCCTCATAGAGTCGCACGAAAGCTTCAGTCACGGCCACTGAGGAGCCCTAGGGGATGACCTCAGTGTCCATATCTAATAGCCCCATCTCAGCCCATCACCCCACTCAGGGACCCAGGCATTCCCAAGCTGCTACTCCCAACACACACAACATCCCACCTGCCTGCACATATATCTAGACATCTCCTCAACACCCACAAGGACCAACGCATGGAGCACTCACAGCATCCATAGTGAAACATTCTCGGTCCCAGTCTAGGGAGGCTCCCAGAGCTTGGAGCTGCTTACAGATCTCTCCACCTTTCCTGTGCCCAGAGAGATTTTTGTCAGCAAATTTGTCCAGAGCACCAACTATGTACAGTCCCAGTGACACTCCCAGCAAGGTGTGGCATTGATTTAGTCTCTAGAAGCTAATGGAGATATACATACAACCTCAGTATGGGCCTTCTATGGCATTAAAAGAAGTATAAAGTTCTGGGGTGCCTGACTGGCTCAGTTGGTAAAGCATGCAACCCTTGATCTCAAGGTCATGAGTTCAAGCCCCACACTGGGTGTAGAATAGGAAGGAAGGAATGAAGGAAGGGAGGAGGGAGGGAAGGAGAGAGGGAGGGAAATAAAGTTCTGCGGTAACAGAGGAGGGTAGAGTCAATTTGGGAAAAACCTAAAGAAGCTTTACAGAGAAGATAGCTTGTGACAACAGATACCTGTACAAATGAGGGTAATTTCAAGTAGATGGAAGGTAAGAATAGGTAAGTAGAAGAGATAAGGAAATCTAGGCTAGGAAAAATGGGATAAGTGCAAAAACAATATACATACACACCCCCACACACAAACCCATGCATTTTCAAGTATGTAATACAAACACACACAAACACACACACAGCTTAGAGACCCCACTGAATGCTAAAGAAATCCAGAGCTTCCCTCTCTGAGGGAAGTTAGGGCTTGATGCAAAGAGCCCATCAGGTTAAGGCGAGTGACTCAGAAGCAAGGACCCAAACCTTCCATGTGTGGGGACGGGGGGAGCAAACTCCACCCACTGTACTCACTCCTCCTTCCACTTCCACACCTCCCTAAGGAAGTCTTCCCGGCTCAGCTCATGTCTCCTCACTCCTCGCTCCTTCCACAGTTGCTTCTCCACCACCGCCTACAGTAAGATTAGGAGGCAAATGAACAGAGAATCAGGTCACTTTAAAGGGAGAACAACTCTTCTTCAGTCAAGGAAAGGGAAAAGTGGCAAAATTCATACTTGTGTAGCAATTCCCGCATGATCTGAGCCTGGGACCCACAGCACCTGATCCCCACACATCCGGTGCCTGCAAAAAACAAATACCCTCATGGGAACCCCTGAGCTTCCATATTTACTCTCACTCCCTGCACACTAGCACACCTCCTCCTTCCCCTCCTAGAACATAAGCAGCCCCATTCCCCTCTCACCAGCGCACCAGGGCATCCTGTATGGCCACCGTCAGTGCATGCCCAATATGTAGGGAGCCGGTGACATTGGGAGGTGGGATACACATGGAAAAGGTCTCCCCTGTGGCCTGGGGCAGTCTGGTCTAGAAAATAGAAAAGTCCAAGGTCAAAAAAAGATTGGATGTTACCTGGGGGAACAGCACCCTCTGGTGCCCCTGAGGCAGAAAGAACTACGGAAAAAATAGTCCAGCAAATTACA
The DNA here is from genome assembly GCA_028646485.1 of Cryptoprocta ferox. NCBI lineage: Eukaryota > Metazoa > Chordata > Mammalia > Carnivora > Eupleridae > Cryptoprocta > Cryptoprocta ferox. The sequence continues at coordinate 114,796,421 of CM053577.1, forward strand.
GAAAAGGAGAAAACCTGCCAAGAAAACACTTTGGACACCAGAAGCAGAAGACAAATTCTCTGTTTTATTACGCAGGGTCTGTAATATGGCTGGCTGTAAGCTCCAGACTCAGGCTCAGCTGTGCCCAAGCTCAATGGCCACTCTTTGCTGGGGACCATTTAGTACCCCTCTCTTCCAGGTACTAACCTGATATTCTGGTTTGAAGAAGCCCTCTCGCACCCACCAAGAGTACCAGGCGGCCTCAACATATCGGGGGCTGTATGCAGGAGGCAGGACCCGGGAGACATCTGCAGCAGCAGAGGAGAGATTCACTAACTCCTGAACTTTGCTCCCAGACTGCATTTCAGCAGACCAAATGGGCAACAAAAATGTGAGAGGAAAGACCTTCAAGTTCCCTAGTTACCTTTCTTTTCACCGCGTTCTGTGGGAATTTCATATAACACCACCTCCTTAGGAGTCCAGGCCTTACTGGATTCTGGTGACTGGAGAGAATGACCAAAAGCAGGGATGCGGGGATACAATTTCCAGTATACCCTAGGCATCTGGAATCCAACCAGTCTCTCCTCCAGCCCCCTCCAAAGTTTTCTCAAAAAACCAAGGACAAGCTATCTGACCCCTAACCTTGATCTTCAGGGCTATCCCAGCCTCCAGCGCCGCCTGCTTCTCTCGCAGGCGCTTCTGCTTGGCTTCATGGTTTCTCCGGGAGAGGGAGGATCCATGGATCTCTGACTGGGTAGAGAGGGGATGGGACCTGGGGAAGACCTGTGAGGGCCTCAGGCCCCAGAGTGGTGATCGAAAAGAAGTCAGAGGCATATGAGGCATCAGGAGTGCTTGGAGAGCTGTTCCAGACAGACAGAGCACATTAGGAGGATACGTGGGTGGGTGGCGGTGTCACACCCTCTTCCTTATTCCCAGCCTTCTACTAACACTGATCTGCTTTCAGTCTATTCCCTCCCATACGACGCTTCCCGCGTTAGGACTGGAGTGCACAGTGTCGGAGTCTGTCGTACTCAACCTATGTATCCGCGACGGTGAATGACCTCCGAGGCACGGGCGGGGAAAGGACTCAAGGATTCTGGGAGATTGTCGCCATCAGGGTCTCGTCAGGGTCACTGCCATCTCGGCCTGCCCAAACACCGCCCGCACTGCCCCCGGCCCTGCTCCGCCCGGCTTTCCCGCTCGTCCCACAGCGTGGATCTTGGCCGCGCTGAGCCACCCAGCCCGAGGAGGTCGCTTTGGCGCACGCTCACCGGGCTAGCCCGTCGCTATCCCACGGTGCTCCGCGGCCGCCGCAGCCTGGGAGGCTGAGGGAAACTAGCGAATCCGACCCCGGAATGCGACCCGCGAGCCGCCGGGAGGCGGGGCCACGCCCCGTGCATGCGCAGTAGCCTACTCGGACCCGTTCACTCGCTCTCCGGCCAGGTAGCTGCCAGAGCTGTACAGTGCAGGTCCTCCGAGGAAAAAGGAAAGCCTCGCGGGGAGGCGCCCGGGGGGCACCGTGGCTCACTTCCACAACTTTATTAAACAATAAGAGTCCGGCGTGTAAAAAAACACCTGAGTTCTGAGGCTGCCCCCGCCTCCACACAGCCGCCCCACCCCGCCAGGGTCCGAGCCCGCACTCTCAGGAGCTGTGCTTCTGCCGCTTCCAGAAGCGCTTGACATCGCTGTGCCCGGCCGGGGTCACCACCATCAGCCGCTTGGCCGAGTTCTCGAACACCAGAACGCCCAGCTCCCTAGCGTGGGCCAGCAGCAGCTCAAAGTCCACTTGCGACAAGAACTGATTGTACAGCACACCTGGAGTCCACAGGACAGGGGTGGTGGGAGAGAGAAAAGGGAAGAACTGAGGTCCCTGCGTGGCAGCCTCGGGGCATTGGTCTAGGCTTGCACCCACCACAATCTGAAAACGAATCCTCTATGCTTGTCTGTTTCAGGGCTCATCCTAACACTAGCGTGATCCAGCCATATTCAGTAAGGCATATAGCACAATAAGGGAACCCAACTAATGCTCACCAAATCAGAGAAATTACTGTGAATTATCCCTTCTAATTCCCTCTTCTAGCTAAATCCAAATTGCACATATTTGAGACAATTTACTTACTACCACAGACTCATCCCCAAAATAAAAGTGTTTGCCAGCTTTTCTCTACCAGCCCATGCAGTAAACAAAAAAATAAAATGCATGAATAGCTTTTTCAGTTCATCAAGACTAAATTGTCTTTCCTCTGGCCAACGACAAAGAATCAACCACCAGAAGCCACTCACCCTCAGTAAACCGGAGTCTGTCCCTTTCTAGCTCCCATAGCCGAATCTGGTCCGTGATGGTGGGTGGCAGCACAGGTGTCTTTAGGTGCAAGAAATGGCTATAAGATTCAGGAATACTGCCCCAGGCAACCCCAGCCATCTACTCATTCCCCAGATTTGGATGCCCCTTTCTCTTTTCCATCACTTCATCACGAGGTGCCAGGGGCTGTCAGCCTCCAGCAGCTTGATACCTGTTTGAGCATCACTGGGTGGGCCCTTGTCCTTAGGAAATGGATGATCTAGGAAAACAGACAAGAATGGGATCAGGGGCTCAAGTTAGAGGGCAAGAAAGCTACGTAAGCTGTCATCTGGATGTTTAAAAATCCATAGACATGCCTGTATTTAACCCATCTCTGTTCATATGTCATCCCAAGTTGCCGTTCCCATTGTTCATGTCTGCTAAATGTGCTCTAGCACATTTGCACTTTCCATAGTCTTGTTTTGTTTTTCTTTCTTTAAAATAGCAGCAGCTATTAACTTTTGAGCACTTACTGCATGGCAGGCTCTGAGCTAAATGCTTTACTGCTATTCTATCACTGAACCCTCCCCCAAACCCCATGAGGTGAGAACTATCATTATTTCCATTTTCCAGATGAGAACACTGAGGCTCAGAGAAGTGAAGGAACAAAGCTGTTTATGCAAATAGGAAGTGGTTGGTAGTGAAGACACAAATCTATACCTCCTCCCCCATGTTTTTGCCCATGGAGGGTCTGCCTTTTCCCACACTTAGAAGTCTTGACTTCTCTTCGTGTGCGTGGTCTATGCTCAAACACAAACAACTCACTGCCATCTACTGTAACAGAGCCAATGTTAGCCTTCTGTAAGATGAGTACCTTGTACCCCACAGCCCAAGTGCAGTCTATCTTCCCACCCCCACCTTCCCCAAGTGGGGATACCTGTTGGGCTGTGATGCCACTGGCGATGGCCTGCTGCACGCTCTCCCGGGTCACCTGTGCCACCACCATGTTGGGGAAGCGATAGAGCATCTCTGAGAAGAGGGCAATCAGGGCAATCTGCAGCTCCGACTCTGAACCAGGGATAGGAAGAGAAGATGAGGAGGCTATCTCCATACCCAGACTCCCTCATGACCTTCAAGTGTGAGGAGGAATGTCAGAGAACTCTAAACTGCCAGGTAAATATGAACATAAACTGGCACTCCCTCCCCACTCTCATCCCCAACCTGCTGTCCTTGGGGCCCTCTGTCTGGCCTCACCTGTGTAAGCATACAGTCGGTAATTAGTTTCCACAACAATGAAGCCTGGCTGATGGGCAGTACCCCCAGCTCCAGAAACACCAGACGAGAGATTGATGGCCAGTCGTGTGGGGTAGTAACGCCGAGATTTCCTCTGGAAAAGACAGAGGGAAAGGCAGGGGGCGCTTGCTCAGGTGTCACTAACAACATCTTCCTGTCTGAGAGAGACACCTTGCAGAGCACAGAGCCTCAACTCACAACTTGTCTCCTCCAAGGGACCCAAGTCCTGGCAACTACGTCCTGCTACTGTCCCCCGAGACCCACTCTTTTTTTTTTTTTTTTTTTGTATAGTTGACATACAATGTAACATTAGTTTCAGGTACACAACATAGTGATTCAACAACTCTACACTTACCCTATACTCACTACAAGTGTAGCTAACACCTGAGACCCCACTCCTTTTTAAAGGCCAAGGCAACAGACCACCCTCTCTCTTCCCTAGAAGCCATGTATCTGAGTGCTCATACCTTCCTCTGGAAAACAAGCCCAAACTCACGCAGATGTTGCAGGAAATTCAACAAAGAGTCACTCATACCTTCCACAGAGTAATCCTGGGAAAGAGAGGTGCCCCGTTGGGAGTCCAAAATACATCCTATTCTCCCCCTCCCCACCTTATACACTCATTCCCTCTTTTCCCATCTGTGCTTTGTTTCTTCTTATCTTTCACACTTTTGCCCATAACCTGATTTTCCCCTTCTCATCTCTCTACCCATCAGCTTGCCCACCCAAGCCCCCAGCTCCATCCCCCTGTTTACCTTGCCCAGAGTAGAGAAGCTGAGCTGGAAGAGGAAGGAAAGAATCTCCACTAGGTCCATGCCCCGACTCTAGGGAGGAATGGGCAGAAACAAAGTGGGAGGTATGGAAGGGAGAAAATGAGGGGAGAGAACATCAGGGAATAGTCTGCAGGGGTAGTCTCTTGGTGGGTCTTGAGAAGAGCAGAGAATGCGTGGCCTCCTCACCTGGGCTGTCTGCAAATACTGCAACATAAAGTACCAGAGCTGGGCAGGGGTGTCCAGCAACAGGAACTGGAAGCCGGCCGACGTAATGCAGGGTGGCTCTCCAGGTTCAGTGCTAGAGATGTAGAGAGAGACAAGGGTAGAGGGATGCAGAGAAAAGCCACCATCCCCACCTGTCCTCTCATGTTTTTTCTTGGTTTCTCTCTGGCTATTCTCTACTTGGCTCTCCTTTTTCAGTTAACCACATGTAATCCTAACCCACCCTGGACACTCAGTTTAGCAGGGATCTGATGTACCTCTGGTTTCCTTACCTCTTCATGAGCCCAGCCTGGCTGAGAAGCTGAGCCAAGTCCTGGCTGACGGCTGCACTGGGGGAGCCCACCATGAAGTGCAGGACCACCTGAGAAACAAAAGTGAACAGAGAGAACAATGCCTCTATGGGCCAATGGAAGTATGAGAACAAGCAGAGACAGAGTCCCAAGTCCTCACCTCCCATCGCTCCTCAGCGTACTTGTCAAGTGAGGGAACATCCCGGGCGTGCTTGTCTGGACCCAGTTGACTTGTGTCATCAGACCAGGCCTTACCCCTATTGCCAGGATGGGCAAAGAGTAAGGAACCCTGCCAGTGTTCCCTGCCTGCCCCCCAACGCCCTCTTCCCTCCACCCAACCCCCCCCCCCCGCCATCTCCATGGGCTATGAATAGAAGACATTTCTTTCCTATACCATGAAGCTACATCTAGTCCAACTTATTCCTAAAGGAACTCCTAAAGGTGGAGCCCACTAAGTTCCAGAGGAGGGGTACCCTCCCCCAAGTAGTTTAATTAGCAGTTTAATTACTAGTTCCCCTCACCTAGCTTAGGAAGATGGAAGTGACATACCCACCCAGAAGGGCAATGCGGAGGTTCTGGCGGAAGATGGGGTTGAGGATGAGGCCCTGAAGACCACCAGGGAGCAGCTGGGTGTGCCAGATACGAAGGCCACTCAGCAGCCCTGTACTTTCCTCTTGAGCTCTGAAACAGAAGCGAAGAGGTGAGGGAGTGTCTAGAGAACAAAACGAAGGAGGCCCACAAAGGCTCCTATTTCTGCCTTTTCTGAACTGGTGATCCCTTGGAACACTATATCACAGAGTGAAATCAGTGTCTTCTTAAGGCAAATTTCTGTGATACCTACCAGAACCTCGTTGTAGACATCACATCTTTTCAAGGGGGAAAATACAGTATGCAGAGTTTCCCAAACTTATTTAAATACAAGCTTTGTGCTATATCCATTAATATTTCCTGCAAGTGTCCCAAAAGGAACACTTGGGATATCTAGCTGTTGAGAAATGTGTATCTGGCTGAGCATGCAGCAGAGACTCACTTGCTGAATTCCTTCTTCACCCACAGGGCTACAGCGGCTTGTGGCAAAGGCTGCTCCAGAAAGAGCATCCGCATCACCCAGTTCTTAGCCAAAGATGGGAGCTCCCTGGAAGGGGGTAGAGATAAAATGTTATTATCAAAAACTGCATTATGTGCATCATCTCTGCCCTCAACAGCCTCTTAAACATCTCATCCCACTCTCCACATCTTTACCAGTCTTGCTGCCCCCACTAACTCCATCTGTTTTGGCCTGACACACTTTAATCTCCAAGCTCCCCCCCCCAACCAGGGCTAAGCTTCAACCCGTAACTTATTCCAGTCTGCGGGCCCCATTACATTTCCTCAACATGGTCCCTGCCATGAAGGGGGTCCTTACCTAAACACAGCCAGACAGGTGGCAGGGTGCCCATACAATCGGTCCAATACACCAGGGCTCAAGCCCCCTAGGAATTCCTGCAGATTCCTGCATTGTAGGTGGACTCGGTTCAGTCCGCCCCTTGAGGGGGTGCTCTCCATCACCTGAGAGATGCAAAGTCAGAAATGCACACCCCAGTCCATGCCAGTGTCATCCCTCACCTCATCCCAATTCCAGATCCACTGTCCCCCACAATAACCCATCCTTTCTATGATTTCCTTTTCTATGTCACTCATCTCTCTTTTCTCCCAAACCTGACCAACCTCCTCTCCTCTCCTACCTCCTCACCCCACTTCTGGCCTCAACTCTAGTCTTCTCTCAATATTCAAATGAATAATTGTTAATTGTCCCATATTTGCAAAATCATTTTTTATTTCAGTATCTTGTCTCATCTTTACCTAAGCAGTGACAAGGAAACTTGTTTGAACCCAATCCTCTCTCCCTTCCACCTCTTCTGGTCCGATTAGCTTATGAGCTCCAAATATGTCAGTCCTTCGCATCTTATGTCTCGGCCCCACAGGTCTTGCTGGGCACAGAACTACCGTTCTCCTCCTTGTCTCCCAAATCTGCGCCCACCTCTCCTCTGTCCCCCGCCAGACTTCACCCCATTCACCCTGATCCATGCGTCCGATCTGCTAACTTCTCTCCTACTTTCCTCCTACTCCGCGCCTCTCACTCAACTCTTTTACCTTCCCCACCCCTCTCTCTCTAGGCCCCCCTACCACTCTGTGTCGATTCCCCCGCCCTCGTGCACCCTGAGTCTCAAGTCGTCGCTTAACCGGAGCTACTGTCTGGCGTTGGCTCTCCGGAATAGGAGAATGGACGATGGAAAATGAGAGAAAAAGATGGGGAGAGGGACAAAGAACTTGACAGGAGTCCAGAGTGTAGGATTCAGAAGAGAAGGAAAGGAGGGGGAAGGAGTGGAAAGTAGGAAAAGAGAAGAACAGGCACTGCGCTCACTCTCCCGCCGCGGGGCATTCTGGAAATTGGAGTCTTTTCTGGGCTCACCTCAGAGGGGGCGGAAGCGCGTCTGACTACAACTCCCAAAAGGCACCGCGGGGAAGCCGACCGGAGGGAGGCTGGCCTTTAATTGAGAGAGCCGGAGACACCCGAGGCAGCGCCACTTAGTTCCGTGTCGCTTTCCTCTCTTGCAGCTAACCGCGGGTCTAACCGACCTCGGCGGAAGGCGGGACCCAGGGAGGAGGAGGGCCGCTAGGGCTTTCTGGCAGAGGCGCGGAGAGGGCTCCTAAGTCAGACGCTTAGTTCAGAGACACACGAGACTGAGCTTCTTGAGCTCTTTGCACCTCGTCAAATTGAAATACAGCACTCTCTAGAGCGTTTTCCCGAGTTAGGAGCACCGCTCCGTGCGTCTTACTCGGCTTGTAAGTAGTCAGTAAATCTTAATTGCCACGTCCACCATGCTCCCACCAACCCGTTTCGTTAGAAGATCCTAATAAATACGGGGGGGGGGGGGGGCGCGTTGTTTTTTTTGTTTTTTTTTTAAGGAAATCAGTTGTTGGGCCTGATTTAGGAGGCTGCTTGCTGCAGGGAAAGGAAAGGGAACATCTTAAGCCAAAGCCAGAGCTACAAGTATCCCCAAGTTCCTATAAAGCAAGTTTTATTATTCCCACATTACAGACCGAAGCTCAGTGGGATTAAGAAATTTGCCCACAGGGGCGCCTGGGTGGCTGAGTCGGTTGAGCGTCCAACTGCGGCTCAGGTCGTGATTTCCAGGTTTGTAGTGCCAGCCCCAGGTCTTTACCTCTTTCTGTCAGAGCTGAATCTGCTTAGGTTCCTCTGCAGCCACACCTCCCCCCTCCCCACCCCGCCCCTGCTTCTCCCTCAGCTCACGCTTTCTTTCAAAACTAAATAAACATTAAAAAAAGAAGAAATTTCCCCACAATCATTCATCTAGAAACTCCTGAAGCTAGTATTTGAAGTACCTGTGAGGGACTGCGAACCAAAATGGCAAGAACTGTGTAAGACTTGATAATGCTTTGTAGCTCACCCATGCTTGTTTTGTTGTTCCATTTCTTTAGCAATTGGTGCATAAAGTCCACAGAGAATGACACAAAGCTGACAAAGCTTTTGTATGGCTAACGTTAAGTACAATAAGAGAAAAATTAGTCTGGGAAGAAATATTTGACAAAATAGACAATAAAAAGCTTTTACAAAGCAACAAGAAAAAGAACAGAATAGAAATACTGTAGAAAGACATAACAGGCAATAAACAGAAGAAATACTAATTGTTTATAATCAAATGAAAAGGCTCTCTTCACCAGTAATTAAGGAAGAGTAAATTAAACAAAATATCTGATTAGCAAAAAAATTCATATATATAAATATATATTATATATATGACAACCTCAATGTCACTGTGTAAGAACTTACAGTACTCTATACTTCTGTTGAAAGTTGACATAGTCACACCTTTTTCTGGGCAATTTGGTAGTATGTAGCAATTATTTTAATGTAACTGCCATTTGATCTACCAATTCCACCTTTAGAAATGTATCATATGGAAATTCTCCCACATGGATACAGAGATTTACATGCAAAGCTGTTTACTGAAGTGTGTTTGTTACTGTATTTTGAAAACAATGGAAACAGGCTGCATGTCCATCATGGGGAGTTGGTTAGATAAAATGTGGGTCATTGCAACAATGTAGAACTCTGGGTAACACTTAGAGAGGACACTGTATGCATAGTGACTGAGCTATGTACAACCTATCATGAGGGAGAGAAAAGCAGATTACAAAATGGCATGTATAGTTCAGTGTCATCTTTGTAAGAAGCTTCTGCGTATGTGTAAAACTGAAATAGGTCATATGCTTGCTTCATTTTGACAGGGCAAGCAAGGGGAAGCTAGGCAGACCAGGTCACAGTTCCCTGCAGTGTAGTGAAAACTCTTTAAGGCTACCCTGTCCAGAACAGGAGCCACTAGCCACCTGTAGCTGTTTAAATTTAAATTTAAATTAACTAAAATAAAATTTTAATTTTTTAAATATTTATTTTAAGAGAGAGAAAGAGACAGGGCGTGAGCAGGGGAGGGGCAGAGAGAGAGGGAGACACAGAATCTGAAGCAGGCTCCAGGCTCTGAGCAGTCAGCACAGAGCCCGACGCGGGGTCTGAACCCACTAACCGTGAGATCATGACCTGAAGTTGGACGCTTAACCAACTGAGCCACCCAGGGGCCCCATAACTAAAATAAAATTTTAAATTCAGTTCTTCAGTCATATTAGCCCCATTTCAAGTACTCAATAAACAGCCACATGTAGCTAGTGGCTACCTATTGGATGGTGTAGCTAGAGGCCATTTATTTCTATGATCACAGATTCTCTTGGAGAGCCCTGCTTGAAGGGATGTCTGATGTCAAGAACCGAACACAGGCTGAGTTTCTGGAGCTGGCCTTCAGGAAGATAATCAGCCTGGGCTCCTAGGAACTTCCCGATGTAGGAGACATAGGATTATCCAGCGTGTGATGGAGAGTTCACAACCTCCTCCCCTCAGGCAGCATCCTGGAAAGAAAGAAACACAGAGCCAGGGGCCCACTGGCTGTTTCTTACCAGTTTTGTAGCTTCCTGGCTGTGCTGTCTTGGGCAAGTTGCTTAAAAGAGAAGTTTTCTTTTCTGTGAAATGGCAATAATTTTAACTATTTCATATGTTGTATTAAAAAAGATACAACAAATCAAAACCACACTGAGATACCACCTCACACTGGTCAGAGTGGCTAAAATGAACAAATCAGGGGACTATAGATGCTGGCGAGGATGTGGAGAAATGGGAACCCTCTTACACTGTTGGTGGGAATGCAAACTGGTTGCAGCCACTTTGGAAAAGTGTGGAAGTGCCTCAAAAAATTAAAAATAGAACTACCCTATGATCCAGCAATAGCACATCTAGGAATTCACCCAAGGGATACAGGAGTGTGGAGGCATGTACCCCAATGTTTATAGCAGCACTTTCAACAATAGTCAAATCATGGAAAGGGTCTAAATGTCCATCAACTGACGAATGGATAAAGAAGATGTGGTTTATATATACAATGGAATACTACTTGGCAATGAGAAAGAATGAAATCTGGCCATTTGCTGCAACGTGGATAGAACTGGATGGAGGGTATAATGCTAAATGAAATAAGTCAGGCAGAGAAGGACAGGATACCATATGTTCTCACTCATATGTGGAGCTTGAGAAACTTAACAGAAGACCATGGGAGAGAGAGAGGAGGGGAAAAGTTACAGAGAGGGAGGGAGGCAAACCATAAGAGACTCTTAAATACTGAGAACAAACAGGGTTGATAGGGGTGTAGGGGAGAAGGGAAGTGAGTGATGAGCACGGAGGAGGGCAGTTGTTCGGAGGAGTACTGGGTGTTGTATGGAAACCAATTTGACAATAAATTATATTAAAGATAAAAAAGATCTTATCATAAAAAAAGATAATATGTAATAAGGATGGTCCTGGCACATAGTAGGTGCTCAGAAAATATTATCGTTATTTTCTTTTTTAAAAAAAATCACACCTTTGGTAAGCACTACAAAGAAGAAAGTCATGTGCTCTGAGAGCATCAAGAGGGGATTCACTCTGGTTGGTCAAGTCAGGGAAGAGTGCCAAAGGACAAGGAGGACTTAACAAGGCAAAGACATCAGAGAACTATGTTCCAGGCAAGGGAACAAGATTCTACAAAGGCCATGGTAGGAGGGACTATGGCCAGTTACAGGAACTGAAAGTAGGCCAGTAATATATAAAAGACAGGGTGGGGAAGGATGCTGAAGGAAGGAAGGGGGCAAACTTGGTCAGGAAGATTTTGTTCTTTATTCTAGGGTCAACAGGAGCCATTAAAGGATTTGAAATAAAGTAGCAGGGGTCACATTTATGCCTGACCGCAGGGCTGAAAACAAATCAGAGAACAGGAATATACCTGGGAGGCTACTGCAGTGGTCCCCGCAAGATAGAGGTAGTATGTGCTAGGATGAAGATGGAGATGGAGAAAAATGATAAATTTAAGGGAAATCTGGGAAGATCAGCAGAGCTTCATGATAGACTGGCCTTGGGAAGTGAGGGTAGAGGAAAAGGTGTCAAGGATGCTTCCCAGGTTTTTGGCTTGTGCAGCTGAATGGATGATGCTGCCATTCACTGAGTCAGGAAACCATGGAGGAGCAGGTCTGAACACACCAAGACAAGTTCAAATGAATGCTAGGTGGTTGCATAGGCCTAGAGCTTTGGGAGTTCTCAGCTCATTGCCATGGCTTCCATTGTTCACCATTCTGGGTTGTGGCCTCTAAACTCCTGACCCATCAATGCGTGTCTTAAAATATGGGTCACAGTGTTTGGACCTTCGTAGGTTTCAGCAGGACTCTTATGACCTGGATCCCAAGGGGCTATTAGTTTAACATAAGATTAAACTATGTTTATTAGTATCTTCATTATCCAGTTGGCTCATTTTGTGAATATGATCAACCAAAACCTCAGAGTCTTTATTTCATAGGAACTTCCATAAGGATAGGTCTGTGTTGTCCAATACTTGCAAGTGGTTTTCCCCCAATCAATTTAAACTCTGTTAAATGCTCTCTCAGTGACTGTGGCTCATCCTTCCAAATCTCTGAGATAATTTATGCTCCTGATTCTAGCTCCCATCCAAATAGCTCACACCTATTAGGTCATCTGTACATCTAATCAGCCTAATCCAAAGATTCTCCCCTAGGACTTCCAGATCCTGGAAGGGGGTCCTAGAATTGCCCCCCCACACACAATTACACCTCTATTTTTATTTATTTATTTATATTTAAATTTTTTTGTTTATTATTGAGACGGAGAGAAACAGAGCATGAGGAGGGGAGGGGCAGAGAGAGAGGGAGACACAGAATCCAAAGCAGGATCCAGGCTCTGAGCTGTCAGCACAGAGCCCAACATGGGGCTCAAACCCACAAACTGTGAGATCATGACCTGAGCCGAAGTCAGACGCTTACCTGACTGAACCACCCAGGCGCCCCACCTCTATTTTATTAATCTCTAACTGAAATTTAGCATTTCCTCCAAATATGAATATGACCAAACCCTCAGTAGTATTAGCAGGACCTTGTCACTAAGACACCACAGCTATTTTCATATCCCACTACCTTTGTAGAAATCTCCCAGTGTCAAGTATCTTTTATGCTTATTACTATTTGGGGATTTTAGGAGTTACTACACCTGCTGCTAGATCTTGTTATTAAATATATTTAAAAGAAATGTGGGTTACTGTGTCATACATTTTTTAAACATTTTAGTAAACTCAATTGATCTGTGATCGTATATATGACATATACATATTTATGTGTGTGTGTAATTTTTTTTAAGTTTGTTTATTTTGAGAGAGATAGAGATGGCATGAATAGGGGAGGGGCAGAGATAGAGGGAGACAGAGAATCCCAAGCAGGCTCTGCATTGTCAGCATGGAGCCTGACACGGGGCTTGAACTCAAGAAACCATGAGGTCATGACCTGAGCTAAAACCAAGACTTGGATGCTTGAGACAAGCCACCTAGGTGTCCCTGTGTAATGGGTTTTAAAATAATTCTCAGGAGGAATCAGTAGACCTCTCTAGACTGCCAAAGGGTTCCATGGATTAAGGTTAAGACCCCTGGCCTAATTCACCCCCTCCAAGCCTCCTGGAGAGCTCCCATTGGAGCTGACAAGGTTCATCATTCATTCATGTAGGACCTGAGGTCCCAGAGGCAAGGGCCTGACTTATGGAGAAACAGAACACTGTACTGGGCAAAATACGCAGTAGGAAATGGAATGGGGAGAAGGAGAAAAAGGGAGAAGAAAGGAAATGAGTTGGGAGTGGACACAGGAAGTCCAAGAAACTCACTCACAGCTGTGGAAAACTCAACCTTTATTATTACCTGCCTAGTGCAGGATATTAAAATTGCATTGAGCTAGATCCATATATTAGTGTAAAAATCTGTGTCTCTCCCCCCAAAAATGTACAAACCCCAAGTGACTATAGAAAAACCAGTATGGCAGCTACAACAGAGATGTCCAACCCCAAGGCCACAGGCCCTTGCTCCCTCTTTCCCCCTAATCCCAGTATTTAATCCACAGAAACATACAGGCTTAGAGAAGTTCTAGCTACAACACAGCAGGTGGGAAGTGGGGATGGCTTGGGGGAAGGGACAGGGATCACCCCCAGGTCCAGTGTTTCAGAGGATGGAAGAGGGAGAAGCCAAAGCCAAGGACAATTCTAGGAGTTAGAACAAGGGAACATGGGCATATCCTCCCTTTCTTGTCCTCCACATCCCCAGATTATTAGCCAGTGGGGTCCAGTGTGCAACGGAAAGAGAGAGAGACTAGCGGGGGCCACAGCCTTCTCTCCAGGAACCAGTGTTGTCCAGTGGGGCCCAGGTGCTCCAATAGGCCTTATCCAGTGTCTGCCCTATATTTGCCCCCATCTTCCCCCCCAGGGATGACTAGAAGAGGTCAGAGAGGATCCCATCCACAAGGCCAGCTGGGTGGGTGGCAGAGGTTTCCAGGAGGAGAGCAGGAAGGGGAAGTGAGAGTGTGTCCGAGGAAGGGAAGGCGTCAGCTCCCTGGCAGGCCCAGCCCACCTATGGTCACACTGCCTCTCTCTCAGAGGTGAAGGGTGATCGGGAATGGGAATGGAGGGGAGTGACGTTAAATCCTCTTGTTTATTGCCTCCGGCTTCATCTGAATCCTCCCTGAAGAAGGGGCAGCTGGGTGTGTGATTCACACTGTGTTGAGTGCATCTTCTGCCAGAAACCGATGTAGCTGGGAAAAGGGTGGTCGCTGCTCAGGCTCCCGGCTCCAGCACCGAAGCATCAGCTCATACAGGCCCAGTGGGCAGGCAGGGGGCCGAGATAGGTACACCTGCATTATGGTGGGGTGGATGAAAAGCAGGGAACAAATGTTCTTTAGTCCCCAAGATGACAGGCTCTCCCTCCCAAACCCACAACCCTGTCTTCCCTCTCTTCTGTTCTAACCTGCCGGCCTTGGTCCCGGAAGAACTCCCCTGCGTTCTCGATGACTTGCTCATCAGTGAGCTGCCCAAAGGGCTGGGCCCGGCAGAGCATCAGCACCTCCCACAGGGTCACCCCAAAGGCCCACACATCACTTGCAGTCGTGAACTTTCCCTGGTGTGTGGATAAAGCAACAAAGGGAGAGAAAGGCATCAGGCCACATAGACTCTCCTCCCCTCCCCACAGGGAGCCCCATGTCCACCTAGCACTTACCCCAGCCAGACTCCCTCTTGGCTGGCCCCCTCTCCCAACAAGCCTGCTCCTCCCTCCTTCTGGCTCTGCCTTCTTTCTTGGGCTCTAGTCCTCTTTTTCACCTCTTTCCTTCTCTACCCACCCTCCCTCTCCACCCTGCCCCCCATTTTCTGGTCCTGACTCTCTCCCAACTCATGCCTTTCTATTTCTAGCCTCCTGTCTCCCCTTACCTCTCTTGCTCTCTGCCACCTTGACTCCAGCTCTTGTACCCACTCTTGGCTCCTGGACCCTTTCCCATCATACCATTCCTCCCCACTTTCTCTGGGCCCTAGAGCCAGAAAGAACCTTACAGAGCACTGGTCCAAACCCTTACTTTATTGATGAGGAATCTGCAGTCCAGGGAAGGCAAGTGACTGAGCAAGACCACAGAGCAGCCAGTGCTCTCCTCCCCTGTTTTCCCCCTGCCCTGTCTTCCCCCACCTTCCCTGCCCTCCCCTCCCCCACCCTGCTCGCCTCTCTCAGGGCCTCTCACCATGAGGATGCATTCCCAGGCCATCCATCGGATGGGCAGCACTGCCCGGCCCTGCACTCGGTAATAGTCCCCAGCATAGAGGTTCCGGCTCATGCCAAAGTCAGCGATTTTAATGGTGAAATTTTCCCCAACCAGGCAGTTCCTTGTGGCCAGGTCCCGATGCACAAAGTTGAGGGTGGCCAGATAGCGCATGCCCGAGGCAATCTGCGCTGCCACGTGTAGCAGCATGGGGTAGCTGAGGAAGGGAGCCAATAACAGAAGGTCACTGGGGCAGCCCCAGACTCATCCCCACCTCACAGATTCCCAGGAGAGGAAGGGGAACCTACTCCCTGGGACCGAGTTACATCTATTCCCAGTACAGAAATGGAATGCCTGTGTAGAGGCCAGGGGTAGGTGCCCACTCAACATTTGTTTGGTTCATCTGACCCAGGAAAACTGCTTTATTGTCTGGACTCAGGCAGTAAGGGTGAGAGAGGGCAGGGGGAGATGCCTGACAGCCCAAGTTCCTTCATCACCCATAAGGCAGTAACTTCGGCCTTTTGCTCCTTAGTCCCCAGATGAACATGACCACAGGTTCCTCATCCCAGCTCTCACCCCCCTGAACATCTAGCTGCCTCCCTATCCCATGCTCCCCTGTTTCCCTCTGGGTTGGAGCAGGGGGAGAGGAGACTGCCTTGGGGAGCTCTCAGGGGAAGGGCCAGCCTGAGTAAGTGGGTACCTGATGGTGGGCCCCTGGGCAGCCTCCCCGTCCCCAGGGGCCTCCTCAGTGGCCTTGTCCTCTAGCTGGTGGGCACTGAGGAACTGGTTAAGGTCACCATTCTCCATGTAATCAGTAATCATGCAGAGGGGGTCGTCCTGCACACACACGCCCAGGAGCCGGATGATATTTGGGTCCTTTAGCCTCGACATGATCTTCACCTCCTTCAGGAAATCATTCCTAGAGAAGCAGGTAGGTGGCAGGGACACTGAGGGGCTGACCTGCACCATCTCTCCTGCTCACATAGACCAGCACTCTAACCCCAGCAGACAAGCTAACTCACTAGTGACACTGAGACCTGGCCTGAGATCGGCCTAAGATGTAAACTTCCTTCCCCAGACACTCCCCCTCTGTTGGTCTCTAGATCATTCCCCACTCTTCATGGCCTCCTTTCCCTATCTCCAGACATCATCTCTGGTCCTCACCTGGCATTCTTGGTGGCATCTGGCCGTAGGATCTTGACAGCTACCAGCAAAGGGTGTCCCTTGCACACATTAATGGGGAAATCAAGACTGACCAGATCTTGAGGATTCTCTACCTCACACAGGTGTACCTGGGGAAAGAAGTCACATGGTTCACTGAGGTCACAGGGTCAATTGGAATAACACAGTCATAGATGACAGGTTCCAACCAATGAGGATATATGGGCATGGCATCAGAGCCCCAGATAGTGGAGACACTACTGATAGCTGGGCAGGGATCCTCCTTACCTCTCCAAATTGGCCCTCACCAAGCTTCTCCTTGAAGCGGAGCCGAGACCGAGGGAAATCCACTCTGGGGGGCCCATCCCCAGCAGCCCCTGGGGGCAGCGCAGGCACAGCATAGGTGTTGCCCCCGGTGACGCCCTGCAGGGTGACAATGTCAGCCTCGGCATAATGGGGCACGCTGTTCTGGGGAGGTGGAGGCAGAAGTGGGGCACCAGGCTTCTCAGGCTCCATATAGTCCCCACTGCAGGCTGGAGAGTTGAGGGGAAAGAAGACAGGACAAGGCATCAGGAGCAGCCCCTGAGACCTATGGCTCTCCACTCCGCAGCCTCCCAGAGGCCCCCTGACTCCCTGTTGGGTGAAAGACTGGGACTACTCTCCATCTTCTTGGTATTCTACCCACCAACCTCAAACCAGAGAAGACGCTGGCATGAGATGAGAGTTAGCTGTTCCAGAGTTTAAGGCAATAGAAATGGTTGAACAAAAAATGACACAAAGTCTATTCTCTAGGGATCCCAGCACAGCCCAAGAGACCATGAGGTAACTCATGGCTGGAAGGGGAATTCCTCCTACCCACCATTGGAAGAAGGATGGTTCCAGTCATCCAGTCACCCCCTACTTTCCAAACCCTTATCCCACTCACTGTCAGCCCCTCCTGTTCACAGCTGTTCTACCCACCCCATACCCCTTGCTTTCAGCCTTGGCTCCTCCCTGCCATGGTTACTCAAACCCTTCCTGACCCAACACCCCAACCTCAAAGACAAGCAGAGACAGGGGCACACAGAAAGGGGGAGAGGAGAACAGTTCCTCACGGCCAGCACAACAAGGAATCTACAGACAGAGAAGAGGAAGCAGAGCTGTCCTCTCTTAGCCCTGGGGAAGGGGGAACAATGAGAAGGCAACACCAAGGAGAGGAGGAGCAGACAGGAAGGGCAGGGTGTGAGCCTTCACCTCTGGGACTGCAGAGAGAGAACACATGGGGGGAGAGGGCAAGCACTCAGAGTGAGAGGCCCTCCTTCTTGCAGCTCTAGAGAGAGGGGAAACAAAGGAGGAGTTACAAGAGAACCTGGGGTCAGCATAGCAACCTCCTCTCTGGGTCTGGAGAGCAAAAAAGATGGGGTGGAAGAGGAAAAGGAGGACAGAGCTGAGAACCTTTGAGCTTTCTGCTCCTCTGCTCAAGGGAAAGGCCTTAAGAAGGAGCAAGCACAGCAGAGAGCTAAGGGCATAAGAGCTTCCTCCTTGGGAGCTCAGGAGAGCAGAAAAGGCCACAGCAGGGAGAGAAGGAATTGAAAGATGTGAGGACTTTTCCCTGCCCCAGTAGTGGTATGGAGAACCTGAAGGAACCCAGGGGCAGAGGGGCTTACCCTGGGTGTTGGTGGGTTTGGCCCAGGCGGGTGTGGGGGGGCCAGGGCCTCGAGGGGGACGGGCGTAAGTGGCCAGAAGGAGGCGGTAGGCTGGATTGGAGAGCAGCAACGCTGTCGGGAGAAGGAAGGGCGGGGAGACACGGGGAAGGGATGAGACTCAAGGCTAGACAGACAGGGAGACCTGGAATAGGGCAAGACCAGGGCTGATGGGAATGGATGTACTGAGAGACAGGGACAAGATTAAAACAAGGATCTGTGGGGTGCTGGATAGCTAGATGAATAATGAATGAAGGAAAGGATAGATCCATGGATAGATGCATGGATGTCAAACAAATGGTTGAATGAACGGATGGACGGACAGATAAACAAACAGATGGATGAATACATATGAGTAGATGGATGGGCGGATGATAGATGAATGGATGGATGGGGAGATGAACAAATAGGTGGATGAATATATGTGAATAAATGAATAGGTGGATGATGGATGAATGGCTGGATGTTGGATAGACGGATAGATGGATGAATGGGTGAATGGATGTATGAAAATGGATTGATAATGGATGGATAGATGGATAGACAGGGGATGGATGGGTGGTTGAATGGATGTGTGAATATTTATGGATGGATGGATGATAGACAAATGGTCAGATGGTGGATAGACAAAAGGATGGACAGATGGATGAATGGATGTATGAATTCAGATAAAAGGATGGATAATAGATGGACAGATGGATGGAATGAATGCGATGAGTCTAGGAGAAAGGAGGGGGGCCAGGAAGACACAAGGAGAGGGAACAACAGAGAAGAGAGATGTGTATGGGACACTGAGACAGGATGAGACCACTAGGGATTATGGGTAATACATGGAAAATTCTTGAGAGAGATTATACAGTAGGGACATGGAGTGATACAGAGTGTGATGACCAGGGGCACAGAAATAAGAAAATGAGATGAATCTGGAGAAGACAGGAAAAGGGAATGGGAACAGAAAGAAAAAGGGATACAGTAAGAAAACAGGCAGAGGATGGAGGTGGGACTAGAACAAAGCAGGTCTTACCTGAGCCGTTGGGGACACTGGGAGCAGAGTGGGATGGATTCCCACGAGGCCGGGGCTCCTGGTAAGGGGGTGGTTCAAGAGGGCCTGGGCGGTTGTTGATGAGGATGGTGTCCCCAGGGACAGATAGATGAACTGTCAGCTCCTCTTCTAATACCCGGCGCTCAGCCTGGGAATGGGAAGGTTAACTGTGGCTACTGCCTAGTGCATGATTCCAGCTCATTAAATGCCATGCCCACCTTCTCCCCTTCAATTCTCACAACAGTCTCACAGTTGTATCTACTATTAACTCTATTTCACAGGTAAAGAAACAGAGGTTCAAGAGCATATGAGTGAGTCCTCTGATGTCCCATTCCAGGATTCCAACCCAAATCTAACCAGATAATTATGGAATCATCCAGCCTTCATGCATATCACCACCGCTGATTCTTGCCAGGAAGACATGGGCTCAGAGTGTGCCAGGCTGCTTCTCCTAGCTCCTCCCTGCCTCTCTAGCTCCACTCTCCACCTTTCCCATCCAGCTTCTGCCCCAAGAGATGGACCAGTGTGGACTGTATCAACAGGCTTGGTTTGGGTTGGCTCAAGAGGAATTTGTCAGGCAGGCGGGAAGTGAGGTCAGGGTGATTACTCTCTCAGCCTCTCCCTAAGGCCTAGCTAGCTGTGTCCCTGAAGCAAAGTCCACTGCCCCTCTCAAGCAGCCCTTTCCTCAGACTCACTCCTCCAGGTTCCAGCAACTGCCCTCCTCCCATTTTCCAGGCCCATGGATGGTAACAGCTCTGCGGAAATTGCACTACTCCTTCTAATTTCCATACATCTGCCCACTCCTCTGTAACCTGTCTCTTTACTAAGCCCACCTCTAATTATTCTAATTATTCTATAACATTCTGTGGTCCCCGAAGGACCCAAGCTAATCAGGAGTCCCCACACACATTGGCCTCAGCCTGGCCTCACTCTCCACACCCACACCCTGTCTGTCCTCTCCAGGCTATACTCCCCAACTCCTTCCACCCACACCCCAGACCCCCAGCTCAGGCCCTGCCCTCACTCTGCCCACCTTGCTGAGGAGTCTGCGCCAGTGCAGCCGCCACAGCATGAGGGCGATGATGAGCAGCAGCAGCAAGATAATGGCCACCAGGCAGCCAATGAGGATGGCAGTCGGGCTCCCCTCGGCCTTGGCCACAGGTTGCTGGCCCCTGGGCTCCAGCTCTGGCAGAGACAGAGAGTCAGAACCAGAGGAGGCTTCTACCCAAGTTGGGGGCGGGGGCACAGAGGGATGGTAGCCCAAGACCCACTTGTTCAGGAGAAAGCCCCAGGATTGCTCACCCAAGCTGCTGAAGTTTGTGGGAGGTGGGCCAGGTGGCCACCAGGGAGCTGGTGGGAAGGTGCCCCCTAAAGCTGGAGAGGAGTCATTCACAACATCTGCAAAGAAGGAAGAGAAGAAAGGAGGGAGTCAGATAGGGAAGAGGGACCAAAGGAAAGCTACTTGCATGAGACCTAGGGAATTCTACTTCTAGGAGCAGGACTGATACTTGGTATATGTACCAACCAATCAGAATGGGAGGGGCCTGGCTGTTGTGGATGTCAACTTTTTAGGTGCTGGATTGTGGGGAGAGGCAGGATTCCTAGAGAGAATCCCAGGTGGGGAGTTGGGTATCAGGAAGCCTGGAGAAAAGATTATTTCTTAGCCAGCACAGAGTACTTCAATATATTCACAGCCAACACTGTCCTACTGGCTCAATATCACTCATGAGTAAAGGACTCATAAAGTAAAAGACAGAGATGGGTGGAAAGAGTAGGGATGTGTTCAAATTATTTGGAGCATCCCTGCTTGGGAAGTCTCATGAGTGATAGATAAACATGATGCCAGGAGTGGATATTTTGGTGTACTGTGGGTTGGCAATCCCAGAGGTTGAGGATTGGGCATAGACCAGGGGCTTACCAGAGATGAAGGAGATTTCGCTGAAGAGTAACCAAGGCCCAGCAAAGAGGAAGCGGCACTGCAGAAAGCGGCCCACGCGGCCGCCCAGAGGCACTGACACAGCCCGGGCTCTGGGGTCCCCCAGGCTGCCCCCTAGGGCGTGACGCACAGGCTCCCCCTCCCAGGCCATGGCAGGGCCCCGCTTGAAGCGACATTCCACCCCACCAGGCAGGCGGGCTCCCAGGGTGTGCATGTTGTTACAGTGGACCTGGGGGGAAGGGAGGAGGGACACAGGGTCAAAGCCAGGAGAACCTGGGTGAGCACCCCCGGGGCAACCACCCTAGTCTCAGAACCTTGCCTAAGAGCTGCATGCACTTACCTGCATGGCCTGGAAAGCCCTCAGCCGGTCAAACTCAAACTCCATTTCCACGTAGCCGCCTGGGAAGCTGTGGTTGCTCCATCCCACATAATCATAGCCTGGCCAGACCCGCAGCTCCTGGCTCTTCCTAAAGTCATCCAGCCCCACTACACCATCTGCCAGCTGACCCAGACCTCCATACAGCAACCTGGAGAGCAGGGGAGCCAAGGAAGAGGAGGGTGGGAGAAAAGAGAGTGCCACCCATCCAAGTGCTCTGCAACTCCAACCTCAGCCAGTCTGGGCCAGCCCCTACCTCCTGCCCCAACTTCCTTCCTGTGGTTCACTCTTTCCCACCCCCAGGACTGTCATGGTACTTTGCAGCTACAAACTGCAGGAAGGCACCACTTCTAGGAGGCACCATTCAACCTACGGTGTGTGAATTTACTGTGACAGTTTCCAACAGATGTATATTAGCAAAGGGGTGCCTTTTTCTAATTCACACAAAGTGTCACATGAGCTAGTAGTCAGTGACTACCCTTCAGTCCTGTTCCTGTGTCCCCAAGGCCCCACCTAACCCTTTCCTCTCCCTATTTCTTCCACCTCACTCCCCAGACTCCTTAACCCATCCACTGCATCCTCCCTCCACCCCACAGGGTCTGCCTCATTTACCCGCCAACAGCGTGTGTGGTATGTCCATCATAGGTGGAATCGTTGAGGTGCACTGCCTCAGATAAGTACATCGTCTGCCCCACAGGGGCTGTGTAAGACAGGAGTCCATCTGAGGCAGGGGAGGAGGAGGGGTGTTAGAGGCAGGAAGCCTCCTGCCACCTCCCCTGTGTCACTCCCCTTCTTGTGTCTCTCCACAGGCCCACCAGCATGGAGGAGGCAATGTTGGCCAGGCCCCTCCTCACTCAGAGTGACAGCTTCCCAACAGGAGAAAGAGGATCCTGGGTGCTCTTCTCCCCAGGCCTCACCTCCCAGGCCCCAGGCCAGGAAACGAATTCTTGAGGGTCTGAATGACTCACCCTTCCAGAGGCAGCCATAGAGCTCCACCCGCAGACAGACGCTCATGACCCGGTCAGCCCGAGGGTAGAAGCGAACCAGCCGGGCCACCATGGGGGGTCCAAGGTCCTTCAGTACCACTCCCCCAGGGTCCTCATTACCTAAAATCACCTGTCGCCCAGGAAACAGGGTGGATGAGTGGGAAAGGCTACAGGTTGGATCTAACTTCCCAGTCACCAGCTGTTCCCTGGCCCAGCACACAGTGGCCACAGAGATTCATGAAAGGTGGTATTAAGCATATGGGGATATGGGGTATATAGCCAGGCATTTGTAAAACAAGGGGCTGCAGCAAAGATCTCTGACACATCTCTCAGCCTGACAGTCTGTCCTCTACCTCCAGTGTGAGCCTCGACTCTTTGCCTATCTCTATTTGTCTCTAAGCCACCCATCCAGCTGTGCACGGATTCTACCCAGTCCCTCACAGCTCTGCACCCCTGCTTTGGCTTCCCCCCTCTCCCTTTACCCCATTCTCTCTGTTCACTCAGCAGGCACTGGTTGAGTGCCTACTCTGTGACAGCTATGCATGTTCTCAGTGGTAAACATCCATCCTACCCCTCTCCCCTTGAAGTACTGGGATTCCAGTAGGAAAAACAGCTGTGAAGAACAGGAGGCAGGGTGTGGGCTGGAGCAGGGGGAGGTGGGCTCTCTGAGGAGGTGATATTTAGAGGAGAACTAAGTGGAAGGAGAACCTGGGGGTATGGGGGAGAAGCTTTCCAGGCACAGAGAACAGCACTCAAAATGTCCTGAGGCTTTGGGACGAACGCTTGCTTGTTCCAGGGACAGCAAGAAAAGCAGTGGGACCAGGTGGAGCAAGAATAGGAAAGAGAAGTAAGGGATAGAGCAAGGGCAGGCTAAGCTTCTGCACCCAGGAAGAAGCTCAGCTTTTGTTCTGGCAGAGCGGAAAGTCAGTGGAGGGTTATGAGCCAAGTGCGCCTCATTCTGATTTGCCTTTTCTCAGGTACAGTGTCTGTAGCTTCTAGGTGAAGATATGATTTCAGATTGGAAACAGAAAGGAGCAGGCAGAACAGTTTGGAGACCAGTGTATTCATAAGCTGGGGATGGTGTGCACAGGGCCTAGGGTAGAGGTGGAGGTGGTGAGAAGTGGTTGGATTCAGGAAATATTATGGGGATGGAAGAGACTGGCCTTGCTGGTGCTTTGGAACTAGTGGGTGCGAGACCAGAAGAATGAACAGTATCATCTTAGTTTATGCCCTGAGCAACTGGCCTGAGCTGGGGGAGGAGCAAGTTTGGAGCGGGAATGGGATTCAAGTTCAGCTAGAGAAATTTATGGTAGGCTTGAGAGCGAACCCATTAGACATCCAAGTGGAAAGGCCTAGAAGGTGGTTGAGTTTGCAACACTAGATGGGGCTCAAGGGAGAGGCATAAATGGAAGAGTCATCATCGGACAGGTGACATTTAAAGTGTAACTGGGGGAGAGAGGAGAGGCAACCTTCCCCTGCCAGCCTCACCTCCTGACCCCAGCGGTCCCTCCAGTCCAGCCAGCGGTGGCCATCTCGGGAATAACGCAGCCGATAGCTGGGAGAGAACTCTTTGCCCAGGCCTCCAGCATGCCGCCCCTGGGTGCCCACCAAAGCTACCAGGTGCAGCCTCCGCAGATCCACCTGCAGGTACTCCTCCTCCTTTGGAAAGACAGGCCCTGCAGGACACCATGCCCCATCCCCGTCGCTGCTCTCCAGCCTGAGAGGGGGCAAGAGGTCACAAGGAACATCTGGTCTGTCTCTCTCTCTCGTATTTATAGCTCCCCCAGGATTGGGGGTGGGGAAGTTCATTGGCATTTGCCCTCCCAGAAGCCTCTTGGCTTGGGCAGACGAGTTGGAAGGGCAAGTAGAGGCCCCAGGAGCTCCCTCTGGAGCAGTCCCAGGGGTGCCGGGTACCTGCTGTGGCGAGCAGCAGTGGAGTCTGACCAGGAGCTGGAGGCAGAGATGTCCCCATCTGGAATGGTCCTGTCCTGCATGCCCAGGGCATAGCGGCACTTGGCTAGGTGAACACAGGCACACAGAAAGTCAAGGTCCCTGAACTCTGTCTCCCAAAGCCCCATCCTTAGGGACCCAGGAGCCAGTCTCCTCACCAGGGTCAAAATGTCCTTTCATGTCAGCATCTCCAGTTGCCCCCAAGAGCAGCGACAGCAGCAGTAGAGATGAGAGGGCCCCTGGCCCCATAGCTTCTGACTCCTCAGGCCTAAGGGGGTGGAGGCAGCATCTCTACAGGGGACAGAACAAGTGGTAGGGTAAGTTAAAGGGCAATCAAGGAGACTGAGTCACAGCCAACAGACAGAATGGCCTGTTTTGGGAACAATAGGAGTCAAGTGACAAAGCAGTCATTGTTTAAGAGCATCAGCTATATTTTTAGAATGCTTCCCATATGCCAAACACTGGCCTAAAGTCTGGTCTCCTCCCCGACTAGGAGCCCAGAATTCAAAGAGAAGTGGGGAACCCCAGTGTCTTCCAATCTCACTGTCCTCTGTAGCTCCACTAAGCCCAGTTTAATCTCTGGACCAGCAGTTTAGGAGACAGGCAGAATCTCATCCCTACCCTAGATCTGCTGAATCTGAATCTGCATTTTGGAGAAAGGAGAACCTTCTTACACTGTTGGTGGGAAGGCAAACTGGCAGAATTTAGGACACAAAACAGATAAACATATGGGAAGGGAAAAAAAGAGGGAGGGAAGCAAACCATAAGAGACTTTAAAGATAGAGAACCCACTGAGGGTTGATGGAGGCACATGGGGGGGGATGGGCTGGATGGGTGATGGGCATTAAGGGAGGGCATTTATAATGATGAACACCGGGTGTTATACGTAAGTGATAAATCACTAAATTTTATTCCTGAAACCAATATTACACTATGTGTTAACTAACTAGAATTTAGATAAAAATTTGGAGAAAAGAAAAAGAATCTGCATTTTAACACAATTCCCCAGGTGATCTGTGCCCGTTAACGTTTGAGAATCCCTGCTCTTCTTCACCAAGGCCCAGGTGGCATACACAACCTAAAACCATTCCCACTAGCATCTTCTTGTGAATCCAGGTATTCACCCTCTCCAGCCCCAGCAGCAGGAAAAACCTTTCTGACCTCTCCTCTTCCTGGAGGACTGCACTGAGTTCTCCAGCCCTGGAATCCCGAGAGACCCCTACTGCCACATCTGCCATCAGATCCAAAGCACCCCATTCCAGCTCTCCCTGCTCTGTCTTCCCTTCCTAAGACCCAGACACCTTGTTCCCCAGGTCCCACTTTCTGAGGGTGGCTGCTTCTGAAGGAAAAGCCTGCGTTGTCTTGGAGATGAGGGCGGGTCTAAAGACAGGGAGGCCAGGTCACCCCAGGAGGTAGGAAGAGTGGGGGGACACTCCCCCATCCCTTTGTCCTCCTCCAGCTGCTCCCATAATGCTCTAGGGCAGGAATGTAAGAGGCAGCTGAGACCCCACAGCTCTGAAGCAGCAGCTGAGGGGGCTGACTCAGTTGCAGGGGGCACCCAGGCATCAAAGAAGAGCTAGAGCCAGAGGCATCACACCTGGTCCCTTGGAGGTCTAGGAGCCACGTGCAGGGGAGCAGGCTACAGGGTCCCAGGCGGCTGGCCTGGAATTCCTGGGTGCCGCTCTCCACCCCCACCTCTCTTGGGAACAGCGGGGCCCTTGTTCCCATGGGTAACCTTCATGCCTATCCCAGATGAGTCATCAGAGCCAGACGGAGCTAGAGGAGCCCTGGGCAAAGATACAAAGGCAGGCAGAGGATAGGAGGCAGGGGGAGACAGAGCGAGAAACACAAAGCAAGAGGTAAATAGAGCGGGCTCAGAAGCACAGGGCACAGAGCCAAGCAGAGAAACGCACAGATGTCAGGGCAATCCAATCCCTCCAACACTCCAATCACTCCATTTCTCTCCACTGGATCAGACTCATGAAGAACAGACCCAGAAGACCTACCCTAACCACACCCCACCCCACACCATTTCAACCAATTACAAAGCAGGGACCTGGACATTGCTGCAGGTCCTTCCCTCTCTTCTCTCACCCCCCTACCCCCCACCACAAACAACACCCACACAAGCTCTGTATACCCACCCATCCACACACACAGACCTCACACGTGCCAGTGTACAGAGCTTACAGAGTTTACTGACAGAGTCCCGTGAACTCTGGGGCTAGAGGTTGCATGCATACACACACACACACACACACACACACACACCTCTGTAACAGACAACTCTCCACACTTTCAGAGACACTCACATGTGACATCCACATAAATCTGTTACACATATGGACTCCCAGCCGGGGCAAAGGCAGATGCTCACACACACATCAACTCCATTCACATGCTGGCCTTCTTGAAAGTCCAATCCCATAACTTAGTTAATAGCATCTTCAGGGGCGCCTGGGTGGCTCAGTCAGTTAAGCATCCAACTCTAGATTTTGACTCAGGTCATGATCTCGCGGTTCATGAGTTCAAGCCCCACATCAAGCTCTGTGGTGACAGCGCAGAGCCTGCTTGGGATTCTCTCTCTCTCTGCCCCTCTCCTGCTCTCTCTCAAAATAAATAAATAAAACGTCAAAAAAACTTTTGCAAAAAAAAAAAAAATAGCCATCCTCAGACATCTGTGAGCATGAAATGACAGACACCACATGGTCCTACCATCAGAGGACAGTGTGTGAGACATACTCAGGCTCTCAGGCACAGGATCCCAAGAGCACGGGGGCCCACCCCTTAATACACACCATGACCAAGCCAGAGGGAAGTCAAGGTGGTGGGGAACAGAAGGAAATGGCAGTAAGAAGGAAATGGCAGTAAGAAGGAGTCACTGCTCCATTTTCCCATACTCTCAGCTTTCACCTGGGTCCACTGTAGCACTCAACTCCGGATGCACTTAAGTGCCTGCAGCAATAGGAAGTCTCAGCACCAGACACTGGCTGGGGATAGCAGTGGTGCTGGAAAGGAAGGTCCAGCCAGCAGGGGACCTGTGCGAGGAAGGCAGGTTGAAGGCTGGCCAGGAGGGGGTGTGAGGGGGTGCGGAAGGGAGTGGGGGATGGGACACTGAGGATGGTGCTCAGCGGGCAGTGACACAATCTCATGACAGAACCAACTGACCATCCAGAGGCTGTCACTGGCAGGTTAGGGTGTCAGGGCCTCTCTCTGCTGGGGGCGGGGGGGGGGCAGGCTGCCCAACTGGGATCTGAGTGGAGGCGTAGCAGTTAGCAGATGCCCACAGGGACTAGCCTGGTGGGAGGGCAGGCCCACTTCTCCAGAGGGCAGAAGAGATGATTCAGTGAGGCCACACACGAGCACCTGTCTTCCTGGGGGTCAGTTCCTTCACATTGAGTAAAAGGGGTCCTTCCTCAATGCTGGAACACACTTTCGCGGAGGTCAGGGGGTTCCCCCCATTTTCAGGGAGTAAGCCAGAGCGCTGGGGAGACAGGCAGGATCACGCTTGGCCGGAGCTGGACAACCAAGAACAGCCCGGGAGCGTCGCGCCACCGCCACCAGGCCCTCACCCGGCCGCCGCGCCTCCCCCCGGAGCCCCAGGCCTCCGCCTCCTCCCCTCCGCCCTGCAGGGGTCCTCCGGCCGCTCCCCCTACCTCTCATCGCTCTTCCTAGCAGATCCCTGCGTTCGACCCTGGAGTGGGGCCTCCTCGGCGGCTGGGCGAGGGGCGGGGGAGGCGCAGGGAGCCAGGAGCAGGGAGCGGGAGGCGCCGGCTAGGCTCGGGTGTCGGGAGGCGGCTCCCGCGCGCAGCTGTCGGGGGCCTGTTCCGGGGAGAGGAGCCAGGGCTGGGGCGGCTCAGGCCCAGGCGCCGCCTCCCCCTCGCCCGGCTTCCCCTCCCTCCTGCCAGCCAGCCCGGGTCGCCGCCCTTCCCCCTCCAGGACCGCTCGGTACCCGCCGCTCCCACGCCCGGCGCCGCCCTCCCGGCCGCGCGCTCCTTCGCGCCCGCCACGCCCACCCCGCATTCCCCTGCGCGCCCCGGCCTCCCCCAGGTAACCACCCCGCTGTTCCCTCAACGCGGCGCGCTCAGCCCCCTCCGCCTACCCGCGCGGCCCAACCCCCAGGGTCCCCACTAATGAGCACAGCCGAAGCTGAGGCCCCGCTTTGGGCCTCCCACATATCCAGGCCCCAGGAGGGGATGGCCCCCTCCTTACTCCTCTTTATGGGCTTAGTTCCTGGAGAGGGAGGTGAAGGGGACAGCCCCAGGGCACAGGGAAGGAGCAGGTTCCCACAGGCCGGCTGCCCAACCCAGCAATAGGAGTTTGGATGCAGGAAGGGGGCAGGCTCACCTGTCCAACCAGGCCCCCCAGACCCACATTTTTCACACCACCAACTTTTGCTTCTCTCTAGCAGCCTCCTGCCTCCTGTCCTCTACATCCCAACCCAGATTTTCCCAGAGCCTGATGGCCCCCCACTTTCTCCTAGCCCAATTCTCTACTTCCACCCCTTCCCCCTCCCCCAGTCCTCTCAAGGACCCTGGGGCCCAGACTCCCAGACACTGGTCCTCTTGGGCTCCCTGCTCAAGGCCCAGGAGTCCTCAGGGCAAGCCTCCCTCAGGCCCAGCCAGCTCTGGCCCTGGCGGGGTCGAGGCTATGACCACTCGCAGGGATAGGCCTGGACGAGTTGAGGGGATTGAGGGGGATAGAGGCAAAGAGAA
This sequence comes from Cryptoprocta ferox, assembly GCA_028646485.1. Taxonomy (NCBI): domain Eukaryota; kingdom Metazoa; phylum Chordata; class Mammalia; order Carnivora; family Eupleridae; genus Cryptoprocta; species Cryptoprocta ferox. The sequence continues at coordinate 114,825,310 of CM053577.1, forward strand.
AATCGGACACAGCACAGAAGGTCCAGGACCAGGAGTCCCAGGGAAGATGAGTGCAAGGAGGCGGGGTGAGGTGGGCAGGACTGAGGAGCTGTGGTAGGAAGCCTCAGGACACCTTTCCACACCTGCCAGCCACCTATCAATGTCAGATAGATCTCTAAGTCCATTGCAGATCTCCGCCCCACTGCACCTCACAGTAGATATCAGCTCGCACCCTACGTGCAGTCCCAGACAACAGTCCCAAGAAAGAAACACGAAGTCCTAACCAGACAAGTACACAGAACTACTACCAGGAAGAAGTTGGCTCTCTGGAGAGGCCAAGGCACATATGGGCAAGAGCTCCAAACCCCCAGAGACACACCAATCCAAGGACGCCCGACTGCTAAGGGACTCACTAATAGAACCATGGTCACTCGGAGAATTGCCTCTTTCCACCGTCCCCTCCGACCAAACCCCCAGGGGTCCCCCAAAAGCACATACCCCTCTGGAGACAGCCGCCGGAGTTATCTGGGCCCCGGGGAGGCTGGACCTGGGGGTGGAGCCGGGCCGGGGGAGGGGCCAAGGTTTCCCTAGTAACCTCACCTGGGCCGACTCTCGGCTCCTCCTTCCAGGACTGTGCCCGGAGGAAGCCCCGGGCTGGCAGGCGGGGTTGGGCCGCAGCCAGACGCCTCAGGGAAGGAGGAGCGGTAGCCCCTCACACCCCGCTGGGACATTCCACACCCTAGACCTACGCTCCCGGCCAGGGGACGTGGCGGGGTCAGACCGAGGCGTCCTATGGGGAGAATAGAGGAAACCAAAGAATCCAGAAACTCTTGCACCCCTGGTCTCCCTCAAGAGAAATTCCTGGTCAGTGATGCCCACCTTGGCCCAGCCCAAACTGGAGGAGTGGGAGGGATGCAGGGCTGCGGCCCAGTGGAGTCAAGTGACAGCGGAAAGGGGGCTGGAGCCGGCTGGAATGTGGGGCTCTGAGCCGAGATTCCCAGGGGCCAGAGAGGGAAATCCCAGGCATCTAGGGGCCCCCAGAGTAGTGCCAAAGACTGAGAGTCCACACAGATTTCCATGGCCGTGGAGCCCATCCCACATCTGCTGCATCACTCCCAACTCCAGACGTCCCCATGTCTTCCTGAGCCCCAAAGGACCCTCCACCCCTCCCACATCCATGCCCTCCTATCCAGGTTTCCCTCCCCTTTAAACCAAAGGCCTCCTGCTGCCCAGGAAGGAGAGGAGGGGAAACAGCTCAAAAACGTGAGGAGCGGCACGTAGGAGAGAGCAGAGAGCAGCAGCTTCAGGCCACAGGAAGGGAAGCTTGGCAGGACCAGTGAGAGGGAGGATGGACCAGAAGGGCCCACACACACTAGCTGCATTCCCCTTCCCAGGAGACGCAGCTGCCTCTGGAGCAAGTAGGCCAGGTAGGCAGCTGGGAAGAATGAGAACCGATGGGCGTGGGGGGCGCAAGTCTGCAACCATGAGTCCGGCCATGATGCCCCCAAGTAGAAATGGGAAACTGAGGCCCAGAGTGGAAGGGGTAGGGAGAGATGACATAGTACGGGGAGAAAAACGGGCAGTTCAGCTATGGGTGGCCTGGTGGGTGGGGAAAGATGGGAAGGTGGGGATGGAACTCAGAGGACCAGGGGAACCAGGAATCAGAGAGGAAAGTGGGGGAGGGGAGGAAGGCACACACAGCATGAGGGGATAAGTTTGCTGGAAAGAGCAACAAACTGGAGTGGAGACAGGTGAGTAGTTGGGGGCACTCAGAAAGGAGGGTAGGAAAGTGTGGAGCCCTAAGAGGTGGGTAGACAGACCAAGGGGACAAGAAACAAGGGCAAAGGAGAAAAAAAAGGGGGGGGGGGTTGGAGTGAAACCAAGAGATGGGGGAAGAGGAGGAAGACTAAGGCCTAAGGTTTAAAACGAAGGGACAGAGGGAGATGACAAGTGTAAGCAGCTAGGAAAGGAAGGGCCAACAGAGGGACAGACCAGGGGAGACAGAGGCCTAATGGCTGAATTAAACCTGTTTCTGGGTGACAGGACAGAGGCCCTAGACCTCTCCCTGGGGACATCCTAACCCCTCAGCCCATTTTTGGCACCACGGCCCCCAACTGTCCTCCTCATCCTTCCCCTCTTCCTGCAGGGGCCAGGCTGCCTTCCTCCCATGCTTACAGCTAGAACGGTCCCTCCCGGTGAAGGGTGGGCCCAGCTCTAGTCCTCACTGCTGCCCTCCCACTTTAGCTCTAGCTTCTGCCCTCTCACCTCCAGCTCAGGGTTCTCCTGGGCCCCAGTCCCCCCGTCTCAGGCCTTTGGGGTTCCAGGTCTGGGACTGCCAAGGCCGCCTGGCTTTGTCCGCCTATCCGGGGGCTGGGAGCAGCTGCCCTAGCCAGCTGCGGCCGGCTTCGACGTGACCATGGCAACCCAGCCCCACTCCCCTCCCCCTAGCGACTGCCGCGGTCCCTCAGAGAGGGAGGGAGCAGCCAGGCCAAGAGAGGAGGGGAGGGGGCAAAGGGTTTCAAAACTGAACCAAAGGGAAACCAGAGACAAAGAGACCCCAGACAAAGGGAGATGAAGGAAAGGCATAGGGGGAAACTAGCATTGGCTAGCTGTGGCTGAGGGCTTACTTAGGAAGAGGGTGTCTGGTCTTGCCAAGGGGGGAATCCAGGCAAGGGAAGAGAGATTAGCATTGACTGCCTGCAGGCCTTTGGAGGCCTCCTTCTGGGTCCCTAACAGTTCATATCCTTCTCTCAGGATTTTGCAAAAGACACCTTTAGTTTTCAAGAACAGCCCCAACTTCAAACATATGCTGACCTGCCACCTCTGAAATCAATGTCCTTGTCAGACAGCGTACACCAATTCTTAGTTTGGAAAATATGATCCTCAAAGCCAAAGGTGACTGATTAGGCTTGGAGGGGGTGGGGCAGGGAGAGAGGTAGTGACCACGCCTCTCACCGCCTGAGAGTAGGCAGAGTACTAAATGGAGAGGGGAGAAAGCAAGGCTTGGCCTCTCAGAGGTGAGGCTTGACATTGCCACTTACCATCTAGCTTCTTGTAATGAGTACTACTACATCCCAGTTCTCTCACCATAAGATGGACATGATAATACTGGCCCATGGAGTCTGTAGGCATAATATGAGATAATATTAGATGGCATCTGTAAAGCACAAACCCTTTTCATGGAAGCAACCAACCAAACTCCACTAATGTGATCTCCCTCTGTGGCTCCCTCTTGTGTCACTTGGGTCTCTGAGTTCCACCTCCCAATTGATTCCATAGTTATTGTTTGTGCTCTGAAAGTAAGCACTATGAGAGGTACATTGAGGAACCCCACCCACTCCATGTTCTTCAGGCATGATGTTATGCATATATGTATGTGTATGTATATGTATATAATCACAGAAGACAGTATGACCCTTGCTATAATTAAAGCTGGAAGGGGCTGGGGAAACCCAGGGGAGGAGCAAACCAGGTTCTCCTGAGTCAAGATCAAAGAAGACTTCATGGAAGAGTTGGAGCTTGAATTGGACCTTAAGTCAGACAGAGATTTGCAGAGATGGGGCAGGGCCGCTCCTGGCTGAAGAAGCTGAGGGAACAATAAAAGGGAGACATGCTTATGTGGAAATGCAGCTCTGACTGGAAGACAGGGTCTGTCCAGGCGAGTAAATCCAGAAAGGCAGAGTGAAGTGAGGTAATCTCATTAGTAGTTTGGCTTATTCTGAAGGTGAGGAGGAAGGGCCTTGGGGTATTGAGCTGGGAAATGGCTTGATTAGATTTTAAAGGTGGTTTCTGGCAACAGTGTGCTGGCAGCATCTGGCAGAGCAACAGCTGAGGGGTAGGGAGAAGCTGATTCCAACTTTATCCCATCCATATCTAGCCAGTGTTTCACCTCCTGCCCCCAGCCTGGAATGCCTGGAGGAAATGCTGAGATCTTACAGAAGAGCAGTGTACATGCTAGATATTTTTCTGGTATTTTCATATCATTTGGTTGTCTCCTTGGAGTCTTTGAGGTGGGAACCACAGGGCTCCTCATGAAAGGGGAACCAGACCTGGAGAGGTTGTAACTTGCCTCAGATCTTGAGGCGAGTTGCTGCTTCCCACCCAGGACCTCTCCTAGATTCCTCCGCCTCTCTCTTCCTTCTTCAAAAGGGGGAGGGAACTAGGAGGGAGATCCAGAACAGCCTCGGTGGGGCTAGACTAGACACCTGAGCTACTTGAGTCTTGCTCCCCCCCCCCCCCCACCGAAACTCCACCTTTCATCAGATTCTTTTGTGTGGCTTATGGTCCCTGCAATGAACAGGATGGCCACAGCAGGGCGCTTGGTTCCCAGGTGACCAATATTACTGGCTGGACAAAGAAGTGAAAGCCTGGGGGAAAAGAGATTCCAGGGGGGAAAGAGATTCCAGCCTGGGCCTGGAAGGGCAGTTAGGCAAGGAGAAATGAGAAAGGCTGAGTGGAAGCTGACAAGGTTGCTGCAGGTCCAATTAGGGTGAAATTTCCTGACAGTCATGTATCAGAAATACTGTTATTTATTGACAGAATCTCAGAATCTTCACTTTCTCTTTTCTGTTGTCCTTTGCCAAAAGCCTGTGGCATTCTCAGGAGCCCTTGGCCTCTTCCTGAAAACGCTGCTGATTACTGAACCTTGTTAGGGCCAGGCTCTGCCCTCAGCACTTTCCTGAGTCACCTTATTTGGTCCTCACCACAGCTCTGTGATGTGGCATTTTGATATATGCCCACTTTTATAGGGGCAGAAACAGGAGAAGAGAAGTCAACTTGCTCACAGACATACAAAGCAACTGGCAGATCTGGAATTCAAACCCTAGTCCTTTTGACTCCAAAGCTAAAGCTAGACTGGAGGATCTTAGCCATCATTATTTCCCCAAATCTAGGGTCTGTAAAAAGCCTTCTCCCTTCCTTCTAGTCCTCAAAAAGACTCTAACTTCCTTCATCTCCCAAGAATACTGGTGGCTCAAATCATTGTTTGTGTATGAAGAATATACAGAGATCCAACAATGGCAAAAGATTTGCTCAAGGTCACAGTGGAAGTCAAGGTCAGTACTAGGATAGTATTTCTCAAACTGAGGTCCCTGAACTACTGAGAACCCATGATACCCTGTGAAAATGATTAAATTCCATGTTTTTGTGTCATTGGTGATTTTTAAAAAGTGTTATAAGCATTTTCTGGATCATATGTAACAGATCTCAGCTCTGTATGTGAGTGTCTGTGTTTATTCATGTTTGTGTTTAGCTTCTTATGGTCAAGTTAGCACTTCTGTAATTGTCTGGGTTGCATTTGTACCAAGTGAAGTCCAGAGGACATGTACTGACAAAGATTGCTTAGCAATTTGAATAAACACAAGTATGGGAGAATTGAGTCATCACTGGGCACACAGCAGAATATTGTGTCAATTTCAAAAGAACCTGCATTAGGCACTGTGTGTTAATATTGCCAGCAGCAACTTAATTTCAGAAAAAAAGCTACTCATTACATCAAATTAGTTACTTTAATTTGCCTTTTTAGTTTTATGTGGATTTATTTCTACTTTGTTTTGTTTCTACAGCTTTATAACTGCTCAAGTATTTTTAAAAAAATTTTAATGGTTATTTATTTTTGGGAGATAGAGCGACAAAGCACAAGCAAGGGAGGGGCAGAGAGAGAGGGAGACACAGAATCTGAAACAGGTTGCAGGCTCTGAGCTGTCAGCACAGGTCCCAACATGGGGCTTGAACTCACAAACTGTGAGATCATGACCTGAGCCAAAGTCGGATGCTTAACCAACTGAGCCACCCAGGTGCCCCTAACTGCTCAAGTATTGAAGCATAAGGAATTCATAGTTAGCTGGATTTGCATGCATGGCTTGCACACATTTAAATTATAAAAATAATTTAAGTCAAGTCCATGAGGATCATATTTCTTCCAAAAGGGTCTACACATTACTCAAGTTTTAAAACAGGGCTAAACTAAATCTGGGCCTTCAGGAGCCTCCAAAGGAAACCTGTAGTGATGGAATTTCTGTTAAGGACAAGAAATCTCCTCACCTTCAAGAGTCAGTGAAAAGAAACTAGAACCTGGGACCTCTGGGCTGTGAAATGGGAGTTGGTCACCGAGTGAGGAAGTCATAGAGCAGGCACCTGGGGGAAACTCCAAAGAGAATTTACATGACAGGACCAGGAAATGAGGTGAGAATGTGTAGAATTTTTCCCAAATATGTGTACACAGATTTTTTAAGAAAATGGCAGTGTCTATGAAAATATTAAAGGTGCATAATTTTCCCCAGCAATTCTACCTCTAGGAATTTATCCTACTTGGATATATTTGTACAGGTGTACAAGATGTGTACAGAGTTCCCATTACCTTGTTTGAAATGGAAGGAGGAAGGAAGGAAAGAAAACAGAAGAAAGGAAAAGAAGACAGTGAAATGTTCCTTAATCGTAGTGAAGAGCCATGAAAATGATGGTGTTTTCATGAAGGTTGAGAGTTTCCCAATAACCTGCCCTGAGACAAGGACTTGCATAGAAGTCATTTCCTTGGGAGGGGAGCCTAAGAAGCACGAGTGAAGGGCTGGGAGGAGTGAGACAGGGAAGGAAAAAGAGCCAATAGTGTATATGTTAATTTGTGGACTACAGTTGGGGGACACTGGGACTTAAAACTTTTGGGAGCCCTCTAAGGAACTGTATAGAGTCCTCCTCAGATTTGTCCCCTTAAGAGATAAAGAAGTTATTTCCCACCATCTTAGTCAGTTTGGACCATCATAACAAAATTCTACAGACTGGATGACTTAAACAATTCTTTCTCGCAGTTATGGAGGGTGGGAAATCCAAAACTAGGTCTTGGCAGAGTTGGTGTCTGGTGAGAGCCCTCTTGAAGGTTTGCACAGGGCTGCCCTCTTACTTTGTCCTCACATGGCAGACACAGACCACAGAGTTCTGGTCTCTTCCTCATAAGGACACTAATCCTATCATGGGGGCTCCACCCTCCTGACCTCGTCTACACCTAATTACCTCCCAAAGGCTCCAATTCCAAATACCATCACATGGGGGATTAGGGCTTCAACATATGATTTTTTTGGTGGAGGGGACACAAACATCCAGTCCATAGCACCCACCAACTCCTATTCCTCATTGGTGGGGTGGTTGCCCTTGAAGGTATTAATTCCTTGGCACTTCTAGTCTTCCTTCAATGGCTAAGTGAGTTCTCATAGCACTAGAGAAAGCCACCAAGCAGAGAAGCAGAGAGACTGGGGCATTTGAGTAGTGTATATATAAATACATACATGTGTGCCTATGTGTACACATGCATATGAGTGGGTAGACCTGTGTAAATGCTATAGAACAATGTCTGGAGTAAATCAAAGAGGTCTACAAATGGTGGAGGAAAGGAAGTTTTACTTTGTACTATGTGCTTCTCTGTATATTTTAGTTTTTATATGAGCTTAACTAATTTTGTATTTTTTAAAGTAATAACTTAAACATAGACAGAAAAATGAGATAATAATGGCCTATCCCAGCCAAACACCAGGGGGAAAACAAATGCTACTCCATCTCCACTCCAATCAGCAAAGGCTGAATGGGGAGTCTAGACTTCCTCTGATACCTGGCTCTCTGATACCTTTAATGCCTCCTCTCTCTTTTAGGGGCTGCGGCAGAGAAGACTCAGTGAGAATCACAGACTTTCATCCCTGGCCAAAAGTAAAGAGCCCCCACTACAGAGCTCGTTTTTTAGAACCGGAAAAATACCATATCCAAAATAAAAAGTTCATTGGACGAGCTCAACAGCAGAACAGAAAGGACCTCTGTGATTACAACAAAATATCAAAATTTGTGTCACTGGGGTCTCTGAAGGAGTGGAAATCAGAGTGTAACTAAAAAAGAATTTGAACAAATAGTGGCTGAAAATTTCCTATATTTGGCAAAATACGTAAACTTACAGGTTTAAGAGGCTGAGCAAGCCATAAACAAACTAAACTCAAATCTATGTCAAAACACATTACAGTGAAACTCCTGAAAACCAAAGCCAAAAAATTTTGAAAGCAGCAAGAAACGACACATTACCTGCAAGGGGAAAACAGTTCAAATGACAGAAACCATGGACACCAGAAGGAAGAGGCAAAGGGGAAACCTTCATTCCTAGGGAATGTCTTCATTCCTAGAAGAACTATGAGAATTTGTCATCAGCATTCCTACCCTAAACTAAATTAAAATAGAAAGGAGGTGATAAAAGAAAGAATCTTGGAATATCAGGAAGGAAGGAAGGACAATGGAACAAACAAAAATACGGGAGAATTATACTTTCTTACCTCTTCATGTCAACTTTAGCCACATCCCTGCTCTACTCAATGAAATCTGAACAGAAGTGATATGTGTTACTTCCAAGAAGTAGCTTTGAAAGCCAGTGTATGGTTCTCTATGACTCCATTTGGGTCCTGGTGTGAGATGACAGGGAGAGAGCCACAGCCAAATTGTAATATACAGTATGAGCAAAGGATAAACTTTGGATGTTGTGAGCCCTTAAAGTGTGGAGTTTTTGTCACCATGACAAAACTGACTGATATATAATCCCTTATAATCTGCATAGTTCTTTTGTGCTCCCAAAACCTTTTCCACATTATTTCCTTTGATCTTCACAAAACCCTATGATTTATGGAGGCAAGTTGATGATATTTCTATATCAGAGACTAGCTGGACCCTTGTATTGTCCCCATTATCAACTGACATTAAATAAATTCCTATACCACTTGAAGCATGGTTCCATAGAGATACCTGTGTAAGAAGCAACTGGATAGCAAATTAATCACTGCAACTTGGAACACTCACAGTTATAGCTTCTTATATGAGGTTCTTACCTGTGATTACTGTTTGTTTTCTTTGTCCACAGCATCTTAGTAGGCTTCAAATGTCTCTCCTGGCCTTTTCTTATACATAAGTTTAATCTGCTCTGGTGGGTGACTGCCCATTTCTTCGAGGTGACACCACACGTCTGCTAAATTAGATATAGTATATGACACATAGCATATATTTTAAGTTATACTTTATCAAACAAAACCTTCAAATGTGGTGAAAATCCATTGTTTTTATTTAATGTTATATATTGCTGTGTAATAAACTACCCCAAAAGTTAATAGCTTCAAACAATAAATAATTCTTTCCCCTACACACACACACACATGTAATAATTTGTTATTATTGAAATTTTAAAAATAATTTACACATCAAAAACCTCCCTTCTTGCCTTGCCACCAAAAACAGACCTCTTTGGGCATTCCTTCTCTCAGAAAACTGCCCATCACTGTCCACCTGGACAAGCCCAGTTTCTTAGGGTCCACCTTGGTGCCTCTTTCTCTCTTTTACACCCATATTCAATCCATGGACTTTACTCCCTAATATTTCTCAAAACTGACAATATCTTTCCATCTTCTCCATCAGCCCTCCTAATTCACATGTATTGCTTAGAATAATCCAGGACCCCTTGGCCTTGACCAAGGCCCTGACTGGGCCACTCCAATCAATCTTTCACACTCCAGACAGAATAACCTTTTCAAAATGAACCTCCGATCATGTTACTCCCCGACTGAAACTCCATTTGTTTTAGTCGGGGAATTTCCTTTGTTCTTCTAGAAGGAAAATAAAACCCCCCACCATGATCTAGAGTCTCTGCCAGCCCCAGGAGCCAAGTCTGCTATCATGATCCGCCCCATTGTTCTTCCCTATCAACTCTCTCTTCCCCATCAACTCCAACCACTTCTGCTCACATACTATATTCCCAGCATCTAACACATAGGAAGTGTGCAATAAATGCATGTTGATTGAATAAATGAATGAATGGGCTTGTACATCATGCAAAGATTGGGTTAGTTCTCTAAGACAGCAATAATGATGGATCTTCAAAACAGCACTGAATGAATAAATAAGTAGAACGAGATTTGTAACATGATATTATTTTGATACCGTTTATTTAAGATAAGAGTATATGCGGAGCTCCTGGATGGCTCAGTCAGTTAATCGTCCGACTTCGGCTCAGGTCATGATCTCATGGTTTGTGGGTTCCAGCCCCGCGTAAGGCTCTGTGCTGACAGCTAGCTCAGAGCCTGGAGCCTGTCTTTGGATCCTGTGTCTCCCTCTCTCTCTGTCTGTCTGTCCCCTGCTCATGCTGTCTCTCTCTCTCTCTCAAAAATAAATAAAACATAAAAAAAGAGTATATGCACACAAAATAGCAATACAATTTATAAAACACTTCAAATCAAAAGGAAAAACATGGAGTACATTATAATGACTGCCTGGGAAGAGGTAAATAGAATTAGGAGTGGAATGAAATTGAATAAATAAACAACATAGGGGCTTTGCGTAGACACATGAGAACAATGTGCCATAAGGTCGCATGGGGGGGGAATGAGAGAGCAGCACTGGTGTAGAATGACAGAGAAGAGGCCCAGGCTGAGCCCCGAGGAGCATCCACGTATACAGAAGAGGGGAAGAGTTGTCAGGATAGAAACTGAGGTACCAGGAAGGAGCCAGGGGAGCCAGGTGTCTCAGAGGCCAGTGGAAGGAGCATGTAAGGGGGTCATGGCCAACAGTAGCACTTGAGTTCTGCAAGAGATCACTCATAATCCCTTGGCTGAGCCTTTTAAGTATTAAGCTTTGTATGTAGATCATCTTAATTTATTTTGAATAGGTAATACATTCCTATAGTTCAAACATAAAAAGATCTGAAAGTGAAGCTTCTCTCCCACCGATTCCCAGGCCATCCTGTTCCTTTCCCCAGAAGCAATGCTGCCAATGGGTTATTTATCTTTCTGATATTCTTATATCCTTCTGTACATATAGAAGCGAATTTATAATATATACACACAAACATACTTTTTTGTTTTTTAAACAAAAACAAGCATGTTTTGTGTATATGGGTCTACTATTCAGTTTCCCACTTTTTTTTACTTTTCAGTGTTTGATATCAGTATATCAAGAGCTTGCATATAGCTTTTACAATTGCATAGCATTCCGTGGTATAGAAATACCATAATTTTAAAAACTGGCCTCCTATCGATGGCCATTTGAATTACTTCTAACCTTTTGCACGAACAATGCTGTAGCAACCCATCTTGTACAGGAGCCATGTCACACATGGTTGAGTATGTTTGCAGGGAAAATTCACAGAAGTGACCTTGCTGACAAAAAGGGAATTTGATGGACTCGGCCAATTGCCTCCTATAGAAATTGAACAATTTTATACTCATACCACAAATGTAGGAAGGTTTTCTTAGTATAGATTTTGATAGGGAGATTTGCTCCGATAAATGAACTGACAAAATTAAGAAGTTGAAGAAACCAAGATATAGTTAGAGACACTGTAACTAAAAAATAAAAAGACAAGGAAGAAAGGAGGGAAGGAAGGAAGGAAGGAAGGAAGGAAGGAAGGAAGGAAGGAAGGAAGGAAGGAAGAAAGAAAGAAAGAAAGAAAGAAAGAAAGAAAGAAAGAAAGAAAGAAAGAAGAGATAGAGAAACCACCTTTTCTTTTGTGTTCAGAAGAGCTTTTGAAACTCTTCTCTCTAAGAGAGGTTTTGCTTACTGCAGCCGACAGATTACTGATCCCTGAAGCCTATCTTCTCTCCCCTTGCATGGGCAAGTGGCCCTGCCATTCAAACACTAGTTCCATTAGGAATGCCAAGAAGAAAAATAATCCTGGCTAAGTTAGAAAAGTATAGCATAAAGTAGAACACAGGCATAAATAAATTTAAATAACTTTTCAAAAAGACTGGAGATAAATCAACCAATTACAATATATGGATCTTATTTGGATCCTCATTTTCCAAGAAACTGTATATGTCTGTGTAAAGCAATCAGTATAATCAAAGAAAATCCTTTAACTCTGACTTGCTATTTAATGATATCATGAAGCAATCAATGTTGGTATTTTGAGGTGTGATAATGATATTGTGGTTACATTTTTTAAAAAGAGAGCTGTTACTCTTGGAGATCAGAGTAAAATATTAATCAGAGAAATGGCATAAAGTTTGAGGCTGCCTCGAAACAATGGGGCAGATTGGTCTGGCAGTGGATGAACCAAGATTGGTCATATGTTTATATGCCACAGTCAAGCAGTGTACACAGTGGAGTCTATTATAGCATTGCCTCTCCTTTTAAATATGTTTGAAACTTTCTATAATGAAAAGCATTTTTAATTTAAAATTTTAAGTGTTTTACAAACTTATATTTGTGCCTCAAAATAATAGGTTTTGATGGGATGCTTGAATTTTTCCATCAGATAGATTAATAAAAGAAAGTTTAGAAATTTTTTTCATAAAATGATTTTGGTAAGAGAGGATGGGGAGGTTCTTATGTGTTCCACATGTGGATGCACTGCTCCCATAGAGATTAGAGCAATGAGGAGCAGTGGGAATACAGGGGTGGCTTCCCTGGCTCTGCTTTGGTGGGGGAGGGAGGCTGCAAAGACTTCACAGAGGAGGTCACACCCAAGCTGGACAGGAAAGATGACTGGAGTTTACAGGCCGAAAAGCATGGAGGAAGCACTCCAGATAGAGGGCACTACTACATGCATGCAAGAGCCTGGAGGTGTGAGAGAGACCACTGTAGGCATTAAGTAGAAGGAAAGAGGTGAATTGTGAAAGATTATATTATGCATGTTTATCATTCAGAATGTTTGTGGCTGCAAGTGCAAAGTTTTTGGGTTTAAAAAGTTTCCAGACTAAAGGTTCTGGGTTAATTTGGTAGCTTGATGATGTCATCAAGGACCTCGCTTCTTTCCATCTCACTCTTCCCCAATCCTTGGTGTGTTGGAATTCATTCTCATAGACTGTGATCAACTGCTGCAGCAGAAGATAACACATCTTCAACAACCATGTTCAGAGACAGAAAGGTTTTCCCAGAAGTGCCCCAGCCAATTTTCCCTCACTTCTAACTGGATCCAGAGCCCTACTACTAAACAGTCATGGCAAGAGGGATGGAAGAGGCATTAGACCAATCGTAGTAATATGTATATCCCTTTGCGCTGTGAAGGGACCTCCATCTCTGAATTTATGAGAGGACAGGATTGAAACAATAGATAAAATTTGTAAAAGCTTTGCCATTAAGGAAGTAGGGATGACTGTTGTGTGAGGGCCAAAAGTGTCCTCTGCAAAAGGCTTTCATGAGATTATATGGGCTTTCTTAAAGGGACTCATCTGCCATGCCAAGAGATTTGGATCTAATCCAATAGGTTCTGGAAACGCTTTTTTTTTTTTAATTGAGCTTGCGTATGATCAGATTTGCATTATGTTATAAAGAATTACATGAAGGGGGGGGCACCTGGGTGGCATTTGACTTCACTAAGCGTCTGACTTCAACTCAGGTCATGATCTCATCACTCATGAGTTCAAGCCCTGCATCAGGCTCTCTGCTGTCAGCACAAAGCCAGCTTCAATTCCTGTCTCCCTCTCTCTCTGCCCCTCCCCAGCTTGTGTTTTCTCTCCGTCTCAAAAATAAATAAAAACATCAAAAACTAAAAAAAAAAAAAGAATGATGTGAAGGGAAGTGAGATTAGAGGCAGGGGTGCCAGTAATACAGCTATTTTTTATGTGTTTCTAATTCTAAATCATTTACATATCAGGAAACCAAAGCCGGCAGGTGGATAGATAATGGCAGGCAGCAAAAACTGTCCTTGGAGATCTTCCCAATGAACTTCAAAGCTCTTAATGCTTGGGTGAAAATAACCTAAGTACAAAGAACAGACTTAGTGCCTAACTAGGATCCACTGTTGTGGTTGTTGAGGGGGTCAGTGGCCAGGGTCAGAGAGGGCTGATAACGCTAAATCAAAGAAGACTGACACAAATGCTAAATTCTGCTGTTATGCTCCCAGAACAGACCACCATCAAGGCACCAGAAGTGACAACCTAGGGCACCTGGGTGGCTCAGTTGGTTGAGTGTCCCACTCTTGATTTCGGCTCAAGTCCTGTTCCCAGGGTCATGAGATTGAGCCCTGCATTGAGCTCTGCGCCATGAATGTTGAGCCTGCTTGAGATTCTCTCTCTCTTTCTCTGCACCTCGCCCCCTCTCTGAAATTAAAAACAAAAACAAAACACAAACAAATGAAAAAAAAAAGTGACAACCTGAGACTTCTAATTGCCTAATTTTAGGCATCATGCCATAAACTATACTCCTATCTATGATACATTCACCTGAGAAGAGTGTCCATCTATAATGCATTCACCTCATGCATCACTCAAGAACCTCCCCTGACCCGAGGGCAATAATCATACAAAGTGGCACACCTCCTTCTCTGTACTGCCAGAGTCCCTCCATTCATTATAGAAATAGTCTACTACCACTACACAACCACACGATCATCAGCTGAGGCTTGAAATTTACATCATGTCTCTGAAAAATAGCATCCAAACTTCTCCACTGGAAGAGTTGCCTGTCCATTTGCCACTGGCCACAGCAGGGGCCACATTCAATGTAGCTGCCATTGCCTGCAGGCATTCCTCCAGTCTTGATAAGGTGCCCACCTGGATTGAGGCATGATCTATGCACTCCACGAAAACCCTGTATGGAGCAGTGAGGGGTTGGGGGTACGAGGTGGAGAAGGAAACTTCTCCGCAGAGATCTATCCTCCCCTTAATGGGATGGGCTTTTTAAGTCATTGAACCTACTTTATAACATCATTTACAGAACACTCTACTCATAGAATGAAATTATTCAAATTATGAAAGAATCTCTCACTTGAGGAAATAATCGCATGAACCCATCAGGTAGTATCTTGTCTTAATGTTATTATAGGGTGTGTTTCCTGATCAACAGACACACAGGAGGGCCTGGAAGTTTCTGTATTCCAAGCCACTGAACCAGAAAGTAAGAAAATAAAGAAGGTGTCTACAGTCATACCACCCTGAACACTCCCGATCTCTTCTGGTCTCGGAAGCTAAGCAGGGTTAGGACTTGGATAGGAGAAAATAAAAAAGGAAATCTGACATTTTAATGGTGTAAAAAAAAAATATATATATATATATGGATTTTCTTGGACAGGAAGCTAAAATTCCAGATTGGTTTTCAACCCTGGATGACCATCAGACTGAGTTTAGTTTCTGTGGGCTACATGCAGACAGAAGTGCAACAGGGAAACCTGGGACAGGACGAGAAGCAGGCAAGGGGTCTCAGTCTTACTGTTTGTTCACTGGATGTTTTCTATGAGATCCTTTCATCTCTATGGAGAGTTAAGAACACATCTCCTTCATGTGCCATTTGGTAGCTGGGGAGACTTTTCATTCTCATGGAAAACCCCAAAGAAGGTTGGTACTCAAGGTTTTCAAGGCCAAAATCCAAACAGTATAGAGTCTCGGGGGGATGCACCAGGCAGCTCCCTATCACCTGCTGCCCAGAACTTTGGTTTATCTCTGTGTGGGTTTCCTTAGGCCAATGGAGGATGTGCCTCGAAGACCTCCCTCAGTTCCTCCCGTACCTCTTTCTTCAACCTTCCACTTCCCCTTCTGCCAGCCTTCCTTTCACCTTCTCTCAAAATTTCCTACCTCCCCATATCTGCACTGGCCTGCCTCCCTCTTCTGCCACGGTTAGCAAATCCTTGGCCTCCTCTTACAGTGTTGAAGTTATCACAGCCACCAGGCCATTCTCTTCACTATCCAGTTTTGCTTCAGGAAATGGAGAGTTTAGGAACCGTGGTGTGGAATGCAGGGAGAAAGCTCTTGCGGAAATACGGTTCATGTTTTTCTTTGATTGTCACTAAGTGTGAAAAAAAAATCAGACGATTTTAGCACAGCAAGGATTAATCTCCTACATGAGTCCCCAGTAGATCGGTGTGGCCACAGGATAAGGAGGGGTAGTACCCCACATGGTAAGGCAGACTGTCAGCATCTATTTGCCTGAGGGTTGGCAGGCTTCATGCACAAAACTCACGCAAGCAGAAGCAGCAACCATGCACAATGAACTGGACCCAATAACAAAGTCTTGAATGTAAAATTTTAAGTGACTTTTGTTGTTGTGTGTTTCGTTTTGTTTTGGTCTTGCGACAGGCTGTAAACTCCTTGGGTACAGAGACCACATGTATCTTGTTTACCACATGGCTAGCATGGAAAAGGAATTCAGGAAGTATTTGTTGAATTAAAGAGTAAGTGGGTGTGATTTGTCACCACCTCTAATTCTCCTTCCCAGGCAAAAAGACGACTGAATGTCAATATGAATCTGCAGTTATGGAAGTTCTGCAGGACCCTGGAGCACACAGGCATTGCTTGGGCAGCCCTCTAGTGAAGTGGAACATGAAAGAGAGGGAAAGACATTTCTCCCCTGGGCACAGACATCCACCAATGTGGGATTTGGTTCCTTAAGAACTTCAATTCACTGGGGGCAATGCTCAGCAGGACCAGAATGAAAGTATACCTAGATGATGGATTTATGAGCATCTGTGAGACTTTCCTCAGACCCCAGCAATACTTGGACAGAGAAGGAGACCTTTTAGGGGTTTGGAAGAGACACTGAAATTTGGGTTATTACCTTAAGGTAGCCCCATTTGCACATCTGTGTAAGCTAGTGAGAACCAGGGAAACTCAGGTTACATTTTTGGAACTCACTCTTAAAATACTACCCGTACCACCTCTGGGGTCAGAGCCCCCTGACCTGGTGTGGATGACAGCAGTGGCAGCAGCACTGGTGGAATCATGCTGCACTTGGCCTTGGGTGAGGTGGCCTGGAAATTCAAACAGAAGGAGAATGTGGGGGCACCTGGGTTGCTTACTCCTTTATTCAGACCCTGTTGCCAAATTAGTCATATGGCCACACATAGCTTCAGGGGATGCTGGGAAATGTAGTCTTTATTTGGGGTAGCCACAAATCCACAAAAATTTGGGAGTTCAGTTAATAAGAAAGAGAAGGAAAATGGATATTGGGGGACAATAGCAGTTTCTGACACGAAGCACAAAGTGGGAAATGAGAGATTTCTGCACACCTCAATTCCCAGTAAGGGCAGCTGGTCTGTAAGTGCCACAAAGAAAGGCAAAAAGCCTCAAATTTAAATAAAGCTTGAAATTTTTACCATTACATGAGACTGGACCATTTAATTACTGAACTACTTGGGGAATTAGAGTGACTAGATAACCTTTTAGTACCTACACATGACCAGAAATGTCACATTTAACCCGCCTTAAATCTTATCTAGGGGCAGAATGAGACTGGATCCCACAAAATGGGTTTACAGAGAAAGAAATGAAAATAAAATTGCTTCCTGATCCCACCTTGTATTAGTTAGGGTAGAATAGGCTATAGTAACAAAAAGACCTTAAAGTTTCAGTGCTTAACATAATACAACGTTATTTCTTATATGTAAACTCTTGAGCAGGTTTGGATTCCAAGAGCTGCTCTCCTCCTCGTGGTGAATCAGAAACTTAAACCAATAGTGGCTCTCCCATTTTCAACTATGGCTTCACAGGTCACCTTGGGTATTAAATTCTCAGTCAGCCAAAAGGGGGAAAGAGAAAGGAGGAGGAACATGGAAGGTTTTTAATAGAACAAACCTGGAATTTGGTGCATATACATCTGTTCACATACCACTGGAGAGAACTTGGTCATGTGACCACACCTGTTTGAAAGGAGGCTGGGAAATGTAGTCTGTGTACAGAGAAGAGAAGGGCATTTCGGTATGTAGATGGCAGTCTTCACCCCATGCTCATGATTGTTGCTTACCCAATATGATGGTTATAGCAGTGAGTTACCAAAAATTCAAAGTCTTTGGACCGAAGATGAAAAGGATGGAAGTATTGTGCCATGTTCAGAGAATAAGACAATTAATATGTTGGCTGGAACTTTCCTTTAAGACACCAGAGGAGTAGCAGAGTCATAAAGGAGAAAAGAGAAGGAATGAGGCTGGTATAAAGCTTATGGGTGCCACATCAGAAATATGTATGGTGTCAGTACAGACTGGGCTCTGGGGCAGGATGCTGGGGGTGACATGTACACAAAGTTTAGAATTGTGGAAAGCTACAGGGCCATGCCATTAAATTTCAGAGCAAATATTCTAACACAAAGGAGAATTTCCATGTGTAGCTCTTAGAAACCTCTTCACAGAAAGTAGAAAAGGAGTCCCACATGCGAGGGCAATTCTCACTCACTCCATCAAGTTAGGAATGGTGGGCAGGAGTGGCCCACCCATCTTCCATGATTAGTAACACCAGTACAAAAAGAGATAATAAAAAGAGTGCAACAACCATTAGGAACTCAGGCCATGGGTGTAGTGCTCTGTAAGGTTTGAAGACTCAGCACCATAGACCGTCATCCAGGCAGTGACTTTAAATGTTGCCAAGACTAAGAGGGAACCTGTCCAGCCCCACAAAGGGAGCACTTCTGGACCCACTAACTACTGTTGTAGTCAGGATGGCCTTTCCCTGGCAAAGTGTAACAGTGCTCCAAATAACTACTAGTGACTGAGAAGATATGATCTGCTGAGATCATATCTTCATGACCTTCACTAAAATGAACCACCAGGATCTTGATCAAGCATCAAGGCCATCTCCAAATACTTGGGCCATGGGGAAGTATGGCCCAACAATATGGTTTTATGAAATAGCCTCCCATGCCAAATGTCCCAGAACACTTCAGAATCTTCCAATGGTGACGTTAAGGGAGCCACAGCCCTGCATTAGGAATATGAGTGGGTGTTTGCCCTGCCTCCAAACCAACTTGCCACCTTCATGAATGATGTTTCTATGGCCTGTAGAGATATTGGCACGAGTCTGCTCAAAGCAACCATCTCCCATCATTTTGTTCCCTTTCCTTGTTGCTCTTGACTGAGTTCTCTCCCCTATTCTAGACTTGCCTGGGAACTCAGGCTTCCTCACTTGGTGCTCAGTTCTCTCCAGGATTATTTATCTGGGGCCTACTCTCCCAAATATTCCAGTCTTCAGTTATCTTGGGTAAGGTGCTCTACTCTATCAGCCCCTTAGGATCTAGAGCTTCTTCATTCAAATCTAGACTGGTGCCTCAACCATCTTCCAAAGAGGAAGGTTCAAGGCACTGGTCTCCTGCATTTCATAGGGCAGCCAAAAGACCTTCAGGCATGAGGAAACAGCTCAAGGCAGGTAGGACAGGACTTACATGGACCCTGGAGCACCCCAATATTTTCCAGTAGGAGATACAATGAACTTTAGATGGGACTTTAAACCTTGAAGTAAAGCTGTTTCCAGTAATGGATACACCTGGCCTTTACTGTGGGGTGTGCTTCCTCTGAAGCACTGTTAGGTAGGCAGAGAGAAACCAGCAAGAGCAGCCTTCCTTCTACTCATATGCATTGGGCCACCACCTGAACCAATTTTTCATGTAAAAGTTTGACAATCCTTTCTTAAATATTAGTTGTCCAAATTGGAATCCTGAATGACAGTCAAAATTCCAGATCCTAGTGTCTGACTGGTAACTTCTGCCTGACAGCTAAATTCCACTAGACTCCCAACACAATTCTTGGAGATACAGGTATGAAATAATTCCCATGCTCATTTTTATTCCTTTTTAGCTTTTATATTCAGACAGAAGACCAGAAACACACACCATGTTCTCAGCTTCACCTGAACATGACAAGGTTTAGGTACACAAAAGTTGTCCTGTTGTACAAAGAAGCTGGGAGCTTTATCAAGCTGCCTGAAGAAAACCCCAGGAAAGCCAGGAAGGCAAGGACTGTATCTCCTGAGGGCAACATTTTGAACCAACAGGGCTTACGTCTCCACCCTTAACTCAACCAACTGGCTGGTTAGGACTCCGCCCAAAGAATGGATTGTAAGGAAACCAGAGGGTGGTTTCCTTAACTTGTGGGTTCATAGTTGTCAGCTTGCAGACTCCTGTCTCTTGTTTCAAGTTCCACTTATGATCTGTGCCTAGAGCTATGGGCACACACCTCTGGCAGGGCATCTGCAGGGTTTCCACCACATTGCCCTTCAGCTGTGCTTTTTGAAAAAACATATTTATGAAGGCATACTTGATATACAATAAACTGGACAGATTTAAAGTGCACACTTTGATAAGTTTTGTTAGATGTAAATATCTGTGAAACCATCACCAATCAATGTGATCATCTCAAAAGTTTTCATTCCCTTATGTAATTCTTTTCTTCCTGCCCCTCCCTACCTCCATTCCCAAGTAACCACAGATCCTCTCACTGACAGTATAGATTAATTTGCATTTTCTAAACTTTCATATAAGTGACATCATGAAGGATGTCCTCTTTTTTATCTGACTCCTTCACTCTGGCTGTCCACTTTTAAAAGACACCATTCTGATGAAAGTTCAGCTTAGTAAGTCCTACCAAGGGCTCATGTGCAGCAGTTAAGTGTCATGAATTCTGGTTAGGCTATATAATTTTTCTACAAGGATGCCAAATCTACTTTCTGCTCACTGGACCTTTCTTAATTGGCAACAAGAATAATTTGCACTCTTAAGTTTTTGCGAAAACATATAACCTTGAACGTTGTTCCCTCTCCCTAATTCTTACCAAAAACTCAGGTAAATAAAACAAAGTACATGTAAGATTCCTTGAAGCGTATGTAGTATCCAGTTCTGTGGATTATGTAGTTCCAGAGATTCACAACACTGAATTTTGTTCACACTGTTTTAAACCTTTATGATGAATTGTGCTTTGTGATTATGCTCTGAGTTTGTAGGGACTCAATAAGAATCGAGTATAATACTAAAGAATTTATAGATGAAATAGTATGATATCTGGAATTTGTCTTGAAAGATCTCCAGGGGTGCCTAGGCTCAGTCAGTTGAGTGTCTGACTTCAGCTCAGGTCATGATATCTCAGTTTGTGGGTTCAAGCCCCACATAGGATTCTGTGTTGACAGCTCAGAGCCTGGAGCCTGCTTCGGATTCTGTGTCACCCCCACTCTACACCCTTCCCCCACTCATGCTCTTTCTCTTTCTCTCTCTCTCTCTCTCTCTCAAAAATAAATAAACGTTAAAAAATTTAAAAAATAAATAAGCACTAGAAAAATCTCAAGAAAAAAAATAAAAGTAGTAAGAATAGATTAAGTGAGAACGGCCACATTTTGGCCTTTGTTGAAGTTTTGTGATGGATATAGGAAGATTCATTATACTCCTCTTACTACTTTTGCGTGTGTTTGAAAATTATCATCATAGGCAGAGAGTGTTTTCAACAGCTGTAACGGTCTTTGTTATAAGGATATTGTTTTAAGATTTTGTTGACTTATCACTACAGTATACTTTGATGAGAAACTAAGGATAAATTTAAAGCTTAAATAAAATAATATTTATCTTAATCCAATGGATTAAGTAAAATCATTTTATCAGAATTGATTTATAGGTATTAGTAGCCTGACCTACTTGGAACTTGGAAGTTTCCTTTGATATTGAACAAAGAACAAAGGAAAAAAATGTCTTCCTTCTGAGAAGTTAGTTTAGGAGCATATTGGATATAGGAAGAGTTTCTGAGAGAAGTTTTAAGACTTCCAGAGTCTCAATTCAGAATGCAAAAATTTAGTATGAAACAGTAAAAGAATAATACACTGTGACCAACCAAAAATGCAAAGATAGCTTAATATTTTAAAATATATTCAAATTTATCACCCTTATAAGCCAAAGGAAATAAGCTGTATGATCATTTTTATTATTGACATTTGATAAGATTGAACAATCAACCTGTATAGATGCAAAAACAAATGAATCATCAGAGCATAGGCATGGAAAGATCCTTATGCTAAAGAATGTCATTGCAAATCAACCACCAACATAATACTTACTGAACTATTCCTATGATATCAAGAATTAAACAAATTTCCCACTCTAACCACTATTATTGTTATTTCTATTTTCTAGATAGCCATATCCAATATAATAAGATAATATAAAATTAAAGAGCCTAAATATACACTGGAAAAGAAGAAGAGATTAAAGTATTCTTATTGAAGACTTAATTATCTTCCTTAAAAATTGAGAGAGTAAACTGAAAAACCATTAAGTTCAGAAATGTGGATAATTGCAAGATAATATATAAAAGCAATAGATTTTCCATTTACCAACAACAGTCTGTTGGAAAATGTAACTCAAAAAATTATCATTTACAACATCAATGTATAAAATACTTGAAACATACTGAAAAGAAATGTTCACATCCATGGAAAGATTACAAATGTTTTTGAAGGACCATAAACATTAATGCAAATACCCCAAGTACTTGAATGTGAATCCTTAATATTGTACATCAATTTCCCCCAAGTTATCTATGAATATTAGGTCATTATGATGAGGGACAGAAGCAGAGAGATGTTTACCCTTTGCCCTAAAGGCTGACCTAATGCCTACACAGTTTCAATAAGGATCAAATAGGTGCTGGTTGCTACATTCTTTAAGGGTCTCATGACTGCCTGTATATCTCACCAATAGTTAATATTGAACTGAATGATAAGCACCAGAAGAATCTTGCAAAAGTAGTTTTAGGAGTAGAAATTCAGAGAAAGTCAAAGAAACTTTTGTAATCTGATACTCCCTTCCCACATGTCCCCTCCCCTTTGATTACTAACTATATATAACCACCAGCCTTACACAGCAAACAGTGCAGCTCTTACTGCCCATGGGTCCTGCCCCTGTGCTACTTAAATAAAGTTACTAAGTTGCACCATAAACATCTCAAGAATTATTTCTTGACCAATCCACTCAATGACCTTAACATCAGTTTTGGTGGCCCATTATAGGACAGTGACAAAGTGAATCCAAGAGCAGCTTGGTAAGCCTTCTTGGTTTCTTTTTTGGAGATGTCCTGAATAATACAACCCTTCAGAAGATGCCTTGTCCAAATGCTCAGGAGAGAAACCTTTTGCTCATGGCTACACTATGGGGAGAGACAAATTCCTGCCACCTAGCCAGACACTAGTATCTTGGCTGTAATAGCATTGGGCTCAGAAATCAGGATCTCCCTGTTTTATCTGTTCTTTTAATACTTGTATTCTTCTTGGACACAGGATGGCCATACATGCTATTAGGTGGCCGCTGATCCTAAGACTCCTCTGTAAGGTTTCCTCCAAAATGACCTGGCATGATCCCTCGATAAGCATAAAATCCAAGATAAGTCCGACCTCATGCTTCCCGAAAAGGGTCTGATTCAAGCTATTACCCAGTTGGGTCACTCACTCAACAGGGGACCACCCCTTTGGGACTGGATCATGGATAACGCTCTCGAGCAAGTTGTCCAGATTAGAAGTACGAGTTCCGCACTTCCATTTTCTCATGTCTCTTATTTGTTCCTCCCCATGGGCTGTTTGGCGTTCTTGTTCCTCCCCTCAGATTGAAAGTACTTCTAGCTTCGAAAGTACTAGATATAATATAAAATAGTTGCCCTTTCTCAACAAAGGCCAGGACCCCATCCATTAATACTACATTTAGAGGCTTGCAAGGGGTATTATTATTGGTTGCCAAATATATCTACTCCCTCAAAATTGAAAAAGGCAGCCTCAATGTTTGCTGTATTTCAGTCCATCTACTGGCACCTACCATAGCCTAGGATGCAGTAGGGAAGTGAAGGGAGGTCGACGTTCCCTCTCAGATAGTACAGAGGTGTCAGGGTGGTCAAGAAGAGGGATGCCTCTTGCCACTCTGAACTCCAGGAACATTTGGCAATATTCCTGATAGGGGGGCGCCTGGGTGGCTCAGTCGGTTAAGCTCCGACTTCGGCTCAGGTCATGATCTCACGGTTCGTGGGTTCGAGCCCCGCATCTGGCTCTGTGCTGACAGCTCAGAGCCTGGAGCCTGCTTCCGATGCTGTGTCTCCCTCTCACTCCCTGCCCCTCCCCTGATCACACTGCCTTTCTCTGTCTCTCAAAAATAAATAAATGTTCAAAATAAATAAATAAATAAATAAATAAATAAATAAATAAAAATATTCCTGATGGGAGGCCATTCGGAAACCACGGGGGATTTTGGTAATGGACTCTTAGTTAATGTACTCTTCTTGCTTTGTAAGATTTAACTATGGGATCAACTTCCTCAATCCCAAAGGAAGGATTCTCTCTTTGACTGTCTCCTAACACATTGGAGTCAATTTGGATTTAAACAAAAAAACTCCAGGGATGCCTGGGTGGCTCAGTTTGTTAAGCGACTGACTTCAGCTCAGGTCATGATTTTGCAGTTTGTGGTTTCAAGCCCTGCACTGGGCTCTGTGCTAATAGCACAGAGCATGAAGCCTTCTTTGGATTCTGTGTCTCCCTCTCTCTCTACCCTTCCCCTGCTAACGCTCTGTCTTTCTCTCTCTCAAAAATAAATAAGCATTAAAAAATAATAAAAAAGAGAAGAGAAGAAAAAGTTCCAAACCCTACTTCCCACCCCCACATAATAAATATTCTGCCCCCTAGTTAACAATTGTCAATAAAAGGTAAGAAACCCAACCCCCAGGGTGCACAGCTTGCTCTCCCCTCTCAGACCTCCTGAATATTTTTCACTTATTTAACTTTCCTGCTTCTGTTACTCATCTGCTGTGCTACATGTCTGTCCTTGAATTCCTTCCCATGACCAAGAACCTTCACCAATTCCCTTGGGTCTGGCTGGATTGAGGCTCCAGGGCCTGGCATCTCCCCAGTTCACCCAGCAACAACTTTTTGGGGACCACAAAGGGACCTCTTCATTGGTAAGTCTCCAACTCTTGCCTTCCTTGTGCTGGAAAATTGCTTAGTCACTGTTCTCCTTTGTTCTACTCTCTCTTTCCTCTGCTCTACCTGGGAAAAGTCCTAAAAATGAAACAAAAACAACTGGTTCACCAGATTAAATGCAATCTCAGTGTAGGGGAGATTTTTCTCCCAACTCCCAAGTAAATTCATATTGATTAAAAGGAAGGATGGGCAGGGGTTACCTCTTCAGGATGTATGCTAGGCCAAAGAGGTGCCCACCTGCACCAGAGATGATAATTTGATGGATCCGAGGAGATGTCCCTGGGGCCCAGCCTATCCAAGGCAATGCTCTTGGGGTTCAGCAGGGATACCTCTAGCCTAGGAGACTGTCACTGTTTATCTTTCCTCTAAACCTTTAATCCCACCCAACACTCTCGTTGAATGCATCTTGAGAAACTGGAAACATTTTTACTCTGACACCTCATATGCTTCCTTCCCAAATCTGCTTCTTTTGTAACACAACAGTAAACTAGAGGATGGAGAAGTCTGACCAGAAAAATGGACCCAAATCCCATATGTCAGGTCGTTATGGCCCTGTACCCAAATCCTGATCTGTCCATACCTCTGTAGGGGGCCTGGAACACCCATCTCCTCCCCCTCTACTGCTCAATCCACCATCAGTTCAGCTGTTTGTACAGAAGTAGAAGCTTCTGTTAATCCACTATATCATCTGTGTTCTGTCATGTTCTCTATGTGCCCCCCTTTTGCCTCTCTTATAAACAGGTTGTTGTCAAGACCACATACATGCCTCCCTTTGTATCCTGAATAACTCATCTCCTCTTTGTTTGCTTCTTCTTCAGTGTGTATCAAATCTGAAATATATCTAGAAAGGACTAGATGAATGTTGCCTGACACTTGTAAGCGCTTCTCCCTTATTTGTTTCCAGGTTAATGGCTATGATAACTGGAGCCAGTTGTCTGTAATTAGTCTATGTCGGGACATGGGTACTTTGAGGAATATTCCCAAGCAGCTGCTGAAACTCCTTTTGTTTCCCTGTCTTCTCCATACCAACATGGACTGGCTGTTTTCACTTTTTGTTGGTGGAAAGAAAATGTGCATCTATCTGTTCATCTGTCCAAGCTGATGAGCTTTAGGACCTGGAGTCCTCTTTCTTCTGTCTGGGATTTTATCCACCTCCATCCCTGATGAAGGCACCTAACCTCTTCTGCCCCAACCTCCCCCTCCTCCTGTTTCTGTACCACCATGGGCATGGCTTGAATAACAGGCTCTGATACCTTCCTCTGGTGCCATTGGCTCTTGCTCTTCCTACTCCTCATGATCAAGGAGCAAAGAGCACTCCAAGCTGTTGGGCGACCTCCTTATGAGGTTCACACTGAATCACTTCCCAAATCAGCATGAAGGGGCCCAAGAGTTAGTTCCCTTGTACTTAAACTGCCAACGTTAAATTTCCCCACAGGTGCCCCAAGTAAAATCAGCCATGGGGAAACAATTGATTGACTTTCAGCGGGCATTGGTGCAACATATTCTGTATTAAAGCTAATGTAAGTTTGTTAGTTTAATTATGATAGATATTATGATAGAAATGACTATCAGCATTAATTATAAAACTATTTCACCAAGGTTTACTAAAGGTCAAATAAGCTCATGTTTTCTCTGTTGCAATTTATCAGCAAAAATGGCTTAAAATGATGGTTAATTTTCTGTCTCATAAGAGTTTTCATGGGTAATTGTTAAGAATAAGTAGGTTGAGGGGCGCCTGGGTGGCTCAGTCGGTTAAGAGTCGACTTCGGCTCAGGTCATGATCTCACGGTTCGTGGGTTCAAGCCCCGCGTCGGGCTCTGTGCTGACAGCTAGCTCGAGCCTGGAGCCTGTTTCGGATTCTGTATCTCCCTCTCTCTCTGACCCTCCCCTGCTTGAGCTGTCTCTCTCTGTCTCTCAAAAATAAAATAAAAACATAAAAAAAAAGAATAAGTAGGTTGAATAAAAGAAAGGTTTATAGGTAAAACTTTTAAGTAGCTTTCAAAATCTTTGGTGACCTGAAACTTTATTAAGTTTTGCTAGGTTAAATGATAAATTGCGTTAAACTCACTGGCTACCTAAATCTTTTCCAAATAAAATAAAATACTAAAGCATGGATTAATAAATAAGTTTGTGCTTTTGGCCACCCATCATGGAGAAACTGAGGATATGAGTCTGAAAATGAGTCTGTTGGTAAACATGCTTTATGCTTTACTGAAATATTGTACTATGGGAAAACGTGCATTTTTAGAAATTATGAAATGCATTTATAAATTTGCCAATCTAAGGAATTCCTGTGTGACAGATGGTTCACAATTGGTTACTACTTAATTTTCACTGGAAACTAAGGTTTCTAAGTTAAAATTCTGCTAAATGCAATTAGGACTGATGGAAATGATAAGGAAACACCTTTTTATGCAAGGAAGTTGGAAATGTGTAAGGAAGGTATAAGAAATGAGAATACATTTTGTTGATAGAAAAAGAAAGTTTTAGAAGGTTTGTGAAGGGAAATCTTTAGAGAAGAATATTATAGTGGTCAGGACTAAGATTGAAATGAGTGGATTTTAAAAGTACACTGGTATAAGATAAAAATATGCCTTTCTCTCTGTTAGAAAGACAAAGTTTTCTTTGATTGTTGGTCTGCTCTTGATAAGAAGCTATAAACAAAGTTTTTTTTTTCTTCTTTATCTGTCCAGAAAACTAAAGTTTCTATGTGTTGTATTTATCAAGTCTTTGATTACTTAAGAGAACTGAAACTTATCGGTATGAAAGGAACTGAGTTTTGCTAGCAACTGTATAACTTCTTGTACAATCCCTCATTGCCACCTTGGTTAAATGTAAATATTAAATGTATAATCATCTGTGATCCTATCTAGGCATGTACTTTGAAATTTCCCCTAGATTTTACTTGTTAATTAAGTCTTTTTGACTAATTAGGCTTGTCTTTTTGATATGTTAAATTACATGGGAAGCACTGTCAAGCAAACAATGATAAAACTTCATAAGTTACGTTGTTCAGGTAAATGATATAGTTGTTCTAGAAATTACATGAAATTCCTAAAGTTTTAATATGTTCTGGTATAAGGTCATCACTTGGTCTTCTAATTATTAAAGTGTCACGTGTCACTATATTGTATTTCCTTGTTAACTACATTCTAATCAATCGTCATCAGATTTTCTTTTTTAATGTTTATTTATTTTTGAGAGAGTGAGAGAGAGACAGAGCATGAGTGGTGGAGGGGCAGAGAGAGAGGGAGACACAGAATCTGAGGCAGGCTCCAGGCTCTGAGCTGTCGGCACAGAACCAGATGCAGGGTTTGAACCCACAGACCTGAGCCGAAGTCGGAAGCTTAGCTAACTGAGCCACCCAGAAGCCCCCGTCATCAGATCTTTAACAGGGCCTATATTTTAGTTTTTTGTCATCTATAGTTATTATTCTTATCCTCTTGCAAAACATGTTTCATCTTCAAGGAGATTCATAGAGAGGACTTTTGACAAATACAGGTATTTGAAATCCTTTAAGATCATAAAACTAAGCTGCATAAGAATTTCCAGAACTAATGGGAAAGCTGCATTCAAATGGAACAAGAATTAATAACATGGGACTGAATGAATTGAGGAGGATTATTAGTTTTTATGACTTTTGTTTGAAACATTGCTCATTCTCCACTGTTTGCTCTTCCAGCTTTAAAGAAATTTTCCCTGGGGGAAATTGTCTGGCTCAGTCAGAAGAACTTATAACTTTCAATCTCAGGTGAGTTTGAGCCCCCCTCTGGGTGTAGAAATTACTTTAAAAATATAAATAGGAGAGCCTGGATGGCTCAGTTGGTTAAGTGTCTGGCTTCAGCTCAGGTCATGATCTCAAGGTTGTGAGTTTGAGCCCTGCATCGGGCTCACTGCTGTTAGCATAGAGCCTGCTTCGGATTCTCTGTCCCCCTCTCTCTGCCCCTCCCCTGCTTGCTCTCTCTCTCTCTCTCTCTCTCTCTCAAAATAAATAAGCTTTAAAAAAAGAAATTTTCTCTTAAGAGATCTATGACTTACAAAAATATGATAAAATATTCCTTTGTGGACAAATTGAAATATTTAACTTTTCTCATACCTAAACCCTCACTGAGGGTTTAGAATTTAGAAACTCTCACTGAGTATTCTTACTTTCATGGCAATTATAATCATTTGCAAAAGTTCAATAAGAATCTGTTCTCCCTGTAGCAAGACACCATTGGAAACATTGGTTATTTTACCAAGGCTTTAACTGGAATGTCATATTTGAGAGAGACATGCATAGATTCAGATATGACCAGATAGCTTTAAGGAACTAAGCAAGGTTGACTTTATGAAGCCAATTGAACCCCTTGGAAATGTTGGCCTGATACCTTGATTTCAGAGTCCCCTGCAGCCTTACCAGGTGAGTAAAGAATGTCACTTCCCGGCAGGTGCAGAAAACCTCAGGATATTTGGGAGACCTCAGGAAGAGAAATTCACTCAAATCTACAGGTATTGCAGGCAAGTTTGATGACAAGTATTTTTTTAATGTTTATTTATTTTTGAGAGAGAGAATTCATATTTGTGCAGAGGAAGGGCAGAAAGAGAGAAAGGGAGACAGAGAATCCAAAGCAGACTCTGAGCTGTCAGCACAGAGCTCAACGCGGGGCTCAAACTCACAAAGTCTTAACCAACTGAACCAACTCAACCACCTAGACTCCCCATGATGACAGGTATTTGATGTGGATCTGGCTTCGAGAGGCTGTTAAAAGTTTGATCTCGAAGTGCCTGGTTGGTTAAGCTTCTAACTCTTGATTTCAGCTTGGGTCATTATCTCATAGTTCATGAGTTCGAGCCCTGAGTTGGACTCTGTGCTGACAGCACAGAGCCTGCTTGGGATTCTCTCCCTTTCTGCACTTCCCCTGTTCATGCACACATGCTCTCTCACTCTCTCTCTCAAAATAAATAAACTTAAAAAGTTAATCTAGAGGTTCCTTATAAAAAGTTTCAGCAAAGCAGATTTTAAAGGATCTATATACCAATCGCTTTTCTTGCTGAGGTTATGTAAATTATTAGGCCAAGCCGATAAAAATGAAGGTAGTTATAGATAGAAAATATGTTTCAATAACACATCTTTGTAGATATTCGATTTTTTTAAGATTTTATTTTTAAGTAATCTCTACACCCAAAATGGGGCTCAGACTTATAACCCCAAGATCAAGAGTCACATGCTCTACCAACTGAGCCAACTGGGTACCCCTGTAAATATTAGATTTTAATACTATTTAGTATAAACTAGACTAGATCCTGAATTCTTCTGGTTTCCTCAAATAGCTGGCTATGGATCTCCAAACTAAGGTTTCCAATCTTCTTCCATTTTCTTGACTTAAAGTCATTAAAAACTAAAGCTTCCTTTCTTCCTAAAGTCCTAAAAATTTATGGTGAACAACCTGAGGTCAACTTCAGTGGAATTGCCACAAAACTCAGGTATAGACAATCTTTGTATCTTTGGTTCCATGATCCATTCAAAAGGATTACCAGATACATTTGAATTACAAAGCAGAAAAAAAACCCCACTGCCTGTTCCTACTCCATCTGAGGATGCTTCAAGCCTGACATCTGAAAATCTTCTCACTGGTAGCGCTCGAGACTCAGACACTGGGTTTGTAATCTACTCCAACCATTAAACTATATTTTTCTTTTGTTTCCATTAAAGTGCCTCTTATTAATAACCAGATTGCTTGCTAAACAAAACAAAGTCTATATTGGTTAAAATCTTGGTTGGGAGGTGAACTATGGTCTCTCTTAAAAGGTCTTTTTCTTTTTTTCAAGTTTTTATTTATTTATTTTTGAGAAAGTAGGGGAGAGGCAGAGAGAGGAGAGGGAGAATCCCTAGCAGGCTCCACACTGGCAGAATAGAGCCCAAAGCGGGGCTCAAACCCACAAGCTGTGAGATTATGACCTGAGCCAAAATCAAGATTTGGACGCTTAACTGACTGAACCACTCAGGGGCCCCCAAAATAGGATTTTTAATATAATAACTTTTCAAGAAATTTTTGAGCAGTAAGAATAAAGAAGTGGTGTCAGAACTACTAGATGTTAAAGTATGTTAAAAAGTCCCAGTAGTTGGGCACCTGGGTGGCTCAGTCAGTTGAGTGTCTGGCTTTGGCTCAGGTTATGATCTCATGATTCATGAGTTCGAGGCCTGCATGGGGCTCTTTGCTGTTAGCACAAAGCCCACTAAGAATCCTCTGTGCCCCTCTTTCTGACCCTGCTCATGCTCTCTCTCTCAAAAAATCATTAAAATAAAAAGTCTCAGTAGTTTACCCCTTGGGATTCTGGGAGCAAGGAGGGACAGTTGGCCATGGCACTGCACTGCATGGCTTACCCCTTCAGTTCCTGAGTTAGCAGCTGTGATAAATTGCTACATAATACTTCCTGGGTTAGCCTTTAATTTTGTTTCACTCCTAAGAGAAGGCAAAGAATACATAAACTGTGACAGATCTTCCATGTTTGTATCTTGACATATTCCTCAATCTCTCTCATCTTCTGGAACACCAATTCCTTTACAGCATCCTGGGCTTCATTACATCTACATTTCAATTCCTGCAATAACCAGAAACTTGATTCCTATGATTCCATAGTAAAAAGAGACTGTGCTTGTCAGATTTCTTTCCTAATGCACTTGCTAAATACTTAAGTGTGAATTCCTTAAAACTTCTGTGATAAGCTTCTCAAAACAAGCCAATATTTCTCAACTATCTTTTATTTTATATTGTGTATCCTTAGTGTACAATAAAGACTGCTCTTTGTCCCTGGTTCCTGAGAATGAGGACTCCATATCCTTGGCATTTCCTGAATAATAGGAGTATCTTTGTAGCTCACGAGCCCCTTGGTCACACCTGAATTTATGCTAATGACAGGATGAAAGGCTGGTCACCAGAAAGACCAACCATGTGATTTAAGGTTGGAGCTTTTAGCCAGGCCAACCTCCCAGGAGGGGAGGGTGACTGGAAATTGAGTACAGTCATATGGCCAAGATTCAATCAATCATGCCTACATAATAAAATGAAGTTTGATGGGGCTTCCAAGTTGGTGAACACATTCATGTGCCAGGAAGGTGAGTCACCCTGACTCCATGGGAGAGGATGTGTTTGGGACCCTCCTAGATTTCACCTTACATGTCTTTTCATTTGGCTGTTACCGTTAGCCAGGATGCAATAAGAAGTTATTCAAGTCAAAGGGCTAAAACCTCGCAGAAGGGAAGAGGGGTAGGGGGCAAAAGCAGAGAAGAAATGTGTTTTATTTTGCAGAACCAATAGTTTCAGCCAAAGAGACACTGGTTAGCTATTTTACCTGATAATCCCTTGTTACATATGTCTCACTTGATAGCCTCTTACTGAGGACCTGCACAGAAGGCCCCCTGAGTTGTCCTGAAAATATCTTTAGCTCATTATAAAACTAAGATCTTCTCCTATAGGTAGAGTTTTCCACCATTATTTGAACATATGATGTATGCACTAGCAGGCTGATACGCTAGGCATGCACATTTGAACTGGAGTGCATAAATAATAGAATATGTATGAGTTCCTTAATGTTGTGGGAGACAGGTCTCCTCAAAGTGGGCCACTTTGACATGAACATTATTTTGAGTTAAAAACAATCAAAACCCAGCCAATTGAGGAGAAGCTCTTTACCTTCCCCTTAATGGCTTGCCTGATATTCATTAGCTTGATTTTTCACGAAGAGAGATATTAATAGAGATTTGTCTTTACCTTAGAAACTTATCTACATGATAGGGCAACCTTTGTTTTTCAAACATCTCCTTTTCACCTTCCTGCTAATGGCCTTCCTCCCCTTTGTATCCTTAGACCCTACCTGCAACCTAGTTCTTCAAGTTGCCTCATTGTCTCTGGAATTTCCATGTCTCTATGGAATCCCTGTAGGTACACTTATTTAATTTGACTTTCTCCTGGTAATCAGTCTCATGTCAATTTGATTCTTAGTCAAGCTAGAAGGACCATGAAGGGCAGAAGAAATTCTTCCTCCCCAAAAACGTATATGCAAAGTCCTTGCCCCTACCCCCTAAAGCACTGAATAAAAGCTTCCATTACTAAGCCCACAAGGATATAGTGTTTTGAGAGCTATCTTGCTGTCTTCTTACCTGTAACAAGTAATAAAAAGTTCTTTGCTTTCAACACTTCCTTGGATTGTGTTCAATTTGATGCACTTCAAGTACTGAACCCCTTGAGTTCAGTTGTGGTCTTTATTAGTATCTTTATAATAAACTGTAATTCTAAGTATGACATTTTTCTGAGTTCTGTGAGTCATTTTAGCAAATTATCAAACCTGAAGGGGGACCCTCCAGATTTAAATCCAGTTGGTGAAAGGAGCAAGTGGGGACACCCAAACTCATGGCTGGCATCTGAAATAAGGGCAGTCTTATTGGGGACTATACCCTTAAACTGAGAGTCTGATGCTAACTCCAGATGGCTCCTGTCAGATTTGTGACGCAGTACTCCAGTTCTTTATCCACCTACATTCATGTCATTTTCTGTCATGGCCTTGCTGGGGTGTCTCCACCTGCGTGATTTCACAAAGGTTGGAGGCCAAGGAAGAGCAAATTTACCCAGAGAAACAAATTCCAATACCTTTTGATATGCATTCCTAAATTTTTACAATTTCTTGCTTATCAATTCTGTTATGCCTTTTGTTTCTCTCATTTTACTAGATTATCCAGATTTTGACAACATTAATAATACATTTACATAAGTTTAACCTGTATGCCTTCAGAATACATTCTCCTACTTTCTCCATTTTTTTCCAGAATTTCCTCAGGTGTGTGTGTGTGTGTGTGTGTGTGTGTGTGTGTGTGTTTAAAAACAAGACAACAGGCCCAAAATGGAGTTCCTTATGCAAAGCCCCAAATCACCAAACCAAGACCTAACTTAATTACACTTTCAGCTTCTCCCAGAAATAGAATCTTAAATTAGTCAGTCAGGAATTGCCTGATCAGCACTAGTTGAGAATCTGTCTGATAGACTTCTGCCATCCCCTAAAAGAAAGTAACCTTGCCATAATCAATTTGCATTCTGCCTCCTTGTTCCAGCTCCCATTTGCCTATAAATGTCTTTCAGTTTATACAGCTCCTTGGAGCTCCTTTTCATCTGATAGATGGAATGTTGCCCAAGTCATGAATCATTAAATAAAGCCAATAAAATCTCAAATTTACTGAGTTGAATTTTGGTTTTTTAAGTGTATGATATTCATTAGCCTGACTTTTCATCAAAAAGGTTTGCATCTTGATGTTTACTTTACCATGAACAAAGGAATGAATGGATTACACAGAACAAATAAGCGAGTGATTATTATACCATATTGATCACTGTCACAAAGGCAGTGGGCAATATATTGCTTAAGTTCTCTGGATTGGAGGGGGCATTTTACTTTCTTATTTTTATTTTGTGCTGTGAAAAGCTGCTCCTATCCTAAGCTAGATTAACTGAACTGAAAGACTTAATGCTACCCATCCCACAGGTGGTCTTTTCATTGTGCTGAGGATTCTTGTATCACTGAGACTTCCTGTCTTTTCCATGCATTGTGGAATGGTCTCAGCAATGGCCACAGCCTGAGATATTTCCTTTCTTAGTGTGGCTTCTTTTCTCGCCTCACAGATTTTCTTTAGCTGATTCTCATAGTGGCTTTAGTTGACTGCTGGCTTCTGGGACCAAATAGATCATCTTAATGAAGCTATTTGTCACCTACCAGCCAGGATAGTGCAATGGTGCATTTATTAACCACATTCCCAATTTTATTTTAGCTTCTTCAAGAACAAAGCAATCACTACCTCTAGCTCTTGGAGGAGGATTTTAACTACCTCATTTAATTTTATGGGAATTTTCATGAAAAGCAACCATAGTTGATCTATGTCCTTTGAGCTGAATTGAAGGTCACACCCACTTTCATTACACAAAAAAGGAAACAAAGGGCTTTAAAAGATCTATGGTTAATAGGTTGACAGAAAGAGAGGAAAAGATGGAGAAGCTATATTAAAATGGAGACTTTCACCACAAAATTGAAGTCTTATAAAATAATCAAATGGAAATTCTGGAATAAAAAATTACATCTAATATTAAGAACTTGATAGATGGGTTAACAACAGGTTAGAAATAGCAGAAAACATACTTGGTAAACTGGAAGACATACCAGTTTCTGAACAAAAAACAGAGAGAGAAAAAAGAATGAAAAACCCAAGAAATATTTGTTAGGAGAAAAAGAGTAAACTTTTAAAACATCTCTAATGATTTGCTAAAGATTAAAGAAATAATGGGGGCACCTGGGTGGCTCAATAAGTTAACTATCTAACTCTTGGTTTCAGCTAAGGTCATGATCTCTCACAGTTCATGAGTTTGAGCCCTGCATCAGGCTCTTTGCTGACAGCATGGAACCTGCTTGGGATTCTCTGTCTCCCTCTCTGCCTCTCCCTTGCTCACTCTCTCTCTTCCTCACTATCTCTTAAAATAAATAAATAAACTTAAAAAAAAAAAAGAAATACTGGGGCGCCTGGGTGGCTCAGTTGGTTAAACATCGGACTTTAGCCCAGGTCACAATCTCATGGTTCGTGGGTTCAAGCCCCGCATTGGGCTCTGTGCTGATGGCTCAGAGCCTGGAGCCTGCTCCAGATTCTGTGTCTCCCTCTTTCTCTTCCCTTCCCCTGCTCACACTCTGTCTCTGTCTCTCTCTCTCAAAAATAAATAAACATTAAAAATTTAAAAAAAAGAAAAATACTGAAAGCAGATATTCAATAAGCAAAACATAAAGGACATGCATCAAAAATACTTGGGTTTTCTTCTTCTGAGCAAGGCTCTCCTCTGTTTCCAAGCCCTTCTTTTCATAAACAATAAATAAAATAAAATAAAACAAAAAATAAAAAATAAAATAAAAATTCCAACCTTGGAGACATTTCAGGAAAATCCT
The DNA here is from genome assembly GCA_028646485.1 of Cryptoprocta ferox. NCBI lineage: Eukaryota > Metazoa > Chordata > Mammalia > Carnivora > Eupleridae > Cryptoprocta > Cryptoprocta ferox. The sequence goes on from CM053577.1 coordinate 114,860,880, forward strand.
GCCAAGGAAAATGCCTAGAATTGAATGGACACAGGAGCCACAATGAAAAAAAGAGAAAGTCATAAAATGTTCCAATGCCTTGAGAATCATGTTTATTGATTTGGTTGTAAAATGTATACCAAATGTCATATTCCTTCTTTTTCTCAATCAGATGGAATCTACTCTGTGCCCCAACCTGCCAGACTGGGAAGAAATTCAACCCTAGTCATTAGTGGAGCTTCATCCTCCCTCTATAAGGTTACAAAATATCAGGGGCTTATGCAGTGCCAGAAAAATTGAAAGCAATACCAGGTCTTTTTAGTGGTAGCTGCCTTAGCTCGAGCTGCTATAACAAAACACCACAGACTAGGTGGCTTAAATAACAGACATTTCTCTCACAGTTCTGGAGTCTCGAAACACCTCCAAGATCAAGGTACTGGCAGATTCAGTGTTTAGTGAGAGCTAAACATTTGCATGCAGATGTCCATCTTCTCACTGTACCCTCACATGGCAGAGAGAGGGAGGGGGGACTCTGGTCTCTTCCTCTTCTTCTAAGGACACTAATCTATCATGAGGGGCTCCATCTTCATGACCTCATCCAAACCAAAAGCCCCACTCCAAATACCATTGCACTGGGGATTAGGGCTTCAACATAGGAATCTTAGGGTGACACAAACATGCAGTCCCTTTCAGCAGCCATTGTTTTTGTTGCTCCCCCTGATTTCAGGGCTTTTGTCAAGCCCTGCAGTCCTGACTGATGGAGAGTCTCCCTAGGGAACCCTGGCGTATGTGCTCCTACTAGAAGAAACTGTGCCTAGTCTCTCTAGGCATTCTGCAGCAATCCTTCAGCCTAGGAATGTCCTGGACAAAATTAGGTGCCTGGGTCTCCACCACCAATAGGAAGAAAGCCCCAAATTTCCAGATCCCAGAGAATCTCAGCCTCTGCTCAGCACACACTGACAGGCCACTTCTGTCTCTGTCAGCCTAGGTGTTAGTACATAATCCAGATTCCAACAACCACCCACCTGCTTCATACCCAAAAAGAAGCTCAGAATTGAGAACAATGGCTTCATAATTTTCTCAGTAAGGAAAGTATACATAGAGCAACAAGAACAAAATAAAAAATAATTCCACAATAGATTATCCTGCCACAAGCCTGGCAGCTTAGATAAATTCTAATGGAATGAAAAGATAGTAAATACTGTAACCACAATTTGGCAAAGTGAGTTAAGGAGATGAGTTCTTACAGAGCCAAGGAATGAAGGCATGAGCACGAAGGCTCTGCTCCAAGTAAAAATTAAATTTTTCCAGTTACCTTTTGCTGAGAAATAACTACACCAAACCCAGTAGCTTAAAACAACAACCACTGACTCATATCTCATGATTTTGTCTGTCAATTTGGCAATTCTACTCTTTTAATGTAAGAGTTACAGTTCATTTTTTAAGTAATCCCTACACCCAATGTGGGGCTTGAACTCATGACCCCAAGATTAAGAGTTGCATGCTTTACCAACTGTACCAGCCAGACACCCCTTTTCTACTCTTGATGTTGACTGAAATGACTTGGCACCATCAGATGGAAGATGGGGTTGATCAAGAGTGTCTAAGACAGCATCCCTCACATTTCTGTCTCTGGTGGGGATAGCAGGACTCTGGTGGTAGTTGACAGGAGTGCTATACATGGCTGCTCCAGCCTGCAGCCTTGGGGAATTTAAACATCTTGCATGGCAGGTCAGAGCTCCCAGAGTGTTCCAAGAGACAGGAAATGGAAGTTGGCTAGGTCTGGAAACTGGCTCAGTATCACTTTACTGATTTTTGTTGATCAAAAAGCCAGAGAACACACCCACCCAGATTCAAGGGAACCCCACCTCTTAATGGGACAAGCAGCAAAGGATTTGTGGCCATCTGTAATCTCCTTCACTGGATAGAAGTAGACCCTTCCCTCTGGGTGATTCCAGGTGAGTTGCATCCTGCTTTAGCAACAGCACCTATGAACCTTGATGGTTCTGGAGAAGATACCGAAAAGACCTCCAACTTGATCAGTAGTGTCTGTGTGGCTGCTGTGAGCAGCACATAGGCCTTACCCCTGGATTAACAAATGCTGATGCTCACACTCAAGAGTCCAGCTAGTATTTTATGAAGGAAGCAGCAAATTGGGAACTCTCAATAACACAAACCCATCTGGTTCATTTCAGTTTTTGCAGGAGCTGAAAAATACATGAGATCAATTCAGGAAGCCATTAAAAGGGTAAGCAAAAAGAAAAGTCCTTCATGGTTTAAATTCTGCACCACCTCCCCTCCTCTTGATGAGACAAGAGCAAAGAACCTATGAGAAGGGCACCGAGGATGGTGAGCACTGAGATAGACAAAAGACCATTCCCATGTTCCTCACTCCATTCTGTAGTTTCATTTCTCATACTTAAATCTTTTTAAAACTGTTTAACATAAATAGAGTATACATACAGAAAGGCGCACAAATCATAAGTGTGCAGCACAATGAACTTTTACAACTGAGCACATCATGCAACCAGTGCTTAGATTAAGGAATAGAACATTCCCAGGATGCCAGGGGCCTCCTTCCTGTCCCCTTTTAGTCACTACCCTCCCCAAAGGGTAACCACTCTCCTGACTTCTGCAGTCTTGCCTGGACTTGAGCTTTATATAAATGGAACCTACCAATATGTGTCCTTGTATAGACTTTATGTCTGCAGATTCACCTGTGTTGTCAAAAGGAGCTATGAGATGATGCACTCTCATCACTGAGAAGCATCCCACTCTATGAAGCTGCTACAATTTTTCTTTCTGTTCTCTTGTGGAAAGCTATTTGGGCAGTTTCTGGTGTAGGCTGCAGCATGGTCCCTCATAGGCATCTCTGTCGGGAGCCGCTCTGATCCTCTTGCTTCTTCTTGAGGTGCAGGCTCCCACCAAGACACAAGGCACCACCAAGATGCAAGGTACCACTGAGGCACAGGGCACCACCGAAGCACAGGGCCCCATTGAGGCACAGGGAACCAGTCTGAAGCGTTTGAGACCTGGCCCAGCTGGCAGCATCACACGGTGCTTCCTTCCCAAGGGCTCCAGCCTGCTAGGGCTCAACTAAGGAAAGCCTCCCTCCTACCCCACAAACCATTCTGGCACTTCTACCACCTCCCCAGGGCTTAGCCCAAGGACCTCTTCCTCTAGGACCCACAAATGTCCCCTCCCATCAAGGCAGGAATGTTGCTCTTAGTCTCCCCTTCTCCTAAGTCCTGGGCTTTTGTCATAAACCCTTTCAATTCCCTCAAAGGTCTAGTATTTAAAACTCAGGAGCCATGGAAGGATCACCAGGCCCTATCTGCCACCCTTTCTCCACTTAGATCACTCCTTCCTCCCATCTCTTACCTGTAACGTGGGCAGCACTCTGTGGAACATGGTACTTTTCCTGGGAGAGCTTGGCATTTTCTTAGCCTGAACCAGAGAATTACAAGCCCCATGATCCTGAAATTCCCCCTGACTTACCTGAACACTGAAACCCTCCAGTGTTTTCACCCAAGCAGGGAAGCTTGTGATGCTTTATAAGGAGCCAGACTGTGTGCTATCTGTGCAGTTAAAGCTGGAAAGGTTGCCCCTGTCTTGCGCTGCTCAGCCTCTCTGCCAGCCCTCACCGGGCTCGCTGCCCCTAGTCACTCTCCTGCACACCTGAGGCGGGGTTAGCTACCTCCCTTCGTCAGATGTGGCCACAGCCTCCACTCCCTGACAGTGTCTTCCTTGAACACTTCTTGAACCACCCCACCCATGGACTCTAGAGCACAGGGCAAGAACAGAAAGGGAGAATTTGCTGGTAGACAGGGCTCTCTCTGTCCTAGTGAGGATGCCTGCCTCAGAGCAGTGGAGCCCATCGGAGCACCTGACATACTGATCCACCTCCCTGCCTGGGCCTCTGAAGCTTTAGGACATTCTCAGGACCTTGGTTACCCGCTGGGGTGGACAAAGCAACACTTGGGGAGTGAAGACACACCATTCTCATTTCTCTCTCACCCCACACTGCAATGTGTGCCTGCAATGTTACAGAACTACAGTCATAACTACTCTTATCTGAAGCACGATAAAAGCTGAACCATGGAAGTAGATCAAGTTGAATATGTGAGTTAGGAAAATGGAGGCATGGTTCAATGTTGTATCATATAAAAACTACAGCAGTGTGCACCCACACAAATACTCTGGGAGGCTCAGCAGAGACTCTCGGGCAAGATGTGGAAATGGCTCCCCCTGGTGGGATTTCCAGCAGTTCCGCCTGGAACCGCAATCCTAGCTCAGGCCAAAGGCCCAAGCTAAGCAGTCTGCTATCTCAGGCAGTATTGGAAGACTTTCATTTGCTGCAGGGCCAAGTTATGACTCCTGACATCCTCTGTCCTGAAATGACACTCAGTTCCAGGAAGAACTGGCTTCTGGAACAAACTTGCACTGGTGCCCAGTCTGGCCAAGCAGGTAGCCCAGCATGTCTGGTGTGAGGGAAGCCAGCCCATGTCTGCTCCTCAGCCCTGCTGGGCCTGAGCACAGACTGCTAGTGGCAAGGGGAGCCAGGGCCTCTCCCAGCCAGAGGCTGCTCCTTACTACCTCTCAATTCACAGCCAAGAGGGGACTCGAGCAGGAACCCTGGTTCTGTTTATATTGCAAAAGAGGCTGGTGCAGTTCTAAGTTTAGATCACCTTGCTGTGCCACTGAGGAAATGGGTACAGCAGGAGAGGGGAAACAAACTGGAGCCATGCATGAGCCCTGCCTCCATCTGGAAGCAACTGGGAACCCCAGGCTCACCCAGACCAGAGTGGATTTGGAATATTGGGTGATTTGCTCACTGGGTCCCAAGGACACGGCTACATAATGCCTCAGCTGTATACACACATGACATATGAAACTTCTGGTTGCCCATCCAGGGACCATCTCCAGCGTCCAGTGTTTGCTCTCATATTCCCCCTGGTGTTGGATCCAGCTTGGCTTGAAACCCCTACTGAAATGTTGGCATGGAAGCCCAAGCAGAAGCCTTCCTCCTGTTCTAAAGCTGCCATCCCAGAGCCCCTTACATGCATCCTCAAGTTGGGTAGGATACAGTACCTCTTTCCCCATCCTCATCTCAGATAACTGCTGTAGAACCTCTTATCTGATCCAGCCTTGAGAAAGTTATCAGAATATGATTAGAGGAACTGGTCAGAGCAGCTCCCTAGCGTGTAGCATAAAGCTACAATTAATGTTTATACAAAAGACACAGACACGTGAGCGAAACAGAACAGATAGCCCAGAGGCTACTATACAAAGCAACGATGAAAAAAATATTGGAGAAAATAAAACTCCATGTTCAATAAGGGGAGCATATATATCCCCACAGATATTCTCATAAATGGAATATAAATGAAAAAAAAAATAGGGCTGAAGCTGTGACTGGTGGAGCTCTGAGTCGAGATCCAGTTAAGGACAGCTAGGAATTCAAGGTATGTCAAGTGATGAGAAAAAATTAAATTGCCTACTTGAGGTGGGGGACCAGAGTCATGTTCACTGATCAAAACTCCAGAAGCTGCAACTGGCCTCTCCCTACCCTCTTCGAGAAAATAGATGGATAGGGAGGCCCCTGGACACCTAAACGGGTCTGCGTGTTGCCCTGATGCAGCCTCTTTCTACCCTGAGTCATCCCCAGGGTCATAGCAGGGCAGTAGCCCTGGCTGCCCAGGAGGCCTCACTCTGGACAGGCCCCAGGCTCAGTCACTGAAAGGAAGGAGTGAGGATCAGAGAAGGGTGGCAGAGAGAGGGAAAAAAATGGGAAATGAACCAGAGTATGAGTTCCAAACTATACGAAAACTCACACTGAAAAAGGCAGCCAGCAGCATTGACAGTCTAGAGACAGATTCATGCCAAATGAAGTGAAAAAAGCAACCAGAAAGAGACTTCAGTATCCTCAAAGAGCTGACTGAACATATAATGCTCATTAAAAAACAAGCAACTATGAAATAAAACCCAGGAGAAAGGTGTCATTCTGAAACAATGGAAGCAAAAATATTATTTGATAAACAGTTTGGGAGAAATAATTATTTGGGAAAATACATATATGTATAAAACGTTTAACATACTAAAAAAAAAAATCCAAATATTTTCTGATCTCTAAAAAGATGTCCTAAGCTAGCTGAAAAAAAAAAAAAATGAATCAACAGAGGCACCTGGGTGGCTCAGTTGGCTGAGTGTCTGACTTCAGCTCAGGTCATGATCTCATGGATCGTGAGTTCTAGCCCCGCATCGGGCTCTGTGCTGACAGCTCGGAGCCTGAGCCTGCTTTGGATTCTGTCTCCCTCGCTGCCCCTCCCCCACTCATGCTTTGTCTCTCTCTCTCTCTCTCTCTCTCTCTCTCAAAAATAAACATTAAAAATTTTAAAAAAAGAAAGAAAGAAAAACAAGTCAGAAAAAGAAAGGAATAGACTGATAGATTTAACTATAATTTTTTTTAATATTTATAGTTAATAAGGGAAAAAAGGCAAACAAATAAATTAGGGAAATATTGGCCATTTAGTAGTTTGCACAGGCTTTGAATCCAAACTTTCTGGGTATGACTTGGGACAAGATACTTGATTTGTTCATGTTTCTATGTCTTCCATAAATGACACTAATCATTGCATCTGCCTCTTGGTGAGTCAAGATTAACTGACTTACTACCTGTAAAGTTCTTAGAACAGTCACTAGCACATGGAAAGCACTCAACAGATATTTTTATGCTTTATTGTACTGTGTGAGAAATTCAGACACAAACGGTTCACAGCAGAGAAGCCATAACTAATTAACAATCACAGTTAGAAAAATTCAATTTCACCAATAATGAAAAAAATCAAAATAAAATTTAATTTTTACCTTTTTAATTGGTAAACATTGTTAAAATGACACAGAGTATTCCTTCTCTAACCATTCTAAAAAACCTCCTTTGATCAAAGCATTATGATTAAGGAACTTAGGACTTTATACAAAGTTTGGGGTAGGGGGGATCAAAATCTTTAGTAAACCTATGTTCTGAAAAGGCTTTATGCGGTGGCACACCCGTTAGAATGACTACAGTAGACACAGAAAGCAACAAGTGTTGACAAGGGTGTGGAGAAATGAGAACCCTGGAGCACTTTTGACGTGAATGTAAAATGACAAAGCCACTATGGAAAACAGCATGGTGACTCTTTAAGAAATTTAAAATAGAATTGCCATATGATCCAGCAGTCTAACGGTTCCCAAAAGAATTGAAAGCAGAGTCTCAAAGATATATTTAGACACTCATGCTCATAGCAGCATTATTCACAATAGCCAAAAGGTGGAAGCAACCCAATTATCCATCTATGGGTGAATGAACAAAACATGGCAAAATATGGTATACGTAGACAATGGAATACTATTCAGCCTTAAAAAGAAAGGAAATTCTAATACATGCTACAACGTGTTTGAACCTTGAGGACATTATGCCAAGTGAAATAAGCTAGCCACAGAAACAAATACTGTAAGGACCCACTTACATGAGGTAGTCAAATTCACAGAGACAGAAAGTAGAATGGTGGTTGCCAGAGCCTGGGAGGAAGGCGCAGTGGGAATTGCTTAATGGGCACAGTTTCCATCATGCAATATGAAAAGGGTTCTAGGGATTGGTTGTACAACGATAGGAATGTATTAAACACCACTGCATTGTACATTTAAATTTTTTTTAATCTTTTATTTATTATTGAGACAGAGAGAAACAGAGCATGAGCAGGGGAGGGTCAGAGAGAGAAGGAGACACAGAATCTGAAGCAGGCTCCAGGCTCTGAACTGTTAGCACAGAGCCCAATGTGGGGCTTGAACCCACAAACCATGAGATCATGACCTGAGCCGAAGTCAGCTGCCTAACCGACTGAGCCACCCAGGCGCCCCGTATTGTACATTTTAAAATGATTAAGATGGTGGGGCACCTGGGTGGCTCAGTCAGTTTAACATCTGGCTCTGGATTTTGGCTGACAGTTTGTGAGATTGAAACCTAAGTCAGGCTCTAGTCTGACAGAGTGGAACCTGCTTGGGATTCTCTCTTTCCCCCTCTCTCTCTGCCCCTCCCCTGCTCGTGCTCTCTCTCTCTCTCAGAATAAATAAATAAACATTTTTAAAAATTGATTAAGATGGTAAATTTTATTATGAAAATTTTTTATGTGTTTAAGATTTTGTTTTTTATGTTTAAAAAATATTCTTTATTTGTAGTAAGGTAAAATTATAGATTATCAATTTTACAAAACAGATTGGTAACTTCTTATTGAACAAGGTTGTCCATTAACCTTCCCTTACTGCAGAGCAGCTTCCTAAGAATCCCTCTCCTATAGTTTTAATGAGATGTTTGTAAATTAGTTCCAGTTTATTACCACTAATGGACCTATGGAGAAGGATTTTGGTGTTTGCTTACATGTAGCTCTCCATCTAAATACTCAGCGCCTTTCCATTTATCAGTGGGACTATGTGATGTATTGCAATTATGTAATGTAATTATGAAACAGAGAAAAAGAAAGTGTGGTTCAGGCAAAACCAGCTATGGAAGATCGTGGTAGGAAGAGAAGCTTGTGTGCCCTCCTGAAATGAGCCAGTGGTCCCAGCCCAGGGGTTCTAATTGGCTGGGTCTGGGCCCAGATGCATGTGTTTGGATAGCCTCCCTCAAGCGGTTCTAAAGTGGGGTCTTTGTTCTGTGATAAGGCAATATGACATCTCAGAAAAAAAAAAAAAACCACAGGCCTTGAGGTCAGGCCACTAGAATTGATGTTCTCTCCGGTCATTCTTCCTCTCCTTCAGCTTTATATCCATCCTTCCTATCCAGAAATCCATCTCCTATCTGTCCCTGACTACCCTTTGGCTGTTGTCTTAATTCAGACTTTAATCACCTGTCACTGAGACAGTTTCTATAGCTTCCAAACTATTTTTCCTGACATCAGTCTGGATCTTCTCTAATACACTTTTGCACTGCCTTTTGGTATACATCTTTCTTTCCCTGTGGTTGAAATTTCTGGCTTATAACAAGGGTGTATTTGCTCTGCTTTATACACTAGTTATTTTCTCAGATCATCAAGATCCTGGCAATTACTAGGGAGCAATTTACACTTTTGCAACATGGTTCCCATTATGCTGCTTTCTCCTTCTTGCTTCAGCAAACCCTCAGTATCTTCTCTTGTGTAAGAAATGAACCAGGATGTTATCATGAAGATTTGCCATTTTGATTTGTTCCTCATGACCAACAAAGTTTTAAAGAAATTTTGCTTCAACTGAGAGTTGTGTCTCCATCCACACCTCTGGGCATTGGGTGTTTCCTAGGGCCTCAGTTGAAAAGCCTCTCTTGGAATCTCCATCTTGTCCCTGTGGGACTAAAGACCAAAATTAGAAAGTGCCTTGAAGCCTAGAGTTCTGCCTTATTTACTATTTAACCCCAAATCCTACAGCATGTCTGGGATATTTATTGAAAGAAAAAAATGAATGAATGAATCCATCCTTCCATCCATCCATCCACCTAAAATAAATGTTAGAAATAGTCCTTTAAAATTCCCCAGAGTCAAAAATGGATAGAATCGCAAAACAAGCATTGAATGTCCTTACTGTTCTCAGTTCCCTCTTGCCTTGTGCCCCTTACTCCTACCTTCTCCGCCACAAAGACCTATGGCACACTCTCAGGCACTCCTTACCTTGGACTCCAGATCCCATAAGTGCCAAATCCAATGCGGCTGTAACCAAAAGAGATAGGTTAAAATTCAGAGATCAAGTCTACTCATCTTCAGATACCCACAGGACAGTCAGCACTTCTCACAAAATGGGATACATATTTTAGTTCAATAATGCTGATATTAGCAATAATTCCTCACTGACCTCCTCTACTCTGGTATTCAATGGCTCAATGGCAAGGAAACCATAGCAAAGGGAAGTACACATTAGATGCAGATAAAGACAAGCCCACTTCCAGTTCTTACTCCCAGATGGCTTTCTATACACAAGGCAGGAAAGGAAAATACAGACTAAACAGGGTCAGGAGGCCCATATTTGTAATTTTAAGGTTAAGAAAGGAATTTGTCTGTACCTTGATGGCAAGAAAACCACATCAAAATATCAACTGTGTCACTTAGAACAGACTTGTGAAATGTGCTTTCTTGTGGGCATTTCAGCGTTGGTTACAGGTTTCCCTCCCTCTCCAAAACTAGAGCATTCCTATGAAAATTTTTGGAAGCCAAAATGGCATAAAGCAAAGAAACAATTAGCATTAATTTATATGGAAAAAAGGATTTAGTATCCCCAGAACCAAAAAATAACCTTTCTCAGGCTTTTCTGATGCTTTAGGGCACATTTTGCTAAGGGATACACGAAATAAATAGAGATAAAGCACAAGATGCTCACACACCCAGTTCAAAGCTCTGGCAGGCTCATGACGAAACGCTTCCCTGGGAAGGTGCTTGGTGGTGCCACTCCTGCTGCTCGTGGTCCCTGCTGCTTGCCCTCAGGTCTGCGATGGAAATCAGTGCTGAGTGCTACCTTCACTTTTTTTCTGTAAAAGCAAAAATCCTCTTCAGATTTCTTTCGGTTAGTGCAAGCAGGTACTAATGTAGGTCATTTGTAAAAGTAAAATGGCATAACGCAAACTTTCAAAAAGCAGGGGATACCTGTATCTAGTAACTGTTTTGTTATTGTTTTTTTAGAATGGCGGACTTCCTCTTTTTTTTTTTTTTTTTTTTTTTAAGGCACACAGTTTCGCCATCTGGCGGCCAAATAAATTAGAAACCCGCAATTACACTGACCTTGAGCAGGGCCTTTGTAGTTGCAGAATGTGTGAATGGGTACTTTTAGAGTTATTCCCTTTTCCTTTTAATCCCCACCCCTATTTTCCCATGAGAATATATCCGTCACAGACGCCTGCCTGACTCAGTTGGTTGAGCCTTCCATTCTCATTTACTGCTCAGGTCGCGTGGGGCTTGGAGCTGAGAGCCTGCTTAACGTTCTCTCCCGCTGCTTCTATCCCCTGCTCTCCGTGCTCGCTCGCTCTCTCCCTCTAAAATTAAAAAACAAAACATTAAAAAAATAATATGTCAGTCACTGCATAGGGAGTGCCAGGATATTGAGCTTGATAGTATCTGGACCCCTACAGGGAAAGATAAGGAGGTTGATCTTGGGATGATGTGAAACTGGTTAGGACAAAAGCAAAAAGGAAGAATGGATGTGTCCAGCACTTATGCCAATCATACAGTATTCCCAGATGAGGGATGGAGAGCAGAATCTTTGAGTGTTTCAGCTTCTCAACAAGAACCATGGCCTTTGAATGGAAAGGGTAGGGTGACTATTGGTGAGCAGGGATCAGATCCCCCCCCCCAAAAAAAAGAAGACAAAAGAAACTGTAGCTGCACTAAATGTGTTCAAATTCCTGCTATGAATGGACTACAGACCAGAGTAAAAAAAATTTTTTTAAATGGTGATACTCTTAGTATCACCATCAGTGATCTTTGAGGAATCATGGAAAAGAGGACAGGTATTAGGAGGCTGGAGGTAGCTTTGACAAAAGGTGAATGTTGAAAATTACAAATCAGTGGCCTTAACAATGACCATAGGTAAAAATCCTCAAATGAGATACAAAAAGGTGTCTTGTGGGGTGCCAGGGTGGCTCAGTCAGTTAAAAATCTGACTTCCGCTCAGGTCATGATCTTGAGGTTCATGAGTTCGAGCCCTGCGTCAGGCTCTGTGCTGACAGCTCAGAGCCTGGAGCCTGCTTTGGATTCTTCATCTCCCTCTCTCTGCCCCTCCCCTGCTCACACTCTGTGTGTGTGTCTCTCTCTCAAAAATAAATAAACTTTTTTTAAAAAGTGGTGTTTTGTGAGGCCTTAGGAGAAGTAAATGTGGCCACCAGGGTCATGCCAGACTGTCCTCATTTATGTTGTCTTGTCGGGGAGACTGATAGAATGAGGCACTACAGCAGAACAGGGCGCTGCATTTGATTAAGGCATTTCATGACATCTCAAATTATAACTTTCTGGAACAAATGGAGAAATACAGAATTGATAATTGTACAGTTAGGAGAAACTAGAACTGGTTAAATGACAGAATTCCAAGGTGTTAGAGGGTTTTCACGTCAATCCTGCCCTGCTCAATATTTGTATCATGTCTTGTATGTAATACAGAGGATGTGTTTAGCAGATTTGAGGATGGCACGGAGTTTGAAGGTATAGAAAATCCTTTGGATTCCAGAATCAGTACCCCAAATCCATCTAGTCAGACCAAACAGATTCTAATAGGAAGAAGTAGGTCTTTCTTCTATCTCAGATCTCATTCTCTTGTTTTATGGGTTTTGCCCATAGTTTCTCCTCCGTTTACAGCTCCACTAAAACTTGCTCTGCTTCCCCCAAATCCTCACTGTAGGTGAAAGCATCTTATCCATCTTAACCTGTTTTCATCTCTCCAGCAATTGGTCACTGAAGTCACTGAGCAGAGTATTCCTCACCTCCTCGACTATCCCCGAAAACAATCTAGATTCACCTGATCAATATGCCATTAGCCTCAATCTCAGAGACTGGGCAACTGATCCCTCTTATTCCAAGCCAATCACTCTTCCTGGCCTTAAAGTCCATCCTCCGCCTTCTCCCCAGGCCTCACCTAGTAACCATCCTGTCCCCTTCCAGTATCTTTAAGCACTCCCTCCCCACGGGCTCCTTCCTCTCCTTCTTGCTCTTAAACAAAAGAAAAAAATTAGAAACCCTTCCTTTCTGCTTCTCACTAAACTCTTCAAAAGACTTGTTTCCACCACTGTGTCAGAGATTGGGTTCTCTGGAAGCAGACATGGAATTTGAGATGCAAGTCGTTGATTAGAAATCAACTTCTATGACGGTAAGGGGAGGACCTACAAAACCTCAGACAGCTATGGAGAGCCCCACAGAGCAAACCAAATTGAGCTGAACCAGCCAGGCCTCTCCAAACCCAGCCCTGCTCAGTCACCATGAAGGGTTTGCCCAAAAAAAGGAAGGACCCTGAAGGAGCTGACATTTGGTGACCATCGCCCTACCTCCGTGTCTCCCACACTCTCCTTGTTTCTCCTTTCTGGCACTTGGAAATCTACCTTCCATCTCCACTTTTATCCCATGTATCCCCTCCCTTTGCCCCACTCCAAATCCAATGGGTACTTTGTGATTCTTCTCTTCCCAGAAACTCTGTTGCATTCATTGGTGTTGTTTCTGCCTCTCTGTCTCTCTCTCTCTCTCTCTCCTCTCAGAAGTCTCAACCCTTGATTTCCACAATAACTTCCTCTTCTACTTAGTCTTTTTTTTTTTTTTAAGTAGTCTCAGGGCTTGAACTCCCAACTCTGAGCTGAGATCAAGAGTCCAACGCTTGGGCATCTGGGTGGCTCAGCAGGTTAAGTCTCTGACGTCAGCTCAGGTCATGATCTCACAGTTCATGAGGTCAAGTCCAGCTTCAGGAGAGCTCAAGCTCCACTTCAGGTGAACATGAGCCCATTTCAAGTGAGCTCCTCTTCTCTCTCTCTCTCTGTCTTTCTCTCTCTCTGCCCCTCACTAACTTGTACCCTCTTTCTCAAAAACAAAAAAAAAAAAAGTCCAGTGCTTAACTGACTGAGCCACCCAGGCACCCCATCTCCTACTAGTCTTAACCTCTATGGCTGGCCCTTCTTGGCCTTCTCTGGGGTCTTGTCTTCTACTCACCACCTAAGTGTTCAGACTCCATCTTCCCCTTCCTCCATACCCTCCCAAGGTGATCTTGCCCAGAGTCAGGATTTAATCTCCATTTACGTGCCAGTGACTCCCAAAATCTACTCTCCAGCCCATTCCCTCCCTCTTCAGCTTCCAATTCTCACATCTAATTGGTTGCTAGACATGTCCACACTAACACTGTCAAGACAGGGAAGTTGTGCTTCTCCTTTCCTGCCGTGTTCCTACCCTTAAGAAGACTTCTCCTAGTGCAACAATTGGATCTTTTGAACCTGCTCCATCAAGTTCCTTTTCTAGGCAGCTACCGTTGCTCCATCCTGTTTGGGCATGTGTGTGAAAGCACTCTGAACACCAGTAAGGACTCTACATGGAAACCTGCATCACTGCTATAGAAATAGCTGATGCTGGGTGCTGACGCCAAAAGAACATTCATCACTTCTTCCCTGATCACACCCACTACTTACCTAACCAGGTGTGAACCTCTGACTCACTGGGTCCCCAGGAAAGAGTTATTCAGAATTTCCTTATTACAGGTGATGAGAGGTGATAGTGATTTCTTTTACAGTTGTGTTTTCCTGAAGAAAAGGGTTCTCCGAGTGGGTGGTTTGCAGCCATGCCTTCTTTCCTCTTGTCTTGTATATGTGTGGCAAAGGCCTCTAGGGGAGGCATTTCTCGAGGAAAATTATCTCCACTTTATTTAAATGCATCGTGCTTCATGTGTATCTATCTGTCCTTTCTTCCCAAATTGGAATTTCCAGTTGAATTCAATGAATACTTATGGAGCACATACAATGTGCTAAGGGCAGGACTGAGTACAAGACATTCTTTGCCTTAAGGAACTTAGAGGTAGTAAAAGAAGTAAGTCTAATCAAGCACATGCCAGTTTGTTGGTGATCACAGAAGCCACAGAAACTACATGCTGTGGGGTTCCAGAGAAGGGAAACGTCTCCATCCAGGCTGGTTTCATAAAAGCATCTGGGACACAGCTTGAAGGCGAGATCAAATTTCAGGGAGTGAGCACATGACAGAAATAAAGAAGAAACAATGATGACACACAAGGAATAGAGAAAAAAGAGTGACAAATGGCAAAAAGATATCAGAAGAATATCTTCAGAGAACTGCAAAATAAAGAATAACAGTAAGAAATTTTTCTCATAGCTGAGGCCAAATACAGAGACTATAGGAATATCCTGGGAGCCAGAGGCAAGGTCGTGGAAGAAAGATTATTAGGATAATATTAGTACAAAGAGGTATGTAGGAAAGGCAAGAGTACTGCCCCATTAGCCCTTCATAGGCCCCAGCTGAGACCCAGACTCTTTGAATTTCCCTTTCTTACCATCAGGCGGGATGGGTATTAGTGGCTCTAAGACCCCACCTCTATCCAGCTCAGCAAGGAGGACACCACTCACTAAGAAAGACACTGCTGCTGCATGGACCCATCTCTTCTGGTTTGGTAACATGTCCCCAGTGTTGCCAGAGTGGCTACCTCCCATCTACACCAGTTCATCCTTCTGCCTCATGGGTACAAAGTGGCTATTCTGCCTGCAGACATCATATCCACATTTCAGGCAGAAAGGAAGAGGAAAGAGCAAAAGGTATGTTGCAACTGAATCTATCTGAAAGCAACAGAATTCCTGAAAGCCACACCAAACAGACTTCTGCTTGATGACTCATTAGCCAAATAGTCATGTGGCCACCCCTAGATGCAAGGGAGTCTGGGGAAGTAAGTGTTCTTAAGTAGCACACTGTCCCTCAAACAAGGCTGCTGAGATACCATTGCTGAGGGAAAAGAAGATGTGGAGTTTGAGGCAGCAATCAGCTCTGCTGGTGTCAGAGATACACAGCCATCTAGATAAACAGTTAAATGATAAGATGGAGGAGGCTTCTGAGAAAGGATCTTCTGAGTAGATGAGGGGGAGGGGACATCTAGGTAATTCCCCTAGGCACCTGCGTGGGCTGTTCTCCCATTCCTGTGCATGTGGGCATGAGGCTCACAGGGAGTGAGTGGCTTATTTCACTTGCTCCAGGTCACTCAGTTAACAGCAAAGCAGGAATGCACACCAATTCCCAACTTTGAGTCTGAGTTCTTTCCACCACCCTATACATTTGTAAACCATGTTCAAGGGACACTTGGAGATCCACAGAATGGCCTCATGGGGCTCTGGCAAGTATCCAGATTGGTACACAGTGGCCAGGCCTCAACTCCTGGGCCTCTTCACCCAGAGAGGTTCCACCTTCGTGTTTTTCTTATATAGTAAGCTTCTTTCTCTATGAGATTTAATTTGAAAAAAGGTCTAAACTGTTACTTTATTTTAAAAATGTTCATTTATTTTGAGAGAGAGAGAGCAGGAGAGGATCAGAGAGAGAGAATCCCAAGCAGGCTCTGCACCACCAGCGCAGAGCCCAACACGGGCCTGATCCCATGAACCACTAGATCATGACCCGAGCCGAAATCAAGAGTCAGACACTAAACCAGTTGAGCCACCCAGAAGCCCCTACACTGTTACTTTAAAACATTCTGGGGGTGCCTGGGTGGCTCAGTTGGTGGGGCATCTGACTTCAGCTCAGATCATGATCTCACAGTTCACGAGTTCGTACCCTGCATGGGGCTTTGTGCTGATAACTCAGAGCCTGGAGCCTGCTTCAGGTTCTGTGTCTCCCTCTCATTCTGCCCCTGCCCTGCTCATGTGCGCTCGCTCTCTCGCGCGCTCTCTCTCTCTCTCTCTCTCTCAGATATAAATAAACATTAAAAAAATTTTAATAAAACAAAAAATAAACCATTCTGCTGTATAACTATTGTGTACATTCGTTATTTGGTGAGCATTTTAAGATAGATCTAATTATTTCATACATTCAATAGGGCGGTCCTCTGAGTTTGAAAGTGTGACCAGTGCACAAGGGGCTCCAGAAACAGCTCATACCTGTTTGGCGCCAGCATCTGAAGACAGCACTGTCTAAAATGGGATTAAAATGAGAGGGGATGGGATCAGACACCTCCAGAGGCAATCTGGAGGAAGCCAGGATATCCACCCCCAACCAAGAGTCCCTCGATGGAGTACAGTACGGGCTATACCCACTGTGAGCTTTGTAAAGGCCTCTTTTAGGCAGCAACCTTGAGCAATGGAAACCTGAGTAAGGTAGAAGGGCCCACAGCGACCACCAGGCCGAGTGCAAACAGGCCCATATAGGTGGTCCCACTTATGGCCCACCTCAAAATAGTCATAAGTCCTAATTGACCAATGGGCTACTTGCAACTAGGCACAGGTACCAAAAAAGGAAAATTCCATGTGTTCCCATATCTTCTCACCACCCCCCCTTAACTATAGCCCCTCCCATCCCTGACTGCCTCTTGGCAGCGTCTCTCCTTTGATGTCCTGGCTTCTGCTCTCTTGCAGTGTATTTAATAAACCTCTATCTCCTTCACTGCCCACTCAGCCCCCCTCCAACTCATCCAGTTGCCCCACAAGCTTGGCTCCATCTCTCTGGCAGGGCAGCATGCCTGGGGAGAGGGGGTCTTACTTAACAGAAGGTGTTGGTCTGAATCAAAGAATGGACTATGTCTGTCTTCAGCTTATTTTCATTCAGTAGTCACACATTGACTAGATGAAGAAAAGAAGGAAGGAAGAGAGTGGGGATTTCAGTGATGACTCACATGCAGATCTTTGACTCTCAGACTCAGTAGGGGAGAAATCTACTGACCTCCATACAGGAGAGCTGGCTACAGCCTGCCTACAGGGAAAGTTTGTGTGCATTTTTAAAAGACTTCTCCCAGGTTGAATTAAATAGTCACAGGCAGCCCATAGGTATGCGAGTTTTGCAACAAATGGCACCTTTTGTGCAAATTAGGAAAAAAGGCACCTTCCTTTGGGCAGACAGTCTTTCTGTGCCCTGCTGGAGTCTGAGGCCAAGGGCGCTGAGGCTGAGGTGGAATTCAGCCACACTCACCACCTTTGTGAGTTCATAGGCAGAGCCCAAAGTACCCAATTCTCCCTGTGCCTCAGGTCGTCTGTTGGGATGCACAGTCCTGCATTCTACACATGAAAGCATTTTCAGCTCCAGACAGCATCTGCCTTGAAAGGGGGGGAGGAAGAGACAAGGAGAAGCTTCTCTTTCCTTCCCCTTTTTTGTGATATGTGGCCATAGGTCTGGGCACATGTGAAAGCATGCATGCATACATACTTGCATGCCCATGCATACATGCAAGCACACACAAAATCAGAGGCCTGTTGGGTAGAGCTTAATCCACTGAATGTTTCAAAAAGAATAGCAATACCTAAAATAAAATAATTGGTAGATTAAAGATGAGGCTTATCTTACTATTCATAGTTCTTAGTATTATATGCAATTACATTTTAGAAACCCAACAGGTAAATGGTCAGTATTCAATTGAGTAATAACAATGTAGTGAATTCAAAGAAGTTGATGTCACTCACAAGAGTAAATTAAGTAGGAGGCATGGGGCATAGGGCCATGGTCAAGAGCTTTGTGTAGGATTCCTGGAGCTCCAAGCATTCAGAGAGTGCATCAGAACCATCTTGCAGAGACCCAATATCCATTCACCATTCCTCCTACCGACAGAACTCCAATTTTACTTTAGTTAGAAATGTTCCTCTGCTTTAAAAATAATTTTTTCCCCTCAGCTTCCCATCCAAGGTAGGAGTGGCTGTGTGACACAGTTCAATGAGATGTCCTCCTAAGTTACTAAATGGGACTTGCAGGAAAAACCTTTTCTGGAACTGACTCTACAGGCTTGGGTTCCGTTTGGCCTTTATCTTCCCACTTCCCCCTGCCTGAAGTATCAACATGATAGCTGGAGCTCCAGTAGTCATCCAGACAGCATTTCTTCATATACCCAACAAACACATGGTATTTTCAGTGCTGGGGGCTGAAGAAAATAGCAAAAATCCCTTCCCTCAGTGAAATTAGTCTAGTGGGAAGAGCCAGATCGTCAACAAATTGCTATATAATATGTCAGAATGTGGTAAGGGTTAAGGAGGAAAATAAATGAAGAGATGATGCAAGACACAGCCAGCCCTAGAGAAGATTGTTCAGGGACTGAGGGAGCCAGCTTTTTGCTGCACTATTAGAAGCTCTGTTCTCACCTTGAGATTGATTTTAAAAATCAGAAAAATCAAGCCCCTAAATTGTTTATGTCACTGTTTTTCACGTTTCTGTTACTACCAGCTGAACGTCATCCCCTAGCTGATAATGATCCTAAAAGAAGACTGTCTTGGGCAAGTGCAGTTAACATTTCCTCAGCTCTCATCCACATGAATAGGTCGTTAACCAGAGGACACAAATAGCAAGACAAGTAATAGAGTCTCAAAAAAGTAACTACTCCAATCCATGAACATATACAAAGCACTGCTGCAAAAATACGATGATTTTTCACAGAACTTTTCTGTAGATTGAAGATTGAAAGTTTCAGTAGTGGTCCTGAAAATACTTAACCTCATAGTGCTGCATTAAAGACTAATCTTCACCGGAACAAAAGGTGGGTGGGACGTAATATGGAAAAAGAGGAGGTGAGGGGAGAGAAACGGGGAAGGGAATTAGGGGTCTATGTTTATAGCAGAGATTGCAGACTTTGTGGCCTGCAGAGGCAAAGCAGGAAATGCAAATGATAAAGCACTGGGTGGGGGGTGAGAAAAAAACAAAGCTCTTGCTGTCTGTTTGTTCTGCCACTTTTGAGTAAAGATGTGGGTTGGAACAGAAATTTGTCTGCTAAAGGAAAAAAAGCTGCTCAAACTAAATGATAAATGCTAATTGACATTTTCCCTCAGTGTGAGGGAAACCAGGGGACACCAAGTAGACTCCGGTGACCTGAGAGGGGCAACCACCATCCCACTCCATCAATTGTTACCGTCACGGGCCTCAGGATGCCAGATAGTCTCAATCTTTAAAAGCTGGAAATCTGGATTTTTTTTAGGTGAAGTCTCCCATTATTAAATGTTGGGAATGAATTCAATATTTTTGGTAAACATTCTGTTTTATATGTCTCTGCAGTTATCTGGCAGCAGCCGGCCTTGAGTTTGTGCCCTCCAGTTATGCTGAATGGATGGGATAAAAAGCTGTTGCAATGAAAAGTGGGAGAAAGGCATGAAGTTAGGTGAGGTGAGGAGATGGGAAAGAAGGGGGAAATGGAAGTAAAGACCAAAGATGGTGGGATGGAAAGATTAAACTATAGGTCAAAAGAAAAAGATGTTGAAGAATGTGAGTGAGAAGAGATTGGGAGGGAGTGAAGAAGAGAGGAAGAAGGTAAAAAAAAAAAAGTGGGAGAAGAATGTGTGAAAGGAGAGGAGATTCGAAGAGGTAGGAAGTAGTGGGGCCTCTATAGACAGAGGGTGGGATTTGGAATCATTCCGCAGAAACACAAGAATATGCGGGCACCACAGGGAGAATACTAGCTCCACATGGTGAAAGGGAAGCCCAGTTTCTTAGCCTTTGGCCATCACTTCCTTTCTTTCTTTCTTTCTTTCTTTCTTTCTGTCTTTCTGTCTTTCTTCTGTCTTTCTGTCTTTCATTATGTCTTTTTTCTTTTTTTTTTTTTTGAGAGAGATAGGGGGAGAAGGAGAGACAGTGTGTGTATGAGCAGTAGGGAGGGTCAGAGGGAGAGGGAGAGAATCTTAAGCAAGCTCCATGCTCAGCCTGGACCCTGAAGCGGGGCTGGATCTCACAACCCTGAGATCATAACCTGAGCCAAAATCAAGAGTTGGACGATCAACTGACTGAGTCACCCAGTCGCCCCTCACTTTCTTTTGATAGTCAAATTGAAAGAGGACTGCCCCTACCTCCATTCTGATCACAGTCAGTACTTTCTGATTAAGTTCCTCTTTCCAGTTTCTCTCTTAACTCAGACAAAAGACCCTTCCAGTAGAGCAAAGCATCTACTGGGGACAAAAGACCCTTCCAGTAGAGCAAAGCATCTACTGGGGACAGAAACTACCCCCTTAAGCAATAAGGAGTGCCCTGATCCGCCAAGACCCCACATGATTGACTCCAAGACAAGGAACCACCTGACTTTTGCTGCCCACTTGCACATACCACCAACTTTTGTCCCACATTTTCCCTTTATAAACCTAGAGGCAGGCTCCTGGTGGCTCAGTCGTTAAGCATCTGACTTTGGCTTAGGTCATGATCTCACAGTTTGTGAGTTAGGCTCCTGCATCAGGTGAGTTTGAGTCTTGCTTTGGATGAGCCCCGCTTCTCTCTCTCTCTCTCCCTCTTTCTGCCTCTCACTCACCTGTGCTCTCTATCTTTAAAATAAAATAAAATAATAAAATAAAATAAAATAAAATAAAACAAAACCTAGAGGCTTTTTCAGCACTTTGGAGACAGTCTTTGTGATACTAGTCAGTTTGCTGTCCTCCCAGTATAGGCCTCCCTGAAATGAATTCCTTTCTTGTTTCACCACCACTCAAGTCTCTGACTTTAGATTTTGTCAACAGCGAGTGGCTGAACCTGGTCTGTTTGGGGTCCCCGGAGGAGGTGCTCTTGTACTCCTGCACCCCGGTTTCAAAATAACACAGACCCCCACTTTTCTACAGCTATAGGAAGTCTAGGATCCTGACCCAGGAAGTGTCATCATTTTCCTGGTCAATATTACCTCTTCCTTCTTTCTCTTACCACTTCCCTGTGGGCGTCCAGGCTCTTCAGCCCTTCCCTTCCTTTACAAGCTAATACTGGGCTAGGGGTCAACTCAGCTTCAGCAGAGGCTTGAACCACAGATAGGCTTGTCAGAAGGGGAATTACAGCCCAAAACAGGGACAAATTAGAATTCCATACCAAAGACGACTGTTCCTAAAATGATTTCTGTCTCAGGGGACCCACTCTAGACATTTCTCACCTCTCTCCTCAAGGAATTGTGCTCAGCAATGGAACATCTCTTGGATCAGCCTCTCATTTCAGACTCTGCCTTAATTTCATGTAGTCAAAGAATACATTATAGGTTTTCTCTTACAAAGCGCAATACTCCCCAAAATTAATAGGGCGCCTAGGTGGCTCAGTTGGTTGAGCGTCCAATTCTTTTTTTTTAAATAACCTTTTTTTCATTTATTTTGTAGATCATTTCTTTTTGTTAAAGTTTATTTATTTATTTTGAGAGAGAGAGAGAGAGAGCATGAGGAGGGGAGGGGTAGATACAGAGGGAGAGAGAGAATCCTAAGCAGGCTCTGTGCTGACAGAGTCGGATGCTTGGGGCACCTAGGTGGCTCAGCTGGCTAAGTATCCAACTCTTGGTTTCAGCTCAGGTCGTGATCTCACAGTTTTGTGAGTTCAAGCCCTGTGTCAGGCTTGGAGCTGACAGCTCAGAGCTGACGGTGCAGAACCTGCCTGAGGTTCTCCCTTTCTCTGCCCCTCCCCCACTCACACTCTCTCTGTCTCTCTCAAAATAAATAAATGAAACTTAAACAAAAATTTTTTTAACTTAAAAAAGAGCAATACGGTCCCAAATTAATTATACAATCATACCCTAAAGCAAAAAGAAAGAACAGAAGGTAGGAAGGAAAGAAGGAAGGAAGGAAGGAAGGAAGGAAGGAAGGAAGGAAGGAAGGAAAGAAGGAAGGAAAAGAAAAGAAAAGAAAGGAAAAGAAGAGTAGCCAGTTTTTAGAAGTTGTGATATTAGAGAGGAAAGAAGAGACAGGTGAGAGAGAAGCAGAGAAGGTGGAGCAAGTTTGGAGCTGATGTGGAGGTAAGCTGTTCAGGCCCCAGAAGGGCTGTAAATTGAAGGAGTTACTGCCATCATGCTCAAGGACAGAGAGCAGTTTCCTCTTCCCTGCCAGGCCACATTGTCCCGTGTTATATCCTGAATGGCACTCCAGCTCTCCTCAAGGCCTACCCAGATCATTTCCTATTTTTCTTCCATCTTTCCTTCTCCCCTTCCTACCTTCCTTCCTTCTTTCTTTCTCTCTTTCTCTCTTCCTTTCAAGTAGACTTCATACACAGCATGGACCCCAATGCAGGCCCAAACTCACAACCCTGAGATCAAGACCTGAGCTCAAATCAAGAGT
Source organism: Cryptoprocta ferox (assembly GCA_028646485.1). Lineage (NCBI taxonomy): Eukaryota > Metazoa > Chordata > Mammalia > Carnivora > Eupleridae > Cryptoprocta > Cryptoprocta ferox. The sequence continues at coordinate 114,883,555 of CM053577.1, forward strand.
CAGATGCTTAACCAACTGAGCCACCCAGGTGCCCCTCTTTCTTTCTTTCTTTCTTTCTTTCTTTCTTTCTTTCTTTCTTTCTTTCTTTCTTTCTTTTTTTCATTGATCAGTTATTTACCTAGATTCTTTGTAAGAAATTTAGAACACCAATTTGTGAGGATACACTCCATTTGTGAGAGAAAACACAGAGCAGAAGTAGCCTTGAAGCTGAGGAAGAGCTTTGATTTTTGGCAGAATTTGCAAGTCCACAGGTTTCTGATCAACCTTGCACTGCTCTTTAATCTCATATTTCTCCTTCACTGTGTCAGTGAAGAGACCTCACCTTTCTGGTGTTTGGGTTTACACGGCTTCTTCTTGAAGCAAGCATCAGTGAGATGTTTTAGTGAAGGTGCAATGACAACTTTCTGGTGTGTTCTAAGCAAAGGAACTTGATTGAGGGCCAGAGGGCAAGTCACAAGCAGCAAGCCACTGCTCAGCTGCTTCAGGAAAACAATCCTTTTGCCTCTATTGCCCCCAGTGAGGATGATCAAAATGGTCCCAGGAGTGACACCAACTCGCTGTTTTCTCACATGCTGACTTAAAGAATTTTTGCCGTGACTCAACAGCTTTTGAGGCGCAACTTCAGTAGGATAATGCCTAGGTATTTTTCAAGGTTTAACCACTAGGCTACCATCATTGTCACCACCAACTGGTTTTGTGAGAGTAACAAGAACCTTCTCCTTCTTTTTCTTTTCAACCCTGGATTTAGCTGCTGAATACTTCCTCTTATACATGGCTCTTCTGGAATACATAGCCAGTGGGGAATATCCGCCAATTCCTCCAACTAGGACAGGGTTTCAGCTATGGTGGGACTTCCCACTTCCCCTTCTTTGCCGTTTTAGCCTTGAGGTTACCCTTCTGAACCCTTACCACCAGCATCAGCATTCTTGGCTTTAGGTTTCTTCTCCTTAGTATCTCACTTCTCAGCCTTTTTTCACCCACCATCTTGCAAGATAAGAAAAGCCATTTTCTATTTTTCTTACTTACCTGTATAGCCTTAGAAAATACTCTTCCCTGAAGGTAACTTGGGTGTTTCTCTGTTCTTTACAACCTGAAAGAGCTGAATACCTCCTTCACCTTGGCTTGTTTGTAGAAGACAGTCAGGGTTTGTGTTTGTGTTTTGTTTCCCAGTTGAAAGGACAGTTGAGGATGTTTGAATATGGAACAGAAATGTTCAAAATCTGAAGGATGGAAGTGAAGGTACGTATTCTGCTGCACAGAGGGGAACTCTGTTCAGTCCTGGACCCATTCAGAAAACAAAATGCCTCTGATAAGGGATAAGTAACAGAAAATTACCACAGTCTAGGTCATTGCCTCATGACCAAGTTGTTAAAAAATTGAAATCCTTCTTGACCTGCAAGTGACATCTTTTCTGTGCTTCTGAACAAATATCAACATGGGCCCCTTCCAGCCACCAGCTCAGCACCTTCCAGCCCCTCTCTCTTACCCCCAAATCTGCTTCTCTCCCCCTGTGTCTCCTCTACACCTGCCCCTTCACTGCCAGCACACATTCCTTTTTCCCCTTCTTTTTCCTCTATTCATCCAACAGATATGTAATGAGTATCTACAATGTGCCAGGCCCTGTGCTGACAATGGAATAAAAGATAGCCAGCATGGAGGCTCCCAGGCCACAGAGCCTTACAACCCAGCATGAGGGCTGCAAAGTCTAGAGTCAACCACACTGCCCACATCTGAGCTCAGTGGATCTGGGGAGTGAAACGGGATGTGGTTAGTCCTCAGATGGAAAAGGAAATATAACTATAGGGTATCGTGAACCTTTTATTATGGAGTCCACAGACTTAGGAGTATTGAACCTGGAATTTGATTTCATGCAGACTGAAATCCTACTACTTAGAAGTGTGACCTTAACTCTGAGCCTCTTTTCCCTTCTGGCAATAACAACCTTAGTCAACTAACAGGTCAAGATTAGATGACTTACTCCCTGTAAAGCATTTAGCAGATTACCTGGCACTTACTTGTAGAAAATGGCAAGTGGGAGCTGGCATCAATGATATGGAGCTGCCCTGGATATCATGTAAGCACAGAGGAAGAGAGGTTCCAATCTCTGTATTCCATTCATCCCTTTTGCTGCCCACTTCTCTTCCTTCTGTCACCAGTCTTTCCCAGTTAGAAAATTGGTAATTCCAAACATAGAAAACAAGAGCAGGAGGTACGTGGGAACAGGAAACAACTGAGCTCCTGAGTGCTCCTGAATGAGCACCCTCACCTTGGCCCCAGGGAACCACTTTCTACCCAACCCATCCTCTCCCCCAAGCAGAGCTAGCCATCCTGGGCCTCTGCAGGACCTACTTCAGCTTGAATCACTCTCTGAACAGATCTTTAGCCCACTCTTCCTAAAACCCAAAAGGTCATAACTCCCTTGAGCTGCTGGAAAAACACTGCAGAAATCACAAAGACTCCAGGAAAGAAAAACAGGCAACAAAACAGATCAAGTGCAGGGAGTTGAACAGATGTTTATTTTGATCCATGTCCAGTTTTGGCAAACCTAGAAAAGAATATGATGTCCAGGAAAAGGCAGGCTGAAGGGAAGGGAGCTAGTAATAAATGAATTTGAGACTCTATATAAAAAGAATAAAATTTGATCCATTTATCATAGCATACAAAAGGATAATTTCTACATAAGATATTTTTTAAAAATTGAAACTATAGAAGGGGCACCTGGATGGCTCTGTTGGTTAAGCATTCGACTCTTGGTTTTGACTCAGGTCATGATCTCACAGTTCATGAATTCAAGCCCCACATTGGGCTTTGCACACACGGTGTAGAACCTGGTTGGGACTCTCTCTCTGTCTCTCTCTCTTTCTCTCTCTGTCTCTCTCTCTCTCTCTCTCTCTCAAAATAAATAAATGAATTTTAAAACAATTTAAAAGCAAATACTTTCATAAGGAAAACATTACCATAAGCACAGTAAAATGAAAAACATGTCACAAATGGCTAACATCCTTAATACATAAAGAACTTCTAAAACTAGAGGAAAATAACCAAGTTTAAGGGGAGCAGAATAAGCCACACTAAAATGTGCCATTTTGACATGTGAATTATTTTGACCTGAAGGAAATCAACACCCAGCAGACTCAGGAAAAGGTTTCTACCTTCCCTCAATGCCTAAAAGAATTTAGATAGGGGCCTGAACCATAAAGAAAGCTATTACCAGAGGTAACTTTTTTTTTTTAAAGTAATGTCTACACCCAACATGGGGCTCAAATTCACAACCCCAGCCAGGTGACCTGATAACTTTTTATCTGAAAGACTTACCTGTTTGGCAGGGCAAACACATGCTTACAAAACAACAGCTCTTTTTATCTGCTTGTGAATTGCCCCCATCCCTTTTGAAGCCCTAGGCCCCTATCCCATTCCTTAGCTCAGGCCAGCAGATAAGCCTCCGTTGCCTGACTGTCTTTGAGTGTCATATTTTTATGAGGCTCTCATAAGTATAAAATTTGTCTTTCTTCTGTTAATCTGTGTCAATTTAATTATTAGACAAGTCAAAGAACCTAGAAAGGAAGAAGAGAAAAATTTTCCCCCTACAAATTCAATTTAAAAATTGCAAGAACAGGGCACCTGGCTGGCTCAGTCAAAAGAGCATGCAACTCTTTTTCTTTTTTAATGCTTATTTATTTTTGAGAGAGAGAGAGACAGAGCATGAGTGGGGGAGGAGCAGAAAGGGAGACACAGAATCCAAACCAGGCTCCAGGCTCTAAGCTGTCAGCACAAAGCCCAACACGGGGCTCGAATTCACAACTGTCAGATCATGACCTGAGCCAGTCGCAGGTTTAAACGACTGAGTTACCCAGGTGCCCCGATCATGCAACTCTTGATCTCCAGGTTGTGAGTTTGAGCCCCATGTTGGGTGTAGAGATTACTTAAATCAGTTTTTAAAAAATCTTTAAAAATCAGAAGAGACATGAACAAAAAGTTCACAGAAATAGATGAAAAGGGCTCCATAACATATAAAAAGATGTTCAACTTTGTTTCTAATAAGAAAAATACAAATAAAAATTATACTAAAATAGTGGTTTTTACCTGTCAGATTGGCAAAAATCCAAAAGTTTGTCAACACAATTTGTTGGTAAAGCTGTGCAGAAACAGGCATTCTAGTACACTGTTGGTGGGAATGCAGAAAGAGGCAACCCCTATGAAGGGTAATTTGGTTGGCCATATCTAGTAAAATTACATATGCATTTCCTCTTTGATACAGCAATACCATTTCTCAGAATCTATCTAAAAAAAAGTCACTGGCAAAAAATATGGAAAAGTGTTTACATAGGCTATTTATTGCAGCCCTGTTTGTAATACAGAAACAGTCCAAACGCACAACTATAGGAAACTGGTTGAACTAAATATGAAGTACTATGGAGCGTTTTATAAAAGGGGAATTAAAAAATGTCTCTGTATACTGTCATGGAGTGATTACCAGCATACATTGCTAGAAAAAGCAAGGTAGAACATATGCAAATATCTCAGTAAAATAATTTTTTAAATAAAAAGTGAGGAAAACTACATAAAATGCTACCATATATCTAAGAATAAATTAATATATATATTTATCCAAGAATAAATGAATATATATATATATATACACACACACACACACACACAATGGAAGAATAAGCTAAAAACTTTTTTAAATGTCTATGTATGGGAGAAGGAGGAAATCAAATAGAGGAGATAAGGATAGAAACTAGGTTTTTCTGATACATTTCTGACTTTGAAACTGTGTAAACATTTTAAATAATTACCAAAAAAATTAACTTTAAAGAGCTTTCCCCAGGGGTGCCTGGGTGGCTCAGTTGGTTAAGTGTCAGACTCTTGATTTTGGCTCAAGCCATGATCTCATGGTCATGAGATCCAGTCCCTAGTTGGGCTATGTGCTGGCCACAGAGCCTGCTTAAGATTCTCTCTCCCCCTCTCCCTTTGCTGTTCCCTGCTCGCTTGTGCGTGCTCTCTCTCTCAAAAAAAAAAAGAAAAAAGAAAAAAGAAAAAAGCTTTCCTTAAAAAGAAAAAGAAAACAAAACTATCTGCACAGTTAGTGGTATAATCACAAAGAGAAGAACTATTTCAAACAATTTTAAACCATACTGACTTGACTGTATATGTCTAGTGATATATACCCTAAAGACAAACAAAATTGAAAAGTGTTTTTCATTTTTATATTAATTGATTAATGACTAATCAATTAAAGGTGGTAATATGGAGAGATAAAGCAAATGTTGGTGTGTTTGGGAATTGAAATATTTGGTTGGGAGAAAGAGTAGATATTATATGAAGTCATGTAAAACAATGGGAGTCTTATTTAAATCAAAAGTGTTGGTATAAACAAAGAATGACTTTATGTTAGAATATATATGTTTGTACATCCTGTCCACCAGAAGGCCCTAGAAAACAAGGATCAACCCAATAGCAATGAGTGTCCTTGGGACTCTGACTGTGGTCTCTAATTGCCATTTCCCATCAATAGAAACCTTAAAGAAATGCTTCATTCTCGGGCTGGAGAAGGAAATGTATAAGATGTGCTTGGATGTCTCATTATAACAAAAACTCAAGAAGCTATCAAATTATCTTAGGACTACATCAAAAGGAGGTGAGGAGACTCTTGCCAAAGATGTGACAATTCAAGCACTCATAAGAATAATAATTGCAATGGACTACAATAATATAAAATACATCAAATATATTTAAGCCCATGACTTTATAATGATTTTTTAAATAGGTCACTTTTGGAGAGTTGTAGGTAGCCAAATCAATAATTTGAAAACTGGCCATAAAGAGAAGTCAACATTTATCTTGCCTTTCCCACAGGAACCATACCTGACTACGTGGTTGATGAGGAATTTCTCTTACAGAAGTAGTCCAGCTAGTAAATGAAGAATGGAATGATAGAATTCCAATATCACCATTTTGCAACCCCTTAGAAAATCATGGATTAGTCAATGATGATTAATACCTGATAACATAACCAAAAGAGAGGTAAACTGACATTATTCATCTTCTATTGGAAGTTCACAACATTCTCTGAGTAATCCTGCAAAATAAGCCAAATTCAGACTGAGGGAAACTCTTCAGGACAAAAACCAAACAAACAATAACAACACAGTTTCTTCAACAAATACATTTCAAGGAGAAAAATAGAATGAGTGAAAGAACTTATACGTTAAAAGAAACATAAGGGGCACCTGGGTAGCTCAGTCAGCTGAGCATCTGACTCTTTTTTTTTTAATGTTTATTTATTTTTGAGAGAGAGAGAAAGGGAGACAGAGCATGAGTGAGGGAGGGTCAGAGAGAGAGGGAGACACAGAATCTGAAGCAGGATCCAGGCTCTGAACTGTCAACACAGAGCCTGATGTGGGAGTTGAACCCACAAACTGGGGGATCATGACCTGAGCCAATGTCTGACGCCCAACTGACTGAGTCACCCAGGCACCCCAAGCATCTGACTCTTAATTTTGGCTCAGGTCACGATCTCATGGTTCGTGAGTTTGAGCCCTGCATCAGACTCTGTCAGTGCAGAGCCTACTTGGGATTCTCTGTCTCCCTCTCTCTCTGCCCCTCTCCCTCTCATAGTTTCTCTCTCTCTTCCAAAAATAAATAAATAAAGGTGCCTGGGTGGCTCAGTTCAGTTAAGCATCCAACCTCAGCTCAGGTCATGATCTCATGGTTCCTGAGTTCAAGCCTGCATTAGGCTCTCTGCTCTCATAGAGCCTGCTTCAGAACCTCTGTCTCCCTCCCTCTCTGGCCCTCCCCCACTTGTGCTCTCTCTGTCTCTGTCTCTCTCTCTCTCTCTCTCTCTAAAAAATAAATAAACATTAAAAAATAATAAATAAATAAATAATAAACATTAAAAAAAGAAACAAAAATATCAACCTAGATGGACTTTATTTCAATACTAATCCAAAAACGATAAAGTCATTAAAAAATATGAGACATTTAGGGGAATCTGAAAAAAAAATCTGAGGCTCCTAAACTCCAGGCTGTTTTCACACTGGTCTGAGCCGAGGCATCTCTGTTATTGTAAGTAAAGGCCACTTCAAAGTCCAGAACCACAAAGTTGGAACAGCTCCCTCCAATTGGCTCTTTACTATCAGAGGAAGATTCTAAATAACAAGGCCATGTCTTTTATTCCCTCCCAGCTCCCCACCCTCCCTTCCTCCCAGGCCAACTGACTGCAGTGGAGAGAACCAGGAGTATAAAACATTCAACAATTCAGTATGAGGTTCCAGGCAAGACGTTCTCTTGGGGTGGTTCTCATTCAGGTTCTTGCCCTTCTGGACCACAAGTTTTGGCATCATTCAGGGTGCCCCAAATGAACAAGTTTTGATTGTGTGAAGTGAGCTGATATCCCTGATCACAACTGAGCCTTATGATATGGAATGGAAGGCAGATGGGATACTCCACAAATACCACTACCAGCACCTCCATGGACTGGAATAACTGTAACCTACACAGTACAGGACTCCATCTTGAAAAAGATAAAAAGTCCCTAGGACCTGAATACTCTTAATTCAAAAGACCTGATAATTAGCTATTATCCCTATCTAGGACTACACCTACACTTGAGGTCCCTCATTGCTCTTAGTTCTTCAACTGTAGATATGAGATATGATTATTTCAGAGGATAGAAGAAAAACTTAAGATAAACAAAAGAACCCAAGGAAGGAAAAGAAGTGAACAAGTTGGGAAGTGTTGCTGGTACATGAAGCCAAGGGTGCTGAAGCTGCTAGGCAGATAATAATAATAATAATAATTTCACAATTATTGAGTTCTTACTACCTTCCACGTGCCGGGCCATTCTTTTCATTCGCCATCCCATTAAATACCCTCAACAACCTAATAGGTAATGCTCTTACCTCCTCTAGAAGGCAACCTCACTCCCTCTTCTCAGGAACACATTCCTTACCTATTTCCTATTTTAAACACCTGGCAATTATACATAATAACTGAAGTTTCATATAATGTGTAGCAGATATGCATAAACCTTGGGATGTCTAAGGTCACCAGAGGGCCAAAAACCTCCAACACAGTCAACAAAACTTCTTCCACTTAATATTTAAGCAAGGCCTACCTAAAGAAGTCTGTCATCTTTGCAAAAGATGTCCAGAAGGTACCCTGCTTCTCCAGTCAGGGCTTTGCATGTGATGTGACCCATGACCAGCCATTGCTCCCTTCACAGTGATTTGTCTGGCCATCACTATTTTTTTTAATTAAAAAAGTTTTTTTTAATTGTTTATTTTTTTTTAATTTAAATTTTATAGTTTATTGTCAGGTTGGTTTCCATATAACACCCAGTGCTCTTCCCCACAAGTGACCTCCACCAAGACCATCACCCCCCATTATGTTTCCCCTTTCCCCCCTCAGTTTGTTTTCAGTGTTCAAGAGTCTCTCGTGTTTTGTCTCCCTCCCTCTCCCTAACTCTTTTCCTCCTTCCCCTCCCCGTGGTCCTCTGTTGGGTTTCTCCTGTTAGACCTATGAGTGCAAACATATGGTATCTGTCCTTCTCCGCCTGACTTATTTCGCTTAGCATGACACCCTCGAGGTCCATCCACTTTGCTACAAATGGCCAGATTTCATTCTTTCTCATTGCCATCTAGTATTCCATTGTATAGATGAACCACATCTTCCTAATCCATTCATCCGTTGATGGACATTTAGGCTCTTTCCATGATTTGGCTATTGTTGAAAGTGCCGCTACGAACATTGGGGTACATGTGCCCCTATGCAT